>JACGCM010001782.1:0-1238777 GCA_014058105.1 Kingdonia uniflora
CTCGTTTACACCGTACAAAAGCTCAAACACAATTTTTCAAGCACATCCTATCAAAGTCATGACGAACTGCCCACTTCGGGAAGTATTGTCTAAGAAAGAGAAATCCAAAGAGTACAGTAGTGGCCGTCAGTTTGGGGGAGCACGAAAATCAATTTGAGCAGCAATTTCCAAAAAGGGTCAAGCAGTCACTGATTTCTAGCAGACTTTCCCAGTTTCAGATCTTGACTGGGAAGAACATGATCCAATATCGCCGAAGATGCAGCAGATGAGATTCCACCCTCCAAATCTTTTGATGATCGAGCATCATAGTATCTCAAAAAGGGTGGAGACCCTCACCGATGGTTCAGCAGGACCCCCAGGGTCGGGAATTGGGATCGTTCTATTACACCTTCCAACGATAGAATCGAGAAATCCATCTGTCTCGACTTCGAAGCCTCGAACAATGTTACAGAATACGAGGCACTCATTCACGGTCTGGACATAGCTCTCGAACTCGAAATTGCTGAAATCTCAGCCTATACAGACTCTCTTCTAATCGTTCATCACTACTCAGAACATTACAAGAAGAACAAATCATGGTCGATTATGCAGCTCTGGTTGTAGATAAACAGAACAAATTTAACAAAGCTACGCCCGAACCTCCCTCAGGAGAGAGAATCGCCACGCTGACTCCTAGCTTACTTAGCCAGTATGGGGTACAATCAAGACACCTTCAATCGAAGTTATTTCTAGCCCCCGTATTAATCGTACTACAGTATATGCAATTAACACTGGGGGCGATGAATTGCAAAGATGATTGAAGGAAACCTTTTGTTACTTATCTCGGTCAGGATAACTCCAATGGGCCACTACCAATGATCCACAACAGCGCAGAACACATCATCGAGAATTCAAGCGCTACATAGTCCAACCCAACAACGATCTCTACAAACGCTCAGTTACTGGTCCATACCTCAAATGCCTCTTTAAGGGAACTTGCTGACAACATCTTGGATCTACATGAAGGAATCTGCGGATCCCATACCGCAGACGAGCTCTTGCTAACAGAACTATTACCCAAGGATTGTTCTGGCCAGGGATGTGGAAGCAAGCTAAAGAATACTCAAGGAAATACGATGCATGTCAGCGTTTATGGAAATCAATTTGAGCCCCGGCCCTCGAAACCCATGCCCGTAAGGTTGTACTGCCATTCAACGATGGGCACTTCGATCTAGTTGTGAATTCCTCATACTCCGGGTAATGGAAATCTCCCTTGTTGCCACGGATTACTTCACTAAATGGGTCGAAGCAGTTCCTCAATGCAAAACTCGAGAATAAGGGTCATTTCTTTCATTTGGCAGCATATCATTACAAGATTAGGTTGTCCACATTTGATCCGTATCGATAACGGGTCCTCAGTTCGTTGGAGCAAAGGGTCGCAGCATTTCTCAACAAACACAATATAATCCTTCTCCATCAAACCCATACTACACCCCTAGGAAACGGACAAGCGGAGATCACGAACAAGATCATCATGGATGGTCTTAAAAAGTACCTTATGTTACAAAGAAGGGCAACTAGATACGTGAATTACCTCACGTCTTATGGCGTATCGAACTACGCCCTGGAAGTCAACACAGTGGTCACCATTTCTGCTTGCCTATGGAACTGAAGCAGTCATCCCAATGAAGTACCACCATCCTATGAGAGACCACGAGCTCACTACGAAGAAAATGAGTTCGAATTGGCTTGCAACCCTCAATTGGATCGATGAGACACGAGATCGAGCTATCGCAAATCTTGGTCGATATCATCAAACACTGCAAATTCATACAACAAACGAGTTCGCACTCGAGAGTTCGCTATCAACGAAGGGGTCCTTCGAGAAATCCTAGATAGCAGAAAAGATCCACATACTGGGAACTACAAAAAACTGGGAAGTCTTTCATGGTCATAGGTCGAACTGGTCTGGGTTCATACTATCTCATGACGGAAGTTGGTGACAAAATTCTAAATCCATGGAATACAAGAGATTAAAGTTATATCGACGCTGAACAACTTCTCTGTCACTCGGAACGTTCAATCTACCTCCGAGATTTCACCTCCAATGTATGTACAAACTTTTTTTCAATCATGAAATCTCTTTTTTATCACAAGAATCCCTACTATACAGTTCCACTTCATCCCATCCAAAGGTAAATCGTAGTTATCCTAGCTCGATCTCTAAAGGTAAACCACATCCAACATTGGTAATGGCATAGATTATACTAGCCTAACTCTGAGGATACTTATACATCCAAGGCGGGGGCCATAACGAACCTCGTTAGCCTGAAGATAACAAGCCTAAGCACAATGAGGAAAAACTTGCTCGCTGCCACTAGCTCCAAGATCCAATATTGTAATGGCAAGATAATACTAGCCTAACTCCTGAGGATACTCATACATCCAAAGGCGGGCCATAACGAACCTCTTAGCCTGAAGATAACAAGCCTAAACCACGAGTGAGAAAAACTTGCTCGCTGCCACTAAGCTCCAATATCCTATGGTATTAAGGCATAGATAATACTAGCCGAACCCCTGAGTACTTAGAAACCTCTGGGGCTGGGGATATAAAGAGCCTCAGTCTGCGGATCAGGCCTAAAGCACGAGTGAGACGTTTACTCGCTGCCGTAAGTCTATAACTCTCCACCATATGGTATCAAGGCATAAATATACTAGCTGAACCCCTGAGGAAACCAATCCGAGGCGGAGGCCATAAAAACCCTTAGCCTGCGGTGACCACCTAAAGTAAGAACAAAGATATTACTAGCTCGCTACCGCCTAAGCCCCCCTAAAGTCCAAGGTTGAAGCACAGATAATAATTTCTACACCCGCGGACTTCTTCAATTCAATGGGTCAACCAGAGAATAACATCTACCGCAGGTGTGGAAATATTATTTTCTCATATCAGCATTTAAATTACAATTCTTCTCTCAAAGTCCTATATCGAGCACTGAAGCATCACATCTGCTACATACAAAAGGTACTCGTTATCAGAATTTAAGTCTATTTCTTTTTAATTCTACTGGATTTTCTTGATGGGAAGAGCAGTCGACCTTCCTCCCACAACAGAGAAGGTGAGACTGCACTCGAGCTTCCCCCCTATTTCAGTCCAGGATGCCATATATTCTGGAGCTCGTTCAGCAACAAGTTCTCTCCCTCGAGTTATATGTTCACCGTCGTGGTCCCAATACCACGATCCATAAACCCAATTGATTTATGCTCGAGATATCGAGTTTACATACACAATCTTCCAGAGAAGCAATCTTGCATCAAATCTCTCTCAACCTGCATGAATTTATTTCCTCGACAAAAAATACAGCCAATGCCTTAATTATCGTTGATGCAAAGCTTCACCATCACATTTTTCTTATTCATGACTACTAGTTCCTTAAAGGCCTGGTGAGTAGCAGCAGCGCGCTTGTTATCCTTCAAACGACGAGCTTTCGATTCAGCCAGATCAGCTATTAATTGATCAATACGTTCACTCATCTGCCTTGTAAGATCTATCGACTTCTACGAGAGTTTGTGAATCAATACGCATATTCCCACTAACTCTTCTTTTCGATGAAGAAATTCCTTCATCTTCGACTCCCCTCACACGAAGCAATTTCACCATCTCTTTAATCCAATTCAATTTAAGATCTTTCTGATACTTCATTTCACGTACACGAATACCCGCTCCGATTCAGAATTCGAGCACAGAGTTGATTAATTCTTTCATTCATCTCCTTATCACGTTGCACAACCCTCCTCACATTTCTGCGAGCATGGGCCAACTTGTCCCCAAACTTTTGTTTTTGGTCTTGAACCTCTGCTAATCAGCCCTGCTTTGAGCCTCTCTCCCATTTAAACGATGTAATCAGCCTTCAAACGATCTAACCTGGTAATCAAACTATCACGTATTTGAGCAGAGTTACGCAATCTCGATCTTTTCCCACATACTACTGCTCAATTTTTCAACATCAGCCTCAGACGCAGCCAAGTTAGTTCGCGCAGTATCCAAGTCGATCTCTCTCTTCAACAACTGCTCGTTCATAGTATGAAGATTACATTTCATATCTGATATCTCTTTATTTAACCGCTCTAATACGATATTCGCTAACTCCCCTTGCCGAGAACCTGACGCAGCCTTTCCTTCAACTCAACAAGTTCGCTGTAAGTTGGTTAGAAGCCAAATCCCTGCTCAAAATTATTACAGTCTTATCCTCGACTTGTTCTTAGCTTCTTCAAGCTTTAAGGAAAGCTTCACATTATCATCTAATCAATATTCATACTGGGAGATCAAAGCCTCATATTCTTCTGCATACTCAGCATTATACAAAAGAGTCGCTCTTCTCTCTTTCTAGCAACGTCTAGCTCTTCTGCATAATAGTTAGCAGGGGACTCACAACATCAGTACCTAATTGGGAAAGATCGACAAAGCATACTGACAAACTTGCATACAGACACCTCCAAGCTCGAGACAACCAATACCTCCTTGCATACCGACCACAACAAGTTTTTGGTCGCAAGACAGAGTGTGCATACACAAACATCCTGAACTAGAATAAACTTACAAGGTACATATACACTTCTTCTAATAAATTTCGTTCATCTAGTTATTATTTATCCTGAATTATCTAACCTACAATTTAGCAATGATTTTTCTCCACGTTCAAGCAAACCCTCTAAGTCCACAACTCTGTGGCGCGAGCTTTTATCTCCTACAATACGGAGTTTCATAAGCAAAATGTTGTTGGCATCAAGCTGCAATAAAATATACAAAGCTCGAGTTTATGTTTTACAACCCAATGTTACATTACACGATCATCCTACCTGATAAATAGTTTCCTGATATCGGCAGAGGTCTTTTCAGCAACATTCAGACCATCCTCCATTTCTTCAACCTCCTCTTCATCCATAATTCCTTCTCCTCATAATTCCCTTTGCTAAATGCCATAATCTCCGCCTTTGTATACCTCAGTCTGGTAGAGCTTCCTTGCAAGTTGTCCCGAGAAGTAGCAACACGCGGTAACTAATCGCTTCGCTTCAGCTACACTTTTAGCCTAACTTCCTTCGGCTTTAGGGCAGCACTTCCTTTCTTTCTCCAGCTTCAACTGGAAAGCTTCTCTCTCCCGAGTCAGGTTCTTTTTAATTGGTTTTTCTCTCCCTCGCGCTGGGAAATCTTCTTTTCTAGCTCAATCGGCCTATCCTGAAACCAAGCTGAACTCCCCTCAGAACCGAGCAAACTGCAAAAAGAAATAAGTCAACTCGAGCAAAAAAACATCTCGACAAAAACAACTATTTACTAACCTTCAAAAACTCATCATCCACACAGCAACCATCTTCTTTCGCCGCTGTTAGCTCGACATTGTTCCTCCAGGAGACCGCTTCAACCTCAAAGCGCGGCCTCAATACCTCTCCCTCACCTCCAGCGATTTATCACTTTCCTCTAGCACACCTGCGACTTTGTGGGAGAAGTTACCTTCCTCCTCTTACTGTTATCACCCACATTGTCCGACGTACCAGAACGAGAAGCAGCCCCCTTTTTACGGCCTTCCTCTTCGCCAGGTTCCGTACAACAGTGCTAGAGGCAGTGGCCATGTCCACTAGCCTATCTGGCATTTTATTGAGCCGGGCGAGCTTCAAAGCTGTATTAATTTCAGGAGTTGACAATTTCTCTTCCATAGAGCCTAGAGTTTTTCCAGCCATTCTCCTCTTCGCTTGAGATCTCTTGACCTTGTCGTCCTTACTAGCTACCCTTTTGAACCTACTTATCTCTAACTCTTTGAGAACAGTTTTGAGCTCAGTGCCTTCCCGGCAACGTGTCTATACAAGATTCCTTCCTCGAAACTTTGTAATTAATTCTTGCATAAAAATCGGCAACGTAAGATACAAATCAACTATAGAAATATAGTTCAACATACAAATGATAGTTCAATTTCAATGGGTATACTTACCCTTTGTTATAGTTCTATTATTAAGTTCTAGGGTTCCTCATTAGACCGCTGAAGACATTTACAGACACCCATAAAGGTTTTCGTTCTACACTCGCCCTGCTGACATGCCGAATAAGCATGGTCTTGAAGAACTAGAAGAGAGTATGCACCATCAGTTACTGTGACATATTCACATCATAATACTCCAAAAATCCTTGGCAGTAATCCTCCTCTCACTACCAGATGCAACCCATCTCTCATTAAGGGTTTCGCATACAAGGATAACTTCCCAAAATTACAATTCAATTGTGCCGGGCAAGCCCCAATCATTCATAACACTCTTAGCCAATTGCTCAAAGGCAACGTCAACCCATAGTCAAACTGGGCTAAATAGCAACAAAACCCATCAGTTCGATTATCCTTTCACCACGCCTTGAACGTACTCCAAGGTTACTTCGTCCCCCCAAACCCTACACTTCTTTTCTTTAGCCAAATCAGGCAGCAAATACAGGTAATCCCCTCCTTGACTGAGACTGCATCCTAAAGAAATTACCCCTTGTATCCGAAGGCGTGCCCCCAATCCCATCTATACTACTTTTGGCCTTACAGACTCCCAAACCGACTAGAACCTGTTGGGTACTCCACTCGCGAACCCTTCAGGTGAGGCCAATCTACCAATTCGGCTACAGTACTCCTCATCCCCTACTCTAATGACGGGAGATAAATGCCCTACGAGGTCTACTTCATCAGCCTTTGCACAACTGCAAGTCGAAGCCAATACTTATCTATAGTAAAGGGTCTACTTTACAAGATGCTGGTCCAACAAACCTACAGATAGGTCGAGGTATATATATCAATTTTATCTCGCAGTACTAGATCACATCGACAATCCAAAACTGTGACAAAACGATTTGTATCGCCCCACAGTCATTATCCCATTGTTATTTTTATTTTATTTTTTGTGTTGGGTAGGGATTACATCCTTATCCCGACACAATAAAGATTTTTATACAAAAACTCTTGTAAACCTAAAGACAGACTTACCTTCAGCACCTGAGTGAGAGTCTACAGCGTTAGTCCGCACCAGTTTGCTTAATTCTTATAACTTCTTCAAAACCTCCTCGATCTCAGCCCCTCCTCTCGTAGTTTGTAATTGAGACTCCTAAACACTTCTTTCCTCTTATCCTTTCCTCCTTCGGCGGTAATGGAATCGTCAGTTGAGATCTCTATCTCTCTAACCCTTATCTTCTTTTTCTAGTTTTTTATTTGGAAACGGAAGAGAGGGGGTACTTATGCACCTTTCCCCGAACGCTGGCGATTTAGAGTTTTCAATAAGTAGTCCTCGATTCCTGAACCGGGCCGTCTGTTCGTCTGAACCTATCAGACGTGTCATACCGCTTCGGTGAAAACACCTTCCCATCATTGTACCAAATATTATACTTTAGCGTATCTCTCAGCCTCTTGGTCCCACTCTTTTCACCATAACCCCAAACTCATGATTATGAATTTCTACTTTAAAATTTCACGTACATTTGTTTGCCTACTTATACACCTTGACTTGACGTCAATATCAGTTAGCAACACAAATTCAAAATTCAGTTTCAGCAGCAATCCTAGTCATAGCCTATTTTCATGAACGTAGTTTTCTCAAGTAAATCGGGTAATTTCATTTCAAAAATTCAAAAAATACAATAGTCACTCACTCCAATCCCTAAGATACTTGTATTTGAAGCAACCAATGTGCCCAACAACACCACAAGCTTTCAGTAGCCCTAGAGCAATATCCCTATCCTCATTGATGATCTTCTCCCTACCATCATCAGGACGAACTTTTTACGATCTTAACAGACCGCCAATAGGTACGCATGGACTCAGACCAGTACACACGGTTCATTCCTCGCCCTTTCTACATCATCTTACCCTCGTAGTTCGCTCGGGTTTCGAGCAGAACCGCATCATAACCTTGCTGCCCAAAAACAACTTCCCTTATTTCATCAATCTTGAATGCTCAACGCAAATCGTTCAACACACGCACTTCAACAGCCCTCTGAGAACGAGTCTTCACCATTTTTTATGAATAACCTTCTTAGAGAACAAGTCATACTTTTATACTGTTCAGTTAACAGGACTAATTTTTCAAGTGACTATACGCAACGTATTTCTATTTCTATAGCCCACTCTTCCCGAGTTCGAACTACTTACTATTATCTTTTCATGCTTAATCGAGCTCTCTAAAGTTTATATTTCGAGCTTTATGTTTACATCTGTTAAGCTCGATTCATTTACGAGGTATGATAAGGTATGTTATCCTACCAACTATTCACTCTCATATTATGTACAACTCGATGACATGTCAACTATTTCTGCTTTTTGCAAGTAAGAAGGAAACAAAAATATTTTTTTATTACGCTCAATTATTATTATTATTATTATTATTTTATTTTATTATCTAACAATTTAGTTACAGGCCTACCCCTACAGCGTTGCTTTTCGAAGCTCGATATTTCAAATACTTTCTCAACACGAGGACAGGTCTCTAGTTCTTTTCTCGTTGCCAAGATAATGTTGATCTTCTAGAGAAACCTCAGCCACAACTCGAAAATTACAAGCCTGCAACAGGTCAAACACCTTTTTCCCCTTCATTTTTCTGCAGGAAGAATTAAAAGAAAAGACGATGGTGCCGAAAGAAGAGATCCATCTTCCACCTCCACCACCGCCGTCTCTTCCTCCTTATCCCCACTAACCCGGAGTTCGTAGAGATTAAAAAGGACTCCTACCTTAGAAATCATAATGTCATTAGAGACCAGGGATTTTGCATCGTATACACCCCGGCCACTAAATCGGACGCTACATAATACCCGAAAATATTTCAAACAACACAACCTTAACAAAACAGCAAAAGGGAGTCTCCCTACTCTGATAACCACAAAACCATATCCTGAATCCCTCCATGATGAAAGAAAACCGGGTATGATACACTTGATTCCTCATCTTAACCATGATTTTGCAAAGGTATGCTTCCAAAAAACTCATTTTTTTCTCACCCTACAAAACAGACATGTTTGTTTTTCTCTGCAGCGAAGATGTGTTGCAGGTTATTCAGCAATCAAATCTGACCACTATTTATAGCGAAACCCCATTTAATGTCAGTTATTTCCCCAAACAAAGTTTTAGGGGTTTTCTCAACTAAAGCCACACGTGACTTCAGTTGCGAGGGGGCGATTGAAGAGACTTATCCCTCGAGCTATGGACACTCGACCTCATCTATACCTCGAGCTCCAGAAGACTCGATCTTATCCAGTACCAGACTCACTCATAAACACGTTAACAGTTACAAATCGACCACGAACTCAAGCAGAACGTGGATCGTCCACAACAGATATAAACAGAACAAGTTAACATACACCTGTCTCCCACGAGCTAGCAGTTACACACTCAACTACCCATGACTCCCACTTTTAGAAGAACGTGTTCAAGCACAATGTTAAGCTGAGAACAGGGTCTATAAAAGGGCAGAGCTTCTAAGGAGAAGGGGTGGTTGACAGACAATTCTATACATACAATTATCTGATCTCTAGCTATTTTTTCTTAGATTAACTCTTGTAATCTGATTCTCTCCAGCAATAATACTACTTTCACAAAATCCTCCACTCGAGGTCGTGGTTTTTACCTATTTACAGGTTTTCCACGCTAAATCCCATGTGTCAAGTGTTATCTCTTATTTAATTTTTGGCATAGTAGTTTTTGGTGTAAGGATCGATTTCAAGCCAGTTCGAGCTTTACGAAATCTGGTCCCTACATTTGGCGCCGTCTGTGGGAACACACGATTTTTCTACGTACTTAAGGACCACGATTGATACTCATCAGTCGAGTAGTATTCAATTATGGTTCAAACACGTCAATCTTCGGGAGCTCAGCCTGAGTAGTATTCAATTATTGTTGCAAACTTGCGATTAATCACTGATTTCTTTCCCAAATTCGTTTTAATTCTTATGATCTCTGGAGATTGAAAGATCCTTCCCTAGGCTTCAATTGGATTAACATGAAGCTCCAACATACGCTGAGATGGCGAAGGAGCAAGAGGGTCGCAGCTGTTCATTTGAGCAACTCCCCACCCCATATATAGAAGAGGGGACTTTCCATCCATCAAAGTGCCAACCGAAGCTCATAATAGGGGTTTAAAAAGAAATGGATTCAATCTTGTATGCAGACTGGATCTCCAGAAAATCTCAATTCAGGAAGCAAGGTCCAAAGTGATTGATCTCTGGAAACCAAAAGGAACCTGCAGATTGATTTCGGTGGGCAAAGGTTGCATTACCATATTTTTGGATAATGAAGAAGATCACAATAATATTTGGTCAGGAGATCCTTGGGTTATCAGGAAATAGCTTCTTAGATTGTCGTCTTGGAGTCCATTTTTTGATCCAGAGAAGCAAAAGAATTTTCACGCTTTGGTATGGGTCAAATTCCCTGGTTTAGGAGTTAAATTCTGGGAAGTTGATACTTTAATGGCGCTTGGGCGTACTTTGGGTACCCCACTACAAATTGATCACTCCGTCGAAACGATGGAATTTGGATACTTTGCAAAAGTACTCGTTGATATCAATCTTGCGGAGCCAATTCCAAGTAAAATTCTAGTGGAAGTAGAAGATAGTGATTTCTGGCAAAGAGTAGAGCTGGGAGCGACCCCAAAATTCTGCAGTCATTGCAAAATCATTGGACACACTTTTGCGGAATTCAGAGTAATCAAGTAACAAGTCCAAAGAGTTGAGGAACCAAAGAAGAATCAGCAAGAGATTCCAGCAGCACCTGAAGCTTTTACTAAGAATCAAAAGAAACTTATGAGAAAAAAAGCAAAGAGAGGCTCTTAACAAAGGAAACGGCCTTCTTGAAGAAACTGAGGATACAAGTGCGGAGGTGCTCAACAAAATGTCAAGCCCAATATCAGATGCTAAGGTGACTAAAGACATGTCTATGCAAATGTCCGTTGGAGGTTCTTCAAAGACTCAAGAGCAAGGGAGTAGAGATACCACTCCGGTTCATCAAGATGCCCTCATTTCTACTGAGAAAGTAATAGCAAGTGAAGGAATCGATGCAACTGAATTCACTAGTCCACCCCCTAACTTTGAAAGCCCGCATCAATTACTTAAAGAAGCTGCTATTATAAAGCTCCAGTCAGCCTTGAAGTGGGCAGATATGATGGATGATATAGAAAGGGACAAGGCCTTGATTGCTCAAGAAGGAGTCTGGCACAACTCGGCAAAGGATAACAATGCCCATTTGAAGAAGGCTACAAAGGAAAAGATTGTGGGATCGGGTGAAAGGAATGGTTATCCAAACACTAGATCAAACAAAAAATATAAAAAAGGTTTCCAATGAGGGTGATCTTCAGGAATATTAGAGGCGCTGGCAATAAAAACTCTAGGCTCTTTCTCCATCGGATAGTGAATAAATATTAACCTTATTTTATCTTCATTGTTGAACCTTAAATTAAACCTTCTATGTCTAACATACTCAAACTGGGTCTCTCAGACTACAGTCTTTCTATGCTTTCTAATGATTGTGATTCTAGGCTAGGGAATTTATGGTGCCTTTGGAAAGTTGGTTCTCAAAACCCAGTCATCGTGGCTACCTCTTCCCAACATATTACTATAAACTACAAAGGAGTGCTAATATCCGCAATCCATGGTATGGTCACTAGCTTCGCAAGAAAGGCTTTGTGGAAGGATATGGAAAATATTGCAAATCTTTGTCTTCCTTGGCTGGCTATTGGGGACTTCAACTGCATTCGCAATTGGGATGAACGAAGTGGTGGTACTGGGCCTCTTCCTCGGTCTATAATAGATTTTAATGACTGCATCGATTTATGCAAACTTCTTGAAAGCTCCTCCTCGGGTCCTAAATACTCTTGGTGCAATGGTCAACAAGGTAGAGCTCGAATCTTGAGAAGACTCGACAGAGCGTTATTTAATAGTGACTGGATAGAAAAGTTTGAGGGATGGTCGTGCAAGTATCTAGCTAAAGACAATTCAGATCATTCGGCTTTGATTGGAAGTTGTCAAGGAATCCCAAAACCAAGCAACCTTCCTTTTATATTCCTAACAGCTTGGGTTTCAGACACAAGTTTCAGAGACTTAGTGGCTAACTCTTGGGGCGGAAGTCTTTTGGGAGATCCCTTATTTGTTCTAATGAAGAAGTTACAGAGAATTAAAGCGGCCATCAAGGTTTGGAGGAAAGAAAATATGGAGAATTTAAAGACTAAAATTGAGACAAGTGCTGTGGAACTAGAGGCGCTGCAAGTCCAGCTAGATGAAAACTACTTAGAAAACTTAATGAAGGAAGCTTCCACAAAACAAAACTCTCTCAACAACCTCTTAAACCTTAAAGACTCGATATGGAGGCAGAAAGCAAAAGTTTCTTGGCTGAAATGTGGGGAGAGAAATACAAAATACTTTTACGAGATCCATCGAATTAGATCACAGAAGAGTCTCATCACCTAAATATCCCTCGAAAATGGCTCCCTCTTATCTAGTCAGCCGGAGATTAAAGAGCACATCGTGGACTACTATACTACAAAATTTACCCATGTACATTCAGATATCAATGCAGCGCTTATTGGTCTGATTCCGACCCTAGTTTCAGCTGAGAAAAACTTGATGCTTTGTGTTCACCCTTCTCTTGAAGAGGTAAGACTGGCAGTCTTTGGTCTTAAAGGTGATAGTAGTCCAGACCCAGATAGATTTAGCAAGGTTTTCTTTCAACATTTCTGGGACATCATTGGGAGTTATCTTGAAAGGGCTTTGATTTCTTTCTTTGTTGACTCCTCTATTCCAAAGGGTTTTAACTCCAATTTTTTGGTCTTAATTCCAAAAAACAAAGATTCAAGAACTATGGGGAACTTTCGACCAATCTGCTTGAGCAACTTTGTGTTTAAAGTGATCACAAAAATCCTCGCCACTAGACTCAGTAAAATTGCTTCGGATATTATTTCTACTAAACAAAGTGGGTTTCTGCCTGGAAGATCTATTCATTTTAATATTGCTCTTGCCTCAGATATGACAAATGAGATGAGAACTTGTCATAAAAATAGGAACATTGGATTCAAGATAAGCTTTTGATACTGTGAGCTGACCTTTCCTTCATCAAGTGCTTGAAAATTTGGGCTTCTCCTACCAATTCTGCAGATGAATAAAGATGATTCTTAACAACGCCTATATTTCAGTGCTCATTAATGGTGGTCCTTGTGGTTTCTTTAAAGCCTCTAGAGGTTTCTGCCAGGGCTGCCCCCTTTCCCCCATCCTCTTCGCCCTTGTGGAAGACGTGTTTAGAAGAGTAATTTCTTGGCTAAGAGACAAACAGATTCTAAAAACTATGGTTACCTACAAGAGCATTCCCAGCCCTTCACACCTCCTCTACGTGGATGACATTCTCATTTTTGCTAAAGGAGATCTTAAGGGTCTAAAGACTTTTAAAATCCTCATGGAAGTTTACCAATCTTCTTCTAGTCAATGGGTTATTTAAGCAGAAATGCAAAAAATTTGTTGGCTCTTTCTCCGCTTATCGCCTTAATTCCATTGTTTCTCTCTTTGGGTTTAGAATGGGTTCGCTTCCTGAAGGGTATCTTGGGATCCCCCTGGTGCAAGGAAGAGTTTCAAAAGCAACGGTGGCCCCTCTTATTGATAGAATCAGATCAAGGACAACCGGTTGGAGTGGAAAGATGCTTTCCTTTCAGAGCAGAGTTATTCTTATACAATCAATACTTACAAGTCTTCCAATCTTTAATATGGCTATCTACAAATGGCCGATGGCAGCTATTAAAGAAGGCGAGAAAATCATTAGAAATTTCTTGTGGTCCGGAGATCCTGCAAAGAAAAAGCTCATTACAGTCTAATGGGACACAGTATGCAAACATCCTAGTAAATGGGGCATTGGTATTCATAGTCTGCGAGAAATAAATTAGGCAATGCTTATGAAGCTGGGTTGGGCTTTCCTCACTGATCAAGACCCTTGGGAAAATTTTCTTAGAGCAAAGTTCTTAAATAAAGATGGAGCTCCCATTCAATACATAAAAAAATCTTCAATATGGACTGGTCTGAAAGAAGCAATAGTCTCGGTAAAAGCTAACTTAAAGTGGACCATTGGCTGAGGAAAAGACATTGATTTTTGGAGAGACTGTTGGGGTTTAGACGTTCCAATCACTGAAACTCTTGACATTAATCCTAATATTTGGAAGCATTGCAATGCAAAGCTTAGCCAAATTATTCGCCAGAACACTTGGGCTGCCCCTCCTGAAATTGTAGATTTCTTGGCTACAATTGGAATCGATCTCAAAAGTATTACACTCAACAAATCAGATACGGATACTAGAGTTTGGAAACATTGTTCCTAAGGTAATTTCACAGTTCATAGTGCTTGCCATCAAATCAGTTCCCATCGCCCCAAATTTTGGTGGTTTAAATACATCAGCAGTAAGGCTATACTGCCCAGAATTGCCACCTTCACCTGGAAATTTTGTAACAACGCACTGGCAACCGAGGATAATCTTCGTAAAAGGGGTTTGGACATGGCTTCAAGATGCTCATTATGCAGGTGTAATATGGAGACTTCAGACCATCTGTTTTGGCACTGTCCAGTGTCTATTCAGATCTGGGATTGGATGGCTTCATTGTTTTGTATTCATGCAGGTTTCAGTAATCTTCAGAGTTCGTTGGAATCTTGTGCTCAGTTTAGCTCCTATATCGCAGACATTTGGAAAGTAGCAGTTCTAAACCTCATTTACTTTCTTTAGGGAGCTCGAAACGAAGCTTTTTTTGAGGGAATTACATTAAGCCCTAACGATGTTAAAAAGGAAAATCTTTGTTGCTGTTAAAGATGCCGCAGGTCTTTCTAGGAATTCTATGGCGAATAACTGTCTTAAACTCCAAATTGTCGCTGCTTTGGGAGTCCCTACAAAAGCTAGACCTCTGCCAAGAATCCAGAGCTGTACTTGGGATCTTCCCTGGTTTCATGAAGTGAAAATAAATTGTGGGGCTACTGCGATTGGCTCACCCGCTAAAGCTGGAATTGGCGCAGTGGCAAGAAATTATAATGGGGAGGTTTTAGGAGTCTTCATAAAAGGGATTGGCACTAAAACTCTCTTCCTCTCGGAATGTGAAGCTATTATCAAAGTTTTGCATTGGGCAATACAAAACCATTGGAATAATATATGGATTGAATCAGACTCTCAAACAGCTATCACAGATTATGAAAAGGATCAAGCCCCGTGGCATCAAAGAGAAAGTTGGAACAGAATGAAGTTTTCTTTTGAGAAACTCAGACTTTCTCATTACTGGAAAGAGGCAAATTTCTCAGCCTCTATGCTTCCAAGAAGGGGCTCTTACTCCCCGAGGGCATCAGGGAAAGCTTCCAAGACAAACCAACTTTCTTAACTAAAGTGGAAGAACCTTTTGTATGCTACTTTAGATACTTTAAGGCTTCTTGACTGATTGTATCTTGGGTTTTTTAGGCTTGGCTTTGCCACCCCTTCTCTGTTTTGTCTTTTCTTTCAATTAATTCAATCATACCTTTTGCAAAAAAAAGATATACATCTTCTCTGACTCTACCTCTCTCCAACCCCAACGTCCTGACACGATCACATGACGGATTATAAAAAACTAGTTTGGGACAGATTTTTACCTCAGGCTGTTCACCGTCTTTAGCCTCAGACAACGCGTTAGACCACAGTTGAGGCAGCATCCTTCTAAACCACCACCATCACACCTTCCTTAGCCACCTATTTATACCCAACTTCACTCTGTTGGTTCATTGTGCCGCATTAATTGCACATCGGGAATGATTTGACCAAATACAATTCATTTTGACCTCGGAAATGGCAATGACGACTCATCTTCAAATTTGGTAACCTTTTCAGCTTCCAATTTCTTCTCGACACAACCACAAATACTTATGTCGAGAATGGGGCAATTCTAGTACCATATTTCCCAGATTCGAGAAGAGTAAGCCAGCAAAGCGTAGTCGAGGACGCCATACATGATCGAAGACCTACATTCAAGAAGTTACCATAAGTCCTCAACCTACCAAAAGTAGTCGTTATGCCTGGTCAAGAAAAGAGTTGTTAGAGATCCGCAAAGTTCGCCCATTCCCCCCGGAATAGAAGACTATTTCTTTCATTTTGTAAACTGTCTGTATCTAATATAAATACAGGAAAAGAATATATGATTAAGAGACTGGCAATCCGTAAACTTCACCACAAATACTTTGTAACCCTTCTATCACTCCAAAGATTGTAATAACTAGCAATATACTAAATTTTACATCAAAATCCTCCTCTAGGTCGTGGTTTTTCTTAGCTTTTACTGAGTTTTCCACGTAAAATCTCGGTTATCTAGTATTTATTGTATTATCTTTATAAATAAGTATTGGCGAAGATTTTCCTTCTGAAAAACACACCACTATACTATTACCGCTAGAAGAGCCACAATCAATGTCATATTATATGTTATTAACGCCAAATCTCCTTACCTCGAAATTAAGGGCCACTGCTGGATTCACAACATGGAAGCGATCGCTTCCACTTATCATCAAGTACTCTGCTTCAAACACAATGGTGACATCTATGAAATCAAAGGCAGTTAAATGCTTTCCAGGGCTTATGAGAATACCGTCTCTGCCATTCTAGATATATTAGACAGATACGCTGCATAACAATTATAGAAAGCTGGTCACATCGATGATCAACCTACAGAATACATTAACATTGATGTACCTAGCAGATGTACTTTCATCGGTACCAAGCTGGTCCAGCATGATAAGAAAGCTCTTATTCAATTCTTACTAATAAATCGAGACACATTTGCGTGAACTTTTGAAGAAATGCTTGGGGTCGATCCGACCAAGGCATGTCACAAATTGGCCATCAACATCAACGCCACGGCGGTCAAATAGAAACAATAATAATTTTTACCTCATCATCGAGATGAAGTCAACATTGAGATTGACAAATTGATCAAAGTGGGGCTCATTCGAGAAGCCAAGTATCCAGATTGGATATCCAACATCGTCGCTGCTCCAAAGTAGAATGGAAAGGTCTGAGTTTGTGTAGATTTCACCGATCTAAACAAACACATTCCAAAGAACAATTTCCCTCTTCCCATTATCTATTAAATTCTTGATTCTACGGTAGGTCACAAACTCCTATCTATGATGGACGCTGCTTTTGGATACAATCAGATTCCTCTCTTGGAAGAAGATCAAGAAAAGACCACTTTCATCACAGAAAAAGGACTTTACTGCTATAAAGTTATGCCCTTCAGACTAAAGAACGCAGACACGACTTATCAATGGTTAATGACGACTATATTTAAAACACATATTTGGAAAATCATTGAAGTCTACATCGATGATCTTTTGTGCAAGAGCATACAGTCATGCAACCACATCACAGATCTCACCACAATATTCAACATTCTACGTTCTTACATGATGCGACTCAATCCTGATATGTGTCAATTCAGGGTACATTCAGGCCTATTCCTTGGCTATCTCATCAGCAAGAAGGGGATTGAGGCTGATTCAGATCAAATTCGAGCTCTCCTCAACATGCCATCTCTAAAAACGACGAATGACGTGCAAAAAATTTCCAGCAAGACCGCCGCTATCAACTGATTCATTTCTAAATCTTCAGATCACTGCCGTTGGCTATTCCTACTACTCTGAGGTTGTACCTAATAAGGAAAAGTTTAGCCCAATGAAGAAATTCAATAGAAATCAGAATGCGAGGCAGCTTTTTAAGAACTCAAAACCTATTTGGGAAAGTTGCCCATCATAAGCACCCCAGTAGATAATGAGGAACTGGTCATTTACCTGGCAGTTATAAACACTTCTATCAGCTCGGTTCTCATTCAACTTGAAGGAAAAATTGAAAAGCCAGTAAATTTCATCAGCAAAACCCTCACTCCAACAGAAATAAGGTATTCTAAAATTAATAGACTCCTTCTAACTCTTGTTTACCCTTCACAGAAACTTAATCATTACTTCCACTCTGGGAAGTTTTGTCTAAAAAAGAAAAATCTAGAAGAGTGCAACAATGGTCAGTCAGTTTGGGAAAACATGATATCAAGTTCGAACGACGACATTCAGAAAAGGGTCAGGCCGTTACCGATTTTCTAGCATATTTTCCAATGGAAGATCCCAATTGGGAGGAGCACAATCCTGACCTTACAAAATAAATTACAGAAGATCCACCCACCAAAGCATTTGACGAACGAGCTGAATGGGTTACAAAGAAAGGGTAAAAACTTCTTATAAATGGTTCTAAAGGACCCGCAGGGTCGGGAATCAGAATCGTATTGATTACCCCTTCCAACGGCGGAATCGATAAATCAATCTGCTTGGATTTTGAAGCCTCCAACAATGTCACAAAATATAAAGTTCTCATTCATGGACTCGACCTTGCACTCGAGCTTGGCATCCCAGAGCTCTCAGTCTACACAGATTTTTTACTCATCGTCCACCATTACTCTGAACAATACAAGAAAAATGACAATATGATCGAATATGCGGCCTTTGTTGCCGATAGGATGACCAGATTTACTAAAGTAACTCTCGACTATCTACCTCGAGGTGAAAACCGACATGCCAATTCTTTGGCTTATCTAGCCGCTGTCTTGGGTACAGAAGCACAATATTTATAGATTGAAGTTATGTCCACCCCCAGCATTGATCTCCATTCTGTATACACGATCAATACTAAGGACGATAAGGAGGAGGACGACGATTGGTGAAAGCCCTTCATCGCCTATCTTGGCTCTGATAACAAATACAAAGGGCCCCTCCCAACAGATCCAAAAGAGCGCCAATATTTGATAAAAAAAAACCCAAAGTGCCACACAGTTCAAAATGGTGGTCTCTACCGCCACTCAGTCACAGGGCCTTATCTCAAGTGCATCTCCAGGAAGAAAGCAAACAGAATGCTCAGAGATTATATGAAGGAACGTGTGGCTCCCATGTCGCAGGTTGATCACTCGCTCATAGAACAATTAAATAAGGAGTATTCTGGCTAGGCATGCGCAAGCAAGTAGAAGAGTACTCACGTAAATGTGACACATGTCAACATCATGGACACATGATCCGCGCCCCTACGCTCGAACTACATGCAAGCAAGGTTTTTTGGCCATTTAAACGGTGGGCATTTGATTTCATCGGAGAATTTCCGAATACTCTAGGTAACCGACGATACCTACTTGTAGCAACAAATTATTATACAAAATGGGTGAAAGCAGTTCCACTCTGTCGAACTAGAGAAGAAGGGGTCATCTCTTTTATCTAGGAACACATCAACACACAGTTTGGATGCCTCCACCTGATTTAGATCGATAATGGGCCACAATTCGTTGGTGAATATGTTGTAGCCTTCCTCAACAAACACAATATCATCCACTCACCATCCAATCCCTACTACCCTCAAGGCAATGGCCAAGCCAAAATCACCAACAAAACCATAGTGGATGGACTCAAGAAAAGGCTTCAGTCACAAAAAAAAAAAAATTGGATACAGGAACTTCCTCACGTCGTATGGGCGTACCATACCACTCCATGTCAATAAACCAGCTGCACCCCATTCCTCCTCTCCTATGGCATAGAAGCCATCATTCCAACAGAATACCACCATCCTATCAAAGATCACGAGCTTACCGACGAAGAAAATGAGTTCGAATTGGCCTGCAATATGAATTGGATTGATAAAACTAGAGAACGCGCTATCACTAACCTAGGTCGATATCACCATATGTTGTCCAACTCGTACAGCCGAAGAGTCCGAAGCTGTACATTCCAAATCAATGATCTCATCCTCAGAGAAATCCCTCAACACAGAAAAGAGGCACATTCCAGGAAACTGGTAGAAAATTTGGAAGGTCTGTTCCTCATCATTGGTCGAACTGGTCTGGGATCATATTATCTCATGACGGAGCAAGCAATTCAAATCCCAAATCCATGGAACACTAGGCGACTGAAACGGTATTATCGTTAAGTCTCTTGTTTCTCCACTTCAATATTCTCGTTCTTTCCATTCTAAAAGTGAGATTCTAATCTCCAAACATTATACATTCTATTCTACTCAATAAAAACTTTTAAGTTTTTTCCCACATTACTCTCTACTTACATAGATTCTACTACACAGGTTAAAGCAAAGGTAAAACTTGCTTTCAATCGCCCATCTATATATTTATTTGCGATTAAAACAAAGGTAATACTAGTTTTCAATCAAAGATCTCTACCAGGCATAAGATAAAACAAAGGTAAAACTAGCTTTGATCTCTCAATATGTCTGCAACAGATACTTCTACAGATTAAAGCAGATGTCTAGCTAGCTTTTAATCACTCATTTATACAAAATCTGCGATTAAAACAAAGGTAATACTAGTTTTCAATCAAAAATATCTACCAGACATAAGATAAAGTAAAGGTAAAACTAGCTTTCATCTCTCAATATATCTGTAACAAATACTTCTATAGATTAAAGCAAAGCTAAAACTAGCTTTCAATTACCCATCTATACAAAATCTGCGATTAAAACATAGGTAATACTAGTTTTCAATCAAAGATCTCAACCAGACATAAGATAAAGCAAAGGTAAAACTAGCTTTCATCTCTCAATATGTCTGCAACAAATACTTCTACATGTTATATCTACAAGCCACTTCTAAGGGTCCTTTTTTGCTGATGGGAGGTCAGCTACGCTTTCCCCTACAACAGGAGGACATTCAGCCATAAAATCTTGAGCTTGAGCAGCTACAACAATCTTGCCTTGCTCCACCAATTTAGCAGGTCAAGAACCTAACTCCATTTCCATGACGTTCATACAGTTTTCTCGATCTGGATCGGCTCTACAAATACATCCTCTTCCTGGCAGACAATCGTGCAAGTTATCACTATATAACTCAAGTCTTCTTATTTCCTCCACAAAATAGGCAATAACAGCCATTAGCTTCTGTGAGCGCGTTATTTCGAGCATAACTGCCTTGGATAAATCCTCTCTCAATTTCTGATAACGCTCTCACAACTTTTTATACCATCCATCTTGCCATTCCATGTGTCCATCTGTGCGGGACATAAGATTAATATGTTCATTCGCCTTCTTCATTACTTTATCTGACTCTTCTTGGCTCGTCGTCCTTAATTCTGCCACCTATGCACGAAGTTCCTAGACCACCCTATCTTTACCTACATCTCCCCCAACAGGAGTCTTCTTTAACAATTCATCTTTTTTCCTTATCAATTAATCCTTACCCCTGATCACACGCTCTAACTCCCGTTCTCTGCTATGAGCAATATCCAACTTACTTTGGCTCTCCCTTAAACGCTCATTTCCTCTTTGTACGTGATCATGAGTTCGAGCTACATCTCCCTCAAACTCTCTAATTCAAGCTGATAGGTCAACCACATCCCCTTTTACAATAAAGACCCCGATATTGCCTTCATTTCTCTTCGACCACTCTCCAGCCTAGGCATTCTTGACACGTGAATTGGTCATAGCTAAATCTACCATCTGTTGGGCTACCCTCTCATTCAATTTATTACATCATCTTTGAACCATCCAGAAATCTATATCTTTAGCAGGTATCGCCCCACTCAACTGCTCAACCGCAATTTTAGATTTGGATAGGTCATCTCGAGCTTTCTTCAGCTCGCTATCATTCTCAATCATTTTACTCTTCAATCACTTTAGTTTACTTCTGGAACTCATTAGATCAGCTCGAGTCTGTTCTTGCTCATTCGTGTCTTTTTATTCATTTGGCCCTTTAGACTGGCCACAGAACCTCGTAACTCTTTCTTTGCTATTTCTAACGATTGGATACGGTATCGAGCCATGTCCGTCTCCTTACTCTTCACCATCAACACATCATTCTGGCTATTAAGCTTCGCTGCCTCCTCATTCGCCTCTGTGAGATCTCTTTGCCCTCTTTCAATTTCAGTATCTTTCCCCTCGATCTTCCGAGTTAGGTCATCAACAGTTTGTGCTGCCTCGACAAACTTGAAATGTACTTTGACGTGTTGATCCTCCCTATCTTCAGTTGCCTATCTTATCCTATCAAACTCCGTCATGTACTCTTGGTTATATTAGAGTGTCTCTTATTCACTCAAGCGAGCTGACTCCAGTTCGATCTATATCACAGAAATAATATATCAAGTTCGATTCAACAATACTCAACATTCAGATCATAATACAGGAGTCTGATTTCAAACAAATTTATATTTTTTAACATCTTCTATTGTGAAACAACTTCTAAACTTAAGATTGAAGTATGATCCCAGTTCGATGACAATAACATGTGCATTCAATTTCAAGGTATACATTATCTATATTTTAACTTTTTCAACACTTTGGTATTATCTGGACACATTTGATTACCATTGCCCCTAAATCGTTAACACATTTTTGGTCTATCTCTATACTATAATTTTTACTTTGTAGCTTTAAAGTAATGCAGCATACAAGTCAAATATTTCTTGTTCTTCTTTAACCTATAGCTCCGCTTGCGAAGACAATAGGGACGCCGATGCATCTTTCTCCTTAGTAGGCTCATTCTCTAACTCCTCAGTTCTAAGGTGCCTATCCTTATGTTCTTACAAACAATTTTTACAAACATCTCTTAGCCTACTGAAGTTTATCCTACAAAACAATATCCCATACAATTATAGTTCTCAAACCCCACAAATCACACAACCATAAATTCAACAATTTTACTCTACCTTCTCATTATCATTTTCTGGATTCTCATTATCATCCCCTTGGTTCTCTAGCTCTGTTTGGGGAGAGACACCATCCAACTCTCCTACCACTCCAATCACATCACCTTCCACCTCGTCCCCTTCGACGTAGGTACCCTCGATAATAGTTGTAACCTCAGCTTTAGAGTACCCTACTTTGAGGAGTTGACGCCCGAGTCTATCTCGCTAAACTACCACCTTATCCAGGTTCTTCTGCGCTTCTTCTGTCCGCTCGCAAATCTGTGCCTCCTGCGCAGCCTTCACATAATCCAGTCGCCTCCCCTCCCAAACCAGGTCAGATTTCAATCGAGCCACCTTCTTCTCAAGCTCCACCTTCCTATTCTCAAGCTCAGCTTTTTCGTCCTCGATCTTAAGACAGATCCCCTTTAGCAAACGAGCGGCCTACATTAAATTGAATATATTTTTAGCTCAAATCCTAATATAAAGTTCAAAAGCATATAAGTCATCAAAACTTATCATTTTGCTCATCTCCTCAGCACTCTTATGAGCGGCAAGCCTCACCCTATCCTTCATAGCTCTCAGGTTGTCTTCCTCAGCAGGTCAATTCTTTACGACCTTCACCCTAATCAATTTAGCAGGAGGATCTACCCTCATCTTTTTCACATCCCCCTCGATCTCATCACTCCCCGTGGTTCCGGAAGCCGAGCCACGCATCACAACCCTCTTCTTCGGAAACTTATGAGATAACTTGCTCGAAGTAGTAGATTCCTGCACATCTGCAAAATCCAACGTAATAGACTTTGACAAAACTACTCGCTTCTCTCCGTCAGCCCCTATTTTCTTACTGGCTTCAATCCCCGCCATTAGTCTCGTCGCTTGAGACTTTTAAACCTTCTCGGACCTGCTGTTAGCTCGTTTATTTCTATTAATACCAAGGCCCTTTAAAACTACCTCAAGCTCAACCCCTTCTCGAGTATCTAAAAGGGACTCCTTTGTCACCCTCGATTAAGGCCCTGTAAAACAAATAGATCACATTATTAACAACATAACAACCTTCAATAACAACAGTTCGATATTATACACTATTTCTTACTTTTTTTTCACAGTTCTATACAAAAGTTTCATGGGTACTTCATCTTATCTCTGAAGGCAATTACTTTTAACCCATATCACATTATCATTCCACATTCGACCTACAGAATTTAGATTAAAGAAATGCGGTCGAGACAAGCTCGAAAGAAATATGTACCTCCAGTTACAGAATAATTTTTCACTCTATAAAACTGCAAAACATCATCTGGAGATATTCTCATCTCTACATTATTCTCCTTCTACAACCTATTTAAACTCTCACAGACATTGATCACCTCCCACATGTTCCCATTCAGTTGGGCAGGACAAGCTCCTATGATGTTCATTATACCTTTAGCCAGATTGCTAAGGGGTAAACTCAGTCTATACTCTAATTGAGATAGATAACACAGAAAACCCTCGTCCAGGTTGCCCTGGACATTTCCATCAAAATACTCCAAGGAGATCAATTCGTCCACTCCCCAATCCATTTTCTCCTTCTCTAAATCAGGCAAGAAAAATAAATTCTCCTCCCCAAATTCTACCGTATAACCTCTAAACTGTCTACCAGCATGTTCTATAACGTTGCCCCATATTCCTTCTGCAAGAGCTTTGGATTTGCAGAACTCTCTAAACATATCGGAGTTCGGATGGTATGATACCAATTGTCCAGGGAAATCTTAAAATTGAACAAATACTACTTTGTCCACCCTATCAGATTCTACATTTACAATCCTACATTATCAGATTCAACAGTACGACTAGAGGTCGACACCTCCATATCAGGTGAAGTCTCCATCTCAATTACAAATCTAAGGATGAGGTTTAATTCTACTCAGATATTCCTCACGCTCGACCTACATATAGGTCCAGGTATTTTATCATTATCTTTTACAAATCCATACATCCATCATACATATATGTATATTATATCGTATCTATTCTTCACACATATATCAAACAAATTTTTATAGGTTACTATAAATAATAATTTTTTGAAATTTGAAAACCACATAAACTCTTTCAAACACACATTCATAATATCATATATCATTTACTAACCTTCAACGTCGGAATACAAATCTAAGGCAGCGCCAAATCCTTCTTTCACAACGATGTTGTACACCCACCGTCTTAACTCTGTCTCTGCAACTTTTTCTCACCTCGCTTGTTGATCAACCTCGTTTAATCTCTCACTAGAATCTCTGCTATTTTTTCTCTTTTCTCTCCCACTGTTCTTCAATTTTTTAGAAGTTGATAAATATTTTAATGAGGAAGATGAAACATTATTTATACTTCCACTTTCTAACTGCTGGTAGTTATTGGGCCTCACATGAGCCGCCTTCGGTTTTGGAACCGAGGCGTCCCTTCCACAATTAATGTTAGACGTTTTGTACCTTTTCAGTAAAAATACCTTCCCATCATTGCCCCTTGTCCTATATTTTAATATATTATCATCTCTCCTACACAAATCTCCCTCTGACCTCCCTACACTTATGATGACACAACACTCACACGCAATTAAACTTTCCCTGCAATTACTCAAAATACAAAAATCAAAGCTATCTGCTTTTTCTATTCCTACTTCTACTACTTATTGAACTGCTGACATCATTTCCAGAGCTTACACATTTCAAATTTAAATTTTTTATTCACAACAATCACAAACAACATTTGCAATAAAAGATGATAGATTCACAGTACCATTTCTATTACAGTTATTCGACCTCATACAATTCGTTCCCTCATATATAATTACACATGGAACATCCCAGATGACCTGAGGAGCCACACCCAATCAGTTTGCCCCTAGCAATCCTCACATCTTCTTCCTCGATCTCTTCTTCAACAATTTGCCTCACTGCCTCTTTTCGAGTTGCAGGCTCCAGAATCACTTCACAAAAAATCTCTGAGTAAAAATGGCTTCATATCTCGAGTTCCCTCGCCCTCAAATCTAAGCTTTTGAACTGCAACTCAAATTCAGGCAAATCAGAACCATAATCTAGCAAACCAAAAATCATTTCTCGTACTTCTACAATTTTTATTGCCAATCGTCTCTCATCAGCATGACGAACTCTCTCAGAACGAGTTCTCACCATGGTCTCTTTCTTCCTCTTTAAAATCTCATTTACCCCATATTTATACAATTTTAAAGATTACTTCAAATCCCCCACATTCCGTATATATTATAATCAGTTTTTGCCATAACTGGAAACCTTAAAATATTGATAGAAAGTTATTTGAACTTATCTGTCCACATCGATCTCTTTGGTTTTGTTCTACCTCAATTCGACCTATTAATCACAATCTGTCCCCCAAATCCAACACTTCAAGCGAGAACTCCATAAGCTCAAAATTTTCAATTTCTACATATTTTATATATTCTAAGATATTTCCCCCCATAATTCTTAATTCATTCAGTTCGAAATAGATTGTTACACATCTGTTATTTTACAGATATATTTTTCACAGTTCGATTGCTAAAGTATACTTTCTAGTTCGATCACATATTACATTTCGTCCTCTAATCAAACATATCTATATTTCTTATAGCTCGATTTCAATCACAAAAGTTAATTCTATCTATCAACACAGAGTTTAAAGAAAACTTTTTTATTAAGCTCGAATATCAATTACAGATACTTTTCAGATAACAAATCTTTCAGGTACTTTATAGATAACAATTCTTTCAGATATTGCTACAGTTTATTATCATAATCATATCAGTTTTCAATGATGTTTCACTCTAAGAATCTTCTAAAGCAAAGCTGGAACTAAAATCATTGAGCATTCATCGTTCTTCACACCATTTATTTTGATAAGAAACCGAGTTTGGTCGAAGTCTAGACATGGCAGCAAAGATGTCAGTGTTTGAACCAACTCTTCAAACAGAAGGCCCTCTTAGCGCCAAGAAACGATGATTGCGCAGGGGCAAGACTTCTAATCTCCGCCTTCATCCTCCACCATCACTGACTTTTCCTCCATAACCCCCATCAACTGAGAGTTGGTAGAGATAAAAGGGAGTCCTACCTTAAAATCCAGTCTTGCGCATAATACCGGCGATACTGCCTCGCAGATACACCGGCCCCCAAATCTGTCTCCTCAACTTTGTCGTCGGCAAGGATGCGGAGATACCTCCAACGTTGCTCGCCTGTCAAAACAAAGTAATGAAATCTCTACATACAGTAATAGTCCTCATCAGCTTCAGTCGCTTCGTCTTTTGACATGCTGTGATGCGTCGGTTGTACAAGAATTGGGGTGGGCATCTCCACAGATTGATCCCCGAAATATCTCAACTTGAATCTATACATTTAAGCAGAGACTCTATCTTCATACATATTTGCAACAACTATTGTAGAAATATTAAGTCTGCCCCATCTTAATATTTTTACGCTTTCTTAATAAACTATTTGTTGTTGCAAATACTATTCTGCATTAGTTTTTCTTTAGATCAAGATAGTGTATGATAGATAACATGGGGCAATCAAATCTTATTATGTATAAGAGCCAACAATTGTATATACCTAGCAGTCCTAGCAATCAGCCGATTAATTTTCCTCTTAGAATATATTTGTTTGGTAGTAAACATAGCAATATCGATTAAATGCAATTTGTATTGTTTATTCAGTTATAATGCCCATAATCAAGATAAAAGATGTGTATACAACTATCTTTGATGAACGGTTGAAAGACATGGCTTTTATGAAAGCTGATATGAACCCCAAGCCTAAATAAGAAAGACTCCTCAGTTCGATTCACCATGAACATTATCACTTGTCAGGATTTATCCTGGCATGTGGGTTGGCGCTGGGCTCTCACGTGGTACTGGGATTAGTTGGGAAAATATTGATAAATTATGAGGGAAAATATTGATAAATTATGAACTCGGATCACCCTGGTCTGGAAAATAAATAAATTCAATTTAGGTTTCTTAATGATCATTTGCACAGATGCTCTCTATAAACTCTCACTACATAACGAGTCAGTTACGGCAACCCATCAGCCGTGCAACTCTCAATTGTCAATCTTCGTCGCATGGGTTTAAATATTACGTCCGCCCAGAAACATATAAAGGGTTTAGTTCTAATAGTTTAGATAAATTCTAAGGTATAAAGGGTTTAGTTTTGACTCATTTGGACAAACAGAAACATATAAAAACACTGAATCGTGAAAATAAGAAACAATGTTCTTACTTAAATGAAATTCAAGACAGGAATGAAGTGACGTCTTCTTCTTGAATAAGATATATGCCATGAACGGACAGTTCAAGAGTCTTATGTACATTTCTATATAACAATTGAGATATCGTGGAGAATGTCAAAATGGAAGATATACAAAGCTGCGTACTCTATCGTGTGTCCTTCCAACGTAAACACAGATATGAATGAAGTGCTCTGCGTACATCAATTTTTGTACTAACTAATTGAAGGGAATGTCAAATTTAGGCTTGATCCCTTGTGTACATAGACAAACTTAAAATCAGGCTTTCCAGATGAGCGCCGACCAGAGTCTTCTGCATGAGGTTTATCGAATATTTCCCTGGATACTTCACTCTTCTCACAGACTGTAATATCAGAATCCTGATTACAGGAGTCAGTATCAGGAGTTTTAGAAGCGTCTTCATCAATGGAGGGTTCGTATTCAAAAAACTCAGGCAGTAAAGTTTTCTACGCATCATGTAGGGTGAAGATTTTACCTGTAAACACAGTGTGTATAATAAGTTCGACAATGATTTAGTAATTAGGTCATGATACACACACTATTGACCAGAGAGATACAATATTGGCACACTGAAAATATGACAAGGAGAAAGTACGAGTTAAATTCTTGATATGGCATCAACAACGCCTTAAAAGTTGAGAAGTGCTTTTCTAGTAGGTGCCACAAGATTGCTTTGGTGTTTGACAACAATACAAGAAAAACAATTCTCGACTTCACCAAACTTGGTAACAGTTTATATAGGAGATTTCGTCCCAACTATCAATCGGCGATACATCTGTTAGATCGCATATAGCCTCGTCAATATACCACACGTACAATTTTACAGGAACTCTGCCTGACCAAAGGTTAAAAAAAAAAAAAAAAAAAAAAAAATTATTTATACATAAATATTCTTCTATAAATTAGTATGCACATTAGAACTGTATCTCGTCCAATGCAAAATGTGACTCCTAAGGTGGGACAAGAGATTGTGAAATGGAATGATTGAAAATGTGTTTTACACCACACCAGCATGGCACTAGGGAAAGTTCTATAACAAAATCTAGAGTCCAAGTGAGAGCATCAAAAGTTGAAATCCTCAGGTCAATGAAATGGTGACTGTAATTATTGAGTTTTATTGTCTTAGGAAACAGAGGTTTCTGGTTTCAATACCTTGCTACCGTTTAATAGCTGGCCTCAAAAAGATTGAAAAAACTAGGTCAGAGGTTGTAGCTATTCTGAGAAGGTAAGAGGAATTTAGATGGCTCTAGAAACACATGGGAAAGGTCTGGAGGGTGATTCGACAATTGCACAGTGACATGACAAATAGAAATTAAAAAAGTTCATTCTTTGCAAATGCAAGTTAATACGATTAGGATTTCTACCAAGAATGATGGGAGGAATCGAGTCTGATGGTAAATTTGAACCTATAGTGTGATATATACATGAAGGACTAGTAATAAGTGTGGCATCTTCAATTGGTCTAATGCAAACTTTAAGCAATGAATGATTAGCAAGGATATTGTTTTACAATCCCCGAAATAAATAACATTGAGCTGCAAACTACAATATCCTTAACCAATACCAGTTGAGCGTCCCATGGCATAAACAAGAATGGTGTTTTGAGCACCCTGTATAAATACATAATGTTTTCTGGTCGCCAAATGCAAGTATTCGACCTTTATAAGTTCTTACTTTCACAGTTGTACCAAACACTGGCAGATAACAAAACTTTTGGCTTAAACATTATTCGCATTTATTTGATTGCTGCATTGAGCACATAAAGATCTGTAGTTACATTGTGTACTATGATGCCACTCGTCCCCCGAAAGTTAAACACTTTAACATAATGGATCAAGCATTATTAGTTTGATGATCAGTAAAGATAAGGAGAAAGGTGATAAGAAGATTCAAAAGAATGTACAAGACTGGGATAACACCGGGGGACCCCTTTATATCAAAATGCACATGTAATGTTATTAACCGTAACGGTATGTGGTTGATATCCTGATGAATCTGGCTTAACGAGTTTCATTAAATGTAATATTGTATTACTAAACACACACGAAATAAAATTGTAACATGCAATGGAAATATGGAATCATGGATCAAACTGAGATGAACCTGCAGATGCTTGTCATTGTTCTTCGCATGGATAGAATACGTCACTTAGAGCAGCTGATTTTTTTCATCAAAGATACCTTCAGAACCCTCAGCGCTTGAAAAAAAAATTTTACCTGCCCGTTAAAACAAAAATGGTGCCAAGACAATGCTCTTAATTTGGTTATAAAAATTAAATGGCATACCTCATCTTCACCAAAGAGGACAACCTACTCCTAAATATCTTCAATGGGCACATCAAATTCAGTAAGAAGAAAAAGAACATCTATAGGCGAGAGCGGCTTTACTGAAAGCTGATCGGTAACAATGTACGTAATTTGGCCATTCACAAATCCTCCCCCACTTGTAGTCTCCACTCTTTGGATTAACGACCTCATACCCTTTGGTTAATTCAATACCTTCCTTGATGTCAAAAAGTTGAGAGTCACAATTGCAATGTTGCGGGATTTTCGGACTTAAAAGCATAGACCTGCATTTATCCGATTAAATGTAATTATTACCTGTGCTTTTGTACAAGTTATCAATGCACCCCATGTTAGTATTCCCTCCCAATATCTTGATAACGGAACCAAGAGGCAGTGTGAGAATACTGAAGATGAAGTCTCCAAAATCTGCACCGTCTTCTGCGTACAACACTTCGTTTCGAGGTTTGCTCACCATGAGTTTCAAGGTCATCTTTTCCAAGACTAGACGCATATTGTTTCTTGGATAAAAGGTTTACGTATTTTTCTAGGTTTCATAGTCTCCGTTAGTTCTTTACTTCCCAACAATAAGCCTATGTATCGGTCTGGGAGAAATACAACACTAAAGGGCGTCGTGGTTAGTAAGGACCTCCTAAAGCAAATCCAAAACCTGTGGAAACAAATGAAGGAAATAAAGTTAGTTTTGTTTGTGTTTCATTTGTCGTAAAAAATCACAACTAGAATTAATTTTTGCAGCGATGAGCTCTAAAGGCCGGCGTGACATAGTCTAGGCTTGCTCAGCTCTGGCGCTTAATCATCTGAACTAGGATGACAGTTATTTCAGCTCCGCTCGTCCTCTCCTTTAAACCAACACTGTCAATGTTAGAGCAATGCAAAATTATATTTGAACTGCGTCAAATACACACCTGCATTATGAAAACCGGTTTCGTCTCTCATACATTTGCTATGAGCAGATTTATTGCCGCGTTTTGCTCACTCTCCCCGGTGTCATCCAAAAACCTTGACTATGCGTTATCAGCATTTTATCAAATTCAAGAACCGAATGCTTTTATGTTTTTCACTCTCATCAAGGCATTCTCTAATACACAAAATGCATTACGAGTTAAAATGTTCTACTCCCAAATGCTTTCTACGTTGAATGACTACAATGGGGTTGAGTTTTCTCTCCCATCTATTTTGAAATGTTGCGGGAGATCGCTTCCGTTTAAAGGAGCTCAAGTTCATGGACAAGTGTTGAAGAACCACTTTAAGGATGACTCTTTTGTAAGTAATACAGTTCTTCGGATGTATTTGGAGCTTGGGAGAGTCGAATTGGCGAAAAAGGTATTTGACAGAATGGTGAAACGTCAAATGTGGGCATATTGGGAATGCCAAGAATGTTTTCGAAAGCGTTTCAGTTAGACCCAATGTAGGTGATTGGAATTCTATGATTTCTGGTCTGGCAACCCATGGGATTCTATGAGATGTTCTGTGAAATGGAGAGAATGGATGTCGAGATTAATGAGATCACATTCTTAGGAGTACTTAGTGCGTGTAGCCACGGAGGGTTAGTTAAAGAAGTCATCGAATCTGCAATGGCTCTTGAGTAATATTATGATCACCAACGATGAAGTGGGTGAAGGATTATCAATTTTTGGATCTTGACTAATATTATGATCACCAACGAATACTATTTCAGCAGAATCTTAATACAATTGAGTAACGACATGTATTTTAGACATAACCTTGAACGATAGTTGAACTAATGGGTTACGAAATCAAACCCAATGAAGTGAAAACTAAGAACAAAGCTAATCCCTCAATTATCACTACAATCAAAGATATCGTCCTCGTCAATGTCGACATAGCCCTAACAGATCCAAGTCTCCCTATCTAAAAATTAATTAATTTTTAAAAGAATCTCAAACTTTCTCCATCAAATCTACAAACCCCACTAATACACAACACAACCAATTCACCATAAATCAACACAGTGAAAATAAACATCAATTACTTCGAATCTGACCTGGTCTAAGCATGTAAAGTCAGTGGCGGATCTAGGAATCTGAAGCAGGGTGGGCAAGGGGTTCGGTAAGAAAGGCGAAGTTAGACACCACCAATGGGTTCCAGGAATCTGAACTGAACTGTCTTCAGTGTAATGGACCCTCTATCCAATTAAAACAACTACATTTTCCCAAATTAAGATAGTATATGATAACCATAAACAAATCCATCGAATAAAAGGATACTTTCTCTCCATAAGAAGCCCCTTCAGTGTTGTGTTTTCCTAATACAACATTTTCATATAACGACTCAGTAAGCTAAATTAACCACGCAACAATGTACATTAAAAAAGGGAACAAAGAGAAAAACTAAGCAATACCTTCTGGAGCTGTTCAACGTAATCTACACCGGCAGAAATTGGTTTCCCCTTTCCATCTTGGTTCGGTAGACTGATTCACTTCTGAGAGTTTGCAATATCAGAAAGTCGCTTTCTGTAATCGCTCCCTAATGAAGTTTTCTTCGGAAATTTATCTCCGCTCATTTTCCCTGATAAACCCATTCACAACCACAAATCAGTCAATCATTCCAAACCCCCAATCACACTAACTATTAAACCACCAATAACGCTAAATTACAAACCCTAAAAAAGTACCTGTTATGATCGTTAGTAGAAGTACCTATTTTTGAAGATTCATTGAGGGTTGGGAATTAGCAACTGTATCAAGAAAGATAGGATAACGGGAACTTCAGTAATTATCACCCGACTATGATCTTGGCCATGATCAGCAAGTGCATTCTACAAAAAAAATAAAGATTATATATTAGGATCGCAAAAATAATAGAAGATTAGATTGGCTAATTGGTTGATTAATGAACTTCCCTTAATCCCTTATATACAAAAGAGAATTGAATCCCGTTTCACAATATTAAATCATGCAAAATGTCCCTTAATTATACATGTTCAAGAATTAGGTGTAGCTTCTAGAGGAATAGATTAAAGACTTATTTAAGATAGGAAGTCAAGCAAACCTGGAATTTTAGATTGTTGTGCATGAATTTTTTTCTCAACCAGACTTTGGTTCTTCTAATGCAGTCCGACATGTACAGGTGAAAAGAAGCTACAACATATCTCAATATGCAATGGAGAGATTGAGAAGTAATGTACCCCCATTAGCTCAGGTAGGACTAGGACTTAAGCTCTTTAGAATACTCTTATAAACTAAAGACATATTATGACCAGATTAGCCATGTCTGTAGTTGAAAAAATACACCTTATTACATGTAGAACCTGATTACATGCAGTTGATGAAACATCCTATACATGGCAGGACCTGATTACATGTAGTTGAAGAAACACTTTAAGAAAGAAAACATACTTGGACAGTTACATTCATATCAACATCTCTGAAGTACTTCATGAGCCTTTCATTCTTGACAGAATGAAAATTTAACATGACTCAAACGATTTCATTATATGCATCTTGGTAATAACAGTAAGAAAAATAAACATGTTTTGTCGCTAAAGTGTTTGTTGATTAGCTAACAAACAAAATTAAACATGTAAGACAGCCGAGACAAATCACTTACACAGGTACTTCTCGATAGTGAGATCCGAATTGGAAACCCGTTTTTTGCAGATTTTGAATACCAAAATCTTCACTTCAGTATTCACCTCCAAACACCTAATTGATCATCACCAATAATAAGAAATTGGCAGCAAGAACTATTCTTCCAATTACCAACACAATGATAACATCTAACAAGGGTAATAACAACACAATAATCACAAAAACCAAGGGGGATGGTCAGCAAGGGAACAACTTCAGAGATGGATCTTCAACCAATAGTGCCAAAAAAAAATTAAATTTTGGCTAGGACTTCGAAATCTTACCCGTTAGATTCGTCGATTTGGGATGATATCTCTTCAAGTGCGATAAAGTAAAACCTAATTAGAGAAGATCATGAAAACATACATTAGAGTGATTGAGGGCAGGGATTCGGACTTAGGGTTGGGATCGTGATTTAGAGAGAGAGTAGTGATGAACAAAGACAGCCATATGATTTGGCTTTAAAGCTTAAAACAAATGTTGACTGAAAATATAGCCTAATATGGCAGTTTAGAGGTGTTAATATGGCAGTTTAGAGGTGTTAAAAAATTCTGATATTTGATTTGGGATCCGACAAGTGGGACTTAATTTTAAAGCATAGGAAAGATCAGAGCGGCCTAAATAATCCTCGACTCACGAGAGATGGGTAACGAACAGCCTGCGATCGAGAAATGGTTGATGAGTTATTCATTTAGGGCCATTTGGATACCCTCTAAAACTGGGTTGGTTCGGTTCAAAACCCGGTTAACGTGAAAAAACCAATGTTTGGCAACATGTGGGACCAATTTTTTTAGTTTTGTTTTGAACTAGTTTGTCCCAATTATAGTGAATAACCAGTTTTTTCTCTGAAGGACTTTTACTCGTTTTGAAACATAACTAGTTTTTAACTTTTTAAAACCGCAAAGGTTTTATCACAATTGTCGTGGGGTAAAGTAGAGATAATAGAGCAGTTCTCCAAAGAAAACACATATTGGCCTCCTCTAATCTCTCTCTCTCTCTCATCTCATTATTTCACCATTAACCGATTCAAACTCTCTCTTCCATTTCTAAAGAAAACACGGCCTCCTCTACTCTCTCTCTAATCTCTATCTCTCATCTCATTATTTTACCATTAACCGATTCAATCTCTCTCTCATCTCCAAAGAAAACACATATAGGCCTCCTCTACTCTCTCTCTAATCTCTTTCTCATCTCATTATTTCACCATTAACTGATTCAAGTTCATCTCAGTGTTTTACCATTAAAGACGGATTCAAGCTATCTTAAATTGTTGTAGGTGAGCGTCTCTACTCGATCATTTTTGCTTAAACTATGTTTCCTAATTCTAAATTTGTGTTGCTTCAAATTAGATTTTTGTTTAAATGATGTGGTGATTATGATATGGTAATTTTTGTTTCCTAATGCTGTGGTAATTTTTGTTTCCTACTCGATCTCATTGTTTCCTAATGATGTGGTAATTTTTGTTTACACAATTAGAATAATTTATGACAGTGGAAATTCCATCTTGTAAATTATGATGTTTACACAATGCAGTTTATGTTCTGTAGAGAGGATGCCATCTTGAGGCAATATAACATATCGAAATAGGAAAGCAATGCGCTAAATCTTCTCACATATTCGAAGATAGGTCTATATAACCTCAGAACCTGTCACCACTGTTTACCATTTTCAGATGAGATGTAGTCCTAAAGTTGGTGAATTGATAAGTAATATTCTTTAATATCTCATACTGATGCACTAGAGTTTTGATTTCTTGAATAAGCTTGTGGCACATCTAGGGGATGGCTGGCAAGTAGCTCCGGCAGTGACGAGTTTCCGTGGTGTGGGTGTTTTTCCTTGGGTAAGTGACGGATTTTCCATGGTGTGCCGTGTTTTTCTTATGAGTAAAGTGACGGCTTTCTTTTAGCGTAGCAAAGATCCTTAAAAGTAGAAAGCATCATCGGGAACACAAGTAGTTAGGAGCGTAAATGGAAATCCTTCTCCTTATTATCTCTATTGCATTGATAGTCGCCACCATTGTGATAGTCTCTAGCCACCGTTGTGTTGATAGTCTCTAGTCTCTAGTCTCTAGTCTCTAGCCACTGTTGTGTTGATACTTTCTAGTTGATTCTAGCTTCTTTGCTCTCTCCGTTTAATAACTCCTTTGCTTTCTCCTTCGTCGTCGGGAAATGTCGATCCTTAAGGGTAAGGACTTAAAACTTCAGGAAATGCTGCTCAAAGGGTAGGGATTTAAAACTTCAAGAAATGTCTTAGTAGGCATCAGAAGAGAACAAGCCTACGTAAGGCGAGCGGGAATCCGTAGCCATAGCATAGAAGGAGCGAAGCTAGCCTAACCTGAGGTCAAGAAGATCAGAAAGCCTCGCCACTACTGTATTGATAGTTGAAGCCCCGGATGCAAACAATAGACATAGGAAAGAAAACGATAGTTGAAGCCCCGGATGCAGACAATAGGCATAGGAAAGAAAGAACTCAACACACAATTTCTCTTTGGAATTCTCCTAGTAGATTGATCTAGCCTGCGTTATGGCTTTCCACACCTATGCCTATAGTTGACTTCGCCCTTATTAAGTCTTCAACCATGATAGTTGTGCCAGTTCCAATCCATAGCCTAGAAAAAACTTCTGTTTTTGCAATATGCAAAACCCAATGAATAGCTTGTGTATCATATTAAGGTACAGAGATAGATAGTCAGTATAGGCAAGAAGGCACAGCTGCCTTCAGTATCTCAATGTAGCACAATACAATTTGGACCCTCAAAAGATAGCAACAAAGGATCTTTTTGCAATAACTCTTAAACCATTGCTTGAAACCAGCCGTTAGCGGCTGGATGAAAAACTAGACTCCTGCATAAAAAAAAACCTTGCATTTTCGAGGGGAAACTACTCCTCAAGAAACACTTTACTCAAGCTGCTCATCCAAACAACTTCATCATTCCTGAGCCCCACTGATCTGTTGTTGTGGCACCTATGCAAAAACTGGACCAAGTTGAGTACTAGAAATACAGTTCGGGTTATCAACCCTGTTAAAAAGCAACCACCAGAGAATCACAGTGGATTTCTTGGAGGAAATTTACATCTTTAAATGTCATTTCAAATGCAGATAGATGTGTGTAAGAGGGTAGATACGCAGTAGGGGAATATTTAGACTATCCAATGGTTTCCCAATCCTCTCCCCTTCTTTTATAGAGTTCCTTCTATATTTGTCAGTGCCTCCACATAGTAACTCAATGTTTTTCTCATTAACTAGGAAATTAACCCCATCTTGTAACTCTGTTAGTCAAATCCCAAGTTGCATCAGTAACCACAATAAAGTTCTTTAGGGTAAAGGCAGCTTTGAGTTTTTGTGGCATAGTGTTTCTTTGACATTCTGGTACAAAAACACGGTAAATTAATATACCTGAGTTGCCAGGAAATAATTGGCACCCCTGCCATTTTCAGCACCTACTCTATCGCAACTTCACTGGTTTTAAAAGGCTTACAGAATCATATAAGATTCTTCTTACCTCGTCATGGTTACAACAGGTAAATACATAAATGCATAGCCCCGTGCATTGGATGGATGACTAGATTTAAGAGAGAACTAAACAAATTTACAGATTAAATATCCTCTGAAAGTGCTATTTTTCCAACTATAGCTTGTATTGATGTTGACTGCCGTCACTACCCCATAGATCTTTCTATCATTAGTACATCTTCTCTTTCGGGTGTAAGATTCCTTTATGAAAATATTTTCTTTAAAAAATAGGTTGTAATGGCTTGTCAATCCCTAGCTTTGTCCTCAAAAATGAAGAAAAGAAACTATATAGTCCACAAAAATATGTTTTGTATTCTCAAATGAAGCTTTGAGTACACAAATTCAGAGCAATCAAAATACCTCACTACTTGTCTATCTTGAGTAACCAGTGAGCCTTTTAGCATCTACTAACCGATAAAGTAGACCTTGAATTATACTAAAGAAATCCATAGTGTGGTAGCCTATTCAACACTGTTGTTTACCATCTCCCAACTTGTTGCAAGTGGCAGCAAATTACACATCCCATTACAAGTCAGCCATCCAAAAAAAAATATCTGCAAGACACAGGAGGAAAACTCTGCTATTGTTTACTCAGGAGATGAACCTAAAAATGGTGTATCGAGCAACAATTATTCTCCTTAAAGAAATAATATAAAACTATCTCTTCTTTGTGTCACAATAAATGTAAAGGGATGTAACTAGATATATGGAATTAGAGTGTTTATTTCACAAGTTAGATAAGACTATTTTGGGTATATTAGATAGATACCAAAACAAAAATTGTCTTGATTTGTAAAGAATTTATAGTGATTAAGTTTATTTCATATAACAGTGGTAATTTATGAATTTCGCTGTGAAATTTTTTCATCCATCTTGTGAAGATAGACTAAACTACCAACAACATGATATATTTTTTAATGTAATCTAAAATCTAACTTTGATTAATAATTGTAGACCCACCTATGGATAATGCGGGCACTTCCAACAATAATCACAGTAGAACTGAGTGAACCCCGCCGACGGATTGTTACTTTTTGGATCTCATGTTATAACAAGTACGTGCGGGACAAAGAAATGAAAAATTGTTTACGAAGATTGCGTAGGCTGACATGAAAAAAAAATGAACGAAAAGTATGAAAATATGAATGATGATAAGAAGGTTTTGAAAAATTAACATAAGAAGTTAAGAAATATCTACACGATTTTGAAGGCCCTCCTAGATCAAAGTAGATTTGGATGGGATGATGAGAAACATATGGTGACAGCTAATAGTTATGTTTGGGATGAGTATCTAAAGGTGTGCAACATTATAATTTTTATAATTTACTATTTAAAATAAGCTATTAATTTATACATGACCACATGCAGGAGCATCCTGAAGCTAAACTTATGCGAACTAAAACAATGTTGAACTACCACGATCTTGATGAGATTTGTGGAAAATCAACAGCAGCAGAACAATACGCTCGCTCGGCTATAGATCTAAAGTCCGGAAAGTTGAGCAATGTTAATATAACTCAAGTTCAAGATTCTTCAGATGATGTAGCCGTGAAAGATGACTCACCTTTTGTAAACAATGAATTAGAAAAAACCAAGAAAAAGAAAAAACGCAAATTGCCGGAAACAACTTCAATTGATGAAGATATCAAAAAAAGGAAAATGAGTACTGATGAAGGCATGATTGATGCTTTGAAATCAATTGCATCCACAGTCGATGGAATAAAAAATAGGAGATCGGAGAGTGAAAAGAAACCAAATATCATTGAAGTGCTTGACGCTATTTCAGGTTTACTAGAGGGTGATTACCTAAAAGTTTGCGATCTTCTCGAGGATGAAGGAAAAACGAGAATGTTTCTGAACCTAGCTAAAAATAAACGAAAGACGTGGTTGATGTGGAAAATAAATCCTAAGAAAGACAATTAGGATTGCAACCTCTAAAATTATTTTTTGTTGGTTTAGTTATTATTTAAATAAGATTTTTCATCATTGATTTGTAAGTTCATTTAAACTTTAATGTAGTATTACATAATAAATTGGCAATATTTTTCAATTTTGTGGTTATTAAATTTTTTGAATATTAATTTATATGAAGTGCAGGAAGTAAAGTATGATAGGCGACTATGATTTTGATGAAGAAGATATGATTGTACTGGCTGCAACTACAACAGTTGCAGCTTCTCATTACTACGAGAATCATATATCAAAGGAACCATGTCGCAACTCAAAATTAAATGGTAAATAATACATTGCTGAATTAGTAGATGGTAATCCTGTTCGGATGTATGAAAACCTTCGTATGGATAAACTTGTTTTTAAAAAGCTGTGTGATATTTTAGCTATGGAAAGTTCCTTGCGTGATACGAGAGGAGTTAGTGTTGATGAGCAAGTAGGAATGTTCTTGTATACTATTGGTCATGATGAGCGCAACAGAATAGTTCAAGAACGATATCAACATTCCGGAGAAACTGTTAGTCGCCACTTCAACACTGTTTTGGATGTTGTTGTTTCTCTTGCACCAAAATTCTTACAGCTTGCAATGCTTGATACTCCGAAAGAGATCTTAAATGATCTAAGAGTTTTCCATATTTTAAGGTTAAAATTTTAATAAAAATTTGACTTTCTTTTTGAATTTCTTACTCTAACATTTTATGAAATTTTTATAAGGATTGTGTGGGGGCAATAGATGGCATACATATCCCAGTGCTTATAGACGCTGATGATCAGAGAGCTTTTCGCAATCGAAAAGAAAGTATTACAAAAAATGTTTTAGCCGCATGTTCATTCGATTTACAATTTTAGTATGTTTTGGCGGGCTGGGAAGGTTCGACTTCAGACTCACGTGTACTACAGTCAGCTTTGGCAAGGGAAGATAAGCCTCAAATCCCTAAAGGTATAAGTTATTAAGCGTTAAAGTATGATAAAATTAAATTCGAATAAATACTAAATTTATATATATATATAGGGAAATTCTATCTCATCGATGCAGGTTTTGCAAACATACAAGGTTTTCTTGTGCCATTTCGTGGTGTTCGATATCACTAAAGCGAATTCACGGGCGATGATAATCCAAGAAATGCAAAGGAGTTATACAATCGCCGACATTCATCGGCCAGAAATGTCATAGAACGCATTTTTGGCATATTGAAAGCCCGCTTTGCTATATTGAGAATTGCTCCTCCTTACCCATTTGAAACACATGTGAAGATTGTTATTGCATGTTGTATAATACATAACCACATAAGAAGGGAGAACAAGAATGATCAGCTATTCAGTTAAATGAAAAAAGATGATAGTGAAGATGAAGATGAAGAGAATCAAGTGCAAATACAAGGAACTAGGGGTACTTCGCGAATGACACAACGAGAAACTGTAATTCAATTGAGAGAAACAATTGCAAATGCAATGTGGAATGACGAGCAAAGTGAAGAAAGCGAAGAAAGTGAAGAAGGTGAATAACATATATTTGGTTTTTATAGAAATAATTTGAATATTAATGCATTGAGTAATATTACAATCACTTGTATGTATTGATGAGTATTTTGTTATAATTTTGAGTACATGCATTGATGTTTTTAATAAATTTAATTTGAATATTTTATTAGAAAAAGTTAAAAATAATTATAAGAACTGGTTTACTACATAAGTATCCAAATAACATACAAGTCAGAACCAGGATAACAGGTAAAAATGGCCAAATATCATATTAAACTGAACTAGTTCAAGTTTATACATATCCAGGATAGGCCAGCTAGATTTATCCTTGACTGGCCCAAAAATTTAAGTATCCAAACATCCCCTTAGGTGTATAGATAGATGTGAAACATCTATTTATCAGTTCGAAAGAAAATTGATGTTTTGATTTTTTTGGTGCAGACTTGTATCAAAGAGAACCAAGTTTTGTGGGTCCCACCGCTACCCAAACAACCTTGTAAATTTTCGGTTCTAGTTCAAACCTAGCCGTACCAATTTTTTTAGTCTTCCAGACATCCCCTAAGGCTACTACTAAATGCGGGCATCTTTGTGAGAAATCGTGGGCAAAAAGCAAAATTCCAACTCCTTTGTCCATCTTATTTTTTAATGCGTTGATACGAGAAAGAGAAAAAAAAACTAAACGCACATCCCCTCTTTATCGGACTCGTCGACTTACTTAGGCAGGAAAATTCTCTCTCTCTCTCTATCTCTTTCCCCACACATAGAAACTATGACAACAAAGCAAAACACTCTTTTTCTCTCTCAAAAACCATGACGAGCAAAGACGCGAAGCAAAAAGTAAGTTAATCCACAATACGAATAGAGAACCTTATAACAAAGAATTACACGAAGAACATAGAAATTGGTTGGGAAAATCCGTTTTAAGAGCTTCAATTACTCAAATCAATTGATTACAATAGAATTACTCTCAAGCCCTAAGCTTCTCTCTCAAAACTTTTTATTGAACCAACATAAACTAAAAAAAAAACCTAAGTCCCCTTTATATACTAGAGAACAAAAAAATACCAGTAGAACAGATCTCGAGGCAAACCGACGTCTCATAATAACAACCTACGCCAAGCTCGTTCAAACGGTATCCAAGCCCGTTCGAACGACGTTACGCTAATTGGTCTTAAACCCTAGAAACATGACAACTCGTTTGAACGGCATCCAAGCTTGTTCGAATGAAATTTTTCTATGAGCCAAAATTCTAGGGGATTGAACATTGGTCGCTCGAGCAAAAATTGGGAGTCGTTCGAACGACTTGGGTTCCTGGGCCAAATTCCAGGGAGTTGGAAAAGGGTCGTTCGAACGACTTTACGATAATTCCATTCTTCACATACGAGTTCACCTCAAAACGTCTTAGATCCTCCTGGATCACAAGCATATCAAGAACCCACTGCATAATCATCATATCAACTCACCAAATACCTAAACTTGATGCAAGTGCTTATGTATTTTCATTTCTTTTGATTTAAGAACTTAAGTTTTTAAATTAAAACATCTCACGCAGTTGTTGTAAGTCCTTACATGCGGCAATGTAAGTTCTTACATACAATAGTGTAAGTCCTAAACCCAGCGCTGTAAGTAAGTAGGCACTTACGATACTTTTCGATTGTTGTGTTGTCTAGGGTTACGTAAGTCCTAACATACAATAGTGTAAGTCTTACACCCTTTGTCGTATGTAGATGCTGACAACATTTTTTGATAATTGTGTTATCTAATCACGCAAGTCCCTACTTTCGGTGGCAATTGATGCCGAAAGAACATATCTATGTTGATGTAGGTTCCGTTATTGTGTTAACATAGATCTCATAAGTGCTTATTTGCGATATTCTGTTTAGTTACAGCGATTTCGAAAAATAGAGTTTTGGGTTTTATAACCTTAGTTTTGATTTGTTATTATTTCTTGAATGAGATGTTGTATGAGTTGTAAAGTGTTGAGCACTACCTTTTTCTTTCATTAATGGTGAATGCTCCTTTGGAAATAACTTAGTCGCCTGAGACTAATCAATTTTGATCATTTTAGGTCTAAATCGAAAGAGTCCTAATTTCTTTGAATTAATGGTCAAAGATTAACCTAAAATAAGTTGGTTAAATTATCTAGTGTCAACAAGCAATAGGAAATTAAAGACAAAGCCAAACAAATTTTAACCCTGTGGAAAATCTTTCTCAGGAGAAAAACCCACAGGTCGCTGCCGAATCACCCGACAACAAAACAATCCACTATTGAAATCAAATTACAAGAGTTTAACTACTTACAGACTCGATAAACACATCCCGTGGTTACCTCTTTTCTAATCAAGCTCCTAGAAACAAATTCTACGCTCTCACAATGCCTCGCTCCAATCTCTCATCAAAGCTCCTAATCTTGAATCGCTCAAGTTCTTCAATCCAGTTCTTCAATGCATGAATATGGTTTCTTGATCAATTGATTGATTCAAGGTTTGAGTGATTTGATTATCTCTTGAATCTCTCAAAGATAGATCTCTCTTCAGTCTAAAAAATTGGCCCTCAAAAATAGGTTTTCAAGAAGTGAGTTTTTCAAAAAATAGGCAAGTATGTCTTAAGAAGGAAAATATAAAACACGGGCTCTGTTCGAATATAAATTAATCTATTTGAATAGAAATCAAACTGTTGAAAGTTATTCGAACAACAATTAATTTATTCGAATAGAAATGCAACTGTTAAAAATTATTCAAACAAAAATAATTATATTCGAATATAATTCAAACTATTGCAAAAAATTCGAACAACATTAAAAGTTATTCGAAGAGAGAAAATTTTTCTAGTTCTATTCGAATATAAAATAATCTATTCGAATAGAAGTTCTATTTTCTTTAAGGAGACATTCTTATTACTTTTTCATACTCTATAAAATACAGAGGCTTGACTTTTTAGAACAAAGAGTTAGAAACCCACTTACCTGTTCAGTGTCAGTTTAGCTGTAGCCGTTCAAGGTGGAATCTCTGACGACGAATAACCACGAGATTGTGCTAATATTTAAACTAGACACGGAATGAAATAAACTCCAAATATGGATGTTTCAATCTCCCTCTTTGGTTCATTTCGTGTCAAAACCAAAACTAACTATAAGAAATAAAAATACAACTCGATGGACTGACTCAATCACTGAACATCCATACTCAAAGCTCCACTCTCATCTTATAACATATATTCTGGAATCTCTGTACACTAAACAAGATATATCACGTGACTGTTCAAATAAAATAAGAGATCCAGGACAAAGAATATAACTTACCTGACTTACCTGTCAGGATCACCTCTCCCCCTTTTTGGTACAGATGAACAAAGGGTAAATAGCCAATAAAATGATAAACACACCAATAGAACAAAGTGTAGTTTGGAAAAGCACTAAAACACTAATACCCCAAAATAATATGCATTTCCCCCTCAAAATAATTGTAACCTCCATAAAATGAGATAAAAGGAAAGTACACATGGGGAGTGTTTCTGAAATAAGTAAGCAAAAGAAGATAACACTCCCCCTAAACACAAGGCATGATAAAAAGGCAATGAATATAAAATATTCTATAAAGACCAAGACATTGCCAATGTGTTATAAAACTATCACTAAATGAATTACTTGGTGTGTGTGTGTGCATAGTCAAAGAGTTACCCTATTTTCAACGTATTACTCAGCCGTAGTTAGAATAATATATTGAAAAGTTGTTTCAACTTAGGCCTCTCATGGTGGTCACTCAAAATCACTGAGAATTGACTAACAAACACTCTGTGTGAAATATGAATATGAATATAAAGTAACAGAAAAATCATATTTCATCAAAAACGGAGCATTGTGAGCTGAAAGATCACATGGGAAAGAACCCCATTTGTCATATATGGTGTCAAGTTAAAACTAATAAAGATTCCCTATATCTACTCTCCACTAATAGTGACTGCGCCGAACTTAAGATCAAATAGGTCTTTGAATAGGTTATAATGTACGCATGGACAGGTTTATGACGGAGTAAGTGTTTTACTGACATTCTGAGACTACAGTTACACTAACTCCCCTTCTCACTTGAAACCAAATTTAATTTTTGTCATTCTTTTTCTTATTGAGTACACATAAAATAAGATACCACTTCTCCTCCCCTTTTGTTTTCTCTTTTTTCAATTTTTTTTTCATGACACTGATTTGAGATAATGAAAACGTCATTTGGGGACACATTGTATTCTTCTATTCAGCTTTCCCCCAAAAGTCACACAAACTTTTCTTTTTTTCACTGAAAAGTCTCATAACAAATGGGTAAAATAATAAAGAATTTTGGTAGAAAAACGAATGACATATTTGAAGGCACAAGGGGCTGCAAGCGGATAAAAATTTGGGTAAGCACAGACGAAGGCTAAAAAGATGTAGTAATAAAAAATTGCCTATTATCATATTTTCAGTTAGGCACTGTCACCTATTTCACCTCGAGTAAAAGTAGAAAAGTATCACTAGTATAACTTGACTTTGTTACCATTTTCCAATTGAGTAAGGAAACGAAATGAGATAAAAAACGAAGAGTAAATATAATAACACTCGAAGCTCAGAAATAAGGTCATATCTTCACATAACATTAGGTGCAAAGTCTCTGCAGTTATCCTCACGTGGTTCTAGTCACGATGAGCTTTTAGTTTAGTCAAGAAACTCAATGACTATTATGAAATGTGGTTTTACCAAATAATTATCTCATAAATGAATATAACACACAAGTAAAAATCCAAGTCTACCAAGAATATTCTACATACAAAAGCTCCTAAAGTGCAAAATGTAGATAAAAAGCCAGAACAATATCCTATTATCCAAAAACAATAAAAACAAAAACAAAAAGAAACTAAGACAGGGTAAGAAACGTACCTAATCAATGAAGCATACTTATAACCCTTCTCAGTTTTGATTTATTACCTTATTTGTGGCGATAAGTCATCCTTTCGCATCCAAACTGCACGAATCACCTTTTGAGGTGATGTTTATGGAGCAGACCACCTACTCAAATTCTCACTAATCACATTATAAACATTCACATATGACTTATATCTATATCCATTGAAAGGGCGAGCATATGGTTGATAGGGTCCAGTAAATGTACAATAAGATGCAATATGACCCTTTCAGCCACATATACTACAATAATAAATATGAGAGTAAGATACCCGTTTAGAGTGATTATGACTAGTGTATATCATGTTATGTTTTGGAACCGAAGTAGATACAGTTACTTTCACAAACTTTGTGATTTGAGGAGTCTTGGATTTTGGAAGAGATTCCTCATATCCTAGACCCCTTTTATCACTATCTGCCTTCCCCATACATAACATTTTATCAATGTTCTTGGCCCCATGACAGAACTTTTTAAGTTTCTGCTTAGATAAAACTACATCAAGTTTGGTCGAACGAAGTTCGTCCAAAGTTGATTTCATTTTTTCCTTTGCATCATTAACTTATGTTTCTAAAAACACAACTTTGTCATGAAGACCTAGTTTCTCATTCTCGAGAATATCTATCTCGTGACTTATATTCTCAATTCTGTCTTGAATTTTGCACTTAAGTGTATTAACTTGGTCTTTCAAGACTTTGTTAAGTTTATCGAGTTTGATACACTTGGCGAGAGTCTGAGCATACAAGTCCTATATATTTAGGTCTTTAAACTAATTTTGCTCTTGATGACTATGATTTTCAACAGAATTTTCAAGTGCAAAAATATCATAGTTATCATTACCACAATTTAAAATAGTAGGATATGCACAATAATTTCCGTTATCAACTACTTGGGGATGACTCTTATTGTCATTATTCTCATCATCACTGTCATCCCAAGTAACGCTAATATTCATAACTTTGTGATTGGTCCCAGATTTCTTATTGGGATAGCTATGAGCATAATGACCAAGCTTATGACACTTTTAACATTTAATTTAACTTAGGTTAGTGTCAAGGTTGGTATGCCGGTTATTCACTCTATGTTTATCATGAGTTCGCGACTTATGATTCACCGATTGCCATTGTTTTTTAAATTGGCATTGTTTCACAAGGTTTTTAAGCTGGTGACTTATAGAGGCAATCTGTGAATCTAGATCGGACCCATCATCATTATCAGAATCAGATGAGTTGTCAACTTCTATGGTACCCTTAGAAGAAGAAGAGTAAGATGAAGACTTGAAAGTAACACTCTTGTTCTTCTCAGGGTTTTCTATTTTCATCTCGAGTTCAAACGTTCGCAATTTACCAGCTAATGTATCTGGTTTCATTTTCTTAAGATCCTGAGTTTCCTCTATAACATCACGTCTGGATCTAAAGCTCTTAGGAAGAGATCTTAGAACTTTACAAACTATTTGAACATCGGAGTACGCTGCTCCTAATGTGGCACTAGTGTTTACAATATCACTTAGTCTCGCATAGAACTTGTCAAAAGGTTCGTTTTCACTCATTCTGATATTCTCAAATTGCGAAGTAAGCATTTGAAGCTTATTTTCTTTGACTGTATCATCGCCTTCATGAGTTCGAACTAGGATGTCCCAAGATTATTTAGAAGTGGTACATGTAGAGATATGTCAAAACTTACTTTGACTCACAGCCGTAAAGATCGCATTGAGGCCTTTAGAATTATAACCAACATTATCTTTTTCTTCTTTTGATCATTGGTTCCTAGGTTTAAAGACTTCTTTAGCAGTCCTTGGTGAGCCTTGCATCTCAGTAGGGGGTGTCCATCCATCCTCAACAACAATCCATACATCTTCTCCGATTGATTGTAAGTAAACAATCATTTGGACTTTCCAGTATGGGTATTCTTTACTATCAAAGGCTGAAGGGCGATTTATAGGACCTCCAAACTTCTCGGAACTCATTATTCTCAAGCGAACTATCCGGGATCCATGCTTAGGTTGTTAAACCTTAAAACGTGACCGCTCTGATACCAATTAAAATAACTTAGTCGCCTAAGACTAATCAATTTCGATCGTTTTAGGTCTAAATCGAAAAGGGTCATAATTCCTTTGAATTAATGGTCAAAGATTTTGAATTAATGGTCAAAGATTAACCTAAAACAAGTTGGTCAAATTATCTAGTGTCAACAAGCAATAAGAAATTAAAGACAAAGCCAAACAAATTTTAATCCGGTGGGAAACCTTTCTCAGAAGAAAAACTCACAGGTCGCTGTTGAACCACCCGACAGCTAAACAATCCACTATTGAAATCAAATTACAAGAGTTTAACTACTTACAGACTCGATAAACACATCTCGTGTTTACCTCTCTTCTAATTAAGCTCCTAGCAACCAATTCCACGTTCTCGCAATACCTCGCTCCAATCTCTCGTCGAAGCTCCTAATCTTGAATCTCTCAAAGATAGGGTTTCATGATCAATTGATTGATTCAAGGTTTGAGTTATTTGATTCTCTCTTGAATCTCTCAAAGATAGATCTCTCTTCACTCTAAAAAGCAAGCCCTCAAAAAATAAGTTTTCAAGAAGTGAGTTTTAAAAAAAAAAGGTAAGTATGTCTTAAGAAGGAAAACAGAAAACACGGGCTCTGTTCGAATACAAATTAATCTATTCGAATAGGAATCAAACTGATGAAAGTTATTCGAACAACAATTAATCTATTCGAATAGAAATACAACTGTTAAAAATTATTCGAACAAAAATAATTATATTCGAATACAATTCAAACTGTTGCAAAATATTCGAACAACATTAAAAGTTATTCGAAGAGAATAAATTTTTCTAGTTCTATTCGAATATAAAATAATCTATTTGAATAGAAATTATGTTTTCTTTAAGGAGACATTCTTATTACTTTTTCATACTCTGTAAAATAGATATGTTTGATTTTTTAGAACAAAGAGTTAGAAACCCATTTACCTGTTCAATGTCAGTTTAGCTGTAGTCGCTCAAGGTGCAATCTCTGACGACGAGTAACCACGAGATTGTGCTGACATCTAAACAAGACATAGAATGAAACAAACTCTAAATATGGATGTTTCACCTTTTATATAGTACAAAGAAGAGAAAAAATTGCAGAGACAGATAGAGATGAGAGATGAAGTTTTGAGGGGCGGAGTTAGTGAGGGAGAGAGATATCACTGGAAAGAACTGCTAGAGATGTGCGTTTGCAAATAACTTAAATGTGAATGGCGAGAAAAAATGGGATGTGGCTTTCCTTAAAACCTCACGAGCCTTCCCGGATGCAAAATACATAACAAAAAAGGTTACCCAGAATCAAAATATTTCGGCTAATTCCGATATATCGTCAAATACATGGTTTATTTGGTAGTTATTGAACTAGTACGATATAAACAGTTCCACTTCCAAGAGTTCAGTTTCTTCTCTCATAAACTCTAACCCTCTCTTTCTCAAATCAAAGAAAAGTTACATTCTTCACTGGTAAATCATCACCAACTCTTATTTTACTGAATTTGTTTTACCATTATTTTGATATCTGGTCATGGTGTTCCTGCCTTCAAGCAACAAAAAAATCTCTTCTTCTTTTTTTTGCCTCTAATTTCATAGAAACTTAATGATGGGGTTGCGTTTTTCTTAGAGATTAATGACGGGTTGTCTCTGAAATTGGATTTAAACTCTTGGGCATTTGGTTTTTTTTTTATCAAGGGTTCCTAGTAAAGAATGTATGAAAAATATACTTGTAAAGTTGTAATCTTTGAGAGTAAGACTCAATGTTTGATAGCTTGGTATTGGGATTTATCTATTATTTTGACTGTGAATTTGTCAAATTAGGGTTTTGCTTCCTAAGCTTAATGTTGAATCTATATTAGGAATTTCTAGTAGAACTGAATTTCCCCCTTCTTTCTCAAGTTCAAAACTTATCTATTTTAGGGTTTGTTTTTGTTGTTTATTTCTGCCATTTTTCGTGAAGAAAAGCGCTATGGTAAAAAAAACCCTGATGCTATTGATACTCTGATTGTCTCTTTTGGCTTATTTAGTTTGGTTTGAAGACTGATATGGGGAACTGGTTTGTTTTGACAGATGGGTGGGACATATTCGGTTCGGGTGAAAAAAAAATCTTGCTGCAAAACTGGAAGTAGTGCTAGGGCAGCTACCGACATTCTTGATGATCTACCAGACGGTATCTTGGAAGCTATACTCGGGTGTTTGCCGTTAAAAGAAGCTGCAAGGACAAGTGTATTGTCGAGGGAATGGCGATACAAATGGTTTATTATTCCAAAACTCGTATTTAATGAGAACTTCATGAAACCTACTTCTGAAGATGGATTGATAAAACACCTCAAACTAGTGAACGTTGTTGATAAAGTTCTTTTTCGTCACAGAGGTGATATTCATCAGTTCAAAATGACGTGTTCGAACCTTAAAGCCACCAATTCTGATATCGACCCATGAATTTTTCACCTCTCTCAGAATGGTAAGCTTGGGCTCAAATTTCCAAAGTTTGAGCTTTACAAAGTGCCATCTTGTCTCTTCTTGTGTCAACATTTGAGTTGTTTAAGACTTGTTCGTTGCAGTATCAAACTCCCTCACTCGTATGATGGTTTTAAGAGTCTCACAAGACTCTATTTTAAGAGTGGATATTTGCAGCGAGGACTTCGAGAGTTTGATATCCAAATGGCCCCTTCTTGAAAAATTGGTATTAGCATATGTTGTTGGCCTAATGTTGTTATTAACAATCCAAATCTCAAATGGTTCACAGTAGAAGGTAATATCTCTGCAAATGTAAGAAATGGTGAAAATTTCGAAGAAGAAGACATCTGCAAATTTGTCAAGTTTCTTGGTGGTATGCCCGTTCTTAGGAAGCTCTCTCTGTCTTGTTACTTTATGCGTGTAAATTAAATTGTTTAGCTAATAATTTCTTGCTTTACTTCTGCAAATCATCCAGGTAACTTATTATTTTCTTTCATGTTTTAGTCTTTGTTAGTTGGAAAGGTACCAAGGAGTCTTCCTACCGTTTATAAACACTTGGAGAATATCCATTTGCCGATAAATGTTGGAGATCTGAGTGCGATCACTGCTCTTTTTTGCTTGATGAGAAGCACCCCTTATTTACAGCATCTCAGTCTCGTTGTAAGTATACCAGGGCATACCTTTTGTATTATTTGTCTTGTTGCCTACTGTTGTGTTTAAAAGGCTCATTTTTTTCTTTTCATTATTGTGATTGTCATTAGGTATTTTACAAAGAAAAAGATGCCGCAATACCTGTTAAAGATATTCCGGAATCGGATATAAACACCCACTTCCATTGCTCCTTCAATCAACTCAAAACTGTGAAGTTGTGTGACATTACTCAGTACAAATTTAATATGCTGCTCATCAAATCTATACTCAATAACTCACCCCGGCTCAAGACAATGTCCATTAAACCACCTAAGAATACGGGCCACAATGCCTTCAACATGCTTATAATGTTACTGCGATATAAACGGGCATTAGTACAAGCCGAGATTGTGTTCTTGGAATGAAGCTGGTAGATCTTGATATAGTTGACTAAATGAGGTTTTTTGTTAAAAGCGCGAGCTGCGGTAATGATTAAGGATTGTGTTGGGCATCGGTAAATGCAGAGATATTGCGTTCTTGGAATGAAGCTGGTGATGTTTTTTGCAGTGTACATAATTTAAGTTGTTTTATGTCGAATTACTGATCTGAAAGGTTGTATCATTATTAGTAAGTTATTTTTGGAGTATCTCTGCTTGTATAATAAACTTTAATCTAATAGAAATTGTGTTTCACTGACTATGTTTGTGTGTGGTTCGTAGTTTAAGCCTCACATCTCAGAATCCTAACGTAATCTTGATCCGGGGATTGAAGACGCCAGAAAAGGTGTTGCATGTAATACATCTGATGAAATGTTTCCAAAGAGCTTGTTCTGCATGTTTTACCTTATTATTCTCAAGTCCATTAAGGGTTTTTTTCAGAGATAATCTTAATCACCACATTGAGCCTTATTGTTCAGCTATTCAGCTTCCAGGTCCAATTATAGCGGCAGGCCATCCTATGACATTCGAGAGGTTGATCAAACACAAGATGAGGCTTTCTGGTTACATTGAGTTTAAATATTGAAATTATTGCCCATACATGATATTTTTGCTGATATGTTGATATCTTGGACCCCTTTTCGTAGCAATTAATTTGTTGTGGAAAGATCGATACCCATTTACTCCTCTTTTGACACCGCGAAAGATAATTATCGATACAACAGGTCTTTGTGCACCTTTCTGTATAATTTTGCAAATATGGCCTAATGTCCCCTTTTAATTCAAGTGCAGATATGACCGCAAGTGCAAATAATTAACATTTGTTATAATAAAAAACAGTGAAGTCGTCATACAAGAGGGTGCCATCCTCATTGTAGTGAAGAAGGTAATAACTAACAGTTATCACAGAAATAGCAAGGATTTCTGGTTGCCCATTTATTATCCACTATTACCTTTGTGGCTCTATATATTGCAAACGGAACATTTTCGGTGGTGGATTAATTGAAATGTAAGTAATGGATATGCTGCCCGGTTCTGTACATTTTCTGGGTGGATCAACCTCATATTTCTAATCACAAAAATGTGCTTGCAATCCCCCTGTAACATCCACACCCGATTAAATTGGATAACTTAACATTACATGAAGACTTGTTTATCTTAATGTGCAAAGAATGGGGGATTGGTATGAGGATCGTCCGTGTGGAAGTATGCCTTCCCAAACGCAGCTTTCTGCTTCTGCTGCAATTCACCAGGTAATATGCATTTCCATTTTTCAAGTGCCTCGTCCTGAAGAGTTTTGAAGCCTGCCAGTCCAGTATAGGTTTACTGTAATCTATAACAGAGGGGACTCTCACATCGCTGAAAATTGTATCCTGCATAGAAGAAAAAAAGAACATTATAAGAGATTCGAGTAGATCAAGTGATACAATACAGATTAGGAGAAATTAATATCATCTCTTTACTTCTATGAGAAGATAACTAGAAGGGTCGTTTTTTTCCTGCTTTTTGCATCAGCTGGTCCATCAAGCAGTATATTTGATCCCTCAATTCAGCAAGGGTTTGCATTCCTAGGACCAAAAGTTCCCGAGTCTACAAATGGAGTTCATAGAAACATTAATAGCTGCGTAAGATCAAGAAACACAAGTATCAGAGGTCCAAATTGATCAGTAAGAACATATTCGACTGTGCTCTTGCTCAAGTGCTAAAAGCTTGGAATATTTAAGAATTTATTCATCTCCTGCAAAGTTTATCTCTTCCACGTGCAAAGACAGTTTTATTCATGTTTGTACGTAATTAAAGTGGCAACTTCTCTCTCCCTCACTCTCTGCTCTTCTCTCTGCAAGTTTTCTCTTTCCAGTTGTCTTCAAAATTTCACTCTAAACACATTTTTTCTCTCTTTTAAATCTTCTCTCAACCGATGTTCTCGCTCACTCTTCAGAGATTAGCTTTCGACCCTCGCCAGTTCTCGATCACATGCAATTAGAAAGCTCTGTTGGAACTTGTGACGAGCTCTCAATACATTTGTCTGCCTGCATTAATGACTAGATGTTATTAAAAAAAAGAGGTTTTTAGGTTATACCCCCACTTGATTCCTCATAATAGCGTTTACCCCCATGTTTGTTATTTATGAGGGTTTACCTCCCCCCATTTTGCCGTGACTAGTCTTTAATTGACGTCTAAAAAAAATTTACTGACCATTTTACCCCTCACATGACAAACACGTGACTTCAACTCATTCGAGTTTCAACTCGTTCGAACGACAAGAATAATCGTTCGAACGACAAGAGTTTCATGACAAAAATTCCAGGGGACTTGATTCTTTGTTCGAACGACTATAATTCTCGTTCGAACGACAAGGGAAATATAAAAGCTCCTCCTTTCACCATTATTGTTCATGTTTGTTCAAGTTCACTCTCTCTCTCACCAATGTTGTTCAACTGCGATCTCCTCTACATTTTGTTGGTTTCATTGCTTCACCACCTCCAATTCGAAGTGTGGTTTTCCAATTTGGTAAGCTTTGCTCTAATCTCTCCCTCTCTCTCTTTCCTTGTTGGGTGTGTTTGGGTGCTTGCATTGTTGGGTTTGTAGAACTGGTGTGGTTGTTGATTGTTGGGTATGTGAGTGATTGCATTGTTGGGTTTGTGGAACTGCTGTATTGGGTTGTTTTTAGGGTTTCGAATATTTCTGGGTTTTGTTCAAATATAAATAGGGTTGAATGTTTGATGTGAGTTTTGCTTAATGTTTGATGTGAAACCTTGGTAGAAGTTGTATAATGGGGTTGAATGTTGAATTTATATATATGTGTTTCTTGCAGGTTGACTGCTGCCCACTTTGTGATCAAGATTCTCATAGTATGGAGAGTTGCCCTGGGTTTATAGCAACTGATTTCTCACTACTTTGAGATGTAAGTCTCTCCACTTAGTACGTTCCCTCTCTGTAGTTTACATTGTTGTATTGTTTGATGTTGTTGTGTATTAACAATTGTTGCCATATGCCAACAAGAATTCTATTAAACATGTGGTGTTACATTGGGAGGGGGAGGGGGGAAGGTGGGAGGACCCTAGAAGAGATATAAGATATACCCATGACCTCTATGTTGATGGTCATAAGCACATTATAAATAATGTTGATGGGGACCAATTCTATTTCTATGGACTATTAGACTTTGCTTTTTCTACAATGTCTGAAATGAATGCAGCATTCCAGCCTGGTGTTGTGTTAGATGTTATGACATTGTATCTTGGTAACAAATTCTTAGTGAGAAATGATACATATTTACTCAAAATGTGGAAGATGAGTGATGTAGAAAGCTTGTGGGATGTTTACTTTTATATAAAACAAAGGGATGAGGTACCTTTAGGAATTGTTGACCCCATTGATCTAGATGCAATTCCTGAAGTTCTTTTAATTGATAGTGATGATGATGCTCCTATTGAAGAGATTGCAACTCAGGTTGAACCTATTGTGGAAACAATTGTTTATAATATTCAAGCTCAAAGACCAAAAAAGCTAGTCACAAAGCCAAGGTTAAAGAAGAAAAAAACTTTTTTGAAATTGGTTAATGAAGAAGATGCAAAACAAGTTCAAGTTGAAGTTCAAGTTCCAGAACGAGTCCAAGATCAAGAACAAGTTTATAAAGGGAAGAGAAAAAAGGAAAGTACAACAAGGAGTAAACCAAAAACTAAAAAAACAAGACCATCTGAGCTACTTGAAGAGGCATTAGATGAGCTCTCACCATTATATTTTAGTAAGGATGAGGTTATTGTAAAAAATACTGATGTGGGTGGAAACACTGTTGGCGAAGGAGTTGATGATATGGGTGGAAATACTATTGATGGAGAGCATCATGGAGGAGTTGGGGATATGGGTGTAAACACTGATAATTGGTCAGAATTAGATCCAGGCAATCTAAATACAGAAGAAGGCTACTACTCTACACATACATCTCAAGATGGTGATGATGGTCCCACTCAGAAAAACGTAGGCAGATGTGATCCTGAGTTTAGAGATCTAGCTAAGGAGTATGATAACATCTTTGCTGAAGAAGAGGATGCAGTTCATAGTGTACCTCCTCAACCTACTTATGGTGAGTTAAAAGTTGGGATGGAGTGGGCAACTGTGTATGAATGCAGGGCATACATTAGACAATGGTCAATAATAAATAAGTTTGAGTATTATCAAGAAAAAAATGAAAATTACAGGGTTAGATTATTTTGCAAGGATAAAAACTGTGAATGGATATTTTATGCCAGGAGGACTACCGATGGTCACACATTCACTTTAAGAAAAAATAGTAACCTTAAGCATACTTGCAGTAGTGGAGCTAAGAACAGATTGGCAAATGCTACTTGGGTGGCCAAACAAGTTGAGTCAGTGATGAGGTCTGTGAGGACTACTACACCTGCTGGTATCCAAGACTTGATATCAACACAATTTGGTGTAGACATTTCATATTATACAGCTTGAAATGCCTGGTCAATCTGCAAGGAGAAGATAGTAGGTTCATATGATGAGGGATACATCATGCAACCAGAGTTGTGTCTGCAGATATTACATTCAAATCCTGGGAGCATAACTGTTGTTAGCAAAGACCATGATACTAGCTAGTGGACTGGGACATGTGTGATGTTTAAGGCAAATATTGATGGATTTCTTAATGGTTGCAGACCTGTTGCTGGCTTAGATGGATGTTTTCTTAAGGGTAATATGGGGGTGTGTGCCTATCAGCTATTAGATTGGATGGTAACAATAGACTCTTCCCATTAGGAGTATACTTTTGTAGGTCTGAGTGTAAAGACACATGATACTCATTTCTGTAGATAATGCATCCCTATTTTGTTCTGTATAATACAAAGTTGACTTTTATCTCAGATAGGCAGAAAAGACTTATTGATGCAGTTACAAACATATTTCCATTTGCAAACCACAGGTATAACTTCTTTTTTTCTTTTTTTTCTATTTTTTTTCAAACCACAAGTACTTGAGCTGATATTAGTGTGTTATGGCAGGTTTTGTTTCAGACACATGTATAAGAATATGAAAAAAGTCTATAGGGGTACACATTTGGAGAGTTTGGTTTGGAAAGTAGCAAAAACATATAAACAAGTAGAGAAGAAGAATTTGTTAGATGAATTGAAGCTGGACAACCCATTAGCACATGACTGGTTGATGAAAGAGCCATTTGAGCATTGGGCTAGATCCCACTTTGACTTCACTGCTAAGTATGAATTTATCACAAATAATTTTTCTGAGTCTTTCAACAACTGGATTATTAAGATCAGGGATAAACCACTTCATAAAGCACTAGAGAAATTGAACTTAATGTTGATGAAATTTATGTTTGATAGGAGACAAAAAGTAAAGGACTCGGAAGAAAAAGTAAGATTAACTTAATTAATTTACAATTTGGTAATATATAATTGTTATGCTTATATATAAATAATTATTATGCTTCTCTAAATGCAGGATTAGTGTTAGTGCCTAGAGCACAAACACATATTGATAAGCTAAAGAGACAATATGGTCAATATAGGATTGAAGGGACTAAAAATGGGGATGGTAATACTGACCAAGGTATAACTGGCCAATATGTTGCAATTGTAGTGAGTGGGCAGAGATGGATAGTCAATTTAGGGACACATAAATGTGATTGTTATGAGAGGCAGGTTACTAGACTTCCATGTGTCCATGCTGTGTCTGTTATAGTACCTTATAGATATTCATGGGCCAAGTAAGTATTCTTTAGTATTATTTCCATGTTAAAGTACTTTTAATGTTATTTCAATGCCTAATATGTCCATATGGGACAATGCTTGGTTAACTGACAATTTTGTCTTTGAATATCACAAAGTGTCTTCATATGTGAAGACATACAAAGATGCTATGTATCCTGTGGTTGAACCTTCAGAGTGGGGACAGGTATAACTTTATCATAATTAACTCTTATATATCCCAAAACTATATGTTTTCTTAAAGTTTTTTTGGTTTGTTTATGTCCATACCGCCTCAACCTCCTTACTTTTTACCACCACTATTAGTGAGAGGACCTGGAAGGCCAAGAAAAGAAAGGATACATGATCCAGATGAAAAAGGCCTCATAAAAGATGTGGTACATGTGGATGCTTTGGTCATAACAAAACAACATGTAACCTGTAGTACCAATAGCAAGAGTGGTTAGAACTAGACAAAGGCTAGACACAAATACCAGTAGGGCTAATTTTATGATAAATATTAGCTTACAAGTGGATGCAGGAGGTGAGAGAGATGCAGGTGGAGCTAGAGGTTGAGGGAGGACTGGAAGAAATATAGTAGAAGGAAGGACTAGTGCAAAGGGAGGGGGAGGGGGAGGTAGAGCTAGAGGTAGAGGGAGGACTGAAAGAAATACAGTGGGAGGAAGAACTAGTGCAAGGGGAGGTAGAGGGGGAGGTGGAGCTAGAGGTGGAGGGAGAACTGGAAGAAATGCAGTGGGAGGAAAGGCTAGTGCAAGGGGAGGTGGAGCTAGAGGTGGAGGGAGGACTGGAAGAAATACAGTGGGAGGGGAGAATGTTGGAGGTAGAACTGGTACAAGGGGAGGTGGAGCTAGAGGTGGAGCTAGGAGTAGAGCAAAGCAAACTTTTCAAGCTCCAAGGTAGTCAGAAGGTGTTACTCAAGTATCTACTTCTCAACCTCCAAGGTATTCATAAGGCGATACACAAGTTTCTCAATCACAAATAAGAGCTTCAAGGCAGTCAGAAAACCAATAGTCTCAAGCTCAAGCTTCAAGTTCAAATCCCTGCAAGAAAGAATTTGTTCAACCTAGAAGAAAATGGATTTAGTGGTGGAGCTAGGGTTAAATGCATTTAGTGATGCTTTGTGTATGTATATATAGTTTTTTTTAGATGTATATATAGTTTTTTGTAAATATAGAGCTTTTTGTGAATCAGTTTGTGTTGTTGTAGAATATATAGTTTTTCTTTTCTTTCATCCATTTTTTCCTTTTCATCCATTACTTCCTTTGTTTCATCCATTTCCTAGCTGCACTGATTTTTTTGTGGAAAAGATTATATTTTGTTCGAACGAGTTTTCATGTCGTTCGAACGAAGTATCATGTCCCCTGGAATTTTTTTCATGAAACCCTTGTTGTTCGAACGAGAATTATAGTCGTTCGAACGAGGAATCAAGTCCCCTGGAATTTTTTTCATGAAACTCTTATCGTTCGAATGACTATTCTTGTCGTTCGAACGAGTTGAAACTGGAATGAGTTGAAGTCACGTCCTTGTCACATGAGGGGTAAAATGGTCAATTTTTTTAACGAGTCAACATCAGTCAAAGACCCTTGACTAACAGTCAACGGTAAAATGGGGGGTAAACCCTCATAAATAACAAACATGGGGGGTAAACGCTATTATCAGGAACCAAGTGGGGGGTATAAGCTAAAAACCTCTTAAAAATATAGCCATAACTAAAGTCATGTTTCGTGTAACAAAAAATTCAAGGAATAAACCTGAAATGCATATTTAAGAACTTCATCGACCAATTCCTTCATTCAACTCATTAATCCTGTCAAAGGTTCAATATATGCTCCTATTAAGAATAACATTAGTGCAAATAAATTGGCAGAATAAGCATAAATTTCAATAGTGACTTGCGAAAGATCGTCCTCGCATACTCGAGACGAATCAACACATCTGATCTCAAATTTTGCAAAATACAGCACACATCCGCACATTATTCTTAATAACACATTTCCGCTAGAATTTATTCAAAAGCTTAAATATCTGCAACTCTAGTGATTGGACCAATGTGGTCAGGAACATATAGTGGTCCACTACACGAAAACGAATAACATTTTAGAGTATGCCCCCCACTAGTTGATATCAAATAACGAAAGCCCCCCTGTACCGGTTAATATTGTGGTCGACCCCCCATTTATCAATAAACCAACGCTTTGACCACATTGACCCAGCTTGACTAGTCCATTTTTAGGAAATACCTAATCTAACCCTTACTTGCCAACAACCGCAGTTAATCACGTGTCACTCACACGCGCGACACAAATTCAAACGGACGGCTTAGATTTAGCCAAGATCTGGGACATTGCGATGGTGACACGGTCCCTCGTGAAACGAGCAGGAACCACAACAACATTCCCCCTTTTCTTCATCTCTCTTACACCAAACACTTTTACCATTAAGATTGTTGTCTCTCTCTCTCTCTCACATTAATACTTAATCTCTCTCATCATTATATCTCTCTCACCACTAGCTAACTTGAAGAAGAAGGAGATCATCTCTCTCTCACCATTAATTCTTGAAGTAGAAGGTGATCATATCAAGGGTTGAAGAAGGAGGCCATCTCTCTTTTACCCAATGTAAGTTCTGAAACATAAACATTGTTTTTCTTCTTCTTAAGAAGTTAGGGTTTGTTTAAGAGAGACATTTTTAGGTTACATCAAACCCAATGTATAAACCCTAATTATTTTTTGTTATGAAAACTGAAACCGTAGATAGTGGGGATTATATAATTTTTAATTTCAAGATAATTTAGGGATTTGGGTGTTAATAGTTAGGGGTTTTTTTTTGTTCATTTGAGATTTTTTTTTATGTTGGGGATTAGGTGGTTTTTTATTTATTGTATCAAGTATATATATTTTTATTGTATAAAGTCTGGGGATTAGGCATAAAAATATGTTTATTACAGGGTGAGTATGTTGATGGTTTGCATGTTTTTAGGGTTTGCATTTTTTTATGCATTCACATTAGGGTTTGTATGTTGTTAGGTTACAAATGTATAATATTGGGTAGGTTTTAATTTATTACAGGGTGAGTACCAAAAATCTGTTTTTGCACTGGGGTGGGGAGTGGCAGGATCCATAGGAGGATATTGGGTATACTCATGATTTGTACATCAATGGTAAACAAGTTAGGTATCTTAATGTTGATAGTGATCAGATTTGACTGGTTACTCTCATGGAGTATGTGTTTCAGACACATGAGTTATAAAAGGATATACCCCAAAGCCATATAATTGACCTTAGTACCCTATTCTTTGGTGAACACTACCCTATTAAAAATGATGAAGATTTGTTAAAAATGTGAGAGTATAGTAATGTGGAAATGGTTGGGGATATACACTTTTACATCAATGTCAAAGGACATGATGATGAACTAGATAAAAACCATGGGGTTAACCCAGCCTCTCACCACCATGTCTAATTTGAGGTAGATTTAGGATTGATGGACACTGATGATGGGGATGATGAACAATACAATGATTTTGATACTTTTACAGATATTAGTGGGCCATCTAATGATGGGGATGATGAACAATACAATGATTTTAATACTTCTACATATATGAGTGGGACATCTGATGATATGAAGGTTGTGGACTTAGAGAATTCAATGAGTTTAAGTGGGAATGTAGTTTAGATATGTGGAGTACCATATGAAGTTGTGGATGTTGATAAGTTGGGTAGACCATCTAATGATGTAGATGTTGATCAGTTGGGTGGACCATCTAATGATGCAGAGGTTGAGTTGGGTAGGCCATGTCTTGATGTTAATGAGGGAAAAACTGGTGGAGTGGGGGCTAATAAAGGTAAGAAGGGCAAATCTACTGGTTTAGATAAAGGAAAACAAAATGATAAAGTGAAAGGGCAAGGGTAAGGAAATGAAAAAGATAACTTCAAGAGAAAGAGGAAAGGTAGAAAAACAAGTGTATCTAAGAAGAAAATGAGGTGAGAGCCAGTGTATTCCAGAGGAAGAATTAGATAAGTTGTCAGGGAATATCTGTGACAGTGATGGTGACATTATCTTGAATGCACCTGTGATACAGGAAGGGGGGAGTTCAGCCATAAATGCATAGACTGAGACTGAGAATATTGTAGAAGATGTGGATGAAGTTGAAAATTGAACTAGGTGGGCAGAGCTTAATCCAGACTGTTTGGATGCTAAGGAAGGTTACTATAGCACTCATTCTTCTCAACAAGGTGATGATGGACCAACCCAAGAGGATCTAGATAAGGTAGATGATGATTTATAAACCTTGCAAGTGCAATAGAAGACATATTTACTATTGAAGAATTGAAGAAGAAACCTGATGTCAATTATGATGAGTTGAAAATTTGGATGATGTGGGCAACAATGTTTGAAACAAGAAAGTGTATAAGGCATTATGGAGTTGTTAACAAGTTTGAATTCTACCAAGTAAAGAATGAGAATTATAGGGTGAGATTAAAATGTAGTGATGAAGATTGTGAGTGGATGTTCTATGCTAGGAGAATTCCTGATGGTCAGACATTTAAATTGAAAGGAACTAGCAATCTCATACACAACTACAAAGGGAAGGGTGGGGATACTAATAAGTTGGCTAATGCTACATGGGTGACCAATGAGGTGGAACAACTTGTTAGATTTCTTAGAACAACAAGGCCTTGTGATGTTCAAGAGAACATAAGGGTGAGATTTGGTGTTGATATAAGCTACTACACTGCCTGGAATGCATAGACTACCTGTATGGAAAGGATAATTGGAATATCTTATGATGAGGGGTATATTATTATGCCTGAGTTGGCTATTCAAGTGTTAAAAGAAAATCCAGGGAGCATAGCCACTTGTAGCCTTGACCTTGACACAAACCAGTGGAAAACTACTTGCATTGCATATAAGGCCTCTATTGATGGGTTTTTAAATTGGTGCAGGCCAGTACTAGGATTGGATGGCTATTTTTTAAAGGGAAAGTATGGGGGTGTTTGTCTGTTCATCATAGGCTTAGATGGGAACAATGGGTTGTTCCCAATTGCTATTTTTCTTCTACAGGTCTGAATGCTTTGAAACATGGGAGAGGTTTTTACAGATTTTACAACCTTATCTTAACTTACATAAACATAAGTTAACATTTATCTTAGGCAGACAAAAAAGATTGATTGAAGCTGTAAAGATTGTGTTCCCCTATACAAACCACAGGTTTTGTTTTAGGCATATATATAAAAACATGAAAAGTATTACAGGGGAACACACTTAGAGTCATTGGTTTTGTAGGGGCCTAACTTCGTACGGAAGGGAAGTCAGCTCTTACACCATAGGGTCTATCCTCTATCAAAGGGGTTCAAGCATATAATCTATAGTACATGAAATCTACAGACAATATACTTGCGTGGAGGCCTGGAATGTGACGCTCCACGACCTTTGATGCGGATTTTTAAGAGAGTTGTATATTACTATCGAGTAGTCGAAGGTTCGAGTACTGTGTATTTACAGGGAGATCGAAGGTAAACTGTGTATGAAAGTGGTCAAAGTATTTCTGATACTGATGTGGAGTTCGTCTTCTAGGCTTATTCAGGGTCGAGGCTTCGTCTTCGAATAATCTTGCAAGGCTTATTTATGGATTGAGTGGGATTCGAGGTATTCAAGTAGGCTTCGAGGTAGCCTTCGAGTGTTCGACTGGGGTAGAAGGCTGATCCAGGAGGATCTAGAGTTATTTAAAAATTTTTCAAAGTCGTTCGAACGAAATTGAGTGTCGTTCAAACGAGTTGTCATGTCCTCTGGAATTTTAGCCCAGAGCCATATTTCGTTCGAACGAGTTGGGTTTCGTTCGAACAACCAGACAACTTTTCTAGGGTTTAGACCAATTAGTCGTAAGTCGTTCGAACGACTCCCTAAATATATCGAACCCATCTAGAAGAGCATGTGCCCGACACAAAGAGCCCAACTACATATGCGTGTGCTCTTAAAAATATGTACAACTCCAATCTAGAAGCCATAACAGCTTTTGAGAGAGAAGAAAAGAGACCCAGAAATAGTGAGTGGTGCCCTACTCTGGTGATGTATTCCGCACGTTCATCCCTCAACAAACATGTTCAAAAGAGCAAAACTCCTAGCTATTTTACGATGTTCTTGGTGGTTTTGGCCAATTTAGAATAATAAATAAGGCAAGAATTACCTTAGAAGCATTTCCAGAAAGTGTGGTTTGGATTTCATTAATGTATGACGACTTCTCGGTTTTCACTAAGGACCAAGAGTATCTCGTATCTCTGCATGAAAAGCCTGCGAGTGAAAGGTTCAACCTTGTCCTCGGATATTTTAATATAAACCAAAGTCATACAGATTATGAGTTGGAAGTTGTTAAGTATTTCTGCAAATCAACTGAGGACTCCGTTAATAAGGTATATATAATAATTCATCTAATCTCTATATTATGAGTTTTTATTTTATTGTATATTTATGAAATTGAGATATTGTTAAGTATCACGCGTACCAGTGTATCCTACTTTACTTTCTTGAACAGACTCTGACAGTTGGAATTGAATCTCCGGCACGAAGCTTGTGGAATCTGATCCTCCACCCTTGGCTAAACCTTTTAATCCCTACATTAAAATGGTTTGTTGAACGATGCAATTCTTTTGACGAAGTCTTTTCCAAAAAATATATAAATACTACCAGGATTTAAAGTTATGCAGTTTGTCAAATTTCATTCAATCCTTGAGATCCAATCAACAGAAATAATGGATGTTCTTGTATAATATCGGGTCTTCAGTCTCCGGTGTTCCTTACAAAATGAGGGTTTTCTACAAAAAGAGAAAAAAAGAAAGAGATAAGGGGTTCTTTATTTCCTATAATATTTTTTTTTAAATAAACCCTTTCTTTCCCAGTGAATAAAAATGGTCTTCCTTTCCTACAAAATATTAAATATAAAATTTAGCCATCATCATTCCTATGAAAAAAAAAATAGGGGATCTTCATTTCTTATAGATTTTTGCTATAGCTTTAGCAGGAAAATTGTTAGCAAAATTACGCCCATGAAATTGGATCTGCTAAGCCTCAGCACGATGCCATGTACCAGGCAGTTCCTCTGATATAAAAGCGGTTTCTCTTGATATGTATAAAATGAGATGAGTTATTGGCTGTTATGTATACCAGATTTCAAAGACAGCATGTTTAGCTCCTAAAAGTGGCTGCAATTGCTTAGAGGGTTTAACTAACGTCCAGTCTCAAGCAGCTACTGGAGTTGTGATAGATATGAGCGGCACAAGGCAAGACTGTTCACAAGAAGAAGCCAGCAAAGGATCCAGCAAGTATTTTATGGCCATAAGCTGGAAATATCAGAGGAAGAGAGCTTGCTTGAGCACTAAACTTCTTCAAAGGCTTGACTGATTCTCGGGTCTTCGGGTTGACAGATCCAACCTCACCAACTTACAGTTCTAATAATGACATCATGATAATCGAACAACGCTACCAAATCCCAGCTACAAAAAAAGAAGAAGCCCATTGACGCAATAGGAAGAGCGAAGAAATTTAAATTTCCAAACAACTAATTTATTATATACTATCTGAGGTTAAGTACCATATAATATCTTCATAACATAATGAAGTTCCACATTGTATTGTGTCGCGCGTGGTTAACTCAATCATCGTGGAGTACATATGTGAGAAGTTGTCTTCAAGAAGCGTGTTGTAGAACATGATTAGATGAATGCAATTAAAAGGAATAACGAAGATTGAGGCGTGTATTTGTTGAGAATCGAGGTAGCTATTCTCTCTTCCCTTACAAGAACGATACGCGGAAATTGCCAACTAAAGAAGTAATTCAAACAAAAAACAATAAATAACACAATATGGCTTCCCAGAGGAGGGAAGTGGAAAACCCCTGCAGATGAAAAACCACTCCCCACGAACAATTCACTATAATTTCAAACAGGTTACAATGATCTCTCAAGCTTATCAAGCTTTTAATCGAGTCTCTTCAAGCCCTAGCCTCTCTAAGGTTAAACTCACCAAAAGATAGGTTAACATAATAACCTAAGTCCTCTTTATATACTAGAGAACCAAAAATACAAGTAGTACGGATCTCAAGGCATAACTCTAACATCTAAGGCAAACCTACGCGAAGCTCGTTCGAATGACTTTGCGATAGTTGGTCTCCAATCCTAGAAACATAACATCTCGTACGAACGACATCCGAGCTCGCTCGAACGAGATTGACTCTTGGGCCAAAATTCCAGTGAGTACAAGAGTTCGTTCGAACGACATCCAAGCTCGTTCGAACGACTTCGACAATTTCTCAACTTCGACAATCCTTCTATTCTAGTTCATACCCAACAATATTCACTTTCCTTGAGAGTAGTTTCGCCCTTTAAAGATAATATCTAGGTGCAAACAGGCTACAATGCCGCATACTCTCCAGGATTCAACGATCTTATAGCAATTTAAGGGTGAACTTCCAAATACAATACTCCTCAAGTGAAAAACTGTGATATATTATTTTTTTGGTAGTCTGAGATCAAGAGAATAATCTCGAGATGTATATATAGCAGGAGGAGGTCAAGACTCTAGATTAAGATGAGAAGCAATGAGTTTATTCCAACAAAAAAGAACTGGCATCTTTCCCAAGGAATAATCATTAATCACAAAACACTAGTCAACCTAGTCAATGTAACTAGTTCTCTAAGAAATTTATTAGAGAAATAAATCATGAATGATTTATGACCCTTGAACTCTCTAGAAACACTCTGATGTGGATATGAACTTATTTTGAAATAAACTCAATTTCTAACAATCCCCCACATATTTCAAAATAAAATAATGAAATGAAAACCCAAAGAAACTTGAGAATATAGTGCATTATAAGTGGTGCCTTTCGAGCCATGAGCCTGTTAGGAAATTAGGGTAGCTAATCCCAATCCCTTGCCCAAGAACGATAAACGAAAATGCTAATTGAGAAATTAAACGAAAGACAGAGCACAATAATTTACCTGGAGGAGGGAAGTGGAAAACCCTTGCGGATAAAAAACCACTCCCCGCGAACAATCCACTAATCAAAGATCAAAGGTTACACACGATCTTCTCCAAGCTTCTCGAGCTTTAATGGAGTCTGTCAAATCCTAGCTCTCTAGAATTAAATTCACAGAGAAAAGATTACATAAACAAATAAACTAAGTCCCCTTAATTTATATACTTAGAGAACTAAATTCAAGTAGAACGAATCTTGAGGCAAACTCAACGTCCTAAAAGGCAAATCTACGCATAACTCATTCGAATGACTCCAAGATCGTTCAAACGACTTTAACGATAATTGGTCTCCAGCCCTATAAAATAACAGCTCGTTCGAATGACATCAATTTTTGTTCGAACAACTTCGACTATTTCTATTCTTTGACAATTCTTCCAATTCGAGTTCACACCCAACAATCTCTGACTTGAAATCGAATTCCGTAACCCAACTCCAGATCTCCAAATAAATTTATCGCACAACCTGGATCTTCAATCTTGAAGACCCACTTACAAAATTTCTCAATCTTCAACAAATTTACCATTTAAAATTTGAAATGTGAGGTTCCCGTAACTTCACCTATCTTCAAAGTAACCATATTTATAACAGTGTCAAACCGAACAAGAACTCTTCACACCAAAAAAGCTACCGTACCACCCAAACTTTCAAAGCCGCACTGTACTTATGCATTTATAATAAATGATGTAATTTAACCATTGTCATCTCGATACCCAAGAGGCTTCAGTATAATACCACGAAACTGTAGTCATTTTCATGTCACTAACGTACTTCGCCATCACAGGTAAACATAACCCTGCAAGCTGAACAAGAAATACTCTATAGCTATGAGCTATAGCTGAGTCTTCTTCGAATACATAATATTCATTATCAACTTCTCACAGCTCCCACTTCATGGGAAAACTCCGGTCTCATATAAACAATGACATACATTAGCAAATAAATCATCAATGAGTTAGATATACCTCGATCTAAACTCATATCGCATTCAATAGCCAAACAAATACGTGTCTCAATCCCGAAGTAGCGACAAATGGTGCACTACCAAATAACACTCCAACCAGTCTCAATGTACTATGTCAATAACAATTTCTGCTGTACGCTTTTCCTGTTGTACTATACCATATGCAAAAGATTAACCAATCCATCGGTCCAACCCTTTATTGAGATAACTGTTCCCACGACTCTTCAATCTCACCCATGTTAGAACTTATATACGCAACTAGCATATCTTCCATACTCTAAGAATGGATGATCCATGAGTTCTCAAAACTCATAACATCAACAATAGTCTCTGTGGTGTTTCAAAAATGTAAACACCAATGATATGAACATATCTAACTTTGAGCCCCATCGTTTCAGTGTATATCTTAAACAAACATATGAGCTCTCATGTATGAGCCTCCATAATGCAACTTCACCCGGTAACTATGTATCCATGTAGCCGACTTACATACCCATCTTCAATAAGATCAATCATGAAGAAATTTTATTTCGTATCAAGAATCACTCAATTAAAAAAAAAACCCACCACAAAACAACTAGCTTCGCAATCGGTAAACCAAAATATCTTGACATAAACACCTGTTTCTTCTTGAAAACACTTTACCATAAGTTTCAACTTGAACCACTTGAATAAACTTGTTCTCGTTTAACTTGTAAACCAACTTTTAAAGTAAAAAGTTTTACCATCAGTAATAAGATTACATCCTATACCCGATATGACGATTGAGATCTCATATCATCATCATCCATGACAAGCTCCCACTTGCCCATGACCTCACCTTGTAAATCTACCTTGTAGTCATTGCCAATACTGGCTAGCCACAAATAATGTCGATAGTAATGATAACGGGCTGCAGGTCTCAAAACCTTGGTTCTTCTTTTCAATACAATTAGAAGAGTATACGGTTCTCGTTGGACTTTTTCAGCCAATGGCTCCAATACTATCTCTGCAGAGATTTTTATATACTCACATGAACCCAATAAATCCACTTTCTCGGTTCACTTATCCATATCTTTGTAAAAGACATTATTATTAGATATCACATCAATAAGTTGGATAATTTTCTGATTCTTCGGATAACAAGATCGGTCACCAAAATCATCACGAACATATCCAATGAACATGCACAAACTAGACATATAATCTAGTAATGATCTACTACTAGAATAGACAAAAGAAGTATAAATGATTACCTTCTCTTTTTGTCTAAGTGATCTCTTCTATTAGTCCAAGATTCAATGCATACCAAAAATCTATATCAACCGCCAAAACTATCGAATCTGCCCAAAACTGCTTTGAGAACTCGACGAAATATTTCATACTTGGTGCCCTTTTAGTAATCTCACGAACTACACTTTCAGCCATACCAAACTCTTGTAGTATTATTAGGGTTTTCTCAAGCCTTTCAATCCCAATAGATGTTTTATCTATAACAAACTCATCATAGCAAAATTGATCACCATCACCGTTAGTCCCAAGACGCTTCAACATTGAACACGTCTCAATCTCAACCCAAGCTTTCTATCTAGCGAAGACATCAAACCAAACTATTTCATTCTTCAAGAAATGTACACCAAGCTCTCGTGAGGAATCACCAATGAAAACAGCAAAACCATAAAATCCCCCGTTAGAACTAACTCTAGTCGGTTCCTATACATCATCGTATAAGTGGTTTGATTCCATATAGCATTTTCTTATCTTTCAAGGAAACCCAACTTTCTTTTGCTTCACCAAGATAACGTCTTTACAAAGGAATAAATCTTTCGATTTAAACTTGTCAAATATTCTCCTCGAGAATAATATTTTCATTCAAATGCTCACGTGACCATGTTTCTCATGCCATGCTCTAGAGTTCACCATCGAAGTAACAATACTAATAATCTCATCATTAGCGTTACACGTCCTTAAGAACAGATCTTATCTTATGTACTAAGCTAAAATAGTAGCATCCTTCATGATCGCAAAAACATCATCGCCAAAGGTAGCTGAAAGACCCAAGTCTGATAGTTGGCTCGAAAACATATTTCTAGCCATCCTAACACATATTGCATCGTGTCCGAACTTAACGAATTATCATTCGTTAATGCAATTTGAAAATTTCCATTATCTACTATGTGATAACTTTAATCACAGCTAGACAATTTACTTTTACCCGACGTAATTTCTAATGAAGCATCCAAGTCTAACCTCGACTTTTTACAACCACCATAAGACAACTACCATGAATTCTCTCGAGTACTATGAATCACATTACATGGTCTATCCCAAATATCACAAGTCATATCATACAAATCATTAGAAATAAGATTGGAGGCACTATTGAAATTTTTACCTTACCCGGATAAAGTCACCGAACGTCTCTTTATAGATTTTCTCTTCTTCGCCGATCTGCAATCTTTCTTCTTATGACCAACTTTACCGTAATTCCAACAAATATCTTGTTGATTGCAATTCCATGCCTTTATGCGCCTTTTGCTTCCATTCTCAATATGTGAAACTCTTTCCTCTAACTTCAACATCCGAGTAAGTACCCAATGTTAGCAACGAAGCTCCAAAAGGTATTACGCGAGAATCTTCACCATAGACTTCTACTACGTTGCAGAAAGTAACCCGCTTACAAGAATTTGAAACACTCGTAACACACTTCTGAGAATTTAAATCACTCAAAGTTGATTCAAACATCTTTGATTGCTTGTCCATCATCTCTAACATGGTACTAACTTTAAGCAATTTAGAATAAATAGAACTTGAGAGTGTTGAACAAAATTTACCAAGAACATATTGATCTAAAATCTCCTACTTCAAACAATCCACATCGGCCAACTTCGTCAAAATCCCTCCTAGAAGAAAATCACAATCCTCTGCATATATAAAATCCTTTACTTGCATCTTCCAAATCCCAAAGTTCAATTCATTGATTTCTAATTTATCCATATCGATCATCGCTCTAATTACACAAGCCCTAACCTTGCTCTGATTCCAGTTGTTAGGAAATTAGGGAAACTAATCCTAATCCCTCGCCCAAGAACGATAAACAAAAATGCCAATTGAGAAATTAAATGAAACATAGAATACAATAACTTACCCAGAGGAGGGAAGTAAAAAACCCTTGCGGATAAACAACCACTCTCCGCGAACAATCCACTAATCAAAGATCAAAGGTAACACACGATCTTCTCTAAGCTTCTCGAGCTTTAATGGAGTCTCTCAAATCCTAGCTCTCTAGAATTAAACTTACAGAGGAAAGATTACATAAATAAATAAACTAAGTCCCCTTTATATACTTAGGTAACTAAATTTAAGTAGAATGGATCTCGGGGCAAACTCAACGTCTCATAAGGCAAACCTACGCATAGCTCATTTGAACGAGCGTTTGAATGACTCTAAGATCGTTCGAACGACTTTAGTGATAATTAGTCTCTAGCCCTTGAAAATAATAACTGATGGACACGTAATATTTATGTGTACAACTCCTAAATTTATATCTACCTAGTCATTTATTAAATAAATATGACACTAATAGTACTTTTGTTTATATTTATAGAAATCGGTCACATGATAAACAAGTCGTACAATTTTCTGGTTTTTAACGAAGAACAAGGGTGATGCACTCTAATAATGATTCTCATTTGAAGTTGTCAACCAAAGGCCCATGCATAGAAAACCATTGAAGAAAAATTATATATATATATATATATATATATATATATATATATATATATATTATTCTCATGAGTTGTAATGCATGATTTTAGGCAATGATTATGGGCTTTTATATTAATGGTGATTTTTAGTAACCCTTCCTATACTCTATAAATAGAAGGGGAATCCTACCCATGAGATAGCATCTTGGAGAGTGTAAATCAAAGTTTATAGCAATAAAGCTTATTCTTTATCTTGTTCTTGTTTTTTAATTTTATCGTAGTAGTAGTAATATGGCAATGATAAAAGGGATGAGTAGTTAATTTTCTTAGCCAAAGCTAGAGGAAGCTCCACCCAATGTTGCCTTAATATAGATTGTGTAGCTTAGTTAGAGTAATTACTTTATCTTTATCCCAGAATATTGCATATTTGTATTCCTTCATCCTATGCTTGGCTATAGCTAGGATTAAGAGAAATAATGAATCTATGTAACCATCTTGTTGGACCATAACAAGATAGGTTAGGAACATGGAGAAGATAACATAATCCATACTTATCAACTGAACCATGGTTGAGTAAGTTGGTTTATGGGTAGTTCCCAATTACTAAATATCTTGTATCGTTTGATGTATTGTATATGCCCGACCAAGGATATGTGATACAGGAACTCGTAATTTACTTTAATTATTTATGTTGTCTAATGGTTACAAAGGGTGAAGTAGAATCGATGCCTTGGTTTCCACTCTAATTTATCTTGTAATTTGTTTCGTTCTTATTTTTATTTCAAAACCTGCACAAACTCGTTGTTATTGGATAAAACTAGCAGCTCGAAGTATAATTTGCACCACAAGTCTCTTGGGATACGACCCCGCTTTTCTTTGTTGTGGTTGGATTGACTTATTGTTGTGTTTAATATTTTTTTTTATTCTAACATTAGTAAAGGTAAAAACTGTTAGAGACTTGTGAGATTTCATCACCCAAAAAGCTCTCCAACAAGTGGGACCACCTATTAGGGATACGAAAAAATTCGTATCACACGAAAATTGAACGTCCCGGACCTCAACATAACTGTTAATAAAAAAGAGCAGCAAGATTCCCGCGGGATTTCATCACCCAGCGGATAGGTGTACCAGACCGGGGTACAAACACGGCTTCGTAGAATACGTCCCTAGCCTAGCGCCACGAAATACTGGTTATAGGCTTGTGACGTCACCGTTCCGGGTGCTGACGTATGATAAGGCGACTCACTCGGGCGTGAGAACTGAACATCTACTTTAAGCTGGTACTAGTATAGTGACGTAGAGGAGTATATGAACCAAAGTCTTTTTCCATCGTACCCATTTTGATCTTAGAAGAATATAAGGGATACCTAATTATTACTTCTAGAAAATGTTGATGTGCTAGAATTTAGGTTTGATTGATTGTTTACTGCACTGGGTGTCGAATTTTATTGATTATTAGTTGTGTATAATCAATTGGACACGTGGAGGAAAACGTTTAAGAAGCTTACCGAAACCTTTGCCCATTTACGGGACATCACCTCGGCCTAAGAAGAGAGGGCGACCACCTCGTCCAGTTAATATAATAAAGGACTTAGGAGCCCCAGTTTGGGAGGAAAGTGATCCATTTCGAGTTTTTCCAATTTTAGAGGAGGGTAGTTCATCTAGAGTTGACCCAATTAACTGATTATTGAGCTTGAAGTTGAACCCCCAATCATGGCTGCCGCCAAATCTCTTAGGGATTATTGGACCCCAGTGATGAGTGATATGCCTTCGTGTATTGTGTTACCATTTGTCACGATAAACCATTATGAAATCAAGCCTAGTGTGATCCAAATGTTACCTACATTTCGTGGGCTTGATTCTGAGATCACTTATAAGCACGTCTACGAGTTTAAGAAAATATGTGCGCTCTCCATATACCAACATTTTACTGAGGATTCTGTTCGCCTTCGTTTATTCCCATTCTCGCTAAAAGACAAGACGAGTCATTGGCTAGATTCATTGGTACCAACATCTATTAATTCATGGGATCAAATGGAGACCAAGTTCAAAACCAAATGGCTTTCTATGGGAAAAACCCTCGCTCTTAGAAATCCAGTTGCTGAATTTGTTCAAAATGAGAGTAAAACATTTTACGAGGCATGGGAGAAATATAAAGATCTTCTTTCACAATGTCCCCATCATGGTTTTGAAAAGCAACATCTAGCCCAGATCTTTTATCGTGGAATAACTTATGAGAATCGTTATAGGATAAAATCCATGCATAGTGGCAAATTCTAGGACCTTGAGCCTGAGGAGTTTGAGACATTGGCCGAGAACTCTCAACAGTGGGATTTTGATTCACATAGAAATATTCGTGCAACCAATAAAGGTAGCTTATACGAAGTGAGTAAGGGAACGACCATCAAAGCCCAATTAGATACTCTTACCCGAAAAATCGAGGCTATGGCTACAAATCAATCTAAGGGTAGTGTGAACCAGGTTCAGCAACAAGGTTACACCGTTTGTTATGATGTAACCCATGTGACTCAAATATGCCCCATGCTCAATGAAATGAATGACAATCAAGAGCAAGTGAATGCTTTGAACAATACCTACAAGAGGCCCTTTGAACCGTACAAACCAACTTGGCAGAACCACCCAATTTTTTTGTGGAAGAACAACCAACCCAGTTCAGGTTTTGGAGAGCCACAAACCTCAGGTCATAATTTGCCTAGGAATCCCCTTTCTCAATCTTTTCCTCGGGCATCTCAGCAATCCTTTTAGTCATCCAAACAGTTTCCACCCTCTCCACCCAAACCATATTTGAACGATACCCTTGCTCTCTTCATGCAATAATCAGTACAATTTCAACAACAAATGATGCAATTTTAACAACAAAATTTAGTGAATTAGAATTCTACATCCCAATTTATCTCTAATCTAGAGACTTAGATTGGACAATTGGCAAATATATTACATGAGAGACCACCAAGTCAACTACCTAGCCAACCTGTATCTAATCCGAAAGGACCACCAGGGTTTGATTCTAGCTTAATCCCAAAATAGGTTAATGCCATTACAACTCTTCGAAGTGGTAGACAAATTAATAACCAAGTTGAAATGCCTAGGGTTGAGCCAACACCCGTTGCTATTGAGGATGAGGTCGGTATGAGTGAACCTTCTAATAAATCAAAGGAGTTGCCTACCTCATCTATTTCCCTACCAAAGGCACATTTTGAGCCAAAGATGCCTTATCCACAACGCCCTTTTCTGGCTAATAAAGGGATTCAATTTGACGAGATATTGGATTCATTTAAGCAAATTCATATAAATATTCTAGTACATGATGCCATCATGCTTATCCCTGCATATGCCAAATTCTTTAAGGATGCGTGCACTAGGAAAAGGAAAATCATTGTACATAAGAAAGTCTTCTTGACTAAGACATTTACCCCTCCTAAGCTTCAAGATCCTGGAAGCCCAACCATCCCTTGTAAAATTGGAGATCACAAAGTAGATAGGGCGTTACTCGACTTAGGGGATAGTGTGAATGTCTTACCTTACTCGGTCTATCAGGAATTAGGACTTGGAGAACTCAAACCTATCCGAATGATACTTCAATTGGCTGACAGGTCAATACAATACCCGCGTGGTATCCTTGAGGATATTCTTATCAAGGTTGATACTCTCATTTTTCTTGTGGACTTTGTTATTTTCGATACTGAAGATGTAAAGAATCCTAGCTATAAAATTCTCATCATATTGGGTCGCCCTTTCCTTGCGACTGCTCATGCCATTATTAATTACTTTAATGGGGTCTTACAACTATCAATGGGAGACATGAAGATCAAGCTCAATGTTTTTAAAAATAATACTCAAGTCTCTCATTCTGATGACATGGCTGAGCTGAATATGATTGACTTCCTAGTTTACAACTCGTTCCCTAAATCTTTTTCTGAGGACCCCTTAGAATCATGTCTTGTGAACTTTGGTGAAGACTTTGATGAAAATCTGATTGTTGAAGAGCTTAATGCTCTACTCGACTCAACACCTATTTTTAACAAGTCCAAATGGAGACCTCATGGTGAACCTCTGGAACTGTCCACTACTTTGCCTATTCCATCCATTGTTAATGTACCCAAGTTAGACCTCAATCCAATACCTAAGACTTTGAAGTATGCTTTCTTAGGTGATTCTAACACTCTGCCTGTGATCATAGCTTCCAACCTCAATGTTGACTAGGAAAGTAGATTGATGGGTGTTCTTGGAAGACACAAATCAACACTAGGGTGGTCTATAACAGACATGAAGGGGATTAGCCCGTCCATTTGCATGCATCGCATTAATCTCGAGGAAGGTGCTAAAAATTCTCGCGAGATGCAACGGCGGTTGAATCCCACCATGATGGAGGTGGTGAAGAAGGAAGTTCTCAAACTTTTGGACTCGGGTATCATATACCCCATTTCGAATATCAAGTGGGTCAGTCCCGTTCAGGTTGTACCTAAGAAATCAGGGATTAATGTAGTTGAGAATGAGAATAATGACCTTATCCCCACCCGCATGACCACTGGGTGGCGTGTATGTATCGACTACAGGAAATTGAACACAGTCACAAGGAAAGATCATTTTCATCTTCCTTTCATTGATTAAATGCTTGAACGCTTAGCTGGAAAAAGGCATTACTGTTTTCTTGATGATTATTCTGGATACAACCAGATCTCCATTGCCCCAGAAGATCAGGAGAAGACAACTTTTATGTGTCCCTACGAGACATATGCTTATCGACGTATGCCATTTGGGTTGTGCAATGCACCCGCTACATTCCAGCGTTGTATGATGAGCATATTTTCTGATATGGTTGATAAATTTCTTGAAATCTTTATGGATGATTTTTCAGTGTTTGGATTGTCTTTTGACGAATGTTTACACCATTTAGAGCTCGTGCTAGAACGATGTACACAAACCAATTTGGTGTTAAACTGAGAAAAATGTCACTTCATGGTGACACAAGGGATAGTTCTTGGACACATTATCTTCAAGAAAGGGATTGAAGTCGATAAGGCCAAGATCAAAACTATCTCTTCTTTACCTCCACCTCGGACGGTTAAGGCCATTTGATCATTTTTGGGGCATGCTGGGTTTTATCGCGGGTTCATCAAAGATTTTAGTAAAATTTCCCAGCCCTTGTGCAATTTACTTGCTAAGGACACTGATTTTAACTTTGATGATGGATGTTTAGGAGCTTTTGAGAAACTCAAACTTTTATTAACTTCAACCCCTATCATCCAACCTCCCAATTGGGAACTTCCCTTCGAGCTCATGTGTGATGCTTCTGATTATGCTGTTGGAGCAGTTTTAGGGCAAAAAGTAGATAATAAATCTCATGTTATTTACTATGCTAGTCGCACGCTCAATGACGCACAGTTAAATTACTCTACCACGGAGAAGGAGTTATTAGCCATTGTATTTGCCTTGGAGAAATTTTGATCATACCTTGTTGGATCCAAAATCATTATTTACACCGACCATGCGGCCTTAAAGTATTTACTATCTAAAAAAGATGTCAAGCCTCGGTTAATCTGATGGATTCTTTTGCTACAAGAATTTGATATCAAAATTCATGATAAGAAAGGTGTTGAGAATGTGGTTGCGGATCATCTATCTCGAATTCTTATTGAGGGTGTTGATGATTTTCTCCCTATCTTAGAGATATTTCCTAATGAGTAGCTCATGGCTGTCTCACAACTGCCTTGGTACGCCGATATTGTCAATTATCTTGCTATGCAATGATTACCTGCTCATTGGTCAAAGCAAGATTGAACCAAATTCTTGCACGAGGTTAGACGTTTTAGTTGGGACAATCCTTATCTTTATAAGTTTTGTTCCGACCAAGTGATTAGGAGATGGATCCCAAATGATGATTTCCATAGTGTACTCATATTTTGCCATACCTTAGCTTGCGGAGGACATTTTGAGACCAAAAAAACTGCTACAAAAGTCTTTCAATCTGGTCTTTATTGGCCTACCCTTTTTTGTGACGCACATACCTTTCGTTCTAAATGTGATAGGTGCCAGGGGACCGGAAATATTTCACATCGAAACATGATGCCCTTGAACAACATCCTTATTGTTAAACTATTTGATGTTTGGGGCATTGACTTTATGGTCCCATTTCCTTCTTCTTGTGGTTGCTTTTATATTCTAGTTGCAGTCGATTATGTTTCTAAATGGGTTAAGGCGGTACCATGTCAAACGAATGACCATAAGCCCGTGGTTAAATTTTTGAAAACCATTTTTTTATCGTTTTGGCACGCCTCGGGTAATTATTAGTGATGGTGGTAAACACTTTTGTAACCGTGTCTTTCAAAATCTTTTGAAAACTTACTCCATCACTCATAAAGTTGCCACACCTTATCATCAAAAAACAAGTGGTCAAGTAGAAGTATCCAATCGGGAGATAAAAAGAATTTAAAAAAAAACTGTTCGAACCGATCGTAAAGATTGGTCTGATCGTCTTGATGATGCCCTTTGGGTATATCGAGCAGCTTATAAAATCCTGAATGGTATGTCACCCTATAAACTTGTCTTTGGGAAGGTTTGCCACTTACCTGTGGAATTAGAATACAAGGCTCTCTTGGCTAGAAAAGCCTTTAACTTTGAAATGAATAAAGCCGGATCACATAGAAAACTTCAACTTTCTGAACTTGGCGAACTTCGTCACGAGGCTTATGAAAATGTAAAAATTTACAAGGAATAAACTAAAGCTTTTCATGATAAGTCGATTGTTCGCAAAACTTTTGAGCCTAATTAGAAAGTTTTACTCTACAATTCACGGCTACGTTTATTTCCTGGGAAATTACGTTCTCATTGAATCTCTTTCTAATCTTGAAGTAGTACGTTTAGGATAAGCTTAAAATATTATTTGATATACTTAGGAGAATAACAAGTTTAAGGATTTTTTCATTGGTATATTTTTGTCACAACTAAGTAAGGTTAAGTTCACAGGAAATGAGTCATGTGTATTCTAAAATTGTTTAAAATGTTATTATTGACTTTTGTGGGTATAGTCACTACAAACCCTCACGAGACAACACCCGTCTACCAGGCTAAACCTGGGGGTTTAACGGCCTGTTGCATACGCAAAATGCAACTGCGTGATATGCGAAAATAGTTTTTGTTTACTTTTGCTCGAGGACTAGAAAAATATAAGTTTGGGGGTATTTGATAGATACATAATATTTACGTGTACAACTTCTAAATTTATATCTACCTAGTCATTTATTAAATAAATGTTACACTAATAGTATTTTTGTTTGTATTTACAGAAATCGGTCACATGATAAACAAGTCGTTCAATTTTCTGGGTTTTAATGAAGAACAAGGGTGATGCACTCCAACAATGATTCTCATTTGAAGTTGTCAGCCAAAGGCCCATGCATGGAAGCCCATTGAAGAGAATTATATATATATATATATATATATATATATTCTCATGAGTTGTAATGCATGATTTTAGGCATTGTTTAGGGGATTTTATATTAATGGTGATTTTTAGTAACCCTTCCTATACTCTATAAATATGAGGGGAATCCTACCCACAAGAGCATCTTAGAGAGTGTAAATCAAAGTTCATAGCAATAAAACTTATTTTTCTCTTGTTCTTGTCTTTTAATTTTATCGTAGTAATAGTAATATGGTAATGATCAAAGAGATGAGTAGCAAAACTTCTTAGCCAAGGCTAGAGGAAGCTCCACCCAATGTAGCCTTAATGTAGATTGTGTAGATTAGTTAGAGTAATTACTTTCTCTTTATCCCAAAATATTGTATATTCGTATTCCTTCGTCCTATGCTTGACCATAGCTAGGATTAGGAGGAATAATGAATCTATGTAACCATCTTGTTGGACCATAGCAAGATAGGTTAAGAACATGGAGAAGATAACATAATCCATACTTATCAACCGGACCATGGTTGAGTAAGTTGGTTTATGGGTAGTTCCCAATTACTAAATCTCTTGTATCGTTTGATGTATTGTATATGCCCGACCAAGGATATCTGATACGGGAACTTGTAATTTACTTTAATTATTTATGCTATCTAATGGTTACAAGGGGGGGGGGGAGGATTTAGAGACACTCAAGTCTCAAACACTCAAGACTCACTCAACCACAACCACTCATCTCTATTAGATGAGTGGCTCTCAAAATTAGGCTTTTCTATATAGGGAAATGAGGTGGAAAACCATGGGTCCTACCTGCTCCACTCTCTCTCTCATCCCTCTAGCAGCTGGCAGCAGATATCATCCTCTCATATCACATCATAAATTTTTCTCTCACAAATTTGAAATTTGAAATCACTTATATCACTCACTCTCTCTCTCTCTCTCTATCATATTTTACACTCTCTCATATCATAAATTGAAGATGGTTGCTCTCTTTCTCTCTCATTCGCCATTGAAAATTTGAAACCCATCTTTATCGAAGTGCTAGAGTGTCCGTACTTTGATGTTGTTTGGGTTTTGTGAAGATCAATACCTAATGAAATTAGGGTTTCTGAATCATCGTTGCAATTTGGGTTTTGATTTTCCTGTATTTATTATTGTTTGTGGTGCATCCTGTTGATTTGCTGCTTAAACCATGAAGCAATGTGTGTTTTGGGAATCTGAATATTTGAGTTATAAAATTTGTTCTTTTGGTCATTTATTTTGATTGCATGTAATTCTCTTTCCTTTTTCATTTCAGTCTCGATGTTAATATTGCCATAACCATTTATTGCAAAACATGCTCAACGCGTGAACCAATGCATTGTTGAGTATTCCAGTACTTGACCATAATGACACTCATGTTATTATCGATACATGGTCTCATCGAGATTATTTCTCATGATTTATTGCCTTACACATGCACTTATCGACAATCCATACTGTTCATTCCAGAAATTTGTCCATTGAGAGTGATTGATGAGAGAGACAGATAGAGAGTAAGGCAATTTACCCCTCTATATATTGTCGATTTCGACAATACTTATGATCGACAATTTACCCATCCATATATTGTCGATTTCGACAATACTTATGATTGTACATCACTGTGGTTTTAACATGTAGTTTTAATGTCGATGGGTAAATTGTCGAAATTGACAATAAAAAAATAAGATTTGGATATTTTTATGTGTATTTCATACCTCAAGAAGATAGCTATTTATCAAGGAGAAGGTCCCTTTTCGAAGTACCTGTTCACAGGGTTGTGTCCCAAGAAACACCTCTGTGAAGAGTTGTAACTCTTGGAGGGAAAAAACCGACTCCTGAATAAACACCCAAAAACGACCAAGTGTAAACTAGAAATCCCCATGAGCCCAAGATCCCAAGGCCGAATCATAGACTTATAAATAGTCTAGATAGGTCATTGGTCGGGTCTTGCATGCAAGCCCATGGGCATCCCCATATAGTAAGCCTTCACACACTCGCCTCACATACGCGTGAGGACGCCACCTACTTACATATGCTACATATGATAGTAGTGTGCAACCCATTATAAAGTGAAAATTCTCTTTTCACTTATCCAATGTGGGACTAAAAGAAAATACATGGCTTTTTCCAACATATTGGATGCTCATTATAAATGAAATTGTCGAACCCGACAATAACGAAAAAAATATTGGATGCTCATTATCAATGAAATTGTCGAACCCGACAATAACGAAAACAATATTGGATGCTAGTTATCAATAAAATTGTCGAACCCGACAATAACAAAAACAATATTGGATGCTCATTATCAACGAAATTGTCGAACCCGACGATAACGAAAACACTATTGGATGCTCATTATCAACGAAATTGTTGAACCCGACAATAACGAAAACAATATTGGATGCTAGTTATCAATGAAATTGTCGAACCCGACAATAATGAAAACAAATTGGCAGTAGTTATCAATGAAATTGTCAAACCGGATAATAACGAAAACAATATTGGATATTAGTTATCAATGAAATTGTCAAACCCGACAATAACAAAAATAATATGATATTTACCGGCAATGACATACAAGTAAAAAAAACTCAGTCTGTTAGATTCTTTAACATCAACATAAAAAAACATAATTCATAAAAAGGGTTCCAATATTCTTTTACATAGACAGTAAAACCCAAAATGAAAACTCCAAACAATACTTTTGATCTTCAAGGACTCGTCTTCGCCAGTTCAACAAGATAATACTGCATAAGAAATTCTTGATCATCGTTATAATCGACAAACTCAAATACCACAAAATGTTGATTTTGTCAATGATGTCCAATACGATTTCTGCTCTAGCGGTGTTAACCTTCGTACCTTAGCAGTAAATTTCGACGAGAAAAAATGACCAAATTCGTAGTAATTACTCTTTGATCTTGCAGTAACACAATTGATCAGAAAGACAATTTTTTTTAGAGAGACGCTTCAAAACCAATCGTTCTTGACTGATTTTCCTTAAATTGAGACATAGAGACTTTGATTTCTTGACCGATTTATGGTTCTTCACTAAGAGAGGAACAAAGAACAAAAAACAAAAGTCAGATCTAAGCAATTCCATGCGAGAAAGAGAGAGAGAGAGAGAGAGGAAAGAAAGATATGAGCTTTGATTTATGAGAGAGAGAGCGATATAAGTGATTTCGAATTTCAAATTTATGAGAGGGAAATTTGTGAGAGGATGATGTCTACTGCCAGCTGCTAGAGGGATGAGAGAGAGAGTGGGGCAGGTAGGACCCTTAGTTTTCCACCTCATTTCCCTATATAGAAAAGCCCAATTTTGAGAGCCACTCATCTAATAGAGATGAGTGGTTGTAGTTGAGTGAGTCTTGAGTGTTTGAGACTTGAGTGTCTCTAAATCCTTTCTCTACAAAGGTGGAGTGGAATCGATGCCTTGGTTTCCACTCCAATTTATCTTGTAATTTGTTTCGTTCTTATTTTTATTTCAAAACCTACACAAACTCGTTGTTATTAGATAAAACTAGTAGCTCGAAGTATAATTCGCACCACAAGTCTCTTGGGATACGACCCTGCTTTCCTTTGTACTCAACGGTACATTGTGCGCTTGCGGGTCTTTTAAGACGTCGGTTTATAATCGATCAACAACTCGTTCGAACGTCTTTGACGAACCAAGTTCCAAAACACGAAAACAAATAATCTCGTTCGAACGACTTCGGCTATTTCTGTTCTTTGACAATTCTTCCAATTCGAGTTCACACCCAACAGAGCGTGCCTTAGGATTCAAATCTTAGGTCACATGAATATTGTGAAATATGAAGTTTTTATGGACAAAGATTCCTTAGTGTGAGCTCAAGGACTTGAAATCCACACTACTTTTCTAAACCTATGTTGTTATTCGGTTATCTGCTTTTTGGCTCTGCACTACCTGGATTTCATGAGTACTTTAGAAAATTTGCCTAAGCTATCATAGGAACCGACCTAGTTTGGCACTCATATAGGTGAACTTCCATCAAATGTGTACTGCAGTTCGACACACCATCCAAATACAAATGGACTATGAAATTCATTAAGAGCATTGCTCAACCTTAAACACTGCAGTAGGCACTATCTCGTCATAGGAAGGGACTCTCTCAAATAAAATAAGATTATTCACTAGTGCAAACCAAAGAAAGAAGTGACTTGTTTTTACCCCTATGAACCTACTTGATGGGATCTCCAATCACATAGGTAGGGTTACCATCACTCTATCCTTATTATCTAGGCATAAGTCTCATTCCCCTCGACGTTTCATCCACTAATCTTCAGTTTAATGGTTTTTTTAGAGGGTCGGTCACATTCAGCTCTGACCTTACATAGTTTAATGATATAACTCCATCCTGAAGCAGATGCTTGATAACTTTATGTCTTAGATGTATATGTCTACTTTTCCCATTATATGTTTTGTTCCTCGATATTGCTATTTCGGCCTGGTTATCGCATAGCATATTAATAACAGAAGATGGTTTAATGCCAATGGGAAGATCTGCTATGAGGTTTCTAATCTGCTCAGCCTCACTACATGCCTTCTCTAAGGCAATTAACTCGGAGTTCAAGGTAGACGGAGCTATACATTTTTGCTTGGAAGATTTCCAAGACACGGCACCCCCACCAAGGGTAAACCAATAACCACTAGTAGAGTTTATCTCATATGAATTTGAGATCCAGTTTTCATCACTAAAGCCTTCTAGCACTGGTGGGCATCTTTTGAAGCTTAGTCCATAATCATTGGTACCTTTTAAGTACTTACCTATTCCCTCTAAGGCAGTCCAATGATCTTTATTAGGACATTGTGTATTTCTACTTAATCTGCCTACAACATAGGCAATATCAGGTCTTGTACAATTCATTAGGTACATTAGGTTACCAATGATTTGGGCATACTCTGATTGTGAAACACTTTGTTCTTTGAACATCTTAAGGTGGAAATTACCATCATAAGGAGTAGACACCGGATTACAATAAAAATATCCGAAAAAAATTAGTATTTTCTCAACACAATGTTTTTGTGATAAGATGAATCCGTCACATGACTTATTAATTTTTATCCCTAAGATTATATCAGCTTCTCGTAAGTCTTTCATATCAAAATTAGAAGCTAGTAATGTTTTGGTCTCATTTATCATATCAAGGCTAGTTCCTATGATATATTAGAATCAAAACATTTGCAATAAATACATTTATCTGTATCGTTAATTAAAAACCCATTAGAACTAACACATTATCAAAATTTTCATGCCATTGTTTGGGTGCTTGTTTCAAACAATTTAAGAATTTAAGTAGCCTACAAGCTTTATGCTAGTTACCAGGAACAACACAACCCTTGGGTTGGTCCATATAAATCTTCTCTTCAAGTTCAATATTTTAAAAAGCTATTTTAACATCCATTTGTTGAATAATTAAGTTATGAACTACACTTAATGCAATTAAAATTCTAATAGAGGAAATTCTAGTAACAAGAGTAAACATGTCAAAATAATCAACATCTTTCTTTTGAGTAAACCCTTTAGTTACTAGTCTCACTTTATACTTATCAATGGACCCATCGGATTACAGTTTCTTCTTAAAAATCCATTTAAATCCAATAGTTGTAGCACCCGGAGGCAAATCAACCAAATCCAAAGTATGATTAGATAAAATAGAATCTAATTCATTATCAATTGCCTTTTTCCATAGTAAAGTATCATTAGAAGTAGTAGCATTATGATAAGACTCCGTATCATTAACAATAAGATAAGTATAAAAATCATCACCAAAGCTAGTAGCTTTCCTACTTCTTTTACTTCTCTTAGGTTCCGCTTCAGAAGTTTTAGGAGCTTCAACATTTCACCTATGAGAAACAGGTTTTTTTGACATGATTTTTATCTATAGTATGTTTATAGCATTCAACCTGCCAATCCCCAGTACGATGCCACATACTAGGGGTAGTTCCTATGATATAAAAGCGGTTTCTCTTGATATATATGTATAAAATGAGCTAAGATATATGTTGTTATGTACCAAATTTGAAGACAACATGTTGAACTCCAAAAAGTTGCTTTCCAGTGAATTAATTAACGTCCAGTCTCAAACAGTTACTGGAGTTGCGATAGATATGTGTGGCACGAAAGCAAAACTGTTCACAAGAAGAAGAAGCCTCCAAGGGATCTTGCAAGTATTTTATGGCAGGAAGCTAGAAATATCAGAGGAAGAGAGCTAGCCTAAGCACTAAACTTCTTCAAAGGCTTGACTGATCATCGGGTCCTCGGGTTGACAGATCCAACCTGGCCAACTTGTTGAGAATCGAGGTAGCTACTCTCTCCTCTCTGACAAGAACGATACGCGGAAATTGTCAACTCAAGTAGTAAATCAACAAAGAACAATATAAAGGACACGAAGATTTTCCCGGAGGAGGGAAGTGGAAAACCTTTGCGGATGAAAAACCACTCCTCACAAACAATTTACTGTGATATCAAATAGGTTACAATGATCTCTCAAGCTTTAATGGAGTCTCTTCAAACCCTATCCCCTCTAAGATTAAACTCACACAGGATGGCTAACAAAATAACCTAAGTCCCCTTTATATACTTAGGAACAAAAAATACAAGTAGAATGGATCTCGAGGCAAACCCAACGATTCAGAATAATAACTAAAGCAAACCTACGCCAAACTCGTTCGAACGACTTTACGATAATTGGTCTCCAGCCCTAGAAACATAACAACTCTTTCGAATGGCATCCAAGCTCGTTCGAACGAGATTGACTCCTGGGCCAAAATTCCAGGGAGTAGGAAAAAGGTCGTTCAAACGACTTTAAGCTCGTTCGAACAACTTCCTTCTTCGTTCGAACGACTTCGACAATTTCTTGATTTCTTCGACAATCCTTAGTTCGAGTTCACTCCCAACAATCTCCTACTTGAAATCGAATCCCATAACCTATCTCTAGATCTATAAATGAATTGCTCGCACTACCCAGACCTTCAATCTTGAAGACCCACAAAAGTTGTACATGTCGTCAACTTCTGAAAAGTCGCCACCTTCGTAAACATATCGGCCGGATTCAAATTAGTGTGAATCTTTACCAGCTTCAACACACCGTCCTCGCGGAGCGAGCGAATATAGTGATACTGAATATTAATATGCTTGGTCCTAAAGTGAAAAGCTAAATTCTTTGCTAAATGTATAACGTATTGACTATCACTATACAACTTATGAGAAAATTATTCTCTACCAAGCTCTTTCATAAACCCTTTGGGCCAAACCATATCTTTGCACGCTTCTGTAGCGGCAACATATTCTGCCTCCGTCGTAGACAAAGCTATAATCTTTTGTAGCCTTGAAACCGATGTAACTGCACCGCTTCCCAATGTAAAAAGGAAACCACTAGTGCTCTTCCGCCTATCCATGTCACCCGCGATATCAGATTCAACAAAACCTTGTAAGCATATCTAAGAATTCCCATAACATAATGCCATATCTTGAATCCCCTTTAGATATCTCAATATCTATTTCACAGCCCTCCAATACTCATGGACTGGATTACTCATATACCTACTAATAACTTCTACTGCTTGGGCAATATCTGGTCCCGTACAAATCATAGCGTACATTAGGCTAAAAACCGCTGATTGATAAGGAACCTTCCGCATCTCATCGCGATCCTTCTGCGTCTTCGAACAATAATCCTTTAATAATTTGAAGTATCTTCCCAATGGTGTACTAACAACCTTAGCACCATCCATGTTAAACCGCTTCAGTAATTTGCCAATGTACTCAGCTTGAGACAACTTCAATTATTGCCGCTTTCTGTCCCTTGAAACACACATACCAAGAACTTGTTTTGCCACATCTAAGTCCTTCATAGAAAACTCCCAGGATAACAATTCCTTCAACTTAACTATCTCTTCCATATCGATACTTGCTACCAACATATCATCTACATACAGAAGTAGAATGATATACGAGTTCCCCGTATTTTAGATAAAATAACAGTGATCCGCATTGCTCTTCGAATAGCCATTTTTGGACATGAACTGTTTGAACTTCAAATACCACTATCTCGGCGCTTACTTCAAACTGTATAAACTTTTCGTGAGCCTATACACAAGATATTTTTTCCCTTTAACCGAATACCCTTCTGGCTGCTTTATATAAATTTCCTTTTCAAGGTTATCGTGAAGAAATACTATCTTGACGTCAAGTTGCCCAAGATGTAAATCTTCAACAACAACTATATTCATCACAACTTGAATAGTAGACATCTTCACAACAGGAGAGAAAATCTCACCGAAATCAACACCTTCTTTCTATTGAATGTCTTTTACCACAAATCTAGCCTTGAATCTCCTTGAACTGTTAAATTCTTGCTTTAGTCTGTATACCCACTTGTTGTGCAATGCTCTCTTCCCCTTTGGTAACTAAACTAAATCCCAAGTTCGATTAACTGATAATGAATGCATCTCATCATTCATAACAAGCTCCCACATCTAAAGCCTCCTTGTAACTTTCATGTTCACCACCATCTGTAAGTAACAAGTGATTTAAGCAATTAACGTACCTTGCCGAAATTCTTGCAACTCTTGGCTCCTTTCGAAGTGCTATTGGAATGTCTTGATCATTAGGTTTCTCATTTTGATCTGTTGCATCAGACTAAACAATGACTTCTTCATCATCCTCTCCAGAGGGTTCATCATCTTCAATGTCGTCACTTTCTGCTACTTGGCCTCGAATCTTTTCCACAGGTACTTTGAAATCTTTATACAAGACTTCCTCATTGAATGTAACATTACGGCTTTGGATAACTTTTTGATTCTTCGCATCCCAAAACTGGTACCTAAACTCATCACCACCGTATCCAATGAAAATATAATTCATCGACTTTGCATCTAGCTTTGTCCTTGTATATGAATTATCAAGCACATATGAGGTACAACCGAAAATATGCAAGCAATTTAGGTTTACCTCTTTACTGGTCCATGCTTCTTCAGGAAGTCCAAAATCTAAAGCCGTTGAAGACCCTCTACTAATTGGGTACGCCGGCGTACTTAGCGCATCCACCCAAAAACATTTTGGCAATCCAACGTTGAGTCTCATAGTTCTCGCTATTTTGTTTAAATGTCTGGTTCATGCGTTCTGCAACACCATTTTGTTGCGGTGTTCCAGGAATAGTCTTCTGTCTTCTAATCCTGTTTAATGTTCAAAAGTCTTCAAACTCGTCACTATAGTATTTTCCCCCGTTATCGGACCTGAGACACTTCAGTTTCAAACTGGTTTTATTTACAAGTAGAACCCTCCACCTCTTGAATTTATCAAACACATATGACTTGTTCTTCACGAAGTAGACCCACAATTTACGAGTAGCATCATCGATAAAAGTAACGTAATAATGAGAACCATCAAGAGAAGACACCTTGGTTGGCCCCCAAATATTCGTGTGTACAAGATCCAGCTTTCCAGGTTTCCTTGATCTTCCAGATAATTTGAAACTGACCTTCTTCTGCTTTACTAGCACACACTCTTCACAATACTTGAGATTAACTTCTACAAGACCCTCTAGCTTTCCCATTGTTACCATTATCTTCATCTCCTTCTCACTCATGGGACCGAGTCATTTGTGCCACATACTTGTATCAATCCCTGGAGTGGTCGTACAAATAGTAGAAATTGTGCTATAAGTTATATACAACGTTCCTTATCGCAAGCCTCAAGCTACTAGCATAGCTCCCTTTATAACCTTCTAGAAGGTTGCACCAAAGGTACTCGCATATCCATATCATCCGCCAATTTACTAACCGATATAAGGTTATGCCCCAATTTAGGTACAAGTCGCACATTCTTTAAAACCAACGTTCCCTCTGAAGGTAACAACAACCTAGCATTTCCCTTTACAGTAATATTACGTGTTTTCTTATCTACAAGAAAGACCGTACCGAAGTTGCCTTTAACAATATTAACTAGAAAACCTTTGTTCGCAGTAGCATGTGATGAGCGCGTAATTATGACATTTTTAATATACCCGAACATGTATTTTAGTCATCCATTATCTGACCGACTGATAGGGATGTCACTCTACACATAACTACACAAAAATGTTCTTGGTCGTTAGAAAAAGGTTATATGGTAGTCCATCTGAAGCTTTTCTGGATTTCTAAAATACCCTTGAGTATTTTCTTTATTTTCAGTTTGTGCTAGTTGTACACACAAAAATAAGTTAGGAAAACAATGGGTAGTTTAGGCAAAATGAAAACATATTTTTACACTTCCCATGATTTTCCCCATTTTATTCTCTTTCCTCCTATATTTTCTTTTATCCTTCACAAGTATTGTTTGTGACTAGTGTCTCCCCATGTTTATCTCCCCTCTCAAACTAATCTTTTTTAACATCATCACCCGATATCTATGTAAATCTCTTCCTCTCCCCCATAAACTTCATTAACCTTATAAACAGTAAAAAAATCTCTCCTAAATTAATACATCTTTGCCATCAAAAAATTCCTCTTTTTCTAACTTCTAAATAAAATAAAAACTCTTTTATTCGGTAACGAGGCTTTCAAGCTGACAAAATCTACGATATTGATCAGGGTGATCCAATCTACTAGCACCTACATTCGGAAAAAATCTACGAAAAGCACAAATATATAACCAAGATGACAATAAGAAATTTACGTGGTCGGTCCCACCATTATGCGGTAAACTAGTATTTAATTTTGGGTACTTATATATGTTTGGTTTAATTACAGCTATTGGAGATAGATATTTGAAATCAAGCTCTTAAAGTCAAGTATAAGTGTCTCCAACAGTTCATAGCACAAAAAGTCAAAGACACAATATATTTGGTCTCAAGATTGAAGAAATATATACACAAATATTCTTGGAGAATAAGATCAACGAAAATATTGCATCCAAGATCCTTGAAGATATTTTATATTAAAGATATATGCAAGAGTTTCCATGAAGAAAAATCTCTACATCACTTAGGAGAATTATATGCAAGAATCTTAGGTGATTGGTTGTAAAATTAGAATATATTATTGTAATAATATTATTTACAATTTAATGCATAATTTATAAATTTGGGTTACTTTTCCTATGAAAGGAACCCTCCCCTATTGTAATTGGGCATCTCATATTGTAGCAAGTTTAGAAGAAATAAAGTCTTAGTTTTATTTAATTGTCTCCTCTCTCTTTTATTTTCTTTTATAAATAATTAGTTATTTTTAGGTATGGGACGTTCAATTTTTGTTTGATATGAATTTCTTTATATCCCTAATGGGTGGTCCCACTTGTTAAAGAGATTTTGGGGTGATGAAATCCTACAAGTCTCTAATAGTTTTTACCTTTACTAATGCTGGAATGAAACAAAATTTTAAGCACAACATTAGGTCAATCCAAACACAACAATTTTTTTATTAGAGCAACGTGTATTTGTACAGTCCACACGACTTTATATTCCTAGTGCCAGGACAAATCGAATATAAACCCCTTCTAGATGTCAAGTTGATAGAGGTACCAACCTACGGAAAGTGTTTCCCGGTGAAGCTGTGGCCGCCCCTTCACTTAGGGGGTGAAAGAAAGAAGTGCCCCTTCACTTAGGGAGTACAAGAAGGATTAAATAGAAGTTTGCCAATGTACTTTGTAAATTCGTCACGATCTCTGAGTACCAACTTTGTGACTATCCTGCAAAACAAAAGAAAAAAGATTAGTGAAATTGCGACAACAATATTTATCCAATTTCCAAGTTTATTGTAGTCTATGATGTCCTGATTTTCAAATGTGCATATCTTTCAGCTCAGTTAAGAGAGAGCATTGAATAATATCAATTTGGAAATATAATTCAGAAAGAAAAAAAAATTTAAGAATGAAGTTTTCTAGAATTTACCTTCCCTGGTTCTCAAAACAAGTGATTAATTAACAGTGGCATCCTTTGTTGAGATTATTTTTTTCTGTTGTTTCAAAAGACTATAACTCTTAGATGACTAAAGAGAAAGGTATTATCTATAGAATTTCTGAAAGGGTTTTGAATTTTCTAAAACTTTTCTGGCAAACATATTTCCCAATTGTGAAGTATAGATGGTAAAAAACCGTGAAACATCCAGGAACACACTTTAATTGCAATACCGGCCCACTATACTACAACTTACTATACAAGAAACAAGGAATTTAGAAATCATTAGCAAGATATAGAAACAAAGAATTTGGAAAGGGAGACAACTTACTATTTTTCCAACACTAATTATTTTAAACAATTAGAAGTAAAGATTCAAACTAACCTTAATAGCACACCAATTAGCAAAATTAGAAAACTAACAAAGAAAATTTGGTATTAGAAAGAATAGTTTTTAATGATGCCTCTCCGATAACGGCGCCATTTGATAACAAGATTTTTGGGGTCCTCTAGAAAAATACCCACTCAAAGTACGGTTGTCGAATTGTAACACAGATGATTGGGATCGAATCCACATGGAGGTTTGGGAAAATAAATATTTTCTAGGCCGAATTATGGTTTTAGAAGAGATAAATCTAAGAAGAAGTAATTAAAAACTAAATATAAAACTTAATGAGAAAGAGAGCTAAGGTTCGGACTTGGCCTCTACCTTTCAATGCACTAATCGATATGCAACTAGATCCTAATATCTCTACCCATTATATATTCGTGTTAAGACACATACGATATTACAAAATAAACCACTAAATCTATGGTCAAACATTTAGTGGTTATGCTTTTAAGTAATGGTGAAGAGTGTCTTAGAGGATTACTAACTCAACCATGACTAGGTTTGAGTGAGTTCTCTAGTATTTCCTCTTTTTAGATCTCCAAATCAAGTCTATGGTTAGTAGCACTTGTTTGTATCCAAAGTTATCGTACACCAAACCGAAGCTATGGGCAACCCTTCGATATGATACACTAACTTATCAACCATAAAGTACTAAGAGAAAACTAATTAGAACCTAATTAATACCAACTATTGCTCATCCAAGAAGATGCCTCATCCTAGCCGTAGCTAGGAGATTAGTCACTCATCTTGGACTTTATCGCATTAACAACTAATTATTTATAAAAGAAAATAAAAGAGAGATGATACAATTAAATAAAACTAAGACTTTATTTATTCTAAACTTGCTCCAATATGAGATGCCCAATTACAATGGAGGAGGGTTCCTTTTATAGGAGAAGGAACCCAAATTTAGAAATTATACGTTAAATTATAAAAAATATTTTCACAATAATATATTATAATTTTACAACCAATCACCTAAGATTCATGCATATAATTCCCTTAAGTGATGTAAAGATCTTTCTTCATGGAAACTCTTGCATATATCTTTAATATAAAATATCTTCAAGGATCTTGGATGCAATATATTCATTGATCTTATTCTCCAAGAATATTTGAATATATATTTCTTCAATCTTGAGACCAAATATATTGTGTCTTTGACTTTTTGTCCTATGAACTGCTGGAGACACTTTTACTTGACTTTAAGAGCTTGGTTTCAAATATCCATCTCCAATAGCTTCAATCAAACAAAACGTACATAATTGCCCAAAATTAAATATAATGAACGACTAAGATACATGTTCGGGTACATTAAAAATGTCATAATTACGCGCTCATCAAATACCCCCAAACTTGTCTTTTGCCCGTCCCGAGTAAAATAAAATAATAGCCACTTTTACAGGGAGCGCGATTGCATTTAGCATATGCAACAAGCCATTAAGCTTCCAGGTTTAGCCTAGTAGACGAGTGTTGTCTCGTGTGGGTTTATAGTGATTATACCCACAAAAGTCAATAATGACATTTTCAACAATTTTAGAATACACATGACTCATTTCCTGTAAACTTATGCTTACTTAGTTATGACAAAAATATACCAATGAAAAATCCTTAAACTTGCTATTCTCCTAAGTATACCAAAGAATATTTTAAGCTTATCCGAAACTAGAGGTACTACCTCATGATTAGAAAGAGATTCAAGTATTTTTCTTTAGCTATATTTGAGTACACACTACACCAATTTTACTAAATTTCCACGGATAAAGTTTGTGGTAATATTGGCTTTGCCACGGATAAAGTCTGTAGTGGAGGTCTATAGTAAATGGTCTGTGGTAATTTTTTTGCCATGGATTTTATCTGTGGTTATTTAATTTAAATTGCTACGGAGTAAATCCGTGACAATTTTTTTGCCACAGCGTTTGTCTGTGGTTATTTAATTTATATTGCTACGGAGTAAATCCGTGGCAATTTTTTTGCCACAAAGTTTTTCTGTGGTTATCTAATTTATATTGCTGCGGAGTAAATCTGTGATAATTTTTTTGCCATGAAGTTTGTCTGTGGTTAATTATTGTAAATACCGCAGATGAAACCCATTTTAACACGGATAAAGTCTGTGGTATTTTTTATTTTATTAAAAAAAACAACTAAAAATACTACAATACTGCACTCCTGAACCTGCAAAACACTCCCAATCCTCCAACAATACATTTCATACATACTAATGATACATGGAAAAAAATAGATATCCAAAATAAATCCCTCATTCCATTAGATATTAAAAGATCCAAATACAATTGTTCCATATACAAAAATAACATATCTATAAGAGAAAAAGATGAATGAATAAAGGGTTCATAAGTCCATAGATGAGATTTACAAGAAAAGAATACCTATAAATTGGAGTCATAAAATTATGTAGCTATAATACTCCATCCAGTTTGTTCTTATGACGCTTAGAAATTTCAGCAAACTTTTCGTCACACTTTTACAATGTCTTTCGTACCACAGGTCTTCATTGTTCAATACCCCTATAAAAATGAGCATGTTACTTGAGAGTTGAGAAACAATAAAACAAAGCAAAAAGATCTCAAAAATTTCCAATACCTTGTCCCTTAATCCTCTGATAAAGCCAACAAGCAACACTTGAAAGTGCTTATCAGACACGAACTTGTTCGATTTACCAATTAGAAGGGGTTGCTGCATGCAAATATTATAGACTCAATAAGAACTTGAATTAATTACAAGGAATCAAAAAGGCCTAACTAAAGATGTGTCGAATGAGAGTAAATGTTTTCAATACGTATGAAGAAGAAAACATCCTTAAAGTTACTCACAATTAGTCTTCTTGTAGTACATGAATCCCACTTCCATCCAATGCCCATAACAACCTTGAGAATTTCATCCGTATTCAGTTTTGCCTATCCAAAGTAAATCTCTAGAAACTTGGTCAGCTAGGGAAGATGGACCATCATCTATATTTTCCATGATGTTTAATAACTGTAATATTAGTTCTGCACATAGCGTCTGGATTTAGAAACTAAGAAAGATAATGCAACAAACCTGCAACTTCACATAGAAACCCCTTTTGAAGTAGACCTTCAATGGGCAATGCATTCATCACCCCTATTGCACATAAAGAAACCAACCAAAGATGTCCTAAGTGGCAAAAACAAAGATGAGTTGTTATATAGAGTTGTACAGTCTTCAAATGCTGGAAGACCCCAAGGCTCAGGTTGAAACTATAAAAGTGAATGAAGCACATAATCCACTACAGAATAATGGGTCAGCCTGAGTCTGAATGGATGGAGCAGCTACTACTTTCATTCCAGCAGCCTTCGCAGCCATTACACCAACCCTAGTTGAATAAGTTGATATTAACTTAGTCACAGAAGGTTAAGAGAATAATAGTGATAACTGATACTAACATTTATTTACAACTACAAAATTAAAACTCTAACGTAGAGCAAATTAATATCTAAGAATCTGGGACGTAAATAAAAAAGTTTGGGATGTCTTATAAGGAGTCTTCAATTACAAGTCAGTAACCTGGATCCACACCAATTCTCTTTGCCGCCTCTAAAAAGCTAATACCAAATTGAAGACACCAAAATGTAATCACAATTAATTTACGTTAAATATCTGAGAATATCAACATGTAAACAATTTAAAGGGAAACACATTGAGTGTTGACACTATCAATACCAGCTTTGATATTTTCTTCTCAAAATCCAAACCCCCTGGCATCTCAAAATTCAACAATCCTAATCCTCAATATCATCATTTTGCTAATTAGCAAATAAAAATAAGTGTGTTTAATAATCAAAACTACCATAAGAATCATTTCAATAGTATTCCAAGAGTGTAAAGACTCACCTGAGTCTATCCAATGCTTTAAAGGACATGCTACGATTTTGAGATAATTGTAAGGATTCTTCTGCTACAATAAGATTTTAAGACAGATCTCTACATCATATTCCATTTTTGTACTAGGGGTGAAGAGCTCCTTCGTCAGGGTCTTCTACTACGATGAGGAAGAAGAAAAGGATGATAATTAGACCCAGTTAGCTCACAGGTTACTAAATTCTCTAAACCAGTGTACTTTTGAGCTTAGTTGATTTTCAGATATGGGGATTACCCTTATGAGAAGAGGAATAGTTTGACTTTGATTACCATTAGATGATTGAAACAAGAGTTACACCCTTATAGTGTTCAACTTTGGAATTACAATCTCATGCCTATCCCATGCACCATTTATGGCAAATCAAAAATCAGACCGTCGATTTCATATTTTTTATGGGATTATTACTTCAAATTGTGGTTTTGGTCAGGAAAACTTTCAGAATTTGAAGTATTTTGTTAAGGGCATTCGGTAAGGTAAAGTAGGTCCCTACCGCTTAGTGGTATACCAGTATGCTCCTCCAAATAACAACTGGTCATCTAATTAGAGGGAAATAAAGTCATTGGGAAAATGGGCTAAAAGAGCAGCCAATTGCTGAAGATTACCTTTAGAAACATACACAAGAATTCAAGAAAACCTTACAAGACTGTTAGTTTCACACTACCTATTTATTGTATTTTCCTTTTTTATTTTTCTTTAAAGTTAGCTAGTCATTGTATAGCTGATTCACTTGAGGCTTCCCTTTAGATTGTAACTCTTTTCATATGAATTGAAAATCTTGGTGGGCTCAGCCAAACTCTGGTTTCCTTCTTAAAAAAATAGATTTTTTTTTGTCTGAGTACAGTTACATCTCGAGAATTTGGTTAACAGATTTTCAAAGCTTGTAACAGGGTTAATGACACATGTTTTAAAGAAATTAACTATGGGATATAACAAGGCAGCTATATATGATTCAAAGGTACCTTGCTCGCCATATGAAGGCACCCAAAGCCTCTAAGGTAGTGAAATTCTTCAAAGTTGTGCCTTGCATCGCTCCATTGACTCATCTGTCACCTCAAAACACTCACAAACAACAAGACGAAGCATAACATCACAAAGGTTGACAAACATGCCCGAACTTGCACAAGTTATAAGATCGATTTGCATATGAGCCCTAGACGAGTATTTCGTGATCACTTCTACAAGAAAATGAAGAACGTTCTTCGTTAGTTTCAGTGTTTGTAAGGAGAGATAAAAGAACTTCCTTTAGGCCATCGTTTAAATTACTCTTGACAGTCTTAATAGTTGCATTATATTATTATGAATTTAAGAGTTATCAAAGTTACTTTGAATCACCTCTTGCCAACTAGAGTAACATTGGAGATGGCTACCGGTTATTCTCTGACGGCAAAAGCATTTTCTTGACGGCGCCGTTGTAGACAAAATTATGTTTAAAGTACCATTCTTTGCTCGCTTGTGTGACTGCCACCTCAAGCTTTTTCTTAAAGACCATGTACACAAAGATGGTTGGTTGAAGCTTCACTACAATTCAAACAAAGATTCTTAGGAAAGATACTCATAACTTTATCAAAAATGGGGCAGAAAAAAGTAACAGACTAGCTGCTTACCAGCAGATCCAGAATGTCTTGAAAATGGATGGGAAAGGCACTAACAATAAATGAGGTGTTATTTAGCCATCTACCTATTGATCGTGTAATTCACATTTAATACATATACATGACGTGTTTATAATTAAATGTATAGGACTTAAAATTTCTTAGAAGGGGCTCTAGGGTATTCGGGACTTATAATACATACATCTATTGCAGTAATTTGCTAAGTACTACTGAAATTTAAAAATACTGTATGGTTTTACTACCTGTTGCAGAGCTGTTCTCACCTAACAATCGATGATAAATTCAGCAACAATGGCTGGACTGTGGCTGAGGAGACGGTTATAGTACAATTTGAGTAGCGCTGATCGTCTCAACTCAGCTTCTTCTCCCAATCTGTATAGGGATATATAAATGTCGAATACTTTATTTATTTATTTTTATTTTTTTTAGCTGTTCAAGTATGGTACACCCATCATAGTAAAAACCAGAGATGTAAAAATAACGGTGTGAGACGAGGTTGATTTCATAAGATGGATTCTTGCAATTGCTTTGAGCCACAATGGCCAGCAGACGAACTGTTGTTGAAGTATCAGTCAATTCAAACTTTTTTTATTGTACTTGCGTATTTTTCCATCCCGCTTGAGCTGATATACCTCGTAAAGAGATTTTTCAGTTTTCCCATATAGATGGGTACTTGTGTAATTTGGTGTTTTTATCGTTCTCTGTGGAGCAACACATCTTATCAACTTATGGACTTTCAACATGCATTCATGACTGTGGTTATTGTATTGACTACGGAAAATGTCTTAACCGTTGTCGTGTCGTGCGCTACTGCTCTTTTGCTTGTTCACATAATTCCTGGGCTATTGAGTGAGAAAACGAGGGAGTTATTTTTGAAGAATAAAGCTGCAGAGCCTGATCGGGAGATGGGTAATATTCGTACACAAAAAGAAACAGGATGGCATGTTTCGAATGCTGACTCATGAAATAAAAAGTACTCTTGACAGGCAAACTATATTAAAGACCACTCTCGTTGAGCTGGGAAGAACATTGACATTGGAGGAATGTGCACTATGGATGCCGACGTGTACTGGTCTGGAGCTTCAACTTTCCTACATTTTGATGCTTTCCACAAAACGATATGCAGTAATGGTTTTGATGCTTCCCTCAGATAGTGGGAGGCAATGGCATGTTCACGAGTTGGAGCTCATTAAAGTGGTTGCAAATCAGGTTGCAGTTGTTCTTTCACATGCTGCAATCTTGGAGGAGTCTATGAGAGCAAGGGATCACCTTGCGGAACAAAATGTTGCCCTTGATCTTGCAAGGAGAGAACCAGAAACAACAATTCGTGCGCGCAATGATTTCCTGTCCGTCATGAATCATGATATGAGAACCCCCATGCATGCTATTATTGCCCTATATTCCTTATTACAGGAAACTGAATTGACAGCTGAACAACACTTGATGCTAGAAACAGTTTTAAAGAGTAGTAACCTCTTAACAACATTGATAAATGATGTATTAGATCTTTCAAGACTAGAAGATCGAAGCCTTGAACTAGACCTTAGAGCTTTTAACCTCCACTCAGTTTTTAGAGAGGTCATTAACTTGATCAAACCCATAGCATCTGTCAAAAAATTGTTTCTCTCATTAAATTTAGCACCAGATCTGCTTGAATATGTCGTTGGTGATGAAAAACTTCTGATGCAAAGCATATTAAATGTTGCTGGCAATGCTGTGAAGTTTTCAAAAGAAGGCAGTATATCTGTTTCTGTTAGTGTTGCAAAACTGAAATCTCTGAGAGATGCTCGAGCTCCAGGTTTTTGTCCAATGCCAAGTAATAATTACTTTTATTTGCGAGTATAGGTAAAGGATTCAGGATTAGGAATCGGCCCTCAAGATATTCCCAAGTTGTTCAACAAATTTGCAGACAGTTAATCTTTAGCAAGTAAAAATTCCTGTGGCAAAGGACTTGGACTTGCAATTTCGAAGAGGTTCTTAAGTCTCATGGAGGGTCACATATGGATTGGAAGTGAAGGCCTTGGCAAAGGGTGTACTGCTATATTCCTTGTAAAACTAGGAATTCCAGAGCGTCCAAACTGAGACTGAGCAGCTTTTTATACCCAAAATGCAAGTGAATCGGGGCAATTCGCATTTTCCAGGACTTCAAGTTCTTGTTATGGATGGCAATGGGGTTAGCAGGATGGCGACCAAGGCCTTCTTGTTCATCTGGGATGTGATGTAACAGCGGCTGGTTCGAGTGAAGAGTATTTGCGGATCTTTTCTCATGAACACAAGGTGGTATTCACGGATGTAGGTATCTCAGGAATGGATGGCTATGAAGTAGTATCTGTATTACAGGATAGATTTTTAGCACGTCATCAAAGGCCACTGATTATAGCACTCACAACAAACACAGATAGGGCTACAAAAGATAACTGCTTGAGGGTTGGTATGGATGGAGTTGTACTCAAACCCGTTTCACTTGAGAAGATGAGGAGTGTTTATCGGTGCTTTTGCAGAATGGGACTCTTCGTAAAACGAGGTACTAAAGAAAAGGCCTTAGAACAAAAAAACTATAAAAATGATAGCAAATCCACTTTTAATGTATAAAAGACAGTTGCTTCTGGACACCGTACAGGGTAGTAGATTGTTCACGTAAACTGCAGAATGACTTGAAAATATTACTCAATGTATTCTTGACACCGTGAGGGGACTCGGTTTAATAAAGTGTTCTGAGAAATTCCATTCATCTTTCAGTCCTTTCATGTGTTCTACACTTTTGTCGGTTCCTGCGACAAGAGTGGCTAAGTTAGTTTAAATTGTAAATGTGAGATACGCAACACAATGTGTAACAATAAATCCGTAACCGACAAAAGTGTAAAATTAGAAAGATATTGTTTTGAAAATGTTGCACTTATTTCAGCTTCTGCTTTTTCCTTATATGAACTTCATATCTGCGGGTTTGGGACTCATTATTTAATATCTGCTTCTTGGTATCCTCTTTGGTTTAAGTAAGCTGAGTTGGATTGGCAGAGAGATCACATGGCGATTGAGGAAAGAATCCTAAACCTTAGAAATAAATAGCAATGCCACTCATGTAACATGAAACTAAAAGAACCTAGAGAATTAAAATAGAACCGATTACCCCATAATTGAACGCTATTCAAATTAATTCGAAGCATACTGCACGAAATGGAGACTGAAACTAGTGTAAAAACATAACTGAGTTTGTTTGGCAGATTCTGCTATAAATATGTAGAGATATATCTATATTATAATGTCAGAATATATTTAGTAATGCTTTGAGAAGAGGGGCTCTTTTTCTTCTTCTAATGAATGTATGTTCAAAGTCATATTTCATTTTGAATCCCTTGTTCTATCGAGGCATGGAACTAGTAGGTTTTTGGCCTCGGACTTGCATTTGTCAAGCATTCATCCGGAACTAGGATCAAACTCTCCATGAGATTTTATAGTTCTCTTCTCGTAATTCTCTTTTGATACATGAGAAGGCAAGCCTTGGTGCTGGTTGGAACTAAATTGCTAACACCTGTGTGTTGGGATAAATTACTTTTAGGCGCAGTAGAAAAAAAAAATTCCTTGCACATACAACTTTTGGTCCAACAAGTCCTTTGTTTATTTACAAGAGTTTGGTCTAGGATCATAATGACCACCAAACACCAATATCATCTCCTAAGTCATAACTACCAATAACGTTCGTCATCTGTTGTAAGTGCGTTTGTAAAACTATTGGGCTCTATAGTGTCGCTACTTGGCACTCGCAGTAGTTTGAAGCCCAAGTCCAACAAATTTGACAATTTTTGGTCAAAAAGATAGAGAGCCTCAGCCTCATTTGGTGAAAGTTAACAATTTGATTTCGAAACCCTAATAATTCCATTTTGTTTCTAAGAAATGTACTCTCTTTGTAAAAACATTCTTCTTAGAAGAAGTAGTAGTATTTGTAGAATTAGAAGTAGAAGAAGAAACCTACTAATTGATTTGAAAACCCATCTAATAAGAATAACTCCATTTTCTTCTAATGCACCAATCCAATACCCATCTCCTCTTAAGAACCCTGTTGTGTTTGATCATCTTGTAAACACATTTGGGTTCGCAACAGACAAAGCAATCAAAGCCTCTAAGGACTTCTCTCGCTCCGCCTCGTCCTCTACTTTGAGTATTGTTCCTGATTTCCTCAAATAGACTTTATGTTATACTGATGCCCAAATCACAACTATCTTTTCCAGGAGACCCACATTACTCTCTTCCAATATTCTTAGAGATGTAACAAGAAATCTAAAACACATATTTTTAAAGATGTAACAAGTAAGAATTTAGATATCCTGATTTCGGTTTGTTATAGCAGTAGTCAGATGCACATATTCTTAGATATGTCTAACAAGAAATCCCTAAGTTCAAAGTACTTTAATCCTTCAAAATTCGGCATGAAATCTAAAACACAGATCACAAAAGGCAAATTCAATGAATAGAGAAACTCACCGAATGGTTAGTGGCATCCCAAATCAGACCCTTCACGATGACTTTCAAGCTCCTTATCTCTCCACACCAATTGTAGACTTAGAATCGAGACTAAGCTCGTGAGAAATTTTGATTTCCCAATACCATAGCTTTGAGAAATTCAGTGATAGAGAATTCAATAATTGAGAAATCCAAATCGATTGAGAAACTCTTAGCTTTGAGAATCGCAAACTGGTAATTCTTTAGAGCAGCAAATTAAAGAAAAGTTGAGAAGGAACAAATATATTTGAGAAGGAACCATAAAATCCAAATTTAGGCCTCTGGTTTCCAAGATAAAGTCTCTTAGCAGCTATCCCTCGAACCCTTGCAACTCCAGCAAATAAGAGATGAAGGAAAGGAAATTGAAAATTACCATGGATAAACATCTATTTGCCACAGTAAATATCTGTGTCAAATTTACCATAGATAATGTCCGTGGCAAATCAAAAATAAGACCGTGGAAAATTCATGATTTTGGTCTAGTGATAGTAGTTCTCAAATGGAAATTGAACAGTTAGATAAGAATAATGTGAATCCACGACCTATAAGTCAAGGAGATCCAGTTCAGTCAAGGAGTTTATATCACTTGTCATCATATGATCAAGAACTACCAGTCTGCGATAGGGATCATGGGAAGATGCAACAAGGATTGGAAGCAAAGGGAAGTGATAATTTGAGAGAGGGACTTGTTGATCATACAAAAGATAAGTCAAATAAAGAGCAGGATTTTTATATTACTAACGTACAAACTCAGGCTCCAGTCACAAAAAACTCAATTATAAGTGAAAAATTGAATCCTTCAAAGTCAAATAAACCAGAAAAATTGGCAAACAGTAAAAGGGCATCTGCTCCTCTTAAAAATAACCAAAAAAAGTGAGCTCATAAATGAAATTAATAGAAAAAAAGAGAGATGGTAATGTTAGTCTCAGAATTGATACACATACCTTAAATTGGTGCTTCTACCTTACTATTCTCAAGAAGTTTGGGTTCTCTGGATTAACTGCATTCTTCTCGTATAATGATAAATGGTAGCCCATGTGGGTTCTTCAAAGATTTAAAAGGTCTCAGGAAAATAGATCTCCCCTCTTCTTCTGGTTGTACTTGCTAGAGAGCTTGTTAGTTAGGGTATTTCTTGGCAAAGAGATAACTCTTACATCACCCATATGGCTACTCACAAAGGTATCCACTGCACATATTATTTGCTGATGACATTATAATTTTCTTTGAAGGTGCTATCAATGGTCTTAAAGCTCTTAAGAAGCTTCTAGATGAATACCGCGTTATTGCTAGACAGTGGTTAAACCTTAAAAAAAAAACTTTTTGTGAGGGGTATGTTTGTTTCAAGGAAATTAAATATCCAATCATTGTTTGGTTTCACTCTAAGTGAACATTCCTTGAAAACTATTAAGAGAAGAGTTAATTCCTATGTTGGAAGAATGCTTTCAATGCAGGGACAGTTATTTTTGGCCAATTCAGTGTTCTCAAGCATGCCTATTTTCAACATGTCTGTTTACAAATGGCCAGGAAGGTGAAACTATTATCAGAAACTTCATATGGTTTTGGGATCCATATAAAAAAAAGATGTAACTACTTCCTGGGAATAGTGCTACAAGCCTATAAGTGAAGGTGGTCTTGGTCTTAGAAGATTGAAGGACATCAATAAAGCCATGCTAAAAAAAGTTAGCCTTGAATATTGTTCAAAAAGAGGGTATTTGGGCAACTTATACGAATGCAACATACCTTACAAAGCATGGGGACATCATAGAATATTACAAGAAATCTACTATGTGGCCTGGTATAGGAGTTGTTTCGCCTGAAGTCACACAAGACTCTTGTTGGAGTTTGGACTGTGGCAGATACATGGAGAGATAATTGGACCGGTCATGGAGCCCTAAGAGATCACCCTTTACTTGCTCATTTACCTTGGACTGAGCAAAAATCTAAGGTCCCTGACCTACTGATTGAGGGTGTTTGGTGTCCTGATCATACCATTGGGCAAACTATTGACTACTGCTGGTGTACACTTGAGTAACATTTATTTAAGGAAATGATAGATAATTTTATCAACCTGATGTGCCGGGCCAGTTTTTTGTCAAAGCTGCACATGAGAATATTAGATCAAAATTTCCTGCTTACTAGTAGAGAAAAAATTTCAAAAACTTCTAGCTTTCCCAAGCACTCTAATCTTGCAAGGAGAATCGTTCACAATGTTGTTCCAACAGAGGAGAGATCCAAGGTAGAGCAATTCAAATGTGAATCATTCTCAGTGCAGGCTATAAGATAATTCCGTGGAGAACAATACTCAATTATTCTTAAGCCGTTCTTATGCTCAGAATTTGTTGGCATGGATTAACACCTTGTTTGATCTAAAGATTGATACTTGGAATTTACAAGCAATATCTAAACAAGCTGATACAGTTAGCTCCTATATATAAGATCTTTGAGTAAATGGGGATATAGCATGCCTTAACTCAATTTGGATGGTCAGAACCAAAACTCTCTCCAACAATTAGAGCTATAAAGCAATCTATTGCAATATCTATTCAGGAAGCTACAACAAGGTCCAAGGGGTTTATGAAAAATCTTCAATCTGACCTTGTTATTTTATACAGGATGCGGGTTCCACTGAGATATTGGAAAACAAAAGGAATTAGATCCTGAAAGGTGGCGAATACCTCAGTTGCTTCAACATCCCTTCATTGTGCCCCCAGTTCCATCACAATTATTCTTACCCCAGGATCAGAGCTGTAAATTGTTTCAGAAAATTGTTGAAGCTTATGGATAAGATTATCAATCGTCAATATTATGTTCAGAGATTTAGCAGTTACTTACGAATCCTTGTGACCGTGAGATTACATATAAATTTTCTAAAGTACGAGACCAACATTATGGGTTGCTCTCCCATGTGTCAAGGCTTTGTTCTCAATTCCAACAACATCTAGCAAAACTTGAGAATGATGTAAAAGATACCAGCTTGTGAACCTTAACCATCAACCTGGTTATATTTTTTGTTGACATGGTCAAAACTATATCAGTTTTGACTGATACCGCAGTCATTGCTGACATATTTAACCGTGCTATATGTGGTATTCTCAGCTAATCAATTTCACCCATCTATTTTGTATGTTTTAAAAGTAAACAAACCACCACTATCCTCAAAATTTTTGCATGTTATTTCTTTTGTATATAAGTGTAATACAGGTTTTTGAACTTTTGGTTGATCCAATTTATATTTTTGTTACTTGGTTGTAAAATAAAAAGGCCAGAGTAAAACAATAACTAAAAACGTAAGCTTTCAACCTTAAGGGGCTGCATCAAATCCAGCTCGGTGTACTTGGTGCCACATTTTCTATTATAACCATTTTTGTCCTCTAAATTATTGTATGACAATGTAAGAGTATTACTATTTTTGTTGATATGCTTAGCTTGCATTAAAATGAGATTTGAGTAGATTATCAAAATAGAGAGCAAATTAAGTCAATGTGTCTGAAGCATTATTTTAGTAGTAAACTCGACCTAATTTTAAATCATTTAAATTCGATTTGAAAAGTGTAGTTTTTTGGATTATTTTTACAGGACTTTGGAAACTTGAGGTAGATTAAGGAGCTACATACAGAAGCTATATACACCCAAAACTCACCACACTTCATCCAATTAAACAACTCCACCATACCCCACTCTACCCAATTACTCACATAAGCACAATCATCGCATTCTACGACACCCCATTTCTCTCAAGCATTTCATCAAAATAAATCTTCGACCACCGATCAACAACCTCATATTTCCCATACATATCCAACAAAGAAGTCTACACAACCAGAGTGGGAAAAAAAGCCCACTCTTAATAACACACCCATAATGGGAAATTCCTAACTACAGCCACCAATTGAAAATCAAAAATCAAAGAACATCCAAAGAAAAATCATAAAATTCCTAACTAGAGCTACCAATTAAAAACCCATATCAGGTACATGATCAGGAATAATTTTAGAGAAACATGATATAAAATTAATAACAAGAAAATCAAACTTACTGGAAGATTTAAGAAGAGGCAAATCAACAAATTCGAGAGTAGCAAGTGAGCAAATACATTGAGGAATTTGAGATGCAATTTACTAACCCATCGTTGAGATCAAGAAACTAGATTTTCAGTTTTAGGTTTAGGGTTTGAGATCAAGTATTTAGGGATTTTAAGTTGGTGTTACACATCAAATTATCTTCCCTTTGTTTCTCTTCCCTTTGTTTGTACTCTATTGTAAGCAATTTGGTTTTCCTTCCTAGCGACTCCAATAGAGAGAAAACAAAATTATTGGAGGGAAAACCAAAAAATAGAGGCAAAATTAGAAAACAAAAAAAACTACAGACTCCAATTATATTTACCACAGATAAAATCTGTCTCTAATAAACTACACATAAAATCTGTGGCAAAAAAAAAAGACTATGGCAAATTGACTGTTTTGGTGTAGTGACAGTGAAAATAGTTTTATCGCCTAATACGTTGTCAAAAATAATTTACTCAATTTTAGGTAGTTTAGTTCTTACTAGAATAAATTCAACGGTCAGTTCAACAAGTGCCTTAGTCAATTCATCTTCCTAGAATTTTACTTTTCTTTTCTTTTAAGCCTTTTCTTTTGAGTACATTATTTCTTAGTGAGGCCTCCGTAGCAAAGAGTTTTTGGTCGATAATCCCCGCCAGTTGGCTAAGGTTGCCGGGGTGTGGTACCCCATCATGACCTAGACTCAGGATTCTCATAAGTAACATTTTTTTGTGCTCTTTTCACATAGTTTAGGGTCAAACTCAAGATTAGTGATAATTTTTCCTCTTTCAGTTCTTAATCATGCAGTAGCCTTGCAGCGTAAAAGTTTTAAGAACATATTTGGCTTATTATTATTATTTTTTTCTTAGGAACGAACTTATTCTTAGGCAGTTGTTTCCCTTGTAGCAAACTATTTCTATCATAAATGCTAAATTTCCCTTAAACTGAGCAAAAATCAATTGAAAATATTACTTGCAAAACTATAGTGAAGTGGACGTTTTCAAAATATGCCAAGCTAATTTGAATTAGTCGCTAATAAAAAGATAGTACATCTAGCTTAAGATAGACCAAAATATTATAGTGTATATTTGGTACAATTTCAAAATTTAGGTTTTTTTATAATATTTATGTCAAGGTAAGATCAGTTAAGTGTTTGGAAATTTGTCAGAAATATATCATAAATTGTCAAAGTACCATTATTTCACTTTTCTTCAAAAAATATTTAAATAAATGGTTTTTTAACCCCAAACTTTTATTTCACCATTATTTCTATCTAATCCTTCTTGTGCCCCCTATGTGAAGGGGCACTTCCTTCTTTCGCCCCTAAGTGATGGGGTGGCCATAGCTTTACCGGGAAATACTTCCCGTAGGTTGGTACCTCTATAAACTTGACATCTAGAAGGAGTTCATATCCGCTCCGCCCTGGCACTAGGAATATAAAGTCGTGTGGACTGTACAAATACACGCTGCTCTAATAAATTTTTTGTTTGTTTGGATTGGCCTATTACTGTGTTTAAAATTTATTTTCATTCTAACATTAGTAAAGGTAAAAACTATTAGAGACTTGCGGGATTTCATCACCCAAAAAGCTATCTAACAAGTGGGACCACCCATTAGGGATACGAAGAAATTTGTATCACACGAAAATTAAGCGTCCCAGACCTAAAAATAACTTATAATAAAATAGATTAGCAAGATTCCCGCGGGATTTCATCACCCAACGGATAGGTATACCAGACCAGGGTACAAACTCGGGTTTGTAGGATACGGCCCTAACCTAGTGCCGTCAAATACTACTTGTAGGTTTGCGATGTCACCGTTCTGGGTGCTGACGTACGATAGGGTGACTCGCTCGGGTGTGAGGACTAAACATCTATTCTAAATTGGTACTAGCATAGTGACGCAGGGGAGTGTAGGAACTAAAGCCTTTGACCATCCTACTCTTTTGTAAACATTGAAGAATATAGGGGATACCTAATTATTTCTTCTAAAAAATGTTGAAGTGCTAGAGTTTCAGCTTGATTGAATTTTTTTTATTGGGTGTTAATTTAATTATAAAACGTCGTACATGCAAGAACATTAGAATTCATACGGCTCACATTTTAACATCCCACAATATCCTCAAAATCATTTTTAATCATGAGATCACCAAAAGTCTTAATACGTGGAACCTTTCCAACCTCATTCCTATATGCAGTCTCAGCAATTCTTTTAGTCATACAAACAATTTCTACCCACTTCACTTAAGCCATATTTGGAAGACACCCTTTCTCTTTTCATGCAACAATCAATGCAAAGTCAAAAATAAGTATTGCAATTTTAGCAACAAATAATACATTTCCACCAACAGGTATTGGTAAATCAAACTTCTACTACCCAATCTATCTCTAGATTAGAGACTCAGATAAGTCAGTTGTCAACCACGTAGAGTATAATAGAGTACGAAAAATTTCTTAGCAATGAAGAAGAACAATCCGAAGTTAAATCCTCTTGTGATTTTGAAATTATGAATTCAAGCGTAATCATAGAATGTTTTCCCCGTGGGGTGAATGGATACCATATTACTTGACAAATTTAGAAGATGAACATTTTAAGGTCGACGATCATATGTCACAAGAAACTTAAAAAGAAGCGGCTAACATGTTCAATAAAATTCTTTCTCAATCACCTCCTAATTCCGCCCTCAACATTCAACCACCGATGTCATTATCCATCCCTTCACCGACAAAGCTCCACCAATTCATAAATGATATCATGACAGAAAGTGAGTATTTTTCCAAATTCTTAGATGATTTCTCAGATGATGAGGATGATGACAAATTTCCTAGAACTGTGAATTCAACATCGATCCTTAAGAAAATACGAGCTTAATCTTTATCCCAACCAGCGTCACCTTTTTCATCTCTCTTTCTTGAATCCATATCGCCATCGCCTGAGCTTAATGGGGGTACCATGATCATAAACAGTTTTAAGGACTTGTATGGAGATAACTCTTGTTATATTTTTGTTGATGAATGTTTAAATTATTTTAAGGACTCAAATGATCCTGAGATTCGTGAAATGGTACAATCATTAGCACTTAAAAACGTGTTTCAACTTGGCCATATCCTTAAACCAATGAATATCTACGTCAATGGTTAGGATGAGTCCCTTGGGATAAGTTATGATTTTAGGCACACAAATTTTAAATGTTTGTTAAATTCAATTGTTCCCCGATCCCCACATCCATAAATATGTTATATAGTTTTTATTCTACTACAAGAAAATATCTTTTTGAAAAATTATAATTTTAAGGATGCCTCACAGACTTGCTTTGTCAGAACCACCTATCACATTTTTTGGACTATCAACGATAATATAGGTGTTTTGAAATTTTTTAAAGAAAATATCTTTCCAGGAAAATTAAGTTTTGAATCAAGTACATTTTTGGGGACAAATACTTGTATACCAATCTTAATATTTACTGCAACAAGTAGTAATTATATGTTTGTCTTGAAAATTTTAAAGGAAAATATGTTCTCTAGGTATGTGTTTGCTTTATCTTGGAGAAAATGGTTTTTCTTGATTTGTCTAAAATTTTTAACTTGCAATCATTAAATAATAGGCAAAGTTTGTAGAAAAAATATTTTTCATAGTGTATTAGTTTTAAACTATCTCTGGTTTTTACAAAATATATCTGCCCGATTAGGGGATAATATTGAGGATCATCATTCATGTGTTATCTAGTTTTTGAAAGGGAATTTGTAGCCAGGATAGTGTATTACCTTTTCAACTTCGTATCCTTCCAGTGATATTGAAAAGTTTAAGTTTTGGGGTTCATTTGTCTGGCTAAAGACAGAAAACTTAATGCTTCGAGGGAGGCAACCCATGACACATTCAGATGTGAAATTATAGTTTTTATCCTCAATTTTTTTATGCTCTCAAACATTGAGGGCAATGTTTTATTTAAGTTTGGGGGCAGGAAACCATTAATTTAAATATTTTTTGCCAAAAAGTGAAATAATGGTACTTTGACAATTTATAATATATTTCTGACAAATTTCAAAACACTTAAACTAATTTTACCTTGACATAAATATTATGGAAATGCCTAAATTTTGAAATTGAACCAAGAATACACAAAAATATTTTGGTCTATCTTAAGCTAGATGTACTATCTTTTTATTAACGACTAATTCAAGTTAGCTTGACATATTTTGAAAACGTACACTTCACTATAGTTTTGCAAGTAATATTTTCAATAGATTTTTGCTCAGTTTAAGGAAAATTTAGCATTTATGTTAGGAATGGTTTGCTACAAGGGAAATAACTGCCTAAAAATAAGTTCATTCCTAAGAAAGGAAAAAAATAATAATAAGCCAAATGCACTCTTAAAACTTTTACACTGCAAGGCTACTCGCATGATTAAGAACTCAAAGAGGAAAAATTATCATCAATCTCGAGTTTGACCCTGAACTATGTAAAATGAGCACCAGAAAATGTTACTTGTGAGAATCCTGAGTCTAGGTCATGATGGGGAACCACACCCCGGCAGCCTTAGCCAACTGGGGGGGGGGGGGATTATCGATCAAAAACTCCTTGTTACGGAGGCCTCAATAAGAAATAATGTACTCAAAAGAAAATGCTTAAATGAAAAGAAAAGAAAGAAAAGTAAAATTCTAGGAAGATGAATTGATTAAGGCACTTGTCGAACTGACCGTTGAATTTATTCCAGTAAAGTGAGTACCAAAAATTAAGTAAATTATTCTTAATAACGTATTAGGTGATACAACTATTTTCACTGTACACTCAAAAATAGCTAAAACAAAATACTTGAATCTCTTTCTAATCTTGAGGTAGTACCTCTAGTTTTAGATAAGCTTAAAATATTTTTTGGTATACTTGGGAGAATATCAAGTTTAAGGATTTTTTCATTGGTATATTTTTGTCACAACTAAGTAGGCATAAGTTCACAGGAAATGGGTCATGTGTATTCTAGAATTGTTAAAAATGCCATTATTAACTTTTATGGGTATAATCACTATAAACCTTCACAAGACAATACTCGTCCACCAGGCAAAAAATCTAGAGGTTTAACGGCTTGTTGCATATGCTTAATGCAATCGCGCTCCCTGCGAAAGTGGATATTATTTTATTTTACTCGGGACGAGGAAAAGACAAGTTTGGGGGTATTGATGAGCGCGTAATTATGGCATTTTTAATATACCCAAACATATATTTTAGTCATCCATTATATTTAATTTTGGGTACTTATGCACATTTTGTTTGATTGCAGCTATTGGAGATGGATATTTGAAACCAAGCTCTTAAAGTCAAGTAAAAGTGTCTCCAGTAGTTCATAGCACAAACAGTCGAAGACACAATATATTTGGTCTCAAGATTGAAGAAATATATGCACACATATTCTTGGAGAATTAGATCAAAGAATATATTGCATCCAAGATCCTTGAAGATATTTTATATTGAAGATATATGCAAGAGTTTCCATGAAGAAAAATCTCTACATCACTTAAGGGAATTATATGCAAGAATCTTAGGTGATTGGTTATAAAATTAGAATATATTATTGTAAAAATAATATTTACAATTTAATATATAATTTCTAAATATGGGTTCTTTCTCCTATAAAAGGAACCCCCCCATTGCAATTTGGCATCTCGTATTGGAGCAAGTTTAGAAGAAATAAAGTCTTAATATTATTTAATTGTCTCATCTCTCTTTTATTTTCTTTTATAAATAATTAGTTGTTAATGCGATAAAGTCTGAGATGAGTGGCTAATCTCCTTGCTAAGTTTAGGATGAGGCCTCTTCTTGGATGAGCAATTGTTGGTATTAATTAGGTTATAATTAGTTTTATCTTAGTACTTTATGATTGATAAGTTAGTGCATCATATCGAAGGCTTGCCCATAGCTTCAATTTGGTATACGTTAACTTTGGATATAAACAAGTGCTACTAACTGTAGACTTGATTTGAATATCTAAAAAGAGGAAATACTAGAAAACTCACTCATACCTAGCCTTGGTTGAGTTGATAATTCTTTAAGACACTCTTCACCATCACTTAAAAGCATAACCACTAAATGCTTGACCATAGATTTAGTAGTTTATTTTATAATATCGTATGTGTCTTAAGATAAACATAAGATGAGTGTAGATATTAGGATCTAGTTGTATATTTGATTAGTGCTTTGAAAGGTAGAGGCCAAGTCCGAACCTTAGCTCTCTCTCATTAAGTTTTATAATTAGTTTTTATTTATTCTTCTTTGATTTATCTCTTATAAAATCACAATTCGGCATAGAAAGTATTTGTTTTCCCAAACTTTCTCGTGGATTCGATCCCACTCATCCGTGCTACTATTCGAAAACTGTACTTTGAGCGGGTATTTTGCTAGAGAACCCCACAAATTTTCTCATCAGCATGGAAAGAGGCGCCCAAATTTACAATCCAAGATTCGTTAACATCGTCACATGATAGTTGTAGAGCCTCGTCAGAACTAACCTCCTCAGTAAGGTTCAATGTATCTTTCTCTTCATCATCAATCTTCTTAGAAGAAGAAGATTTACAATCTCGCCTGAAGTGACCTTTCTTTCCACAAGTTCAACACGTACCGAGCGACTTAGACTTTCCTCTTGACTGTTATCGACCCCATCAAAATTTTGGCCCTTTTTTTGTAAGACCTCCCTCTTTCCTCGACGTTCAACACAATGCCGTTTGAACTCAAAGAGGGTTCAAATGTTTTATGTCTATTATTTTTACTCATAATTAACAAGACTATAGTATTAAATTTGATATCTTCCTTCCTCGATGAGTTGCTCACAGCTGTAATGAATCCTTCCCAGCTTTCTGGCATCTACCCTAGAGGAGCCTACGCTATTACCCCCTCGGTAAAAGTAATTTTAACAGATTCCAGTTGAGCATGTATGGTATTGAACTCACTGATATGAGCTTGTACATTACTATTATCCTTCATCTTCAAAGTAAACAAGCGTCGTAAAAGGTATACCTTATTTGCCCCGAACAGTTTCGAGTACATAGCGGATAATGTCTTCAATAAACCCTTCGCAGTCGTAACTTTGGAGATCATATGTAGAATCTGATGACAGTGTCAAGCTCCTTTTGATCCAATCGTGCCCACTTAGCAGTATCGTATTCTACTGGTATCATCTTAACTCTGCCCAGTGGTAAATTAAGATCCTTTTGATAGAGGTAATCTTCTATCTGCATCTTCCACACTCCAAATTTTGATCCATTGAACTTCGTGATCTTTAACTTCTTCTGATCGGCCATCGCTCTTCACTACACAACACCCACTCTTTATACCAATTGTTGAGAATCTAGGTAGCTACTCTCTACACTCTGATAAGAATGATACGCAAAAATTACCAACTCAAGTAGTAAATCCACAAAGAACAATATAAAAGAGACTAAGATTTTCCCAGAGGAGGGAAGTGGAAAACCCTTGTGGATGAAAAACTACTCCCCACGAATAATTCATTATGATATCAAATAGGTTACAATGATCTCTCAAGCTTCTCAAGCTTTAATGTAGTCTCTTCAAACCCTAGCCTCTCTAAGATTAAACTTTCACAAGATGGCTAACAAAATAACCTAAGTCCCTTTTATATACTAGGGAACTAAAAATACAAGTAGAACAGATCTCAAGGCAAACCCAATGACTCAGAATTGCATCTAAAGCAAACCTACGCCAAGCTCATTTGAACAGCTTTGCGATAATTGGTCTCCATCCCTAGAAACATAATAATTCGTTCGAACGACATCCAAGATCGTTCGAACGAGATTGACTCCTGGGCCAAAATTCTTGGGAGTAGGAAAAAGATCGTTCGAACGACTTTGAAGCTTGTTCAAACAACTTCCTTCTTCGTTCGAATGACTTCGATAATTTTCTGATTTCTTCGACAATCCTTAGCTCGAGTTCACACCCAACACAACTTGCAGTTCTAGTAATGACATCATAATACGAGCAACGCTACCAAATCCCAATTGTAAAAAAAGAAGAAGCCCATTGACTCAATCAAAAGAGCAAAGAAATTTAAATTTCCAAATAACTAATTTATTATGTGCTATCTTAGGTTGCGTACCATATTATATTTGCATAACATAATGAAGTTCCACATGTTGTTTTGTCGTTTCTTGACAAAAACTGTAGTTTGGACTTGTATCGCGCGCGGTTAACTCAATCATCAATGGAGTACATATGTGCGTAGTCATCTACGAAAAGCATGTTGTAGAAAATGATTAGATGAATGCAATTAAAAGGAAGAAGAAGGAAGATCGAGGCATGTATTTACTATCCTTAGGAGTAGTTTCGCCCCTTACAGATAATTTCCAGGTGCAAACAGGCTATAATGGCGCATACTTTCCAGAATTTAGCAATCTTATAGCAATTTAAGGGTATACTACCAAATATAATGCTCCTCAAGTGAACAACTATGATATATTTCTTTTCTGGTAGTCTGAGATTAAGAGAATAATCTCGAGATGTATATATAGGAGCAGGATAAGACTCTAGATTAAGATGAGAAGCAATAAGTTTATTCTAACAAAAGAAAACTGACATCTTTCCCAAGGAATTATCATTAATCACAAAACTCTAGTAGATCTAGTCACTCTAGTCAATGTAACTAGTTATCCAAGATATTAATTAGAGAGATAAATCATGAATGAATTCTGACCCAATAGAAGAAATCTGATGTAAATATGAACTTATTTTAAAATAAACTCAATTTATAACAAAGCACTCTACGTTGCTGAAGACATAGAGTCCTCAAATGAGAAAGGTATACCTAAAACCTTATCATTTGATTTATACGCATATTTCATCGACATTTGATTTTTGCCTGATTGATATGTTGGCTTGAAAAACTTTTAAATAAATGTTGTAGAGCTCGATCTCACGATTCTAAAAACATCTTAGGGCTTGTTGATTGGAGCTATAAAACTCAAGTCATAGGTGACTAAATGGTTTAAAAGTGGTTTAGCACATCCATAGCGATCAACCAGTTTGAAATCAAAGTTATATACTTTCTGTCCAACAAACTATTTTTTGAGAAAGCAATCGAACGGTTTGAAAAGCAGTTGGCCACTTCAAAACCGTTCAACCAATTTTGAAATCTGATTCAACACTTTCATTCCGACAAACTATTTTGTTAAAAAACAGTTAAACGGTTTTGGAAAGTAGTCGACCGAATTTATGATAGCAAATTTTTGAGGTCTTTTTGCATCCGTGGGTTTTGGGCTTTTATGAGGTTTTTCAAAGTTCATATATATAGAAAATTTTTCTTTTTGAAAACCTAACTCTTCACACTTTTTTGTGGGTAAAGATCAAAGATGATATTAACCAAACATAAATGCTGAAAGAATTAATATTGACCACTGATTACAAAGTCAATATAAGCCCTCCATTTCCCTTAAAAACATGCTACTCGAGGCATGTCCTATATACCATATATAATTAAACCTAATTGTTCCCCTTAAAAAATCACCTCTTCTTCTAAGTATACCGCATAACCCCAAAACTGTCAGAATCCCTTCATACCTCACCTCTTATATTCCCAATGCCAAGTTAGATCTCTTCCCCGATGAAAATCAACATCTACAGTTCTAGCAGAGTTTATAATATTGTAGATTCCGCACTCAATGGTTAGTCCTCCATAATCCATACCTGTACAAAGGGATTAGTAACCTTGATTCTTAGTAACTGGTATCAGAGTGCTTGGTTTAGGGTTTCTATGGCATAAAATGATTGCCAACGAAGAGAAATTGTAGATCGCGAAGTTTAATGGTTTAAATTTTAGAGTGTGGAAGATGCAAATAGAGGACTATCTCTATTAGAAAGATCTTGACTTACTACTGGGTAGGATTAAGATAAAACTAGCAGATCATGATACTATAAAGTGGGCGTGCTTGGATTGCAAGATGCTTGGAACCGTTATGTTGATGCTATCATCTCCTATTCTACATATGATCTCCAAAGTTGGGATAATGAAGGAGTTTATGGAGATGTTATCTTTTATGTACTCAAAATACTCAGGGGGAAATAAGGTACTTCTATTACACCGCTTCTTTACTTTAAAGATAAAAGGAGAATGGTAGTGTGCAAACTTACATTAGTAAGTTTAATACAATTCATGCTAAGTTAGAATCAGTGAAAATCGCTTTACCTGAGGAGGTGAGGCCGTAGGTTTTTTTTGGGGCGGATGCCTGAGAGTTGGGAAGGGTTAATTACTACAGTGAGCAGTCCATTAGGGAAAGAAATGATTACATTTGATACCATAGTCTCGTTCATTATGAGTGAAGAGAACAGGTGTAAGACTCTAGATCCATCTTTGTGTTCAAATGGCCGTGCAATGAACACCGAGGAGAGAGGGAGGTTTTTTAAAATGGGGCCAAAGAATAGAAGAGGTCATTCACCATCAAGGGGGAAGTCCAAGCCACCTGGTTCATATTGAAGATATGGAAAAAAGGTTTACTTTAGGCATGATTGTAATTCTCCCAAGAAAGATCATGAAGAGGAGAAACATACAATAAATCACTCTGCGGAGGTTCGTTTGGCAAAGAGATAGAAATGTTTTCTTCTCTCTATGGCTAATCATTTTATCCTGGGAGACAGGGGACTATATTCCTACGAAGCATTGTGGCAGTGTCAAATTTATCTTAAGAAGATAGTGTGCATACACAAGACTCGATCATTTCCTTAAGAGGTGCTGTTTGTTCATTCAGATTGACTTACATTTTTTTGGGACAATCCTTATCTATACAAGTTTTGTTCAGACCAAGTGATCAGGAGATGCATCCCAAATGATGAGATCTAAAGTGTGTTCATATTTTGCCATACCATAGCTTGCGGAGGACATTTTGGTGCCAGGAAATCCACCGCAAAAGTCCTCCAATATGGTTTCTATTAGACTACTCTTTTTTTGTGACATACATACATTTTTTTTAATGTGTTAGGTACCAGAGGACCGGGAATATTTCACATCGAAATATGATCTCCTTGAACAACATTATTATCATTGAACTATTTGATGCATGGGGTATTGACTTTATGGGGCCATTTCTTTCTTCTCGCGGGTACCTTTACATTCTCGTTATGGTATATTATGTTTCCAAATGGGTTAAGGCGGTACCATATTAAACGAATGGCCATAAGCCCGTTGTAAAATTTTTGAAGAATATTTTCAATCGTTTTGGCACCCATCAAGAAATTATAAGTGATGGGTATAATATTTTTGTAATTGTGTCTTTGAAACACTTTTGAAAAATTACTCTATCACTTATAAAGTTGCCACACCTTATCATCAATAAGCAAGTGGACAAGTCGAAGTCTTCAATCGGGAGATTAAAATAATTTTAGAAAAAACTATTCGAGCCGATCTTAAAGGTTGGTTTGATCATCTTGATGATGCCCTTTGGGCATATCGAACAGCTTATTGAGCCCCACTATTATGTCACCCTATTGACTCATTTTTGGGAAGGCTTGTCACTTGCCAGTAGAATTTAAAAATAAGGCTCTCTGGGCTACAAAAACCTTTTACTTTGGAATGAATAATGCCGGATCACGTAGAAAACTTCGACTATCTATACTTGAGAAACATCGTAACGTGGCTTATAAAGATTCAAAAATTTTCAATGAACGAGAAAAAGATTTTCATGATAAGTCGATTGTTTATAAAACTTTTGAGCCTAATCAGAAAGTGTTACTCTGCAATTCATGACTACGTTTATATCCTAGGAAATTATGCTCTCGTTGGAATTTCCCATTCATAGTTAAAAATGTGTATCCTCATGGAACTGTAGAGGTAGAGGATCCTAAAGCCGATAATACTTTCAAGGTCAGCGGGCAACGTTTAAAACCGTATTTATAATCTTGTACTTTTGATAAAGATACAACTTTTTTAGTTGACCCATATTATCAAAATTGATCATGTGTACCCCTTATAAGTCTTATTCCGATATTTAAATTTAAGGGTACATTCGTCTGGCTGTAGACGGTAAAACATAGCGCTTCCTGGGAAGCAACCCAAGACACATTCAAGTGAGAAGTTCATATTTTTATTTCCCATTCTATGAATTTAATTTTGTTCTCGAATATTGAGGACAATGTTTTATTTAAGTTTAGGGTTTGAAAAACTACTTTTTATATACTTTTCGATGAAAAGTAAAAATAATGACTCTTTAGAAATTGATGATATATTTTTGGCAAATTTTCAACACTTAAACTAATTTTATTTGGATAAAATGATATGCTGATTGGAAAATTTAAAAAAACTTTGATATTTTACCAAGTGTATACTAGAGTATTTATTTATCGTGTTCCTAAACTCGATGTATTATCTTATGATTAGGGAAAAACTCAAATTGTTCTTTGTATATTTTTAAAACTTGCACTTCACTATAACTATACTACCAATACCTTTAATAGAGTTTTTGGCCAGAATATTGAAAATTTAACATTTATGTTAGGAATAATTTACTCTAAGGAAGACAACTGCCTAAGAATAAGTTCATTCTTAAAAGTATAAAAGAAAAGCCAAACTTTCACGCCCCAAAATCTAGTAATCGGTAGCTAAACCAATTCATGAGATTCAAGAATGTGCAGGTCAGGGAATCCAACGATTCGCCCCACGAATAACTGAGCTGTAGACAAATTATGGCCCAGTCATTCACAATAGTATCACGACAGGGTAATAAGGAAAAACATAAACAGCGGAAGACTAAGATAACAATATCTAAACATAAGATTCTACAAACCTCTATGCAGCAAGCCCAACAGTAATAACTAGATAATGAGCCTCCAGCTCAGCTCTCCAAGGATCACCACAGCAGCAACTAAACCTGAAATGTTGTTATGCAAGAGTGAGCAAACCACGGCTCACTAACTCCCCAAATAAGCTAAACGATTATAACTAACCAATGAGATGGATATAATAATAATAATAAGACATAATAATATCTAACGATAAATAATATATATATATATATATATACCAATGATGTCTAATAGGTATTTAATAGGTACATAACTAGTCTAATGATTATATTTAACTATACTATAAATATATATACATATCTCGGGCAAATGAGTGCTAAGACTATAACTACACTCCAGTCACAAGGACTACTAACTACACTCTAATCACTACCGTGGCCCTTAGCTCCCCGCGTAACTAATCTACATCAGAGATACAATCACATACGAAGGTAAACACATTCGGCTCACAATAATCCAACAGGGTTACCTAAACCCCAACCAGGTATAACCCCGAAGCAATCACAAGCTAAGTGAGATCGCCCACAACCAGATATTAGCCTAAAGTACACAGCGACCAACAAGACTAAATAACCTATTTAAAATATCAGATACAGAAGAGAGAGGAATAGATGCAAAGAGGAGAGGAATATGCAAAAAGAAGAGGAATGCTAAAGATTCCGCAAATCAATTAAGAGAAGAAGAATTTAAATAAGAGGAGAAGATTATGATGAACTAGGATAATCCCATAATTATCCCAAATGCAATGATATGTTATGATGATGATATGATGGAATGAGATAATCTTATGATTATCCCAAGTGCAGAGGATTCTATATTAAACATAATGCAGAGAGGGTTAAGGATTTCTATCAGAAGAACCTGCGAAAAGGAAGTATGCAGAGATGCAATGATATGCTTGATGATGATGATGATGATGATATGTTATGATAAAGTGGGATAGTCCCATACCGATCCCAATGCTGAATAATTTAGAGTGGTCAACTCGATAAACTAGACCCTAAAATTAAAGTGGGTTGACAACTGCAGAAAAAAAGATTTACCTTACAGGATATTGTTGAATACAAGGGTACGATGTACTGCACTAACTCGACTAGACTATGAGGATATTAAATCAATCTATCAAAACCCACGTCCGAACTATATTTTTACATTTCAAGGTATTTCAACCTCAACGAGGACTAAGTTGATACCTGATGACTCTGTCTTATACCATCCCACACTCCCGAATGGGTGAATTAGGTATAATAGTATCAGTCCCACACCCACCTACTATTTCAACCCAATTAAAGAATCTTGGAACCTTTCGAGGGTTAGCCGAGACAGAGTTATTTATGTATCCAATCACAGTAAGATAAGGAGAATATATTATCTATGGATGTGAGCAAAAATCTTAAAGACTGAAACATAACTACTGTTAACACAGCCAACACACAATAAGATAACCACCTGCCTGCGAGGTGGCAACCACAACTAACACAGATGCCCACCTGTGACTCAGTTACACCATCTAAACCTAGATAAAACAACAACTTAACCGTCACAACATCTTAACAACATCAGTATCTAAGATTCCTCAAAGCAACATGATTACCATCAAGTGCTACAGTACTCTAGCTGTCAACACAGACTAGTACTCATGGGATGACCTACAAGTATCCAACAAGTAGTCAACAATCCCCAATAACCGAACTGCATCACAATCCCCTAATCATGGGTATCCAACACGGATGTACAGGAATCGAATTCAACAAGAGGTTTCAGCCGCATTCCAGCATCTCGGGTGACGTACAACTTCATAAACCACCTGGCTCAACGGTGTACCTCACAAGAGCCATACAGTCTCGCTGCTTCCTAGATGGCAGAAGGGAACACAGCCCTATAAGCCTCATCCCAGGAAAAGAAGGCTTAACGAGTAAGCTCTATTAGCTTTAAGAATCATGAGGACAATAATTGTCACAACACGATAAGAAAACAATCCTAAGGTAAACTATCAGAAGTTTAACATCCATGACCAACTACCATGGACAAGCCGTCTGCTCACCACCAACAACTAACAGTCCAGGAGATACCATACTCCCACATGGAATCAACCATTCCAAACAACCACCAATCACAATGATAGTACTCAAGGACCAGGCCTCAAGAACACAGAGTACACCTAGACTAATCCTAAGACTAATCAAAATAATAGCAGGCAAGAGGACGAGCTCCGAATCGAAGACCATGTCTCACTGAAGCTATGTCACCCCAAGACTACCCTGGAACCAAATCCAGCAACCTAAACTAACCAAGGTGCTATAACTATAAGGTGAGAACTATACTATCTCAGAGAAATGGCGGCTAAACCACATATCGTCCATATATCTCCTCTAAAAGCCAAACCAAGTTACTAGTGCCCTGAAACAAGCTAGGAACCCTAATAACTAACCAACAATTCCGCACTCAATATATTATATATATATAGCGACGCTGAGGCGTCACAACATTCTGAGAAATGCCTTTGTTCTCAACCTCAACGAAGAAAAAATTCGTGATAACCACCTTCAATGAAATCGGTCTAAGAGGAATCTCATGAGTTATCGTCACATCGATGACAACTGAGAACAACTACCTATGACTAACCATAACCTACAGGTTCTATCTAGTAGCTAAACTCACATTGTCACAGGTTTTACTAACTTATTAAACCCTTAAGTATTCTAGCCTAAGGTATGCTAAACGGATAACCCGTAAAGGTGTCCTAACCAATTAACCCATATACTAACCTAATCACAGATGCAAACATACTAAACTATGCATTTTTATAACTCATGAATCAGAATAATAATCTAGTTATTTAGGAAGATAAAACTTGCCTGACAAAACCACGCTCGGGACGACAATCTCGACGAAACTGTCCAAACAATACCCCAACGGTAAAATGCTTTGCGAATCGACTTCCGGAACCCGAATGAGTCACCGAAAGGAGCAGGAACACCACAACGTCAATCACTACAAAGTACCGGAGCCCAACCGCAAAACCAACAAATGATTCTTACTCAAAACTGATTTTCATATCTGCTCCACAGCTGAAACTGCATCACAAACTACAGTAAAACCCAACCAATTCAGCCACCCAATCACTGACAATATAACCCATAAAAACGCCGCCACCAGCCAATTATCAATCATACCGTATTGCCCCACACCGGCGATAAACCCAATCAAACACCACCACCGGCTAACTCAATCAAATATCCCACAATCACAACCCCAAAATCAGCCCAACACCTGCAACCAAACATACACTTCTATAAACCGTAATACTCCACAATCAAACCTAATCCATCATTAATCACAAACCCTAAAATCACTCTACGATCACAAACCCTAAAACCAAGGGTTTCCACCGAAACCGAAATCGAACGAATCACACGAGAGAGGGAGAGATAGAAGTTACTCACCGAGAGAAATGACGAAGATCATGGCGAAGAATCGGGTCGAGTTCCACGAGCAAGGCGAGGAGAGGATTCGGTTAGGGAGAGAGAGAGAGAAGAGATTGTGAAATGAAATGGGCTTATATAACCCTAAAAGGCCAATAAACATCTCGAGGCAAACCAACGGCTGCGAATCGCGAGGAAAGACCCAACTGATCGCAGAAACATGCATCTGTTCGAACAGAAAACATGTTGTTCTAACAGGAAGTAAAAGTTATTCGAACAGAAACTATCTTGTTCGAATAAAATGAATCAGCGTAAAAAACACTATTCACCGAAGAATCCTATTCGAATAGAAAATGTTCTATTCGAATAAAATGAGTCAGGGATGCATGTATTCGAATAGAAAAAGGTTCTATTCGAATAGGGAAAGTTCTATTCGAATAGGAAAAGTTCTATTAGAACAGAGAGAATCTTTGTTTTTTAAAAGGATAGAAAGGAAGAAATGGACAGAAAGGAGGAAATGGATGGGAGGAATCCGACAAAGCCAGATAGGAGGGAAAGCACCACGGAAACCCAAATATAACCTAGGATCCTTTGGCATCATGCCACACCACAACCACAGGCAACATTACACCTCCACCAAGCCACTCACGGGGCTCCCCAAACCATAACACAAACACCTCCGCCCCTAAACCACCGAAACTGCCTAGAAAAAGAATCTAACATCAAACTTGACAATTAGAAATAACACGGAAGCATAACGAATAACAAATAGGAATAATAATAATAATACTAAAAAAAAAAAAAAAAAAAACCGAAAATCTGGGACATTATACAAACTTGCTCTAAAACTTTCACACTGTAAGGCATACTTGCATGATTAAGAACTGAAAGATAAAAAATTACTACCAATCTCGAGTATTCCCATGAATTATGTGAAGGGAGAATGAAAAGTGTTACTTGTGTAGTATCATAATCCCCAGATTCGACAAGAATAAGCCAACATCTTATAGTCGAAGACAGATCAACATCCTATAGTCGAAGACAACTCAATAGTCTTGAAGATTCCATGAGTCTTCGAATTATCTAAAGTAGTCGTTGAAACCCGGTCAAGAAGGAACTTCTAGATATCCGCAAAGTTCGCCCACTTCCCCCGGAATAGGAGATTATTTCTTTCTTTTTGTAAACTGCCTGTTTCTACTATAAATACAGGCAGAGAATAGGTTATAAAGGACTGCAAGTCTTATATTTCTCAATCCTAAACACTAACAACACTCTAAAACTTGTAATAACTAGAATCTACTAGATTTTACATCAAATCCTCCTCGTGGTCGTGGTATTTCTCAGTTTTTGCTGAGTTTTCCACGTAAAATCTTAATTGTTAGCTCTTTATTACGCAATCCTTACAAACATGGCAAAGGTTTTCCTCCCGGAAAACACGCAATTGCAATTGGCGTAGTCTATGGGAATACCACACTTTTTTTTACCATTTCTAATCTAAACAGCATCCGATGACAAACATGAACTTGAGAAGCCATTCTAGTACCATAAGTGATTAGGACATTCTAGGAGCTTTTGATCTGCATGGTGCAGTCCTTGAATTTCAGAAACAAATGGCTACAAAAAAAACTCAGATATTTGAAGATCAGCGTATCCATGCTCAAGCGCTACAAACGGAAAGAGATGAGCTTAGAAAAGCCCTGGATCAGCAGAGTCAAGGACATCAAAAAGAGATAGAAAGATTGCGAAAAGCACAATATTGAATCACAGCTCGACAAGCGTCACTGCCACTGGCTCAAAGTAGACATCGATCAAGAGCAATTCAACCCAATGATCAGCCGAGAGAGAATGACCAACGAATGTCTCGATCCAGATCTAAAAATCTAAATAGAGCCTCTCGATATTTCGGTTTAACTTCTTCAGCCTTGACAACCCAAAGAAGTCGACGTACACGTCATCAATCCCCTCTACCAGAAAGGAGACCTGTTAGAGATTGATTGGGGCTAGAGGGACAGGGCGATTTTGTTCCTCAGGTTGCAGCCCTACCTCTTCCCCTTCAGTAATTTATCACTTTGGATGACCTTAACAATAGAATTTAGGCCATCAACTCTGACATCCCAGGCTGACGATCTGCGCTTGATAGAACTGAAGCAAACCCCATCTTCCCATATCTCAAAAATATGCCCATTCCAAAAAATTTCCATATGCCCAAATTCATCCAGTATGCAGGCCTCACTGATCCGCTTACACATGTCCAATATTTCAAAGCCATAGTTGGGTTATACTCCAAACTCGACCATATGCTATATCGACTATTCAACATGAGCCTAAAAGAGGAACCACTCCGATGGTTTCACACTATACAAGAGGCCTCCATCACCACCTTCAGCTAATTGCAAACTCTTTTCGAATCTAACTACGCTCATGCTAGGGAGCGTGAAATCGATGTAGACTCTTTGTTTTACTTCGAGCATGGCACGAAAGAAACCTTGGCAAATTTTTATAAACGTTTTCTACAGGAAACACGAAAGATTGGGAATTCAGACCCCAAAATTGTGGTTCCAGCATTCACCTCTGCCTTACAATCGACTCAAAAGTTTGTGAAGAACTTACTCTAAACAAACCGCGTACGGTCACCGAAATGATTGACGTGGCTAATAATTACATCGAGCTGGAGCGATCGAAGAAAGATAAGATGAAAAGCTCATCTGTCATACATTCTCGAGAAGCATCTTCGACCCCGTCCCAAAGAACAGTTACTACTGCAGCACCGAAGCCGCGCGACAAAAATACTGATAACATTTGAAGAAAGGAGGGCAAGCCCGACAGACCTGTCCCAAACCTACCACCAATGACAACAACCTTCTCTGCTATCTTGTCAAAGATAAAGGGAGACGAGTGTTATCGCGTACCACAAGCTATTACAGATCTTCCGAACAGACCTTTATATCAGTATTATAATGTGCATAGTCATGAAACTGATAATTGTTACTCCATCATACGTATCTTTCATCGCATCCTCTTAGCTGGAAGACTCCACAATTATGTCATCGACATTTAAAAATTTCTCAAAGAACAAGCAAAAACCACAGAAGTCGAGCAAAATAATGTCCAGGGACAAGCTCGTCATTTGAATATGATTGAGATTGAAAAAGGAAAGAAAAGAAAGCAAGCCGATTGTATTACGTTTTGCTGTAAAATGACCTCCTCAGACAAATTGGCAAAACTTCTTCCTAGCACCAGCAAATCCAAACGTCCTTACCAGATAATGTTCGGGGACTACGACACCAGTCATGTAAAATACGATCGTCTGACAAACGATCTCTTTCTACATCGTTTTTTTCTCGATCTATACTTTTCACGCATTGATCTGACAAACGATCTCTTTCTATGTTGATTTGTTCTCAATCTATACTTTTCATGTATCGATCTGACAAACAATCTCTTTCTACTTTGATCTGTTCACGATCTATACTTTTCAAGTATAGATCTGACAGACAATCTCTTTACTACTTCAAAGTAATCTCGATCAATACTTATCAAGTATGCTTGAGACAAACACTTTCCTTAGTATCTTGATTTGTTTTAGGTCCCCGCTTCATACAAGTATCTTACAACCTATAAATCAACTTTACGCGAGCACTATCCCATTACAGGATAGTTTCTTCGCGCTCTTTACTTGTCGAACAACCTCTTATGAGCTCTTGTTCTTCTCCAAATCTAAATCCAGATACCTATCTCCGGATATACATCTGGCACTCCTTACTTGCCATTTGTTGGCATTCTTTCACATTTCGCGCACACAAACATTCTTTACATATTTGCTCGAATATACTATCACTTTATCACATCTACTGCTTAAACTTATATACACATGCAAAATAGTTATTTAACAAATATTTAAACAAACACCAAAATCCTTCCCACACACTAAATTAAAATGTTTTCGGTCCCACTGATCATTTTTTATATACTTTAAACTTCATACAACATTCTTTAGGCAGGATTTAACATTTCCGATGGAGATTTTACTTTATTTAAGGCGCCTTCAGGCACCTGCACATCTGCTACTTCCCCAGGGCGATGACCTTCAACCTCCATCGTCACTTCATTGTCGACCACCTCAGTTCCCCCATAAACATTAGGCGTCTAGGGGACATCATCATCTGGGCTGTCGTTACATGGAAACCCACCAATTTTCGCAATACCCTTATAATATTTTTCCTTTCTTGTGATACCTCGAATTGTTCCAGATAGTGCATCCTCACTGCTCTACACCTTTCTAATGTTTCATCATTCATTTGATCTTTATCCTTCTTGAACAGTTCTTCTGCTCCAACTCTGTTACTTTGAGAGCATCGATAAATTTTTCTCTAACATCTTTCTCATGCGCGGCTTTCTACACTGCCAAAGCTTCGTTCTTTTTTTTCTCTAGCACTATTTTCGTCTCAGCCAACGCCGCCTCCTTCGCCTTGTTCGCTTCTAACTTTACCTATTCAGAGTCGCATTCAGATTGGCATTTTCCACGGTTAATTATTTATCTATATTTTTGTAGGCAACCTGCCGGTTCGCCAACTCACCACTACCCTCAACACGACCCATTACTTCACCCATCTCCATCTTAATCTGCATGAAAGTCACATAATGAGTATTTGCTTGACTTACCAAACTTTTTATTCAAACATAAGCTTTATAATTTCTCAGATTCGACAAATTCCTTTGTCCCTCGCTGAAAAAGGTATCCAAGCAATCAATCCTCACCATGCAATCCGCCATATCATTCTTCAACACATTTGCCCCGACCGAATAAGACTCCACAGTCTTCAGCAACTCTGAGTCAAACTCCTCCAAAATTTTTTTCTTCGACGTCCCACCAGTCATTTTTTAGGAGGCATACTGCTCGAACCTCGTAGAGGTAACCCACTACCCTTGACAGCTAGTTTAGCAGTCACTTTGACACCCTCAGTTGTCGACTGTCGAGTATTCCTTTTCAGATTCCGCAACGGAAGTGCTTACGTGTTCACCTTCCTTTTCTTCTTGTTTTAAACAAAAGACTCCCCCAGCATAACATCGATCTCTGTATCTGTGTTGTACCCTGTCAGCGAAGGATTGTTCAAGTGTAGACTCACATTTGCCGCTCTTTTGTTCTTCACTGACATTTTCCCCCTGATAACTGGTACTTCCGAACATTTTTTTCTCGACCTTTTCAATCCTGCTTCTTGAAAATTCTCACTTAACCGATCTTGATCAATCGCTAAGTTATCGATCCTATAAAAAAATCCTCTTCTTATCTTATACAATTCTTCCTCCACTTCCACCTTCATCCCACTCTCCTTCAATGATGCAACACAAAGAAAAAACACAAATTTACACAACATATATCTAACTTGAAAGTACATCAAAATTACTCATTCAAGTTACCTAACCACAAACCTAGACGAAACGTTTTTCTTTTTGGCGGCTCCTCTGGATCTTTTTGATCGAACTCATAGTTTCTAGACACTAGTAGACGTTCATCGGTGTATCGACCTCCAGTTGACACCATATCATAAAACATCAGCCTCTTCAAGAACCTCGCCAAGTAACGATACCCTTCTAATTTCGGGTTCATTTTCAATGTGTACACACACATGTTATCTATAGTTATTAACTCCTCCCCCTATCCTTAAGTCTACCGTTTATTGCACCAAATACCCTAAATAGGTCATATACATTCAGATTGAATTGACTTGGGGCTACATCGAAGAAATTCATTAATTTTTTATGGACCGCCCTAAGGGGCAGCTTCAACCCTTTATTTATTTATCCTCGATGAACCAGAATACCATCTAAGGGTATTTCCTGGTTGATCATTTCATATTGATACTCCTCTAGTCTCACATCCCCAGGAATGCCATACTGCTTTTTGAATTTTATAATTTCTTTGGTCTCTAGACCCTCTCCATAACATCCTTCTTCGCCCTCTTCCACATCTTCTTCCCCATCCCCACCCCCTTTTCGATCACTCGCCTGAGGCTCATGATCTACACCAGTCTCTATCGCTTCCTCCTCGGATACTTTGATCACACTAGGAACTACCCTAAACTGTTCCAATCCCCCTATATTTGCCCTGCTCGACCCTACTCTAAATTTCCCCCCCAATTGTTGCACAGACGTTCTCACATAGATCATCAAAAGCACTACATCTTGCATATATGTCTTTATCATCATTTAAAATAGGTTTAGCCATTATTAGAACCTGTCAATCAAATTTCATATTTTTACACAGTTAGAATCTTTCATATGTGATACATATCTATATGTTCCTACGTTTATATATTCATAAAGATATCGTTGTCGAGATAACTCTCCAATACCTCGTTCACATTACTATCTGCTACAATAATTTATATTTATACTTATTACCAAATCTCTCGATCTAGTTCATATCAATTAATTCATCTTGGTATTTTTTATTAAATAACCATCTGCTCAGTTCTCGATGCTTTCCTATGTTTCATAAGTAACCTCGATAACTTGTTAATTTCTATTTTTTTGTCGAATTACAGGAATCTAAACAGCTTCTCGAACTCGTTTTCCCGCCAAAAACAATTATTTCCATTTAACGAATTTCCTTTCTCCGGCACAAAATCCGGCAACAACCATAATTTCCAGAAAATCTGGCTACATTACCACCATTTCCCACATATGCGTCGTAATTACAGCGCCTACCATCTATTTATCTATATCCTTTTTCCTCCACCAGAAACCCAGAATCACATCTATCAATTTATGAATCACTGATCCTAATTTATTTCACTATCATGTTACTCCAATTCATTCATTTCTAATATCTCTAAGCATATAACATCTCATTCGTTTCCAATTCACTATCATCTTATTCCATTTACATACCAAATACTTCTATACCTAATGTATCAAATTAAACAACAATTTTGAAAGCCTCTATAACCTTGTTTACGTACTGATTCTATATCCCTCTCATTTGCTCGCTTGGCCACTTCGATCAATACACAAATCTCCTCCTTATCAATCGTATCTAACCACTTCAGTGACGAGCAACAACAATTCACTCCCTCAATTTTTTTTCCGTTTGCAAAAGATATGAACAGTCGCCCACCTCTGATGTATTTATAGACCCCACGTGATTGTTCGCCGCACCACTTGGCGATCGTCAAGTTCCTCGAATGTAATGCTTCATGCATTTTTTTTCTTGACTTCTTTGACTCTTAATCTTCTCCCCATTAATAAACCTCTACATTCGTACTTCAATCCTTCAAATTCACGAAAAATTTCTGTAGACACATTCCCATCTATCAGTGCTCAATCTATCTTATCTAATAGCTGATTTACATTGTTTTCCTTATATTCCATACCATCGCTTAATGGAACACATCTTGCCATATTCATTTCGTATGTACGTTCCCCTATTCATACTATCCTACCAATTCCTATACTTATGGGATCTTATTCGACATAAGTTCACTATCATTTTATTTGACAAGAAATTCATTTAACCACAATTTATATTTCTCGAAATTTGACAAGTACATTTTTCATTTGACAACACAATAAACATTCCTTCAAACCAACAAAACATACTGCGCAATTTCCTTACATTACATTTGACACTCATTCAACCAGTACATAACACCTACATCTTAAACATTTACTCTTCATAATCTCCTCACGCCCCTTTCATCTTCCCTCTTCACCAGCAACGTTGCTCGAGTCCATATTCCACCACAACGTTCAGGAGGATGCCAAAACTGAAGTTTCACACGAAACTCAAACTCCTCCTCAGCCTCTTTCGCCTCAGCCACGCTCATCCCTTCATAATCCAGTTCCTCAGGATCATAAAAATGTCATTCCATACTCCGCAAACCAAAGTATCGGTTGAACAGCACCCAGTACATCACCTGCATAAGTCGGAATGCCCCATCCTGGGCCTGAGCTCTCGTCTTCACCAATTTGTGTGAATGCGTCACCTTTACAATTAACACCCTCTATTTATACACCTTCCAGTTAAAATAAAACTCCCCTGCATTTATTATGCCTTGGAACTCTACACAGTTAGAGTCAATTCAACCAACCTCAAAATCAGTCATTGGCCCCACACATTCAACTCCCTTCGAATTTATACACATGACTATATTCAACAAAATTATATCGCAATATTCTAATCATATTTAGTCTCAATGAACTACGCAGATACAAAAAATTCAATAACAACATCTTTATTTATTTCATAAATTTGATATCTTTCTCATTCGATTATAATCTCAATTCTTACATTCGACATCTATTTCTTTCGAGTTCATTCATTTATAATTTCTAGATATTTGTCATCTTACATTTTATCTGATATTTCATAACTTGCTTCGACATGTCACTAATTTTGATGTTTGCTTTTGGCTAGAATATGACATTAAAGACTCTTTCTAGTCCTCAAAGTTCAATGACTCGGAAGTCACTGAACTTCTAAGAGACGCTTTAGCAGGAAAAAGAAAACAAAACATTACAAGAACACTCGCACGTTTGGCAAGATCCCTGGATGCCCATCTAAGCTTTAAATCTTCATCACCAACACCAACACCAACAGTTACCCCTTCACCCTAAAATTGATATAATCTATTACCTTCACAACTGCATGATGATACTACTATATCTAATAGATATACATCGTCTCTGTTTGCTCTTGGTTCTATCCTAATAATCTGACCCAATCCCATGATAATTTCTCCTTTTTCAGGTTACGCCAGATGTTTCCGTCATAACGCTCACCATCTTTAGTCCCGGACCACCCCATACACCATACTTGGGGCGACATCACTCCACAAAACACCACCATCCCACCTTCCAACCTACAATTTATACCCAACTTCCTCCGCCAACATTCAATGGACTACATTAATTGTGTCTCGAAGCCAATCTGACCAGATACAATTTACTTTGACCTCGGCAATGACATATGCTGACTTTTTTGACTGTTCGGTAACCGCTTCCATTTCCAGATTTCTTCTTGACATAACTGCAAGTACTTATGTCGAGAATGGGGAGATTTTAGTATTATATTCCCTAGATTCAACAAGAATAAGCTACTATCCTATAATCGAAGAAAGATCAATATCCTATAGTCGAAGACAGCTCAACAGTCTAGAAGATTCCATGAGTCCTCGAATTATCAAAAGTATCCATTGAATCTCGGTCAGGAAGGAACTGTTAGAGATCCGCAAAGTTTCCCACTTCCCCTAAAATAGGAGACTATTTCCTTCTTTTTATAAACTGCTTGTATCTACTATAAATACAGGCAGAGAATAGGTTCTAAAAGACCGCAAGTCTTATATTTCTCAGTTCTAAACACTAGAAAGGCTCTGAAAACTTATAATAACTAATATCTACTAGATTTTACATTAAATCATCCTCGAGGTTGTGGCTTTTCTTAGTTTCTGCTAAGTTTTCCATGTAAAATCTTGATTGCTAGCTCTTTATTACGCAATCCTTACGAATAAGTATTGGCAGAGGTTTTCCTCCCAGAAACCACGCCATTACAACTTGTGAGAATCCTGGATCTAGGGCAAGAAGGGGTACCAAACCCTGGCAGACTTAGCCAACTGGCAGGGATTGTTTATTGAAACTCCTTGTTATGGAGGTTTCACTAAGAAACCATGTATAAAAAGAAAAATAGGCTTGCAAAAAAAGAATACCAAGATGATGAACTGACTAAGGTACGTATCAAACTAGCCAATAATTCAACTATTTTATACAATATATTATGCTGTAAAACTATCTTCACTACACTGAGATATAGCTAAGGAAAATATTTGAATTTTTTTTAAGCATTAGGTTGTATTTTAAGTTTTAGATTCTGAAAATGATATTTTATGGTACACTTGGGAAATACTAAGTTTTAATGAATTTTTTGTCATAATAATTTCTAATCATAAAATGGTGAGGATAAGTTGACAGGAATAAGTCATTTATAATCAAGAATTGCCAAAGTGTCATTGTCAATTTTTGTGGGTATTGTTATTGTAAACCCTCACGAGACAATACTCGTCTACCAGAGGAACTTGAGGGTTTAACGGCTTGTTGCATACGACTAGCAAAATATATGCTTGAGGGTATTTGATAGATACATAATATTTATCTTTATTACTCCTAAATTTATATCTACCTGGTCATTTATTAAATAAATATGATACAAATAATGTTTTTGTTTATCTTTATAGAAATTTGACGCATGATAAACAAGTCATACATTTTTACGATTTTTAACAAAGAACAAGGTGATATACTCCAATAATAATTCTTATTTGAAGTTGTCAACCAAATGCCCATTGAAGACTATTGAAGAAAATTTAATGTAGAGATTATTCTCATGAGTTGTAATATTTATGCATGGTCTAAAACATTGTTTAGGGGATTTTACATTAATATTGATATTTTTTTAACCCCTCCTACAGTTTATAAATAGGAGGGGAATTTAATTATTTTACACATCTTGGATAGTGTAAATGAAGTTCATATCAATAAAGTTATTTCTTCTTCTTCTTTTCTTCTTGTCATTTTTTCTTTAACCAAATAATATGGCAATAATCAAAGGGATGAGTAGCTAGAACTCTTAGCTAAGGCTAGAGAAAGCTTTACCCAATGTAACCTTGGTATAGAATATCATAGTTTAGCTAAAGTAGTTACTTTCTCTTCTTTCGTCTTAATGCATATTCTTCTTCCTACTATCCTAGCATGACCATAGGTTGGATTCGAAGGGGAAAATAATCTAAGGAAATCATCTTGTTTGACCATTACAAGATGGTTTGGAACATGGAGAAAATAATAAAACCCATTTTTATCAACCAGACCATGGTTGAGTAAGGTGGCTTATAAGTAATTCCTAATGATTATTTTATTATTTCATGATGTATTGTATATACCTTAACAAGGATATATGATAGGGGAATTTTTGACACACTCTAATTAAGTATGTTATTTCATGGTTACAATGGGTAGAGTAGAATTAAACCTTCGTTCTTACTCTGCCTCATATCAAAACCTTTTTATTTATTTTCACCATTTCAAAACATGCACAAAAAGTATTCTTATTGGATAAAATTAATAGCCCAAAGCATAAATTACACCACAAGTCTCTTGGGATACGACCCTGCTACCATTTATACTCAACGGTATATCGTGCGCTTGCAGGTCTTTTAAGATGTTGGTTTATAATCAATCAAGTACTGTAATGACGAGTTTGAAGACTTTTGCGCATTAAATTAAATTAGGCAATAGAAGATTGTTTCTGAAGTACCACAATAAAATAGTGTTGCATGAACCAATCCATAAACAAAAAAGCGAGGAATATGCAATTCAACTCAGGATTGCCAAAATGTTTTTGGACGGATACGGTTAGTACGATAGCATACTTCATAAATAGAGGGCCTTTGACAGCTTTGGACTTTAGATTACCTGAAGAAGTATGGACTGGTAAAGAGCTAAACCTTTCACACTTGTATATTTTAAGTTGTACCTCATATGTACTTGATACTTTAGATACAAGGACCAAGTAGGATGCAAAGTCAACGAAGTGCATATTCATTGGATATGGTGGTGATGAGTTTTGGTACCAATTTTAGGATGCGAAGAATCAAAAAGTCTTCCAGAGCCTAAATGTTATATTTAATGAGGAAGTTTTTTATAAAGACTTCAAGGTATCTGTGGAAATAAATTGAAGTGAAGTAGCGATAAGTGTCGGCATTAAATTTTAACCCTCTCAAGAGGTTAAAGAAGAAGTCGCGATTCAGTTCAATGCACTGGATCAAAGCGAGGAACTTAATAATCTAGACATTTCAATAGTACTTCAAAAAGTGCCTAGAAACATGAAAACTCTGACTAGGTACCTTAACTCTCTATATCCCTTGTTAATTACAGATGGTGGTAAACTGAAAAGTGATAAAGAGGCTTTAGATGTGAAAGCCAAGACCAAGTGGGAATTTGCTATAGATGATGAGATGCAGTTATAGTCAGTAAATCAAACTTGGGATTTTGCTTGGTTACGGAAAAGAAAAAGAGCTTTGCACAACAAGTGGGAATACAGACTAAAGCCGAGATTTGATGGTTTATAGAGATTCAAGGCTAAACTTGTAGTGAAGGGCTTTCAACAAAAAAAATATGTAAATTTTGGCAAGATTTTTCCTCCTATTGTGAAAATGTCTACTATTCAGTTTGTGATGAATATAGTTGAAGTTGAAGATTTACATCTTGAGTAGCTTGATGTCAAGACAACATTTCTTCACGGCAACCTTGATAAAGAAATCTATATGAAGTAACAAAAAAGGTATGCAGTAAAAGGGAAATAAGATCTAGTGCGTAAGCACACAAAGAGCTTATTTTGCTTCAAACTAGCACCGAGGCAGCGCAATTTGAAGTTTGATAAGTTCATGTCAAAAAATGCTCTTTTGAAATACAATGTGGATCACTATTATTTTATCAAGATTACAGGAAACTCATATATCATTTTACTTCTGTATATAGATGAAATGTTGGTAGTAACTGCCGATATGAAAGAGATTGTAAAGTTAAAGGAACAATTATCCTGAGAGTTTTTTATGAAGGACTTGGGTACTACAAAACTAGCTTTTGGTATGCGTGTTATACGAGGTAGAAATTAGCGAGAATTGAAGTTATTTCAAGCTAAGTACATCGACAAAATACTTAAGAGATTTAATATGGATGGTTTTAAGGTCGTTAGTTCACCACTGGGAGGCCAGTTTAAATTGTCAAAGCAATATTGTCTGAAGATGCAGAAGAATTACGATAAGATGTGGAAGGCTCCTTATTCCTCAGCGGTTGGTAGCCTTATGTATGCTATGATTTGTATAATACTAGATTTTCTCAAGCAGTGGGAGTTGTTAATAGGTATATGAGTAATCCAGGTAGAGAGCATTGGAGTGCTATGAAATGGATACTTAAGTATCTAAAGGTGACTATCAAGTTATTGCATTATGTTATGGGGGCTATCAAATATGTTTATATTGTCGATTCATATATGGTTGGTGAGATTGATAGGCAGAGGAACATTAGTGGCTTTGTATTTACATTGGGAAGCAGTGCAGTTACTTGGATTTCAAGGCTACAGAAGATAACAACTTTGTCTAGGATGGAGACAAAATATGTTGTGGCTACGAAAGCTTGTAAGGATATGTTTTGGCTTAAAGGGTTGATAAAAGAGATCTGCAAGGAATAATATCTTCCAAAGTTTTATAGTCATAGTCAAAGTGCGATACACTTAGCGTAGAATGCAGCTTTTTACTCTAGGGATAGGAATATTGATATTCGATATCATTATATTCGCTCGCTCCTCGAGGACGGTGTGTTGAAGCAAGAGAAGATTCATGCCGAAGTGAATCCGGCCAATATGTTTACCAAGGTAGTGACATTCCAGAAGTTGACAGCGTATACATCTTCTATGTTCATTGTTAAAGGTCAATAAATGGGTTATAGTAAATTTGACTTCAAGTGGGACATTATTTAGTAATGAATTTGAATTGGTTTCGTGGAAGTTCATTTCATTGGGGCGAACGAGGGTCAAAGACTAAGGAAAAGATCAGTTGGGTGAATTTTTGGTGTTTTGTTCGAATAGAAGAGGCATAAATGCCTCTATCCGAATAAAATCTAGTCTTTATTCTAATAGAGGTCTCAGACAAAGGTATTTTCAGTTTTTTGAAGTAAACTTATGGTCATTTGCTTGCCTCTTAATTTGTACTTCGAGCCCTAACTTTTTTAAAGTCTTCCCAAGTTATAAGGGATACTTAGAGTATTTCTAACTTAAAGAAAGGTGAGTTTAATCCTAGAGAGAAAACTAAGATTTGAGATATTCATTGAATCATCGAGGAAGTTTGAGAGATCGATTGTAACTGGTTTAATTTATAGTGGATTGTTCGTGGGGAGTAGTTTTTCATCTGAAAGGGTTTTCTACTTAACTCCTCCAGGTAAATATTTTTCTTTGTATTTGTTCTTCATTTGGTTAATATCATGTTTGGTGATTTTTACGTTTCGTTCTTGTCGTAGAATAAGGATTAGTTACCTCGATTCTCAACAGTGTGATCAATCTTAAATATAAAATGAACATCATAATTGTGAAATTGAAAGCTTCGCTGTGTAACCCTTAGTTTGGCAATTTTCATCTTTTAGTACATTCTGCAATTAGACTATAAGGCCCTGTATTTATGAAGAATAGTCCCAAACACAAACACAAAATCGCAATCAAATCATTCCATCGTGCAAGATTATCTCGTAACTCGCCTTCCCACTCCATGTATTTTTATCAATGGCAAGTTTCCTCCAAATCTCTTCAACCATCTAGGCCAAAAAGTTGTCTTTAAACATCTGATAAGTACTTTGTGCTTGAGTTGCATTTGCTTCTCTTATTTTTACCTTAGCCTCTAATAAACTTGTAGTAATAAGATGTTTATAATCATCGATGTTTCTCCTATGATTACTTTGCTTGAGGTGGTATTCAAAACGTTTAGGGGATGTTTGGATACCCAAATATAAGCTCCTTTTCTGCTTATTTAAGTCAAAGGCCAAGTAAGTATATTTGGATGATAAAAATAAACAAATTATTTTAAGTCAAAAAGTAACAAAATGATAAGCCCAAAAAAGAAGCTTATGTCTTCAACTTAAAGGACTTAAAGCCACTCTCCCATATTGCTAAATTTACTATTCCACATCTTTGAAACTTTATCACTTCCCAGCCAAATTTCTTTTAGTCTTTCTAAGTTAAAAGTATTAATTACCATACTAACTTACATGTTTTTTTAAAGGCATGTCCTTAAAGATAGTTTTGAAGGAGTCAGTTGATAGTAGTTGCTTGTATCCAAACATGCCCTTATTGTCCATTTATGAAATTACTATAAATATACAATGGCTCAAAAGGGAGGAAAAATGCAGACAATAAAAACATTAACTAAGCAAAACTTACGGGGAATGCTGTTGTAGTAAATTTTTTTGATTAAAACCTTATTTTTGCTTCATTAACATAAGCCATATCGGGTTGATGGGTATGTTTCTTATACTGTGAAGTCTGAAATGAACACTGTGACCCAAAATAGTGTGGTCTCAATGAGTGTTATACCCAGTTTTTTGAGCGTCTTCTAGTGATAAAAACCTCAAGGATGCTGAAATAACCTATTATGGTGTTGTAAAATCGACATTGGAGTTGGATTACACTATTTTCAAAGAAGTTGTGCTATACTGTGATTGGGTGCGTATAGAAGACAAAAATGGGTGCATAGTTGACCCAGAAACAAACTTGATATATGTTAATGTAGGTAAACTTCAAAAAAACTCAAAGATACGAGCCATTTATTCTTGCATCTGAAGCTACTCAAGTTTTTTATTACAAAGAACAAAGTAGACCTAATGAATATTAGAAAGTTGTCTTAGACTCTCAAAAGAGGTTGAACAAAGATGTGGATGCTTATGAAGATCCCTTAGTATTATTTGAAGCAAGAAAGAACAATATTAATTCAACATTCGAAGAGGAGGATGACGATGAAAATATCATTGGAGACGATGAAGAATAATAGAAATATTTCCACTCTTTATCTTTGAATTAATAAGTAGTACTCTATGAATTCTTTTTGACTTGAAATATTAGTTTAATAATGCTCCTTTTATGTTGTTATTTCCGCTTTTATTAGACTATTCATCATGTGAAGATTTATCATGTGAAGTACTTTATCTATCAAACCCATGAACATATCATTGTGTTTTATTGGTAATATATTTGCAACAATTCAATTTTAGGAGACTTACAGGAAGATCAAGCATTGTTGTACGATCAAGCACCCCAAGGTATATACTAATGGTTCCTTCATCATAAAGAATTGTTTTTGTCTTATATTTTATATTTTTGTATACCTTTTAATGTAGGTGGGCATTTTTCATTATAGTTTGATGGCAATGGAAGTGTAATTGGGGAGTACCATACAAAATTTGCCACAAAATATGGTGAGCTTGCAAAGACACACGTTTCTCCTATCATTCACAATTGGAGTCTTGTATGCAAAGATGTTAAAAAGATGATACAGGATGATGACTGCGTAAGTCTCAATAACCATAATCAAAATGTATTTTCTTGTAATTCATATGCATCTAACGATTTTCAGCTGCACAACTAACTTTTGAGTTGGATCCTGAAGTACACAAGAAGATAATTGACAAAAAGGTGAACATATAAGTATTTAACTAATTTTGAAAGAAAAGCACATGTACCGATATATGTAAAAGAAGAAGATTTGCATGAATTCATAGATGATTGTTCCACAGATAGTGCAATAAACTGTTATGCTAACAACAATTATGCAAGGAGAAAAATGCGTACCCCCCATACTACTAGCAGAATGGGATGCGCTAGAAAGAAAGAGAAAAGGGTATTGTATTTGTTTGGAAATTAACATTGAATAATAAGTACGTTTCCTATATATATATTTTTTACTAAACTTTTTACAAAAAAATATTTATATATTTAGTTATGAAAAATGTAGGATTATCCTTTTTTTAATTTTTCGTTGGTACTAAATCCTTTATTATCTCGTAGGAAAAAGAATACTCTAGACTGAAAGTTATGAGAACTCATCTATTTATGGTTTGCCATGCGAAAGCGGATGGAACCTTTTCTCAGCCAATAAGAGAATAAATGGTAATATTTAACTACTATTGCTTATAATCTAGAAATCCTTTTCTTGCATTTTTCAGGTTCATATTAGTCTTGTGTCTATTATGAATGTCGTTGGAACATCTTTTTCAAAGAAATAGCTCTTCAGCATCCGATATAGCTACACACTCAGCCGTATAAGAAGTTTTGAAGCTCATACTTTTAATCTTAGCTCCCATTATGTTCAGAGAATGGTCTCTAAACAAAATACCATATTAATCCACAATTCATTCAAAAGCTGCATTGTGTTGATCATTTAAGCAGTGCATTGAAAGACCAGTTCACCAGGTTCATTTCAAACAGATTAAGTGCCCATCCTCAAACAGTTTTAACAAAAGGACAGTGAAGAAATAGATGTTGAGAGCTTTCTATCTGACATTTGCAAAGATTGCATCTTGAGCTATGATTAATAGTCTGAGCTTGAATTTTATCATCAATGGGGAGATAATTAGTAGCCTAAACTTTGATGTCCAACATAGTATTCACACATTTAACATTTTTGTTGTGCTTTGCATGAGACTTCAGCATTTTGCCTCCATTTACTCAAATATTTTTGTGCTTTATTGCCTCTATTTACTTTAATCTTTCATTTTACTATATTCTCCAGGAGGTGCTTACCATAGTCATTCAGAATCTACATGGCCTTGTTGGTGAAAATTTTGATCAAGATACAGTTTCAAATGTAAGTAATATTTATTTAGTACATGTTCATATTTGATTATAAACTGCATATGGTATATGTCTAATTGAGTTCAAATATTATTAACTTATTATAGCATTAAGTTTTGCTTTATTGCAATTTTTCCTATATTTATTTTCTGAAATGGTATTTTTGTAATTGAGTTGCTCTTTGATGTACAGGTGTTTGGAAAAGAAAAAAATGATTACATAAGGGGATTTGGTGATATGTCCAGTGCTGAATTGGAGAGTACAGTACCTTTCAGAATGAAGCTTGCAAATAAAAGGGCGAAAAATACAAATTTACAATCTCAATAGAAGTCTCTGGGGGAAAAGCTGGTTTTTGAGGCTAATGCGTGAAAGCAATTGAAGAAAGGTTTGCATTATTCGAATTTCGAGATTTTCTGTGTGAGTTTCAAAAGAATCGTACTTCTGACATCAAAGCATCATCTCGGGTATTGACTTATATATTATCTATGCTATGATTGTTCATCATAAATTATCATGTTATTATATTTGAATGCTTATATGCAATTTTCATTATCTGTAGAATGGGTGCACACCATTTGCTAATGCATATCGTTTATCCATGCAAGTTCCGACAAGGTCATGTGAGTTATTAGAATGGCATGGTGTTACAGTTGCTTATGGAACTCTTCATCAAGATTGTCACGCCCCAAAATCCAGTAATCGGTAGCTAGACCAATTACTAAGATTCAAGGATGTACAGGTCGGGGAATCCATAGATTTGCCCCGCGAACAACCAAGCCGTAGAAAAATTCTGGCCCAGTCATTCACAATAGTATCACAACAGAGTAATTAGGAAAAACAGAAACGACAGAAGAATAAGAAGCAAAATCTAAACAGAAGATTCTACAAACCTCTACGCAGCAAGCTCGACAGTAATAACTGGAGAATGAGCCTCCAGCTCAGCTCCCCAAAGATCACCACAACAGTAACTAAAACTTGAAATAACCTGCCATTGAAAGGGGGATACGAGAGTGAGCAAACAACGAGCTCACTAACTCCCAAGAATAGCTAAACGATTATACTAACCAATGAGATGGATATAATAATGATAATAAAATATAATAATATCTAGCGATAAATAATATATGTATCTAAATATATATAGGATGCCTAATAGGTATCTAATTGATATATAACTAGACTAATGATTATAAGTTACTATACTATAATTATACATATACATATCTTGAGCAAGGGAGTACTAAGACCATAACTACACTCCTGTCCCAAGGACTACTAACTACTAACTACACTCTATCATTACTCTGGCCCTCAACGCCACAACCAACTAACCTACCTCAGAAATACAATCACACACGAGGGTAACCACCCTTGGCTGTCAATAATCTAATAGGGTTTCCCAAACCCCAACCAGGCACAACCCCGAAGCTATCATAAGCTAAGCGAGATCGCCCACAACCAGATACCAGCCTAAAACTCACAACAACCAACCAGACTAATTAACCTAATAAATTAATTAAATACAAAGAGGGAGGAATAGATGTAGAGAGGAGAGGAATATGCCGAAGGAAGATGAATCTAATTACACCGCAAATCAATTAGGAGAAGATGAATTTAAATAAGAGGAGAAGAATATGATAAACTAGGATAATCCCATAATTATCCCAATGAAAAGATATGTTATGATGATGATATGATGATATGATGCAATGAGATAATCTTATGATTATCCCAAGTGTAGAAGATTTTATATTAAACATAATGCAAAAAGGGCTAAGGATTCCTATCAGAAGAACTTACGAATTGGAAGTATGCAGAGATGCAATGATATGCTTGATGATGATGATGATGATGATAATGATGTTATGATGCAGAATGATTTAGCGATGTTAACCCAAAGGGCTAGCCTTCAAGACTAAAGTGCGCTCACAACTGCTGGAAAAGGATTTACCTTACCGGATATTGTTGGATACAAGGGTACGATGTACTGCACTAGCTCGACCAGACTATGAGGATATTACATCAATTTATCAAATCCCACGGAGCCAACGTACGAACTATATTTAAATTCCGAGGCATTTCAACCACCAGGATAAGCCCTGTACCAGATTGTTAATACTGTCTCATACCATCCCACACTCTCAAATGGGTGACTAGGTATAATAGTATCCATCCTAGACCCACCTTCTATTTTAACCCGATTAAGGAATCCCTGAACCTCTCGAGGGTCAGCCGATGCGGAGTTATTTATGTATCCGATCGCAGTAAGATAAAGATAATATACTATCTATAGATGTGGGCACGATCCTAGAGACTGAAATTCAACTGATGCTACACAGCCAGTACACAATAGGATAACCACCTGACTGAGAGCGTGGCAACCATAACTAACACGGATGCCCACCTGTGACTTAGTTGCACCATCTAAACCTAGATGAAACAACAACATAACCGTCACGACATCAAAACAACATCAGTCTTTAAGATTCCAAAAAGCAATATGATTACCATTAAGTACAGCAATACTCTAGCTGTCAACACAGACTAGTATTCATGGGGTGACCTACAAGTGTCAAACAAGTAGTCAACAATCCCCAATAACAGAACTGCCTCACAATCCTCCTAATCATGTATATAAGTCTCCAACACGGATGTACAGGAACTGGATTCAATAGGAGGTTTCAGCCACATTCCAACATCTCGGGTGACGTACAACTTCATAAACCACCTGGCTCAGCCGTGGACCTCACTGAGCCATGCTGTCTCGCTGCCTCCTAGATGACGAAAGGGAACACAGCCCTAACAGCCTCATCCTGGGGATAGAAGGCTTATGGGTGAGCTCTATTAGCTCTAAGAATCATGAGGACAATAAGTGTCACAACACGATAAGTAAACAATCCTGAGGCAAACTATCAGAAGTTCAACATCCGCTACCAACCACCACGGACAAGCCGTCTTCTCACCACCAACAACTAACAGTCCAGGAGATACCACACTCCCACATGGAATCTAATATTCCAAACACCTACCAATCATAGCGACAGTGCTCAAGGACCAGGCCTCGAGAGCACAGAGTACACCTAGACTAGTCCTAAGACTAATCAAAATAAATAACAGGCAAGAGGATGAGCTCCGACTCGAAGAGCATATCTTACAAAAGCTATGTCACCCCATGACAACCCTGGAACCAAATCCAGCAACCCAAACTACCAAGGTGCTATACTATAAGGTGAGAACTATAGTCTCTGAACTACACTATCTCAGAGAAATGGCGGCTAAACCACAGCCATCCATACATTTCCACTAATCGTTAACCTAGTTACTAGTGCCCTGAAACAAGCTGGACACCCTAATAACTAACCAACAATACCATACTCATATATATATATATATATATATATATATATATATATACGCAACATACTGAGAAATGCCTTTGTTCTCGACCTCAACGAAGAAAAGATTCGCAATAACCATCTACGATGAAATCGGTCTAAGAGGAATCTCAGGAGTCATCGTCACATCGACGACAACAGAGAATAACCTCCTCTGGCTAATCATAACCTACGGATTCTATCTAGTAACTAAACTCACATTATTGCTGGTTTTACTAACTTATCAAACCCTTAAATACTCTCATCTAAGGTAATGCTAAACGGATAACCAGTAAAGTGTCCTAAATAATTAACCCATATACTAACCTAGTCATAGATATAATATACTAAATTATGCATTTTTATAACTCACGAATCAACATAATAATCTAGTTATTCAGGAAGATAAGACTCGCCTGTAACCCGATGCAATGCTCCAGCAGAATCAATCCGAGTAAGCAACCCAAAGCTCCAACGACAGCATCTCGCGAACATGCCACCCGAATCACGGAACGACCCAACCGCAACACCGCAGCCATAACAACAACCCAAAAACCACTACCACCGTCAAACCCAACACCTACAACTATCACAACTCCGTAAATCAACAATACACCCAATTATCACAACCAACGACCAAACCCAATACCTGCGATAATCGCAAACGCCGCAAACCCCAAGTCACAAACCCTAAATCAACCTACGAAATCGCCGCCACCGGCCAAGAATCAATCACACCTCATCACCCCACACCGACGATAAACCCAATCAAACACCACCTCCGAACATTGAAATTCTCCAACAATCGTAACCCACAATCAAACCCAATACCTGCGACAATCGCAAACCCTAAGCCATAGCTCAACAATCCAACACCTATAATAATCACCACTCCTCAACTCAACAATTACCCCAATCACAAAACCCAATATCAACCCGCCATCACAAACCCTAGAAATCAAACCCTACGCCGAATCGAGAGAATTGACAGAAAGGGAATCGAGAATTACTCACCAAGAATAGGAGTGAAGATCGCGGCGAAGAATCCAAGAGCGATGGGGAAGATTAGATCAAGAGTAAGGAGGAGAGGGGAATGGTTAGGGGAGAGGAGAGAGAGAGAGAGTGAGTTTGGAGTGAAGAGAAAGGAAGTGAGGAAAAGAGAGAATATATATAAAACGCGCCTCTGTTTGAATAGGGATATTCCTATTCGAACAGAGAGGATCCTATTCAAACAGAGGAAGTCTTGTTCGAATAAAAAGGGTTAGCAAAGAAACTCAACAGCTCAAGAAGAATCCTATTCGAACAGAGAAGGCTCTGTTCGACCAAGGGGAAAATCCTATTCGAACAGAGAGGGTCCTGTTCGAACAGAGCAACTCAGGGAAAAATCTAACTGTACAAGAAGGATCCAATTCGAACAGATAAGGTCCTGTTTGAATAGAGGAAGATCTTGTTCGAACAGAGAAGATCCTATTCAAACAGAATTGGTCTATTCAGAAAAAGAAGATTCCATAAAACCTAACGGCCAACCCCGGCCAACCCCGAATACCCCAGAATCAAGCCAAACCACCAACACCACCGCACAAACACTACTACAAACCCAACAAAGGTTTCTCAATGAAAAAACACCACCTCCACCGCCTCACGGCCACCAAAATGCCTAAGCTCCCAAAAAGGAATATTTTTCTCGGGAGACTCCAGAAACCTACCGGCCAATCCAACGGCTCACCGGAACCACCCCAAGCCACACACACATTAAACAAATATCACTATCAACCCATCTAGGGGTTCCCAAGGCCACAACGCCACCTCCTCCTCTGAATAACCACCGTACCACCAAAACTACATAAAAGAAATCTAACATACAAAACCTGCCGAAAGGAATAAATGGATGTATAATGGATGAAAAAGTACATGCGGAATATATATGCAATATATGTGCGGAACTTAACGTGGGGGAATAATAATAATAATACTTAATAATAAATAAATAAAATAACCCAAAAGTCTGGGACATTACAAAGGTCGAAAAGCTTCGGGCAATTTTTAATATATATTAATAGATGAGATCGTTCATATAACAGAAGATGGACCTCTTGAGGATGTTATTGTTGGTGAGATCATAGCTTGGGAGAAAAGTTGTACTGTGTTTATTTGATTAATGTATGTTATTTCATTTATGCAGAATTGAAAGCTATTTCGAAACACATTTTTGGAGATTTTAATAATATTGCTTATTTTGGAATAATTTGGTTTAATGTTTAAGTATATTGGTAATGTCCATGTGAATAGAAATATATGGTATTCCATTGAATTAAAAAATAAAAGGGTATTTGTTCTCAAAAATGACATATATGTAAGTCGTGTATGCTTAATTCTAAATGTCTTTTTCCCCTGATAGAAAAAATGACATATACAATTTTTGGATCTCTTAAGTAACGACATATTTATTTGTCTCCAAAATACGACATTTATAGCTGTTGATAACAATAATGGCTCAATTTTTGGCGACAGTTGTTAATGACATAATATAAGTCGTTAATCAGGCAATAACGACAGTTATATCCATTGATAATAACCATTTTCATGTAGTGTGTAAATATTGTAAGTATTATAAGTAAATTATGTTATTCTACACTAAATCTACATTGGGTGGAGCTTTCTCTATCCTTGGCTAAGAGGATTACCTACTTATCCCTTTGATCATAGCCATATTACTTGATTAAAGAAAATAACAAGAAGAAAAGAAGAATAAGAAATAACTTTATTGATAAGAACTTTGATTTACACTATCCAAGATATGTCAAATTTTGGGATTCCCCTCCTATTTATCTATATTATAAATCTCAGTTTTGTCCTATGTGGCATCGTTTGTCCCGCGTGGCGGCGATTGTCCTACATGGCGATGTTTGTCCTAAGTGGCACTTACACATTAATGTAACGACTGTTTCTCTTCTCCTGACCTTTTCTCTTCTAAAACTTTCATCTTTGAAGCAACAATAATTCTCTTTCTTTCAAACCCCTATTCTCTTTCTCTCCTATCTTCCCCTTACAACTCTTTCTCTTCCTCTACAACTTTTTGAGTTGCTCCCTAATTGGCTACAGCGATTCATCAGCTTTAGCATTTGATCATTCTCTCTGCATCATCTCAAGAATGATCTCTGCCGATTCGTCCAACATTGAAGCTTCAACAATAGGTTCAGACTTCATGAGATCTTCTGTGAGATTTCTATCATGATCACTATCTCAAATGGCAGAAATATTCTATCTATTTTAGGTTTTGTTTGCATATGTTCTTTGTATAAATTACTCTGTTATTTGTGCTTAAATTGTAGGTTCGAGGAAGCGGTACTTCAATTGCGATAATCTATTCTCTCTCCCTTCATGGTCTATGGAGTAACAAATGAAGCAATTGAAGTGAAGGTACTGGAGCGGTTCAGGTCATTTCGATTAGATTAACCATGCAATCAAAGTTGAAGGAAATAACACGTGAAGAAAGCAGCAGTTGAACAAGGTAAAGATTGGTTTGTTTCATTATGTATATTTGCTGAGTTAAGGGTTGAGCAGGTATTGCAGAAATAGTATTAGAACCAATATTATTGCCGTCGAATTTTTCCATCGTTGATTGTTTCATGTTCTTCAATTGGGGAACTCTCATGATCTTCCTAATCATTTTCGATTATTGGATTCATAGTGGTATAAGGTAACTTCTTATTCAGATGTTTTAATTGATTATTTTTGTTATAGCCACAATATATTTCTAAATCAAAATTATGATATGCAATTTCTCCTCTTTATTCTCTTGAGTAAGTGTATCTATGCAAATTTAAGTTATTCTGTTATCTGTTACTTTTGAGTAATAGGGCAGACTTATAATTTAAGTTAGCTGTTAGAATGTTACTATGAGAAATATGGTAAACTTAACAATTTGATTAGCTTACTAAAATAATATTTTAGTAAAAACTAATATTAAAACCATTAATGTAACAAATAACATAAAGCCCTGGAGTCAAATAAAGATGTAATTTTTGATATAGTTGATACACCAGTTCAGAGACCATGATGAAACAAAGCATCTAACATTTACCTTCAAGTTAAACAAAATCAGACACTGTAAAAAGAGTGCCTTACAATTAGATGGAGCAAAATTGTGACCTTCTAATATATTTTCCCTCTGTTGATTCTCTTTGTGGCTTTGAAAACTTGAAGATACATCTTTCGATGTTAGAAGCTTTATGTACATTCCTGCTCACATAGTTCCGGAAACAATTCTCTTGGGTCAATGGGGTTTCTTCTTTCATCAAACACCTAAATTTCCAAAACTTTGCTTAGGATTATTTATTCATTCTCAATTAAATATCATAACATGTAATTAAGCTGAAACTTCTCCTCAAGCTAATTAATCACTGATAGGAAATGGAGATGTTTCTTAAGCAATCTCCTTGAGATTGATATATACATCACCTCATTCCGTAGAAGCAACCTCTTCTCCAAACAGTAATATGCCCTTGAGTATAATAAGTTCAACATTTACTTCAAGCTGCAACCAAGGAGCGTTAGCCGTGGCAATATTTCTTCCGCCCCATACCCCAGTTCTGTTAAGAAACTCATAACTGTACTGAATTTTTGCAATGACCAAATTAAAAGAAAATTTTTTGAACAAGAGGAATTTTGCTTCAATTGTAGCTTTGCTCATGGTGCTCATAACATAAAACAACAAGAATGAACAATCCAGAATTATACTTGACCCAAAATTCTTCCACCCGGATTATAAAAGATTCATGCAAATCACTTTTAAGAGAAAAGATCTTTGGATAGGTAGATAGCCAAGAAATAGTTTGCTTACCGTAAACATTTTGTATCAATGTAGCACCTTAGGATTTCTATTCACATTCTTCAAAATTTAAGAGGTAATGAGCCAATTGCATCTCTTAATTTAAGAGGTAAGAGGTATTGAAGATTTGTGGTTTACCTTGAATTCGTAGCAGCTAATATAGGTGAGCAATGATTTTGATTATGATTACTTTAAGCTCATCTTAATCTCATCTTAATCTACTTGGATATTTTTTGGGGGTTAGGATTTCAAATTCAAGAATCCCGATTAAGTTTTAGAATTGGCATTTGAAGATCGATTTGTTGTAGTTAGGGTTTCCTGAAATTTGTTATTAGAGGAGAGTGAAGAGAAAAAATAAGGCTGCGATCCCTTTGGTTTGCCATGGTCGTTGATTTATTCTATAGTCCGATTACTCCCGAGGGGTTCTTCTTAATCAGTGCTAGCAAATACAATCTTTTAGCAAATTTAATTTGAAAATTTTCATTTTTATCGGTCTTAGTAATTTAAATTATTTATTGGTATTGAGTTATTTAATAGGGTGGTTTATAATTTTTAGATAATCATCCACACCTTCCACATTCCATATTTTTCTATCATGAGCCCCTCCCTAATAACCATCCTCACGCCACCCTAAATCCCATATTTGAGCCTCTAACATTACCCTATTTGGGAGTTTCTATTTTAATTGGAATTTGATTCAGGTATTACTCAACTTCTATCTTTTTGGTTTTTTTTTTTTTTTTTTGCATTTTAGATTTCAATCTCTTGCAGGTTATTTGTTTATTGCTGGAATTATCAACTGTGTAATTGTGTTTTCTAATTTTCCATATGCTTACTACTATGTATTATGTATTTGTTCCCATTATATTGGATTACTCCAAATTCTATTACAATATAGGAAGTGATTTGCAGATTTTCTTCTATAAAGATGAAATTAAAGGAATCACTCTTCTTGATGACATGATTACAAGGTTTTGATTGATAAGATTTTGGCATTGATGAATTGATTAGGTAGGAATTTCTAAATAAATAATGTTGGTACTTCAGTAAGAAAAACTCGAATTGCTTGAACTTATGCTTCATTTGCATCTTTATATGCTAATGGGTTGTAAAGTAGGATTCTAAATGATCGTTTGTTGTTTTCAGATTTTGGCAAAGAAAATTAACCGTGAGAAATCTAGTTTAGACACATCTTTGCAAGGTTTAAAAGCCTTCTTGGTATGTTCTTTTTACCCTTCATATTAATTTGCTGCTTCTCACCCATTTTATCTCAAAATTGTCTGAGGAATTTTGCCACAATTTTTGTGTCTGATCGTTATTTCTTGGATTTAAAAGAATTGGTTGCTCCTTAATTATTTCTTGGCTTCAAAAGAATTTAAGAATCAAGTACATTATGAAAATAACCTTCTAATTATGTCATTTATATATTATAGAAATTTGGGTTTCAAAATATTTCTTTTACTATCTTATTTGGTATCTACTTGAAGTTGAAGATGGAAATGTCTTTTACTCAATGTCTTCTGAATTTTTTTGAGAGAATGACTGCTTTGATCATAAAAAACTTATTCATTTTTTGCTCTTCTCTATATAGTGTAATTTTCTTTCTGACATCATATAGTTTTAGTATCTTAATGTATTATTTGTTGTATGCCCAAAGAATATAAAGAGCTTGAGTTCACCAACTTGAGTATCTCTCCATCATAACTGGTTACACTAAGTTCTTACTCTCTAGATTTTATGTATATTTTTAGGTTTAACCATGCATCTTCATTCTTTAATCACATGCTCAAAACATAAGGGATGCATCTCTGGGTTCATTTCAAGGTCAGTTGTGTATTGGAGTTATGTTCCTACTTTGAAATTTTATTAATTAGTATAACTCTATAGAAATTTGAGAGTTTTACTTTGATTTTTGCTTCCCACCTTATCTCTCTTTGATTGTGATATTTGTAACTATTATTTTAAGGGGTTATTGATCTATAGTTTATCCTTATTTTCTGGATTTCTTATTCTATTGGACTGTAAGAGTATACATCTTCGGTAAGCTTTAAAGCTTTAGTTTGAGTTCCTTCTTTTATTTTGGATCACTGCACCCTCTATTTTGTATCTGTGGTAATAATCTATTGCGAATCATCTTAGGAAGTTTAACTTTACACCTCCAAGAATTGACAGTAAATAGCGTTTCTTCTTCCTTATCACAATGGTTTTATTGTTAGTTTTTGTGTGTGTTACTAATGGTTATTTTATGAGTTTGTAATAATTAATCCCTTAGAGTCATCTGATCTCGCATGCTATGGTAGTTGTCTTTGCACCCTATCAGAGGATTTATACTTTATTATTACAGCATCAAGTGTTTTATTAGTCATGCTACCAAAATAGTTTTGTCTAATTGTATTTGTGTTAAATTAAAATATACAGGCGGTTCTCTCATCAACTATTGTGCAGTCTAATAGCAACCGAAATAGTTTTCCCTTATTATCTTCCTTCCAATCAAGGTACCTTAATTTGTTTTTTCTATTTGATATCCATGAATGTCCCCAACACTTAAGTGCATTGAGAGCATCCATATACGATCTGTTGAATTTTGTAGGAAAAGTTAATCTATTGCCATCTTATAGATGAAAAATGTTTATATTGAAGTTTTGGGGTCCTTTGACATGTAGAACTCTAATGAACTTTGACAAAGCTATATAAATTATAGGTTATGTTTTTATAATGTTGATGTGATCTTTAAATGGTGTTTCAAATACTGTATGTGAATCCATTTTACCTTCATCCAGCAACTTTGTTGAGCAAGTTTATCTAAATGTAGATTTACCTTCGTTTCTTTACCCAGTCGAGTGTGAGCATTTATCATGTTGGTTCTTTAAAATTTCCTTTTGGTATTATTTAAAGTCAACTAAGGTTTCTATTAGTCTAACTTTATTAATTACTGCATTTCCTAATTCTAATTGTTAATTTTTGTCTAAATTGAATTTCCCCATGTTATTTCTTAGAAATGTACATGTTGACAAACACCTATTATTAATTAATTGTTTATTTTTGCTTAATGCATGCACTTTCCAATAGATGGGATTAGTAATAAAACCTATGGAATCAACTAATAGAGATGCATAAGGACCCTTATCTTTTTTGAGTTTATTTTATATGTAGTTGTTTTAGACTATCAAAATTGCAATACCAACTAATTTATAGGATGGTATTAAAGTTCTTAATTTTCATTGCCTTAAGCATCAAGTTATATCGTGCTTCTTTTTATTCAAATTTTTTTCTTATTATGTTCTATTTCCAATCTCAAAATTTTAGATTTGGGGATTTGCAAAACATCATTATGGCCTACATCGCAGATGTACAAATCTTAATTGGTGCCTATGAGTTCAGGTACTTTTGCTTCCATTAATATATATTTTTATTTGTGGTTGACTCTAAAGTATCATATTATGCATTTGCAATATGATGTTATACTTATACATGAAGCTCTTGAAGGCTCCCACTTAACCTGCATATCTATTGTTTCCTTCTTATGGTTGAAGATTGTATATTGATTTGCATATGTAATCAAGATCTCTTAATTTTGTTTCATCCTGAGAAAAAAAAAATGACATTGTAATCAAAGTTTTATCATTTATTAAATGGTGATTTTTATTCACAAGTCTTCTCGATATTTTAGTCAACATCCCCGATCTTTTTTACCTTTTTTTCTTTCTATTTATTATGTACATTGGAGTGCAATAAATACATTTATTTCCAAAAACCTCTCATGAAATATATTGTTAAAACAGTAGGTAGAGTTATGTTTTAGTTGTTGGTAAAGGTAAGCAACTATAGAGCTGAAGGAGAAGATATGTCAACAACATAATTTTGTTTACAATGATGTCTCTCTTTATCAAGAAAGAATGTAAGAAGTCGAGAGATGTGATTTTTAGTGTTTTTGATGTTATATTGGTATAATATTTGCAGACTTTGTGATTGATCACGGACAAGATCTATTAAAGAACCAAAAGATAGAGCAACTGGATGAGGGGGAAAGTTAGCTTTGCAGAATGGAGATTAGGTGCTTGGACATAATAGGAGCATTATTGAGCTTTTTTTCAAGAAAGTTAAGTAATTTATAATGTAAAGGGGAAGGCATTTTGAAGATGTATGATATCGGTGTTATGGCGGCATTGAATTTTAAAGGAAAAGGCATACCTCCTTGATGTAATTGATCTGAAAACCGTTGTAGTCTTGAATATGATGTCATAAAATTTTCTTTTGGATAAATTATTTTGATCCAATTTTTATCATTGGTTAATTGGAGAAGTTAAATTACAAATTTGGCATCTTTAATTTTTTTCCCTTATCTTTCATCAACCTTTATACCTATGTGATTTGTCTTGGTTCTTAGTTTTTGGTTCTTGGTTCTCTTAGTCATATTAACCACGTTTTCCCCTCACATTTTTTTAAAATCCCAATGTGAACATCTTTGGTTCATGATTGATTATGCTCCCATGTTTACTTGACGGAGAATTTATAATTTAGGGAATTATTCAGGTTTAAGAGCTTAAACTTTGAATCTCATGCTATAAATATTTACAATGATTGCATCAATCAAAATTACCTTTTCATTTGTACCATTATCTATAATTAATAACTTAAACAATCGTGCGTAGCACGGGCTCATAACCTAGTAGATTATATAAGAGAGTTTACAAAAAAATCCACATAAATGTTAAATCCCATACACCACAACTTTGCCCATACATAAATACTACAACTCATGAATATGAGAATAATCTCTACATCAAAGTTTCTTCAATGGTCTTCAATGGGACTTTGGTTAACAACTTCAAATGAGAATCAATTGTTAGAGTGCTCTTTTTGTTCTTTGTTGAAAACCGAAAAAATGTATGACTTCTTTCTCATGCGGTCGATTTATGTAAATACAGGCAAAAACACTATTAGTATTACATTTAATTAATTACTCATTAGTTAAATATAAATATAGGAGTTGTATACGTAAATATTACGTGTCTAATTGAGTTCAAACATTATTGACTTACTCTAGCATTAAGTTTTGTTTTATTGTAATTTTTCCTATATTTATTTTCTGAAATGGTATTTTTGTAATTGAGTTGCTCTTTGATGTACAGGTGTTTGAAAAAGAAAAAAAACGATTACATAAGGGGATTTGGTGATATGCCCAGTGCTGAATTGGAGAGTACACTACCTTTCAGAATGAAGCTTGCAAATGAAAGAGCGAAAAACACTAATTTACAATCTCAATAGAAGTCTCTGGGGGAAAAGCTGGTTTATGAAGCCAATGCGTGAAAGCAACTTGAAGAGAGGTTCGCATTATTCAAATTTCGAGATTTTCTGCGTGAGTTTCAAAAGCATCGTACTTCTGATATCGAAGCATCATCTCGAGTATTGACTTATATATTATCTATGCTATGATTGCTCATCATAAATTATCATATTATTATATTTGAATGCTTATATGCAATTTTCATTATCTGTAGAGTGGGTGCTGACCATTTGCTAATGCATATCGTCTATCCATGCCGGTTCCGACAAGGTCATGTGAGTAATTAGACTGGTATGGTGTTACAGTTGCTTAAGGAATTCTTCAGCAAGGTCGAAAAGCTTCGTGCGATTTTTAATATATATTAATAGATGAGATCGTTCATGTAACAAAAGATGGACCTCTTGAGGATGTTGTATATGTAAATATAAATTTAATTAATTACTCATTAGTTAAATATAAATTTAGGAGTTGTATACGTAAATATTACGTGTCATTCATTTAACAATGAATATCATATGTGCAATTGGAGTGTATCCAATATCAGGATTCCATGTCTTACAAACAAATATTTGTTCCCTATCACCGAGTTACAACTCTAAATCTCATTGTAATTTTGCACGCAACTGGAAAAAATGTGATATAGAAACATTTGCCCAAACAGTTTTGTCACGCTCCCAAATAAGACCTGTATCGAACTAGCAAGCAACTACTTCTTTCGCATTTCTTGGCAAGGCATTAACTATGAAAACAAACACTTGCAAACTGTTCGTAGTTGTTTTACGAAAACGAACCAAACACATGTAAGTGGTCAAGATTGAACTAAACTGAGCCTAAACATAATAAGTGTCTAAATCACTTGATTAAGAATTTATCATCAAAATCATAATCAGCATAAATTGTGTCACAAAAATGTTGGAGTAATTGTAGATTGACCATTGAATTTTATAGATTCGTGCATGCTTTAATTGAAGGAGCTGACTTTACGGTTCAAGACGATTCTATCCTTAAAATCTACCACCGCGATTAGTCTACAAGATAGAGGAACTTTGCAACTATTTCTTTTTCAGCCAATAGGATAGAGAATGACCTCATTACGCATGCAAGCTCGGTGATGTTGTTGTTGTGGTCCTGAGCCCCTAACGGCTTGAAATCTCTGGTTGTTTAGTCTTATTATTCTCTAAATTATTCTTGGTTGATCTAGCGTCTTTGAAAAGTCTATTATCTTTAAAATTTTGAATTAAATGTTTATCTTGTCATTATCCCATAATCGGTTTTACCGGTATAAATAGGGGCATTTGTTCAGTGAAATTTGCCAACTTTGGTTATCCTTCTCATCTTAGAGTGAACATGGCCTCTAAGCTCATAATTTTGTTCTTCTATTATTTCCACTCCAAAACTGTTTTAGCACTGGATCCAACTAAGCTTCTAGGTAACATCAGTGTTGATCCCTCCGATATCAAAGCGGCCTCACTTGATTTCGGAAACATAAGTCATATCGAGTCATTGGCTGTTTTATACCCGAATTCAGCTCTGGACATTGTTCACTTGGTAAAGAAGGCTTATCGGTCACCCAAAGGGTTCAATGTTTCGGCTAGAGGAAATGGACATTCAACTAACGGCCAGTCCCAAGTGGCTAATGGAGTTGTGATTGATATGAGTGGCACGAAGGCAAAACTGCTCAGGAGTGAACCAGCTCAGGGTCCAATGGGTCCTTATGTGGACGTATGGGGTGGAGACCTTTGGATAAATGTGTTGAACTGGACCCTAAGATATGGCCTCGCGCCAAAGTCATGGACCAACTACTTGGATCTCACAGTAGGTGGGACCCTCTCCAACGCTGGAATTGGCGGTCAGTCGTATGTTCATGGCCCTCAAACTAGTAATGTTTATGAGCTCGATGTCGTAACAGGCAAGGGAGAACTCATAACATGCTCTAAAGGGCAAAACTCAAAGCTGTTTTACGGGGTTCTTGGTGGTTTAGGTCAGTTTGGTATAATAACTAGGGCACGAATTGCCTTAGAAACGGCTCCTGAAAGCGCGTTTTTAATTGAAGCAACATATTATGACTTCTCCGTCTTCACCAAGGACCAAGAGTATCTTGCCTCTCTGCATGATAAGCCTGCCAGCGAGAGGTTCGACGGTGTCCTTGGTTATGTTTACATCAATCAAGGGGTTGTTAGCTATGTCTTGGAAGTCATCAAGTATTTCAGCAAATCAACGGAGGATACTGCCAGGAAGGTAAAATGTTTTTTCTAAATTCTCTCAAGTATATATTTTGATTGTACATATTTTGGTCGTATACTTAAAAATGAGATATTGCTCCAGGAAATAGATATTTTGCTAGTGAAACTGGACTTCATTCCATCAACTATCACCCGAAGCAATTTTTCGTATGTGGCTTTCTTAGACAGACTCCGGCAATTGGAAGCAGATGAACGAAAGAACGGCACGTGGAATGTCCCCCACCCTTGGATTGACCTATTCGTTCCTAAGTCTGGGATCGCTGAATTCGAGAAAGGTATTTTTAGGGGTATTCTTGGCAATAGCACAAATGGGTACCTGGCAGTCTACCCCTTGAATAGAAACAAGTAAGACGTCTCATTCATCATATTAGAGCCACGGCATCTATAATGTTTCTAATGAGGATTTGCTGTTTTGTTACTGCAGGTGGGATCTTCGGACGTCAGTGGTTTTACCAGACGAGGACATATTTTACGCAGTTTTGTTTCTCAGGTCAGCTATCGATAAAGGTAATGGAACAAAGGCAGCGTTAGACTTCATAGTCGATCAGAACAATGAGATCTTCGAATTCTGTAAGAAGTCTGGAATCAAACTGAAATGGTACATACCACACTATTACACACAAGAAGAATGGATTGATCATTATGGTGATAAGTGGGATTTGTTCCAAAAGAGAAAGATGGAGTTTGATCCTAAGCACATTTTAGCAACCGGACAACGTATTTTCTAATCTTCCCAATGTTCTTTATGAGAGGTGAAAGGGTGATGTTACAAAATATAAATTCTATTTCTGTTCTAATATTTCAGTTATCTGTTATGAAATATATATATTTTTTTTTTCCTGCTATTTTTGTTGGAGCAAATTTGATAAAACACCCGAAGTTTCTTGGCCAATTAGCGAAGGACCCTCCGGTTTGTCACTTATTGTACTTCGGTCCCTTTTTCTTGTTGTTTTGACTAAGTCAGCTGCAATTGACTGCGTGTTGACTTGTGCAAAACCAATTATACCCCTAAGAATAATAGGTTTTTTAGCAACTCAAACAACACTTCCTCTATTAAGATTGTGTTAAAGACATTAGGTCTATTTCCTTATAGTCCAAAATAACCATTTGGTATTTAAAAAAGTAATACTAGGTTTGATTGCAGTCAATTGCAGTTGACTCAGTTAAAACAACAAAAAAGGGACCGAAGTACAATAAGTGATAAACCCGGGAGTCCTTCGCTAATTGGCCAAGAAACTTCGGGGTTTTTATTTATTTATCAAATTTACTCTTTTTGTTGCCCGTACACTATCACAAAAAGGAACAAAAACCACGACCCAAACTATAGGCCAACAAACCGTGGGAAGGAATAAGCAAACGCATGTGCAACACATGATAAATTTACCTCGTTTCACCTAATGCCTAAGACCTACATACTTAGATTCTCGGAAACACTATACCTTATGGGACTATCGCAATACTTTGCCTAGGAACATAACTATCGCAAGCCAAGCAGTTCACTGCGAATGAGACATTGGGCCTAGTATACCCAACTAACTATAGCAAACCACCTCTTAGATATGACACCCCGGCCCTAGGAGTTTTTGTAGAGATATACTACAACCACTATGACTAATTACTTAAAGATGGATAAATTGATACTAACCTCTTCACTTCTTTAGAAAATCATTAGGCTTGAGTGTAGTCTTCCCTTGGATTGGCTTACAGACCTAATGGGATCATTTTCTGTGTTGTAGCCTCCAAGATGGACTTCCCATCTATTTGACCTGATAGGGCTTGAATAGTCTTCCCATTATAACCATTAAACCCTAATAAAAGGTAATACTAGGTCCTACCAACCTTAACTTGGTGTAACAATTGGTTATAACCAATAATACATATACGACCTATTAACATGTGTGCTCGTGAACCGGAAGAAAAAATATTGAGTAGTGCCGGTATAGATAGAAAATCTAATCTATATGTACTTTATACTTGGACAACCGTCATCACTCGTATCCAAAACTTTATTGCAATTGCATAACATGTAATTAAAATTGAACATGTTCACCTATAATAACAGACCCAAATATAATAGTAGCTAAATAATCAAAATCAAAATTGAATGTCGACAAAAATAATAACCGGGAACAACTCCCATAGGGATAAGGTTAATTCTAATACAGTAATAGTAAATAAAATAAATCAATAACTACTCCCACATAAAAGAGTAATCCTCAAACAGACTCCAACAATCTCTACGCGTAACATGTCTCCTGAAGACTGGTATCAAAAGTCCCTTAGTAAGAAGATCAACAATCATATCTAGTGTTGACAAATGAAGAATCTCGATAATTTGTTTTTGTACTTTATCAATGACAACGTGATACTTAATGCCAATATACCTGTTATTTATAGTCACGTTATCATTCTTTACATACTTAACGATAGCCTCATTATTGCAAAATACTCCGCTTTCATAGTTGAGGAAGCTATAAGAGACGGTTTGACACTTCTTCATCAGATAGTACTATGAGTAAGCATAAAAACATAACCAGAAGTAGACTTCTTATCATCTTTGTCCCCTACAAAATCTAAGTCATAATATCCCAAAACAATGAGCTCATCCGATCACCTCTAAACCAATCTATAATCTCTAGTCCTCTTTAAATAACGAAAAACCTACTTGGCTGCCTGCCAGTGAACAATAAAAGGGTTCTGTTAGTACATTCCTAACATCCCAGCAACAAAACTAATGCCGGGTCTCATGCCATACATAAGGCTATGAACTACAGAAGCATACTCCTTAGCGATGTCTGAAGAAACTATATTGTGCGGCATCGATTTCTTAAAGATATCTCCCTTGACAATAGGGTGTTCACTTGCTTCGCAATCCTGCATACCATAACTCTTCAAAACTTTATCGATATAAGCACTCTATGATATGTCAAGCATCCCTCTGGTCCTGTCTTGCTCAATCTTGATGCCAAGAGCATAATTGGCATCTCCAATATCCTTCATAACAAAATACTGAGATAAGAAGGCTTTTGTCTCCTAAAGAAATCGGACGTCACTGCTAGCGAGTAAAATATCATCGATATACAAAATAATAAATATAAAACGTCTCCCACTCTGTTTGACATATATACTGAAACATCATTTTGGAGTTTGTTTCATTTAGTGTTTAGAATAGGTGTCAGCACTATCTCGTGGTTATCCGTCGTCAGCTAGTGTACGTAGAGCAGCTACAGCTGGACTAACACTGAACAAGTAAGTGGGTTTGTATCTCCTTACTCTAAATGTTAAGCCCTTAGTATTTTACAGAGTATGAAAAGAAACTGATGTCTTTTTAAGAAAAGAAAAAGGTCTTTGTTTGAATTGGTTTTTGTTCTGTTCAAATAAGATCTTGATCGAATAAGAGTTAGTATCTATTCGAAGATTTTCACTCAGAATTATGTTCTATTCAAATATAATCTTGCTCCTGCTCGAATAGAAATCATTCTATTCGAATAGACTTTGTCTCTATTCGAACAGAGGTCGGGTTTTCAATTTTCTTATTTAAGACATTCTTTCTTTTCTCATAACTTAACTTTTTTGAAAAACTAACTTTTCTAGGGATTGAATTTTTAACGAGAGAAGAGATTTCTTTGAGCGATTCAAAAGAGAACTAACAATTCAAACTTGAATCAATCATAGACTCACAAACCCAAATCATGATTTAAAGAAATTGTGAGATTCAAGATTGAAAGCTTGAAAGCTTTGATTACAAGAAGCTTTATTAGATGAAAAGTAACCATGGGATGTGCTTATTGAGTCTGTAAGTAATTGAACTATTGCAATTTTATTTTAATAGTGGATTGTTTAGCTATCGGGTGATTCGACAGCGACCTGTGGGTTTTTTTCTTGAGAAAGGTTTCCCACAGTGTTAAAATTCTTTGGTCCTGTGTTTAATTTCTAATTTCTTGTTGATACTAGATAATCGAATCAATTTGAATTAGGTTAAGGTTAGATCATTAAATCAAAGGAATTCAGACCTATTGATTTAGACCTAAATTAATCGAAATTGGTTAATCTCAAGTGATTAAGAATTTCAATTGGTATCAGGGTGGTCACGTCCCACGCACATTATAGAGAGAAGCATTGAACAACCAAACCAATCTAGGGTAACAAGGCATCTGGGGTTGCAGAAGGCCCTCCAACCACGAGATGAGAATATATCAAAGGTATTGTGCCTATTTCATATGATTGCTCATCGAAACATTCTTCCCCAGGTCGGGAATAAGAATGTTTTGGTGGGTAATATGTTTTACCTTGTCTATCTCTACAGTATGGGGTATAGTCTTGACCTGGTGAGTGTTATTATGCACGAGATGATTCTTACGGCTAACCCTGATCTTCATACACAGGCTTTGCCATTTTGCATATTTGTTTCTCAGCTTTTGACGGTTGTGGGTTATGGTATTCGTGAGGATGAGGTGGTTGATCCTAGGGACAAAGTTATTAATCATAAGTATTGGGAAAAGAGTAGAAAGTACATGGTAGCTAAGTTGAAGTCTGAGTCAGAAGAGGGTTTAGAGGACTCTGAGACTGAGGCTGATCCCATTGTAGTTGGGCAAGCTACTGTTTCTTGGCCTGCTGCTACTACTGTGCCAGTTGTTTCTACTAGAACAATACCTCATAATATTGCTTCTCTTTACAGCTATATGGAGTCTTAGTTTGGTCATATGAACTCTCAGTGCAGTCATATGAACTCTCAGTTTCAGTTTTTCCGTGAGAATATCGGTTAGCTCCAAACCTCTATAAATGATCTGAGCAGTGTAGTTCGAGACTCTTTGAATGGTCCTCCCGTTCCCAATCCAGATGGGCAGTCTTAGGTCTGATGTGACTTTGATTCATCTTGTTCATTTTAAAGTGACTACTTTGTGTTATTTTTATCTTTGTCTGCTCTAGTCTATCCTATTTTCACGACACATATATTCAATTTTGGTAGTCATTATCGGGTATGCTATGTATTAACAGTTCTTTTTGTGCATGGATGTTCTATGTGTGCTTGATATATGTTTATCTTCATCTCTATTTTTAATTTTCTTACCCTTTGTTCATCTGTACCAAAAAGGGGGAGAGATGCTCTTGACAGGTAAACGAGGTAAGTAATGTTTGTCTTCTGAATCCCTTATTTTGAATGGGAATGGTTACGTGATGTATCCTATTTAGTGTGCAGGAATTCCAGAGGATATGTTTTTAAGAATGGATATTCAGTGAGTGAGTCAGTCCATCGAGTTGTAATTTTCTTTTATTACATGTAGCTTTAGTTTTGACACAAAATGAACCAAAAGGGGAGATTGAAGCATCATTTTGGAGTTTGTTTCATTTAGTATCTAGAATAGGTGTCAATACTAACTTGTGGTTATCCGTCGTCATCTAGTATACATGAAGTGACTACAGTTGGACTGACACTGAACAGGTAAGTGGGTTTGTATCTCCTTGTTCTAAATGTCAAGCCCTTAATATTTTACAGAGAATGAAAAGAAACTGATATGTCTTTTTAAAAAAGATAGGTCTTTGTTCAAATAGGCTTTTGTTCTGTTTGAATATGATCTTGTTCGAATAAGAGTTAGTATATATTTGAACATTTTCACTCAGAACTATGCTTGTTCGAATAAGATTTTGGTCATGTTCAAATAAAACTTGTTCTGTTCGAATACATTACCTGAGAACTTAGTTATTCGAATAGGTTTTTGTTTTCTTTGAATAAAACTTGTTTTGTTCAAATAGACTCTTTCTCTATTCAAATAAATTACCTCAAAATATTATTTATTCGAATAAGATCTTGGTCATGTTCGAATAAAAATTATTCTATTCGAACTGAGGTCGGGTTTTCAGTTTTCCTATTTAAGACATCCTTTATTTTCTCATAACTTAACTATTTAGAAAAACCAATTTTTCTTGGGCTTGAATTTTTAGAAAGAGAAGAAATTTCTTTGAGCGATTCAAACGAGAACTAAAAATTCAAACTTGAATCAATTATTGACTCACAAACCAAAATCACGATTTGAAGAACTTGTGAGATTCAAGATTGAAAGCTTTGACGAGAGATTGAAGCAAGGCGTTGCGAGAGTGAGAAATCGATTACAAGAAGCTTGATTAGAAGAAAGGTAACCATGGGATGTGCTTATCGAGTCTGTAAGTAATTGAGCTCTTATAATTTTATTTCAATAGTGGATTATTTAGCTATCAAGTGATTTGACAGCGACCTGTGGGTTTTTCTCCTAAGAAAGATTTCCCACAGGGTTTAAATTTTATGGTCTAGTGTTTAATTTCCAATTACTTGTTAATACTAGATAATCGAATCAATTTGAATTAGGTTAATGTTAGATCATTAATTCAAAGGAATTCAGGACTATTGGTTTAGACCTAAATTAATCAAAATTGATTAATCTTAAGTGATTAGGAATTTCATATACAACAATCTATTTTGTACTCAACAAAACTGTAGTTTGAAACCATCTCATGATACCACTGCTTAGATGCCAGTTTGATACTATAGATAGAGCGATTAAGTTTGCAAAATAGTCACACCTTTCTCTAGGTCTCCGATAAACACGTAATATTTACGTGTACAACTCCTAAATTTATTCTTCCTAGTCATTTATTAAATAAATGTGACACTAATAGTACTTTTGTTTGTATTTACAGAAATTGGTCACATGATAAACAAGTTGTATATTTTTCTAGTTTTTAACGAAGAACAAGGGTGATGTACTCCAATAATGATTCTCATTTGAAGTTTATAACCAAAGGCCCATGCATGGAAGCCCATTGAAGAGAATTAGATATAAATACTATTCTCATGAGTTATAATATCTATGCATGATTTTAGGTATTGTTTAGGGGATTTTATATTAATGGTAATATTTAGTAACTCTTCCTATACTCTATAAATAGGAGGGGAATTCCACCCATGAGAGAGCATCTTGGAGAGTGTAAATCAAAGTTTAATAAGCAATAAAGTTCTTGTTCTTGTCTTTTTTACTTTTATCATAGTAATAGTAGTATGGCAATGATCAAAGGGATGAGTAGCTAATCTTCTTAGCCAAGGCTAGAGGAAGCTCAACCTAATGCACCCTTAGTGTAGATTGTGTCGCTTAGTTAGAGTAATTACTTTATCTTTATCCCAGAATATTGCATATTCGTATTCCTTCATCCTATGCTTGACCATAGCTAGGATTAGGAGGAATAATGAATCTATGTAACCATCTTGTTGGACCATAACAAGATAGGTTATAAACATGGAGAAGAGAACATAATCCATACTAATCAACCGGACCATGGTTGAGTAAGTTGGTTTATGGGTAGTTCTCAATTACTAAATCTTTTGTATCTTTTGATGTATTGCATATGCCCGACCAAGGATATGCGATACAGGAACTCGTAATTTACTTTAATTATTTATGTTATCTAAATGGTTACAAAGGGTGGAGTGGAATCGATGCCTTAGTTTCCACTCCAATTTATCTTGTAATTTGTTTCGTTCTTCTTTTTATTTCAAAACCTACACAAACTCGCTGTTATTGGATAAAACTAGTAGCTCGAAGTATAATTCGCGCCACAAGTCTCTTGGGATACGACGCCCTTTTCCTTTGTACTCAATGGTACACCGTGCGCTTGCGGGTCTTTTAAGACATCGGTTTATAATCGATCAAGTTTTTGGCGCCGTTGCCGGGGACTTGCAAAGTTGCATTTTATTTTTGAGTTGTTTTATTTTAAGCAAATTTTTTTTCTTGTTTTTCTTTTCTTTTTCTTTTTATTTTCTTTTTTTGGATTCGGAAACAAAGTGATTGAGTGATTGGCTCAAACTTTCTTGGCGCTACAGTAGTTGTGAAGTCTGCCCCTGAATGTTTTATTGTTTTTGATCATCTATACTTCACAGTTAGGAAATACGTTTGTTATGAAAGTTTTAGATAATTCAAAACCCTTTTAGAATTGTTATAGATCATATCTTTTTGCTTTGTCATTTGTGAGTTACAGCCTTTTCAAAAAATAGTAAAAAATAATCTCTGTAAAGGACGCCACTGTTCATTAATCAATTATTTTGTGTATTAGGTAAGCTAAATTTTAGAAAACTTACTTCTTTCCAAATTGATATTATTTAATTCTTTCTCGCAATTGAGCTGAAAGATATGTGCATTTGAAAATTTGGACATCATAGACTACAATAAACTTGGAAATTGAATTAATATTGTTGTCGCAAGTTCACTAATCATTTTTCTCTTATTTTGCAGGATAGTCAAAGTTGGAAACGAGATGGACAATACGCAAAGTGAAAAACATCATCAAATCCATCCTTCTTGTGCCCCCTAAGTGAAGGGGCACTTCCTTATTTCGCCCCCTAAGTGAAGGGGCAGCCACAGCCACACCGAGAAATACCTTTCGTAGGTTGGTACTTCTTAAATCTTGACATCTAGAAGGGGTACATATCCGCTCCGCCCCGGCACTAGGAACATAAAGTCGTGTGGACTGTGCAAATACACGCTGCTCTAATAAAATATTTGTTGTGGTTGGATTGACCTATTAACGTGTTTAAATTTCTTTTCATTTCAACATTAGTAAAGGTAAAAACTGTTAGAGACTTGCGGGATTTCATCACCCAAAAAGCTCTGTAACAAGTGGGACCACTCATTAGGGATACGAAGAAATTCGTAATATACAAAAATTGAACGTCTCGGACCTGAAAATAACTAATAATAAAAAAGAGTAGAAAGATTCCCGCGGGATTGCATCACCCAATGGATAGGTGTACCGGACCAGGGTACAAACACGGGTTCATAGGACACGGCCCCAGCCTAGCGCCATGAAATACTGGTTGTAGGTTTCCGACGTCACCGTTTCGAGTCCTGACGTGCGATAAGGCGACTCGCTCGGGCATGAGGACTGAACATCTACCTTAAGCTAGTACTAGCATAGTGACACAGGGGAGTATAGGAACCAAAGCCTTTTGCCATCGTACCCATTTTAAATATAAAAGAATATAGGGGAGACCTAATTGTTACTTCTAAAAAATGTTGATGTGCTAGAGTAAAAGTTTGATTGGTTGTTTATTGCATTGGGCGTTGCTTTTATTTTAAAATGTTATACATGCAAGAACATTAGAATCCTTACAGCTCACAATTCAACATCCCGCAACAACCTTAAAATCATTGTCAATCATGGGATCACCAAAATTCTTAATACTTAGAACCTTTCCAATCTTATTCATATATGCAGGCCCATATATGAAAAACTTGTGAGATTCAAGATTGAAAGCTTTGACGAGAGATTGAAGCAAGGCATTCCGAGAGCGAAAAATCGATTGCAAGAAGCTTTATTAGAAGAAAGGTAACCATGGGATGTGCTTATCGAGTCTGTAAGTAGTTGAGTTCTTGTAATTTTATTTTAATAGTGGATTATTTAGCTGTCGAGTGATTTGACAGCGACCTGTGGGTTTTTCTCCTAAGAAAGATTTCCCACAGGGTTAAAATTCTTTGGTCTTGTATTTAATTTCCAATTGCTTGTTGATACTAGATAATCGAATCAATTTGAATTAGGTTAAGGTTAGATCATTAATTCAAAGGAATTCAGGACTATTGATTTAGACCTAAATTAATCGAAATTGATTAATCTCAAGTGATTAGGAATTTCATATATAACAATCTATTTTGTACTTAACAAAATCGTAGTTTGAAACCATCTCATGATACCACTGCTTAGACGCCTGTTTGATACTATAGATAGAATAATTAAGTTTACAAAATAGTCACTCCTTTCTCTGGGTCTCCAAACCTTTGGGTTGGTGCATATAATTATCCTCGTTGAGACACCCATTAAGAAAAATAGTTTTGACGTCCATTTGATGAAGCTCCATGTTTAAATGCGTCGTAAGAGCCATAATAATCTGCAATGAATCCTTCTTCGAAATTGGTGAAAAAGCTTTAGCGAAGTCAATTCCTAGACGCTGTTTGAAGCCCTTCATGACAAGTCTCACTTTGAAATGCTTCACCTTCCCTTCAGAATAATGTTTGGTCCTAAAGACCCATTTGCATTCAACTACCTAAGACCCTCTAGGTAAAGTTATCAATACCCATAAAGACTTGCTAGACATATAATCCATCTCCTCCGTCATGACATTACACTACTGATCTGCAAAACAACTACCCATAGACGCATTAAAGACACTGAATCCTCAAAATCAAATAAATCCCCTTCAACTGAATAAAGATAATAATCTGAAGAATTGGTCGAACGCCTATCTCTTGAGGATTGCCAAATGGAATCTAGAGGCTAGGCTGGACGTAAAATGATAGGAAGCTAAATAGGAGCTAGTAGAGGAAAAATTTGAGGGAGAACTAGTACTACGATGAGGTCCAGAACTGGGCCTAAAATAATAACTGAGACTAGAACCGAACACGTCACAGTATTAATATCAGATAAATGTGGAAGCATAACAGCACTGATCGAGGTAGCAGTTCGACTCTGAGTCTCAGAACTCTCCCTAAAGACAATCTCTCTATGAATAGTACTAATAAAGTGATATCCCTCCTCTATGAAATAATCCTGAGCACACTCAACAATTTTCATAGGTCGAGAAGAGTAATAAAGCATGAAACCTTTCGATCTCTTTGGGATACCATCGAAGAAATAACTAACACTCCTTGAATCTAACTTTTTTATATTCGGGTTAAACAATTTTGCCTCTGCCGGACAACCCCAAACTCGCAAGTAATTAAGGCTAGGATTTATCCCAGTCCATAAATGATAAGGATTAATTGAAATAGAATAAGAAGGAACTCGATTCTGAATATAGATTGAATAACGTAAACATTCTTCCCATAAATTCATAGGTAAATCAGTATAACATAACTTGTTGTGAACCATGTTTTGAAAAGCTCGTTTATGGTATTCACAGATACCGCTATGCTTTGGTGATCCAGGAGTAGTGTATTGGGATACAATTCCTTGATCCAGTAAATACTGATAGAATGGTCCTGAATGTTAACCGTCTTGTTCGATCTTACCATAATACTCGCTTCCTCGATCTAATCGGACACCTTTGATCTTTTGATCTAACTGTTTCCAAACCTCTAAATGAAATGCTTTAAATACATCTAGTGATTTAGACTTTCAATGGAAAAGGAAAAATGTATGTATAACGAGGGAAATTATCAATGAAGGTGATAAAATATCGATGACCGCCGTAGGATTGAGTAAGAAAAAGTCTACATATATTTGTATGAACCAGCTATAAAAAGTCTATGCTACGAGTAGAGTCTAATTTCTTGATCTTGGTCAATTTTCTACGAATACAATCTACGCAACTCTAAAAATTAGAGAAGTCTAAATCCCTGAGAACCCCACCTCGAACCATAATCTCTAACCTCTTTCTAGAAATATTTCATAGTCGTTTGCGTCATAACATCGAAGATAGCTTACAAACTCTAGATCGTTTAGATGTAGAAAAAGTACTAACCTCAGAAGATAAACATAATAGTGAAGTTTCAAATGAATGATCAGGAGATAGATAATATAACTCATTAACTAGTAAACTAAAACCAATAATAGAATCGTGATGAACAATGTCAATACCACCATGTCTAATATTGAAAAATAGCTGAATGAGTACAACCAAGAAACTGAAACTTGGGATTGTCTCATCGGTAGAATATAAAAGGTTCCTGTCAAATCTAAAGTAACACCCGTATCAAAAACCAAGCAAAAAGTACCAACAAACTCAATGGGAAGGCATCTAGTATCTCCCAAGAAAACCTACTCCTCAGACCATGCCGACCGCCTGCTGATAATCCCCTCTGGATAATTTCAAATGTGAGCAATTGCCCTAGAATCTAATCACCAATAGTTGGTGGGAACATCGACCAAATTGGATTTAAAGCAAACATAAACAGAACTAATACCTTTTTTCTTAGTCAACTAGCATTATAAGAATGAAAGTTCTGCTTCATATGACCTTTCTTCTTGCAAAAAAACACACACTATATAACTGATGAAGTAGTCGGCTATGAAGTTGCATTCTACTTCCCTTTCCCATTTCCATTCCCTGAGCGAGAACTATGCCCTTGACTATACTTGAAACCTTTCTTCTTCGTAGAACCTTGATTCTTCTTTCCCTGAGAGTTGATGGATAAACTCTTAATGGACATAGTCAGATGAACCGATTCTGCTTTACCTTTCTCCAGTCGTTCTTCCTTAGAGACTAATGCTGCAATCAACTTATTCATTTTCCAGGTCTTATCCTGATTATGGTAGTGAACATGGAACATTAAGAAACTTTTTAGAAGAGACCAAACTGCTAGGTGAACCATCAGCGTATCATCAATGGTGAGACTGAGTTCTTTCAAAGTAAGAACTAACTTGAAGATCTTAAGGATGTGCGAACGCTCATTTCCTTTGTTGTCATACTGTAGTTAGAGAAGTTGAGATAAGTTACTATACTGCCTTCCCTTGACTGAACCCTCAAATTGTTTCTAAATAATATCTAACAGTTCTATTACGGTACTTTTCTCAACGATATCGCCCCGCATAATAAGATCGATGGAAGAACGAATGATGAGATTTGCCATTTTATTGGCTTTGACCCATTTAGCGTGAGCCACTTTCTCAGCATCAGAAGAGGTAGTCGTGAGCTCTGTAGGCTTGGCTTCAGTAAGAATGAAATCAAAATTAAGGTAGCCTAGGGAAATCTGGATTTTAAGCTTCCAGATAGAGTAGTTAGAGTCTGTCAAGGTCTCAATATTAGTTAGTTGGTTCTGGACCATAAAGTCCATAGCTTTTTGAGCCAAAGACTTATATTAAGAAGTGCAACAAATAAATTTTATGCACATTGAACTTGATCTATAAAAGATCTATAACTTGATGTCTTTAATCTCGATCCTATCTGGGGTTAGGATCGTCGAGTCATTGTATAGATTGCCTGTAAGGTATTGACTTTTTACTCTGCAGGAACAATGGTTTATCATCGAATCTCTCCTTTAGGTGGCGATTTGACATACAATGCCCACAAGTTGGTGATCCCTTATGCTCAAGACTAGACTAGCCATTTACAGTTTAACTCGAAACACTTCTTCACCTTTGGGCCAATTGTGATCCTTATCTCCCCGTACCATGTAGCCAATCTTGACTAACTAATTAATTTAAAGTTCTTTTAGCCTCCTTTGGGTGGTTTAATTATTTCAGGTTTAATTAGTACAAATTAGTCTTAATAAAACTTTACTTGAAAATCCCAAAATTAGTATAACGTTCAACTCCATTGATAAAACTCCTTTGGGTGTATTTACCCACTTTGAATTCTGCCTGTCTAACGACTACTTGATCTTGCTTAAACCCCATTAGAGATCATTGAGGCATCAATACCCTCTTAGACATTAATGATTTATTATGGTTTATTTTAATATATTCAAGGATGGTTTATAGAAAATCCTTTAATATTTATACCTAAATATCCCATGATTCCTGAAATAATTGGTGCCTCTATGTGGGTTTATGTGAAAGCCAGGTACCTACATCTTCGTGGATAATAATATATAAACCAATTTATAATCTTTTATAAACAAATAAATTTTCTAATATAGCCTCTAGAAAAATGATATAATAGATTTTGCATGACATGTTACAGTAGCATCAAATCCAAGATAAAAAAAAGTTAATAACAATAACAATATAGTAAGAGTTCAACTACATGAGACACAACATATCTCTAGGCCCACAAAACAACAACCACATCAATTATGCTAGGTGTTGGACAACAAAGCTTTAGCCCCTTCATCAACTTGAAAGGAAAACCAAAACCTACGTTTACAAAACTAGAGTTCTGAGTTGGAAAAACACAAACTTCAAATATAAAATTGTGAGATCAGATCTGAGAGCTTTCAAGCTTTGAAATTATGAGATTAAACCTCATCAAAAATAATAACATGGTTGCGTATTTGACATGAATTATTTTATAAATTTGTCTCTTAATTCTGGATCGATGCAAGGTGGGAGGGATGCAGATTTGAATCTAGGGTTTGAAGAAGAAATAAATTACAGATTCACTACTTTAATTGATAGAATGAGAAGTCCTTAATCCGAAATATAAATTAAACCCTTTTGTGAAAAGAAATAACAAATCTTATAGCTGAAAACCAGAATTTTTCTTCACACCAATGACAATAGCACTCATGTAAGAAAGATAAAGAAGTGTCAATCTCTATTTTAAACTATGAAGATCAATTATGTAATCTATATTAACCAACTTTGTAACTGATTTCTCTTTACCCACAGTAAAAAAATATGGGCTAATGATATCCATTGAAAATTGTGGAAAACTCAAAAACTTATTTATCAAATCAATCATAGTAATTTGTAGCCTAAGGACTTATACCAATTTGTAGCCTAGTAAGTTGGATAAATTGATACTAACCTATTCACATCTTTAGCAAATCTTCTTGGGCTTGAGTGAAGTCTTCCTTTGGATTGGCTTACAGACCTAATGGAATGGGTTTTGTGTTGTAGTCTCCAAGAGGGACTTCCCTTCTATTTAACCTGATCGGCTTGTCCTTCAGGGCCCAACCATTCTCTGGCTGGTCACCTCAGAGGAGGTGGTGGGGTTTGATGGTGAGTGCGTCAATTTCCCTGGGTGGTCGATATTGATGATGTGAGCCCAAAATGTCATGATACTCTGCCTGGGTTGCTTGATCGAGATCCTAAGATTAAATTTCATTCTTCCCTTAGTGCGATCTCCCTCTAGGAAGCTCTTGATCGGTGATCACTTCGGGCTGGGAGGGGTAATCATTGTCGAGTACTGAATTGGCTGTGCTATCTTTGAAGGCTTTCCATTTCTTTTTGATGGATTTGCCTTTACTATTCCAGTGCCTTCCTCCTCTCATCTCTTTCGACTTGGAGGGCATTAGTGTAAATTCTCTGATCTTCAAGCCTTTGGACCCTGTCGAATTTCATTTATTTTTGAAGCTCGACAACAACACTGTGTAAGTTGACATTTTCTGGTAAGATGGTTGTTGGAATGTCCTCATTTCTCCACTGGGTACTGGAGGCACTTCTGAGGTTCATGTTAGTTATGGCAGTGAAAGTTTAGGATGAGATTGTGTAGAGAAAAAAGTAAAATTTCCCACAGATGGCACTAATTGTAATGGCTAGTTTTTCTATTGGCAAACTTTGCTAATACTTAAGTAAAAAGACTATGATTTAGCTGCAAAAAATGACTAGAACACAATAGATTTTATGTAAAAACTCAATAAAACTTGAGAAAAACCATAACCTCGAGGATGATTTTTTGGTATAAATCCACTATGTGCTAATCTATTATACTTGCAGAGAAATTGAGTAGAGTGGTACAATAAAAATTATAAAGAAATTCTAGAAAGTGGTATTGACATATACTCTGCTTAGCAGTTACAAATATTTTCCCTAACTTTATGGGTGGTGGGCAAACATTATGGGTCATGTAAAATGGCTATATTTGATAAAGTATAATAGCTACGGTGGAGGGTTGAGAACTATAGTTGTAGATTTCACATCTTCTCGAAAGATTGAATAACTTTGACGTGGCTCTGATTGATTCTTCTTATCGAATCTGGGGAATATGCTACTACACGTAAGTTTAACTTTCCCTTGATAACTGATAGACTGATCAATACCGAAATGTTATGGCGTCCATAATCGATGAATAGGTCTCATCGTAATTGATGTCAGGTCTCTGAGAGAATTCATTGACAGCTAGTCTTGCCTTGACCTAATTATATCTTCGAGTTAATTACATTTTCGTATCATTCCCATTTACAACCGCCATTAGATCTGAATCCTCATCCTTGATGGCAAACATAACAGCATATATAAACACCTTGTCGAAAAATCACTATTGAATGATCATACGCTGTGCCATTACATACTTCTAATAGATCGAGATCTCTTTATTATCATACATATATATGTGCCACCCTGGGCTTTTCTCGTAATGCATCAACTGGTCACGAAGCTACTATTGATCTAGGAGGATCTAAACATTGAACATCTTGAAAAGATGCCAAGTCGTTTCAACGATCTTTGGAGCCACTTGAACGAGTTTAAAGGAATAGTGAAGCCAATGGTTTTGTTGCAGATTTTAGGCTTATTTGCCTTGGTCGTTCGAACGAGTTTTGGAACCATTCGAATAAGTCAAAGACCAAAATAAGGGATTCTAGTTGTCACGATTTCTAGGCATAATTTTCCAAGTCGTTCAAATGACATTTGGAATCGTTCGAATGACTCTGGGATTAAGAAGACCAATTGGTTCTGTCTCAATTTTTTAGCATAATTGAACTAGTCGTTCGAACGTCTTATGGGTTCGATCGAACGACTATCGCAATTACTTGAAATTATAGTACTTTTAAGGGAATATTTTTCATATTATGTAACTAGGAAATTTGTAACCTTCATAAAAGGGGAAATACTCTGTAAGATAAAATGATCCAAGTTTGTAATCTAGAACTTAGGGTTTTTTAAAATAGGAATTCGATTGTAATCAAAATCAATTGAGAAATTGAAGTTCTTATTGGGAGATTATCCAGCCAAATTGCGTTCTTCGTGTTAATTCTTCGATTAGTATAGTCTCTAATTTCATTATGGATTAAGTATTATCTAATTTTCAAGTTACAATTCTCAAGGATTTGTTGGTTTATGGTTTCCCTACGTGACCGACTCATGTAAATGAAGGAGATTCTTGTAAGTCTATTGAAGATTCTCTGATAACCTAGCTCGAAGAGGAAGGTAAATTTAGAGATGGTAATTCTAAAGATTGACTCACGAAGTTTGAAATTTAGGTTTCTGACCTAACTACTACTCTAGGGGAGTGGGTAGAGCAATTGCATCTCGTGAACCTCGTCCAAGCATCTGCTTTGAAGAAACGACTATAGTGCACAAAGAAAAAAGTAATTACGGAGGTAGAGAGGACGAAGGTGACGAGGAGGTAGATAGAGATTCTAGTGATGCCAAATCCATAAAGGAAATATCAGTTATTGGTATGTCCATGAATCATTTGCGTAATCTACGTATCAAATTTAAAATTAAAATTTCAGTATTCGACGGGTCAATCGATGCTTTGAAATTAGATAATTGGTCAGATAGGTTAGACACCTAATTTTTAGTTTACAAATATTTAAATGCTCAGAAAATATATTTTTCAACATTGAAATTCGCAAGACATGCGCTCACGTGGTGGATGTCCTATAAGGAGCATCACATAGTAGGAAGCTTGTGTTGGAAAGAATTCAAGGCTTTGGTTTGGAAGCACTTTTATCTTATTGGGTATGAATTGGAGAGATGGTTTAAATTGCATTATTTATGCCAAAAGTAAGGGCAATCCATACAAGAGTTTACTACGGAGTTTCATAACCAAGTTTTGGTTTTGGACATCGCTGTGCATGAGTATGAGGTACTTATGAAGTACACGGGGGGTTTGTCACAGCCCATTAGAAGGGAGTTAAAACTCTTTACTATAGCAAATATTAAATACACTACCATGAAGGCAATTGCTGTTGATGGCAAATACTTGACTAGTAACACGAAAGACGATAAGCACATGTCGGGGTACAAGTCTAGTTGGAAGAATAAGCATAAGGGAGACTCCAAAGGTGAGGGGTCTTCGTCTAAGGAGAATTATTGTAGTCATTGAATGGCGAGTGGGCATATTTCAGATAAATGTTGGAAAGTTCACCCGGAGCTTAGGCCAAAGGAAGAGAAGAGCAAAAAAGAGAGATATGCACTAGCTGCAGTAGTTGTTGACCTCCTAAATTTAGATAAACTGAATCCTAAGCTTACTCTTATGTTTTAGCAGATTATGGCTACCAAGGAGCAGAGTCGAGAAAAACTTATTCATGTCAGTATTTAGGTGAAATAGAATTTAGTTGAGGCCATTGTTGATCCCGGTAGTCAGAAAAATTTGATTTCTGAGGTGTTGGTGAAGAAAATAGGTTTGGCTACTACGGCTCATCCTAAGCCATATGGTTTGGGGTGGATTTAGAAAGACGTAGAATTGAAGATCACAAAATAGTGTAAATTAAAGTCTGCAATCAATAAAAGGTTTATTGACGAGGAGAGGTGTGAGGTGGTTCTTTTAGATGTGTATCAGGTCATCATGGGTTGCCCTTATCTTTAGGAATGAAATGCGATTCATTACCGTAGAGCTCGCAAGTATCGTCTTGTGAAGGAGGGAAAGGAGTTACATATCAATGCATGTAAGGAAAATCTCACAGCTGAAAATTTAATAATAGCGACTCAAGTGTAGAGGTCGGTTAATGTGAGTGGCAAGTTTGTGTTATTGGTGTGACTGGTTCAAGAGAATAGGTCGGCAAAAGTGTGGTCTGCAATTACAATGTCTCCTAGGCAACAAACCGACATGGGAAAGTTGTAAGAGGAGGTTGTGGTACATTTTAATCACAACCCGTTTCAACCTTTTTTTATACAGTCCAAGCTACTACAAGCTCGCCATATGCAATTGATGTTGTATTTGCAACAATTCACCTTGATTATCAAGTATAAGATGGGAGTAGATAACAAAATGGCTGATATATTATCTTAACCCCCATTACCAGCTATTTATGCTATGTTAGTAGCTATGCAGTTACAGTCTATTTTTTTATCTGAGTATTTAGTAGGATATGATGATCACAAAGTGCTCGATGTGACTCACCAGCAGATACTATAAGGCAAGACATATGAGAATGAATTGAAGCAGACTCAAACAAGTATAAGGCTCGATATGACAAACATCGTTTTGAGTGTACTTTTTATGAGGGTGACCTAATTTGGTTGTATTTGGGTAAAGAACGAGTAAATGGAGAAGGTAAAAAACTCAAACCTATCCGTTATGGTCTGTTTATTGTACTCAAGATGATTGGTGACAAGGCATTCCAATTGGATTTTTTACCATTTATAAAGTTGTATTCGGTGATTTATGCCAAACATTTGAAATTTTTTAAGCTGTCTCTTCTAGATGAAGACTTTACAATTGATACTCGCCTACCTTTAGTTGATGACTTATAGATGGAAAAAGAAGATCTGCTGTAGGAGGATATATTCCAGAGAGGAAGGTTATCACTACAATAAGGGAAAGTGTTGTGTCGTTCAGAGTTGGGAAGAAATGTCAACTACCTAGCAAGTCGAAGTGGTATAATAGTGAAACAGGCACAACCGCATTCCCTCATCTCTAGTTTAAGCCTGAGAAGGAGTTCAAGGCTTCTAAAGGGGGGAGTCATGATCCAGGAGGATTTAGACATTTAACCTCTTGAAAAGATGTCAAGCCGTTCGAACGAGTTCGAAGGAAAAGTGAAGCTAATGGTTTTATTGCTGATTTTAGGCTTATTTTCCTTGGTTATTCTAATAAAATTTGGATCCGTTTGAACGAGTCGAAGACCAAAGGAAGGAATACTAGTTGTCTCAATTTTTAGGCATAATTTACCATGTCGTTCGAACGCCATTGGGAGTCATTCGAACGACTCTGAGTTCCAGAAGACCAATTAGTTTTGTCTCAGTTTTAGGTTTAATTGAACAAGTAATTCGAATGACTATTTAAAATTTTAGTGTGTTTAAGAGCATATTTTCCTAGTTTGTAATTAAGAAACTTGTAACCTTCATAAAATGGGAAAGGCTAGGCAAGATAAAATGATCCATGTTTGTAATCTTGAAGTTAGAATATTTTTTAAGAGAAATTCAATTGTAATCAAAATCAATTGAGCAATTGAAGCTCAGATTGAGAAATTATTCTGTAAAATTGTGTTCTTCGTGTTAATTCTTCGATTAGGATAGTCTCTAATTCGATTGTGAATTAACTATTGCCTCATTGATGGGTGGCTCAATCCCCGATGAACCGACTATACCAATAGTCATATTTATCCCTTATTCTGTAGCTCCTCAGCTTAGAATGCATGCTTCCAATGGTGCTCCGCACTAAACGCGAGCCTTAGAATCGTTTGCGGGATGCATATTAATTTCTCCTGTTATGTACAACTACATAAGTACATTACTTGCAGATACATTAACCTACGATACTTCAACAATGTCTATGAATGTACCTGAAAATTCATTTGTGACCTATTGTAATCATCAAGTTTCGTCGACTTGATCGGTAAATCTATGTACTGAGCCTGCGATTAAAAGATATAAGTGAGAAGTCATGCTAACGTTGCATTCCTAGTTGTTAATAACATGCAAGCATAAGACCATCTCTAAGATGCATCTATTATTACTATAAATAATCAAGTGGGATACAATGTAGATGGATTGGTCAACATGTTTCTCTATGGATGCGTTTGGAGCAAAGGCTGGAGATCCTACTCCACCATAGTCATACTAAGACAAATAATAAACATTCCTTGAAAGAAATCGTTACACGTATACTCTCTAGATCTTCTCTCCTTTTAAGGAAAGTTAAAATATATTCCTGATAATTTTCCTCATTATCCTAGCCCGGAGGAGTATATTAGAAAACGTTCCAATAGCATGCTCTAACCTTTAGAGAAAATGGGAATGCATATAACCTATCTTTCATTTTCTCCTTTTGTATTTACATGATAGCCATTATCTTGTATCTCCCTAAAACTCAGTAAAATTTGATTGGATTTACAAGTCTATAAAGTGAACTAGATACCCCACAACGTACCTGTAGGGGCCTAACTTTTGTGTGGAGGGGAAGTTGGCTCTTACACCATGGGTTTATCTTCAATCAAAGGATTCAGGCATATAATCTATAGTATGAATAACCTATGGACGATATACTTGCGTGGAGGCCTTGAATGGGTCTCTCTATAACCTCTGATGAGGATTTTTAAGAGATTGTTTATTACTGCCGAGTAGTCGAAGGTTCGAGTACTATGTGTTTACAGGTAGGTCAAGGTTAAACTGTAAGGGTTCATGGGAGAGATTTTGTAACCCCTCTCTGGTTCTTCCTCCCTCCTATTTATAGAACATCGGAAGGGCTGTGTTATCATAGGAGGTCAAATTACATGTGTACCCTCCGGGTATCAGCCGGGTATCCCAGAGTTGGTGTTAAAGCCAAAAATGTCAGGTTTGGTACTGTACTCTGACACTGTAGTAGTTGTTGGGTCTATCACTATAGCTGTAAGGACCAACAGCATCGCCGTTCCTATCTGGTGAGCTGGCTGTCTGTCATGTTAGCCTTTGATCATGTACAAATATGGTCAAAGTGCTTCTGATGCTGATGTGGAGTCTTCGTCTTTGAGACTTGTTCATAGACGAGGCTTCAAGTAGTCTTTGGAAGGCTTGTTTATAGATTGAATAGGCTTCGAGGTATTCGAGTAGGCTCCGTGGTGGCCTTCAAGTAATCGGCTGGAGCTAGAAGGCTGCGAGTAGGCTACTATATTTCCCCCCTCTCAGCAGGGGACTCAAAAACTGGTATAGAGGCGTTTGCTGAGAAAAATCCTTGGTTGTTGGAATTTGAACAATTGACAGGGGCATATTGGAGTTCCAAGAGGGGTAAAAAAGGAGGGCAATTAAGGAATGCTGGCGGTTATGGAGTAATAAATGAGCTTGATGGGGCTTATAAATATGGCTTATGAAGGCGGTAACGCTGTACAGTCTTCTTCGTCACTTTCTTCTCCTTCTTCTGTGTGTCCTGAAGAGCATCATGGACATCACACCCAACACCCGCTGCTAGAAGAGGATGGGATTTTCCAAAGACCGTCGTATAGGGCAGAAAACTGCTGAGTTGAAGATGAAGTTCTTCGGTGACCATGAACTTGACTGGGACATGCCTGACCTGGTTGAGTTGGGGCCTGGGGAACCCATCAGCGGGGAATCCTATGCTTACTTGTGGGGGAAGATGCGGTAGAGGTTTACAGCTGCTGAAGAGCATTATCTTTATCTGTCGAGCTTGGCCGAATGTCTTGTGCAGGCAGAGGATCAGCTGGTGGAGGAGCAGGGCTTGGCTGGAGGATATGGCCCGTCTGAAAATAAAGCGGGTCCTTCTTGAGGTGGTGGCAGGGTGGTGGTAATGGGGGTTTTATTTTGTATGACTGTATTTTTCTATTTATGTTGTTATTGTTGTCGATGTCTGTAGATTTTCTTCTTCCGCTTTTCTTTCTTTTCTTATATGTATGGTTTTGGAGTAATTGAAATGAATGAGTAGTTTACTAGAATCATGTGTTTTGTATCTGATAATTTAGGTAAATGAATATAACTTGGGTGGACGAATAGATTGCAGGTGCGGGATCGAACATATCTCTTCGAATGTTAACATGTAGAAGCAGCTACCTTCGGGAAAAATTAACTTCGAAGTATAATAAGATGGACGAAGATTTGTATAAATACTCAGCCTTAATGGAATAATTAACCCTGTATTTGTCAAAAAGTCGATGAAAGAGGTGTGAGACGATGTATAAAAGGGGCCGATTGTTCGAGGCTGGGGATTTGTTTGACTACAAGGCCTCGGAAATGGGGTTTGAATGCGCATACTGATAAAATGGTTATGTCTGGGAAGTTGTAAAGTTTAGACTGCTGAGTTTTCAAGGAGAAGAATTGAAGACTGTAATAAATGCAACTTGGGATTAGGGAGGGTTTAAATGTACCTTCAATTATAAATGGAGTGTTTTTAGATGAACTTCACACATCTTTTACTTCTTCTCTGAGCATAATGTCTGCATCTTCATCCTAAAGCAACGGAAATGCTCCCAACACCAAGCACCTGAGCTGGGTGGCAACAAAGGTCTTTCGTGTATGGGAGAAGACCCTAGAGTTGAAATAGAGGTTTTTCGGTGATCAAGACCTTGACTGGGAGATACCGGATTTGTTTGAAGTGGAGCCAGGGGAACACATTAGTGGGATGCCCTATGCTTACTGATGAGGGGTGCTACAAATGATGGGCCCGCTTTCTGGCCACCGGTTGGCCTTGCTGAAGTCTTTTGCTGAGGAGGTGGTGGACAAGGAAGATGCTGAGACTGGGTGCGAGAAGAAGTGTCCCGTCAATAAATAGGGGATTCTTTAACGTGTTAAAAGTATTTATATAGGATGGTATATAGGGGTATTTGTATTTTTCTATTGATTTTGACTATTTTGATCTGTATTTTGTGTAAGGGCGTCTTCCCGAATGAAATTGGAAGTTTATAAAATAACTGTCCAAGTAAAATTTTGAACTATGTGTAAGTAATAAAGACATAAAATTCGAAGGTAGTTTAGGCGCGAAAATAGTTGGTTTGAGATACACATTATTGGTGTATTTTGATTTTGAATTCGAATAGTAGGTTCTCTGAGGGCGAATGTTCGAGAGGTAATGTGGACGATTACTTATGTGCGAGAGGAAGGTATGTCGAAGGTCTATTGGCTTTGACTGGATGAACTAGTAGTCCAACAATTAGACTGTTAGAATGGTACTATTCCTGGGGTAGAATGTCATGCAGGTCATCATGATGGTTCCTTGATTTATGAAAAAGGGTTAATTTGATGCAGGCATCTGATTTGACAGCTTCGACCAAGGACCAGAAGGTTCGACTTGTTTTATGTTTAAAATTATGTAAACGTAAAATCGGGGGTAAAGTAGTCAAAACACATCTTAGCCGAAAGGCAGGGGTAGTGGTAATGGTAGCGGTTTTGGAAATCGAGGCAGCTTTTTGGTATTCCGAGGAGGTATATATATAGAGGTAATAACAAAGGTACTGTTCACAGTAAAACCAGAGAGTAAGAGAAAGGGAACGTACGGCATTGTTTCGTGAAGCTTGAGAGAAGTTACCAGGTTGTTGCTGAGGTACCGGCTGACTTGCTATTTCAAGCGTACTTCCGTTCACACAGGTATGTCGATTGACATTTATCTGTTTATGTTTGGCTTTGCCTTCTGTATCTGTATGTTGAATCTTCTGGGTTTGTAGTTGAGAGGATATCATCGAGGACAGGGGGAAACCATGTGTCTGGGGGTCTTACCCATTTGGGATTCTGAAGGTATTGATGGTGGGACTGAGATTGGGGTTGAGTTTTTGACTGTGTTTGTATCAATTGGGGAGGGTATATGAAAATGAGTTATTGACACATAATAGTCGAATGTATCGATCTAATTGCGTGCCTCTTCTTCTGTATGATAAGATGCGTACCTGTCGAGCTTCAAGACTGAGGCTAATAGTTGAGGAGATCAAAGAAAATGAGGCTAGTGTCTTTGGTCGTACTCCGATGAATGAGGGCAGCGACGTAGAAGAACTAGATAATACAAAAGATGTCCCATTGGCCATGGTGGCTCTCGAAACTGGGGATTCAAGTTGTAGACATCGTAAGACAGTAGTGACTGAGGATAGTGATGAAGAAGAGATGGAGGGAGGAGAGAGAGAGACGTGAAGGTCGGGTTGAGCCTTCGGGTGATGAAAGGGGTAAAGGGGAACAAAGTGACCATAGTGAGGATTCGACGAAGTCGGATGAGGCCATTGGTTCTGTCTCGGCCAGATAGAGGTAGATACTAGATCGATTTGTGGCTAAATTTGAGATATCAAAGGTAGGGGTGATATTGTATGTTGCGGGTTCAGGGTACAGCTTCCGGTCGAAACCTCAAGAAGGTATTATGGCCTTCAGAGGCCAAATTTGACTAGGGATGAAATTACCTCTTAAAAGGCTGGTGAAGGGGGTGTTGAACTTTTGGGAAGTGGCCCCGTGTCAAACGTCGAAGACATCAAAGAAGAGGGGATGCGAAGGTGCTTCGGAAGTGGTCGAAGGAATGGAGGAGGAGAGATTGGCAAGGAAGGTAAAGTATGTTCCGAAGGGGAACCGGGCGTCGAAGCAGGCAGCGACAGTGCCCAAAGTAGCTTGTGATGCTTTGAGATAGAGGCTGAAGCAGGCATCGACACATGCTGAGAATGGGAAGGGCAAGGTCTTTCCCGAGTCTCCGAGGGCACAACAGCCGAAGCTATCCCACCGCAAAAGGTGCAAGGCACTGGGGGAAGATGATAAGAAGGATATGGACAAAGAGCTTACCATGTCCGAACGAGAGGAGCAGGCTCGAGCTAAGGCTGCTTCGATGGCGGAACTCTGTGGCACTGATCCAGATGAGGCTTCGAGGCAGGTAAAGAAGAGTATGTATCAGGTAATTATTTTTATTTTTTGCAAAATTCTAAAATTTTCTTAAGTGCGCCATGCCTCGAGAGATACTGACGGCTCAAATATTCTAGCAGACAGATGCTTGGGCACAGGCTTTCAGCAAGGCGTAGAAGGTAGCAATAAGGAGGTTAAAAGAGGCTATTAACAATTTGGAGCTTGCTCGAGGTGCTGAAGTATCGCTGGTTTTAGAAATTGGCGTTTTGAGGCGAAATTTGGGGACTATCAAGGATGAATGTGAGAGGAGACTTGAAACTCAACATTACAATCATACACGGGTATTGGAGGTGAAAATGGCTGAGAAGGATAGGGTTATTGCGAAATAGAAGAAAACCTTCCAAGGGCAGTATGATGATAAATGTGCAGATAATGTTAGGCAGAAGGAGCTCATAGAGGATTTAGGGCATGATCCTGAAACTTTGCAAAATTTCCCCACTACTCAAGATCCTATTGCAGACAATGATGCTCAGGCCGATGGGGTAGAAGGAGATGTTGCTGCTGGAGGTGTGGGAGGTGGCGTAGAGGCTCCTGTGATCGAAGGTATCACCGCTGAAACTGTAACTGATGTGATCGTCGATGGTGCAGGGTCGAAACTTTCTACTGGAGGTGCTGGAGGCGCTGGTATTGAAGAGCCTGTTGGGGGAGATGGTGCAGCCACTCCGATATAAGGTATTGTACTGGAGTTTCATACTATTTTTTTGACTTTTCTGTTGGGTTATAATATGTGAACAATGTTGAGTTTCTTTGTACTTGATCTTTAAACTTGAGATTGGTTTGAACTGCTGAAATAAACTGTACTGAAACTCGTTTGTGTTGTCTTGATTTGCATTGAATTACTGTGCTAGATTTCTGAGGTATGCTCTGAACTTGATTTGAATTAATTTGTGTTAAACTTGATTCTCAGATATATGTTGTACTGAAATGTCTTGTATGTAGCAAAACTGTTGATATTTCTTGTATACTGGTATCTACATATGTTGTACATGCAACATACTTGTAGAATTATCAAACCATGAGGAGCTTCGAGATGCTTGTAACACTTGGGTGGAACCAAGAAATTTACTGGACTTCGAAGGTCTAAGCCACAGTGAAGTAAGACGTGGTCCCCCCCAACGCATTCTCGAGGGTCCGGTCTCTCAACCATTGGTGCCCCTCGAGTTTGCTCGAATGTTGGAAGTTTGAAAATTTTCAAGGTCGCCCCCAAGTATCAGTCGGGTCGAAGGGTTGAAATGATACTTGGGGTAAACCAAGAAATTTACAGGACTTCGAAGGCCTGAGCCACAGCGAAGTAAGACGTGTTCGCCGCCAATGCATTCCCGAGGGTACGGTCTCTCGACCATTCGTGCCCCTCTAGTTTGCTTGAATGTTGGAAGCTTGAAAATTTTTAAGGTCGCTCCCAAGTATCAGTCGGGTCGAAGGGTTGACATGATACTTAGGATAAACCAAGAAATTTACTGGACTTCGAAGGCCTGAGCCACAGTGAAGCAAGACGTGTTTGCCGCCAACGCATTCCCGAGGGTCCGGTCTCTCAACCATTCGTTCCCCTCGAGTTTGCTCGAATGTTGGAAGCTTGAAAATTTTCAAGCTCGCCCCCAAGTATCAGTCGGGTCGAAGGGTTGATATGATACCTTGAGTAAACCAATAAATTCAATAGAAAACAGGAGACAAAGCTCGGAGAAAAAGATGTTCATTGCTTTATAGTGTATTTATATTAGTGGAACAAGGTAAAGGTTGTGGCCTATTGTATGGCACTAACTGCATTGTATTCCATGGATTTGGTAGAGGCTCTTCGTCTTCTGTGATCAGGTAATATGAACCCTTGTCAGTTTTATCGTAAACGACATAAGGTCCTTCCCAGGATTCGGCTAGCTTGCCGACATTTTGAGGCTTCGAGGATAGGGTGACGTACCGAAGTACAAGATCTCCAATACTGAAACTTTGTCGTCGAACTCGCTTGTTATATGACTTCTGAAGTGATAGGTGGTAACGGCCGAGGTTGGTGATGGCCCGGTCTCTGGTTTCGTCGATATATAACATGTTGCATCCGAGTTCAAACACATTGTCTTCGTCCAAGAGGTTGGGATCTTGTGTGGGTACTTCGAATTGAGTAGGGAGCACTGCTTTAGTACCATAGGCTAGAAGGAAAGGGGTACAACCTGTAGCTTTTCTTGGTGTTGTTCGATAGGCCCATGCTGTAACTCCTGAACCCATCATCCTTTCTTCGCATCGACACGTTTCTTGAGACCGTCAACTATGGTTTTATTGATTACTTTGACCTGACCATTCCCTTGGGTGTAGTAAGGTGTTGAGGGGGAGAGGATGATGTTGTACTTATTGAGGAAAGTTTTGACTTTGTTCCCGAAAAACTGTGAGCCATTGTCACATCGAATCATATGAGGGCATCTAAAGCGTGTGATGATGTTTTCCCATAGAAATTTGATGACTTCTTCTTCTCTGGTTCCACACAAAGGTACAGCTTCGACCCAATTGGTAAAATAATCTGTTTCAACAAGGATATTCTCTCGGCAACCCAATAATTTAGGGAAGGGACCGATGAGATCGATGGCCCATCGTTTGAATGGCTAGGAGACTTGACTGAAATAGAGGTCTTGGGAAGGTAAGTGGATGTCATGGGCGTGATGCTGGCATTTGTCACAGTGTTTGGTGTACTCTTCGACTTGTTTCTTTATGTTCGGCCAGAATAAACCTTGGGAGACGGCTTAATGGGCCATAGATAAACCAGCAGTATGAGCACCGCAGGTACCTTTATAGAGTTTGGCTAGAATTGTTGAGGCTTCGGTTTAAGAGATGCATCGAAGGAGGATGCCATTTGGGGATTTGCGATGTTTCTCACGTTTGAGGATGGTGTATCTGCGGCAGTTGTCTAATAATGATCGTTTGCCTTTAGGATCATCTGGGAGGATAGTATTGTTAAAGTAGACGAGGAATGGTGTTCGCCAGTCATCTGGATCGAGACTCTCGCCCCAGTATTGATGGCATTGACTTCCATCTGGCTGATACTTGGGCGTTCGAGTACTTCGATATTGAGAGTTTGGGATTCTGATTGGCCTAACATGGTTGCTATGTAGGTGAGGGAATCTGCGTGTCTGTTCTCATCTTGAGGGTAGTGAGTAATAGAAGATTTTTTGGGGAAGTGATTTATGCGCTGGAGGACGAGAGAAGCATACTCAGCCATGCGATCGTTGGCTTGATTCTCACCAGTGTATTATCTCTGAATAAGTTGGGAATCTACAAAAGCTGCTAGCTTAGGGACACCAAGTTCGAGTGCGAGGTCGAGGCCATAGATCAAGGCTTCATATTCAGCCTCGTTGTTGGAGCATTTGAAGTTTAATTTGACGGCCTTCTCTATTCGATCATTGGTAGGTGTGACTAGGACTATACCGATCCCTGAACCGTTAGGTCCAGTAGATCTATCTGTAAAGTGATGCTATCCTATATTAGGGTTCCATGGATCTGTTGGTTTGGGTTGGTCTTCTGTTAGGTCATCTTCGTGTTCCTCCTAGTCGACATCTTTGACCAGGAAGTCAGGAAGGAAATCGGCGACTACTTGGCCTTTTTGGAATATTTGCTTCTCAAATATGATGTCATGTTCGCCAAAATAAGCAGACCACTATTGTACTAATCTAGATTTCTCTTTCTTACTGAGTACTTCTTGAAGGGGATAGCTTGTTATAACACGGATGGGGTGAGCTTGAAAATATGGATTCAGTTTTTAGGAAGTGTATACGAGGGTAAGGAGAAAACGCTCAAGTTTCGTGTATCGAGTTTCTGCAGGTGTTAGAGTTTTGCTGATAAAATACATAGGTTTCTCAATGTTTGAGTCGAGTCGAATGAGTACTGAGCTGATAGAGGTATTGGTGACCGTGAGGTATAAAGAAAGTGTTTCACCTTCGACAGGGGTGCTGATGATGGGTGATCGACCAAGATATGTTTTAAGTTCGTGGAAGGCCTGTTCACAATTGGGTGTCCAGTTGATCTTAGAGTTGTTTTTCTTTTTGGCCTTGTGGACGCCTTAGCCGTGTAAGAGGGAAAAGAGCCAAGCACAGCGGTCTGAGGATTTGGAAATAAAACGGCTGAGGGCCGCTATCTTGCCAGCCACCTTTTGGACATCTCTTTTGGTTTGGGGCAAAGGCATGTCGATGAGGGCTCGAATATGGGTAGGGTCGATCAAGATACCTCATTTGCTGATAAGATGGCCTAAAAATTTGCAAAACAAAATACAAAATTGGCATTTATCTAGGTTAAGTTTCATGTTGTATGTTCGAAGTATCGAAAAGACTTCGGTTAGGTCCTAGATGTGGGTCAGTTTTTGGAGGCTCTTGCATAACATGTCATCGATGTAAATTTTGACCAACTTGCCAAGCAAGGATTTAAACATGGTTGTGACAAGGCGTTGGTAAGTGGCACCCACATTTTTAAGGCCAAAGGGCATAACATTAAAAGAATAAAGGCCTTGTTCAGTGATAAAGGAAGTTTTAAGTTGATCTTCGGGGAGGAGGGGTACTTGATTGTAACCCGAAGCCGCGTCCATCATTGATAGGCACTCGTGTTTAGCAGTGGCATCGAGGAGTACTAAAATGATCGGAAGGGGGAAGTTGTCCTTCAGTGTGTGGTTGTTGAGGTCTGTAAAGTCGATGCAGATTTTGATCTTGCCGTTCTTTTTGGGAATTGCAACAATGTTTGATATCCAGTCAGCATACTTGACTTCTCAGATGAAACCCGTGGCTATGAGCTTGTCGACTTCGAGGTTTAAAGTTTCTCGAAGTCGCGGGGCCAAGGTACCCTTCTTATGTTTTACTGTTGTGGAATGGGGGATGAGGTCGAGGTAGTGGCATGCCAACTTGGGGTCGACACAGGGCATTTCCTAAAATGTCCATACGAATACATCTTTGTTTGTTCGAAGGAAGTCTGTAAGTTCGAGGCGTTCCGCCTAGTCTAGAAAGGTTTGAATGAATGTACCTCGACTAGGACCGTCGAGTTTGATATAGACAGTGGGCTTGATGGATGAGATGGCAGATATCGAAGGTATGGGGATAGAGAGAGACAATGATTGCTATGGGAGTCTAACGATTTTTTAGGTCTGAACGATCTCCAAATGCTCACATGAACGGGTGAGGCGTTGAGAGCCTTTTAAATTCCATATACCATAGGGGTAGTGAAACAAAGGGTATGATGATAGGTCGAAGGTATGGCGCGCATGGCATGGAGCCTGTCGCGCCCGGGGATACCGAGGTATTCAGACTTTTATTGATGAAAAGAAAGCTAGTTTAAAGTATGACTGGGCCGGTGGTAACTAGAAGGCTGATTCGACCAACAACAACTTCATTAGCCTTATTAAAGCCTTTCAGTTTGACATTGACGGCAGTGATGAGGTCTATTTTCTTCATGGCTTGGACAGTTTGGAGGAAAAGTACATCAGCTGCACTTTCTGTATCGATGAGCATGGTGTGGAGGACGAGGTGTTTGACCTTAATGATGATGACTAAAGGTTCGAAATGGGGAAAACGAACATGCGATGTGTCGTAGTCGATGAAAGAGATGCCTTCGGGTCGAGGAGAAAGGCTTGATTCTGGCAGGAGGGCAGGTAGTTTCTCATGGTAGATGAGTTTGTAGCATTCTTCAACATGCCTACGCTTGCTCTTAGAAGGGACGCTATCGATATTATTAACTTTGATGAGGTGAAGTTGGTAGATGTGTACCTCAGCTGGGTCGACAATAGGAGCGGATTAAGATTTTAGGTACGACCCGTCGAGATAATCATGGAGGTCGGCGGCGTACTGATGTTGGCGACCTGCTTTGAGGATGATTTTGAGAGAGCGCTGCAGGACGAAGCACTTATTGGTGTGGTGGCAGTTACACTTGTGGTTGGCGCAGCAAGGTTTGCCGTGTTTGACTTCGATGGGGAAAGGGGTATGCCATATGGGGTGTGCCTGAATCTGTGGTAAAAGAAGGAACGGCTTTGGTCGCTTCCTGCGAGCTTCAGCATTATTGTCACTGTGAGAACATTTGTGGCTCTCAATCTCCAGTAAGATGGGAGCGGTCAGGGGTGTAGGAGTAGAGGGTGAGCCTTGTCAAGGTTTATTGATAGTAGTGGTCGAAGGATGCCTCTGTTTATGTATTTCGTGGAGGCGCTCAAGGTCGATATACCCATTGAATTTTGAGAGCATCTCCTTGAGGGTTTGAGGTTTGTGGAAGACCAGGTACTCTTTGACACGGCTATGATCTGGTAAGGCATTCAAATATGCAAGTACAACGTTCGTGTAGTCGAGGTTTTCATCTTTTGCGACTCGTTGAGAATCCTCTTGGTGAAGGCCTTAAGGGTTTCATTGTTGGATTTTTTGAAATTGAAGAAGGCATCGACTCTGACCTCTCTGTCTTTGTTAAAGGTAAATTGGACGATGAAAAGTTGGGTAGTTGCTCGAAGCTTCAAATCTAGCCATTAGGGAGATTAGGATACCATCGAAGAGGGCTATCACTGAGGCTGGTGGGAAAAGGTAACACATTAGGCGGTCGGCTGTGGAGTAAAGGCTTAGAGCATTTTAGAATTTGAGAATATGAGATTGAGGGTCGGTATTGCGGTATTTGTTGAGTTTTGGAGCACAGAAATTTGGAGGTACCTCGATAGCGAGGAGTTTGGGGTAGAGGGGGTTATTCAACTGATTCCATGAGTTTGGAGTTGGGCTCGTGCTGACGCGGATGAAAGGTTAAATTTTACAGTCGAAGTCCTATTGTGTACAATAGGAAGGATGAGGAGGGGATCGATAGGTTCGAGAATAATGAGGCCGAGTGTTCGGTATGTTTTCGGTGCTGCGCTCCCCGAGACGTTCTCGAGCAGGGCGGCGTTTGGGGTGTTTGGAGGAGCAAAGGGTGGAGTCAGAGAAATCCTTTGTGGGGTGGATGCCAAGATGGATGGAGCCAGAAGGGGGAATAGTAGGGGCAGCACCTTCAGCACCAAGATGAACCGGAGGTGCTTGGATATGTTGCAGGGGTCCCAATTGGTCTCAAGTGGAGATGCATGACGGGGCAGGTGCTAGAGACGGTAGGGGGGCGTCTAGAGGTTGTAGTCATTGTAGCTCTCAGGCTGTGTTGCGCAAATCATCGATGGTGCGGTTCTGTCTGTCGACATCATCTAAATGGCGATGCCGCTCGGCTTCGAACTCTTGCCAGTATTTTTCACGTTCTTGGTGCAGTTGTGCTTTGTGTTTCTCCTCGACTTGAGCGACTTTCTTGGAAATTAAGGCGAGTTTGGCGGCCACTCCGTGGACGGAGTTTCCGGCATGGGTGGAAGCAAAACGGAGGGTGGGGGCCATTCAGAATAATCTGTAGGAGTTAGAAAAGGTGGAAAATGAGCAAAGGAGATTGGTAGGGTGGGCAAGCACAGACGACGCCAAATGTAGGGGCCTAACTTCGTGCAGAGGGGAAGTTGTCTCTTACATCACAGGTTTATCTTCAATTAAAGGATTCAAGCATATAATCTATAGTACAAATAACCCATGGACGATATACTTGCGTGGAGGCCTAGAATGGGTCTCCCCATGACCTCTGATGAGAATTTTTAAGAGATTGTATATTACTGCCGAGTAGTAAAAGGTTCGAGTATTGTGTGTTTATAGGTAGGTCGAGGGTAAACTGCAAGGGTTCAGGGGAGATATTTTGTAACCCCTCTATGGTTCCCCCTCCCTCCTATTTATAGAACACAGGAAGGGTTGAGTCATCATAGGAGGTCAAATTAAATATGTACCCTCCGGGTATCAAGAGGGTATCCCGGGGTTGGTGTTGAAGCCAGAAATGTCAGGTCTGCCACTGTGCTCTGATACTGCAGTAGTTGTTAGGTCTGTCATTACTGTTGTAAGGACCAACAACATCGCCGTTCATGTCTGGTGAGTTGGATGTCTTTCATGTCTGCCTTTGACCATGTACGAATATGGTCGAAGTGTTTCTGATGCTGAGGTGGAGTATTCCTTTTCGAGGCTTGTTCATAGTCGAGGCTTCGAGTAGTCTTTGGAAGGCTTGTTTACGGATTGAATGGGCTTTGAGGTATTCGAGTAGGCTCTGAGGTAGCCTTCGAGTGATCGGCTGGAGCTAGAAGGCTGCGAGTAGGCTACTATAGTACCATTAGGGAGTAATAGTGTGATACTCCCAGTATTTTCTATCATGTTGACCGTGCAAATGATATTTGTGGCATCCCAAATACATAAGGTTAGAGACAAGAAATATGTCCATATCTAAAAAGGCATGAATGCGTGGTACAAATGTCTCTTTGACATATGTCGTCACACATCTGATTATCGATTAATGCTCAATGTGCAGATAGATCCATTGGGCGGGTTGTATATAGTAGATCAATTATCATATATGCAATTTAATTTATTCCCAAGCAATGAATTCACAGAAAAATCAAAGAACAATCTCATAGTTGTGATACCGAACCAATACATGTCATGGGCATTCTATTAAACTAACTAGTGGAGAGTTCCTAATTTATTCGATGATAGTACTAATAACGCAAAACAACTACTATGCAACAAGTAAAGTTACTAATTGGCAATGCTCCCTAGGTAACATCATTCATCTACTGAGAATTTACTACTAATCACTCTTAGAACTTGATCCAAAGCTGTATTGGTAACGTGAGAGAAATCCTAGGCCGCAAACTCTACTGTATTGGGGTCTACATCAACTGCAATCGCGAAATAAGTCTGAGGCAGATCTCCCTGTATTGTCTGTTTGCCTTGCAGTCCCGTGCATAGTGCCCAACTATCTTGTATCCAGTTTATTATTCTTTCATTTTTATTTTGGTCCATTGGTAAACTTCTTGTTCCCTTTGCCTCTGGTTACTCATAGCTGGAAATTTAATTTTACCGTTGTTACCACCTCTCGTTTATCAATGGTTGCGACCCTGTCCATAGCTTCCCCTATCTCTAAGCCCAACATTGTATGACCCTAACACATGCCTACTCTTAGTGGGCATAAGCTTGAGGTTCTTAACCAGTAGCTCATTGTTATGCTCAAAAATGAGGAAAACTTGAATCAAATCTACGTGCACTGTAATCTATCAAATATTGCCTCAGAAGTACTATATTTAAAGCATGGAAAGTTAATATAATATTCCTAATATTTCTGTTTACCACAGCCATTCCTCCACATAACATCATAGTGGAGTTGCACTGCCAAATAAAAATTCTACTGCAGTCATTGAATACTAGAATAATCTAGGGTAATCCATTATCAAGTCTTCATAAATATGGGACGAGGGTATAAGCAAAGGTCCAACTTTGTTAATCAGAGACTCATTGTTCATAATAATAGAATTGTCCATATTCTACAATGGCAAATAAATTTCAGTATCAATACAGGTCAAGGTTATTGGTATCGAAATAGAGTTACACTATGGGAGGTACTCAATGTTCTGAGTGTCACCAACATCTATTATGCATGAAAATCAATACCATCAGTAGTAACTGATGAACATTTCTTGCATAAATACAATTCATAGTATTTAGGTTAATGATTCCCAATCACTACTTGTAGGTGAACCTTATTCATGTCCTATTACTTATGAAATCCTATTAAGTACATGATATTTAATATTTACTTGTGGTTCAAGGTATATAGCGTAATGAAGTACATGATTCCAATCATTACATGCAAGTGAACCCTATAGTAGCCTACTCGCAGCCTTCCAACACTAGCTGAATACTCGAGGTTGCATCGAAGCCTACCTAGAGATTCGAAGCCCATCTAGACAACAACTAAGTCCAAGAAGTCTTCTGACACCAATTGAATGTTCAAAGACATTATAGTCGAAGTCAAAGACAAATGGCCAGCATCGAAATTTAGTATCAGTAACAGAGAGAATTCAACCATTGTAATTCATGGCCAAAGGCAGACACGTCTGACAGCCAGCTCACCAGATAGAATAGTGAAATGAGCCGCCTGACAGCTACAGTATCATAACTGACTTTGAGTACAAAACAATTGTCCCCAAAGGCTATGCATGTAATATGACCTCCCATGATGACTCAGCCCTTTTCTATATCCTATATATATGAGGGAGGAGGCACTATTAAGGGGTTAGAAAATCTCTCCCAAAAAGCCTTACAAGATTACCTTCGAATACCCAGTAACTCATTTTCCTCTTCGACCTATCTGCTAACTCAATATATATAACATCAATCATTCAAAATCCTCGCTAGAGGTCCTGGAGTAACTCATTCTAGGACTCAACGCAAGTGCATTATTTCCGCAACATAGTTTATTATTATCTTACATACTAGTTTAAGCCCCAGGTCGAAGATAACCCCATGGTGTAATAGCTAGTTTCCCCTCTCACGAAACTTAGCTCCTACATATGGCTCCATCTATGCTATACCCACCCCTGTTCTCCCTTTCTTTCCTTCCTTTTATAGCCATATTCCATGGCCCCTACCCTTTCCTCAACCTCCGCCCTTGTCGGCAACTCCGCCGACGGAGTAGCCGCTCAACTTGCCCTCATTAGCCAACAATTCGCTCAGGCCGAGGAGCGCCACACCAGCCAGTTACGGAATGAGCGTGAAGAATGCCGCTAAGAACTCGAGGCCGAACGGAAGCACCATTTATGACTTTGACCGGCAACACTGTGCTCTGGACTAGTTGCGCCTTACCGTTCGAGAGCTTCAACAAGGTCATACCCACGATGCTCCTCAGTACTCTCGATTACCTGCCCCCACGTACTTGGGCCCCACCCTCAACTCAAAGTCCCCCCGTTTCATTTTGGCGCCGAGGGTGCTCCCACTACCATACCCACTGGCTCGATCCATCTTAGTGTGCCCATTACAGAGGATTCCTCTTATTCTACACTCCGTACATCTCGCCACCCAACACGGCGACCTGCTCGAGAATACCTTGGCAAATACAGTGCCTAACATGCCCCGTACCCACGGCCTCGCCACCCTTGACCCCAGCAACCTCCTCCTCATCCTGCCTATCTTACACAGCAAGAACTCGATTAAAAAATTTGTGCCGCTATTCGTGTCAGCGCGAGCCCCATACCGAACTCCTAGAGTCAGTTAAGCAACTTCATTTGCCCCAAACTCCTCACGGTCGATGTACCTCCAAATTTCCATACACCAAAAATAAGCAAATACCGTAATACCGACCCTCAATCTCATGTCCTCGATGGAGTTCCAAAATATTTTAAGTCTATACTCTATAGCAGACCACATCTCGTGTTGCATGTTTCCTACCAGACTCACTGATAGTCCTCTCAAATGGTACCATTGCCTCCCTAATGGTTCTTTCTGTAGTTTTAAACAATTGTCAAACCTTTTTATCGCCCAGTTTGCCTTTAAAAAAGACCGTGAGGTCCGAGTCGACGCTCTTTTTAACTTCTGCAAATCCCCCAACAAATTGCTTGAAGTTTTCACCAAGCGGTTTCTCGATGAGTCGTGTAAAGTCAAAAATCTCGACTGTGTGAATGTCCTTCTCACGTACTCTAACTCTCTACCAGATCATAGTCGTGTCAAGGAGTACATCGTACTTCATAAACCATAAATCCTCGAGGAGATGTTATTTAAGGTTAACAGATACATCGACCTCGAACGCATCCACAAATTCAATCGTCAGGGGAAAACCACGACCCTTAACCACAATAGACCTCGACCATCTTCTACGCCCATGGTCGCTCCCGTCTCACAGGAGACCGAGGGCCACAAATGCCCTTACTCCGATGTTCCCCTTTCAGAAATCTACAAAAAATGACCCATACCGGTCCTACCGAAACAGACTGCCCCCATTAACACCCTTTTCACAAAAATACAGGCCGACCCTATCTGGCGTGCCCCTCTCCCCATCGAGGTCAGGAAAGACGAGGCTTACTGCCAAAATCACAAGTGCAATTGCCACTCTACCAACAAATGTTATTCTCTACAATGATCGCTGGAGATGATTCTAAAAGCAGGTCGTCTATATTAATATGTCACCGATCTTCCCAGCTATCTTGATGGGTCGTATCTCAAGCCTCAACCCACTCTGATGAATGACCCAGCTGAGGTACACATTTTCCAATTCTACCTCATCGAGGTCAGTTACATTGACAATGGTCACACTCGAAGCAAACACAATCGAGTGGAAGAGTATTGCAAACTTACCTATCAAGATAAGCTACCCATCCTTCTACCAGAATCTAGCCAACGCCCTCGACCCGAAGATATAACCTTCATCGATTGTGATACTTCTCATGTTCGTTTCCCCCACTCCAGCCCCTTGGCCGTTATGATTAAGGTCAAATACCTCATCCACCATATCATGCTCATTGATATGGGCAATGTAGCAGACGTATTTTTCCTCCAGACTGTTCGATCCATGCAAAAAATAGACCTCATTACACCGGCCAATGTCAAGCCTATGGGCTTTAACGGCGCTAGCGAAGTCGCTGTCGGTCGCCTTAGCCGCCCTGCCACCACCGGTCCAGTCATCGACAAGAAATCTAAATACCCAGGCATTCTGGGGCGCGACTGGCTTCATGCCATGAAATTCATACCTTTGACTTACCACCAAACACTTCGTCTTACTACCCCTTGCGACACGTGGAACATTAAAGGTTCACAACGCCTTGCTCGCTCATGCGAGCACCCTGAGGTCGATATTGCCAGAAAACTTATTAAACCATAGCAATCAATGCTTCTCTCTCACCCAACACTATCTAACCCATCTAATATACCTATCGACCCACTGTTTACATCGAACTCGACAGTCCTGGTCGAGGTACATTCATTGGTAGTTTTTTAGATGAGGTCGAACGCCTCGAGCTTAACATTTTTTTCGAACAAATAAAGATGTCTTCGCCTGGATGTTACATGAGATGCCTAGCGTTGACCCCTCTCTGGCCTGCCATAGAATTGACCTCATCCCTCACTCTACAACTATAAAGCAGAAGAAATGTACTTTAGCACCAAAGATTCGAGAAGCAGTGAACCTCGAGGTCGAAAAGCTCTTGACCGCGGGTTTTATCAAAAAAGTCAAGTACGCCGATTGGATCTCAAATATTGTAGCTGTCCCCAAGAAAAATGGCAAGATCCGTATCTGTGTCAACTTTACAGACCTCAATAAACATACACCGAAGGACAGTTTCCCTCTTCCGATCTTTTTTATGCTTTTGGATGCTACGGCTGGCCATGAACGGTTATCTATGATGGACGCAGCCTCCGGTTACAACCAGGTACCCCTCTTCCCTGAGGACTAATTTAAAACCTCATTTATTATTGAACAAGATCTTTACTGCTTAAACGTTATACCCCTTGGCCTTAAAAATGCAGGTGCCACTTACAAATGTCCTGTTATCACCATGTTCAAACCTTTGTTTGGCAAGTCAGTCAAATTTTACATTGACAACATGTTATGAAAAAGCCTCCAAAAACATACCCATATACATGACCTAACCGAAGTATTCTCGATACTTCGCTCTTATAACATGAACCTGAACCCCAACAAATGCCAATTTGGTGTTTCGTCCGGCAAATTCGTGGGCCACCTCATCAGCATACGAGGTATCGAGATCGATCCTACTCATATCCGCGCCCTCATTGATATGCCTTCCCCTCGAACTAAAAAAGATGTCCAAAAGGTTGTTGGCAAAATTGTCGCCTTCAATCCTTTTATATTAAAATCCTCTGATCCTTGTGCTTGGCTTTTCTCCCTCTTACGCACCATAAGGCCATAAAGAAGAACAACCCCGAAGTCAATTGGACACCCGATTGTGAATATGCCTTCCTCGAACTTAAAGCATGCCTTGGTTGACCACCCATCTTCAGCACCCCCATCGAAGATAAAATATCTTCTTTATACCTTGCAGTCACTGACACTTCCATTAGCTCGGTCCTTATTCGACTCAAATCCAGTATCGAGAAACCCGTATACTTTATCAACAAAACTCTAACACCTGCAGAGGCTGGATATACCAAGCTCGTGCAATTGCTCCTTACACTCGTCTACAATGCTCAAAAGCTCAAACTATACTTTCAGGCTCACCATATACGTATTATCCCCAACTCAAATCTAGACGGGTACAATAATGGTTTATTTATCTTGGTGAACACGACATCACTTTCGAGAAATATATATCTAAAAAATGCGAAGCAGTTGCTGATTTCCTTACAGACATCCCGGTCAAAGACATCGACTGGGAGGAACACGAAGATGATCTACCAGATGACCATCCTGAGGAGAGCGATCCTTGGAACCCTAACACGGGTTGGCGTCTATTTAATGATGGATCTGCCCGACCTAACAGTTTAGGGATAGGTTTTGGTCACCCCTTCCAATGACAAAATTGAAAAGGCTGTCAAGCTAAACTTTGAATGTTCTAATATTGAGGCCGAATATAATCCTTTAATACACAGCCTCAATCTCGCCCTTGAACTTGGTGTTCCCAAACTTGCAGTATTTACCAATTCTCAGCTTGTTCAGAGACAGTACACCAGCGAAAATTAGGCCAACGGTCATATGGCGGAGTATGCTAGACTTTTCAGCCAACGCATGGATTGTTTTCCTGAAAAATATTCTACTATACATTACCCTCGAGGTGAAAGAAGACATGCCGATGCCCTCGCTTACATAGCTATTATGTTAGGCCAGTTTGAATCTCAAATACTCTATATCAAGGTACTTGAACGCCTAAGTATCGACCAGATGGAAGTCAATGCCATTAAAACTGAGGGCGAGAGTCTCGATCCTAATTACTGGCACACACCCTTCCTTTCTTATTTCAATAGTTCTACTCTCCCGAAAGATCCCAAAGCCAAACGTTCGTTACTAGAAAATTGTTGCAGATACACCGTTCTCAAAGGTGGACTACACAACAAATCCCCAAATGGCGTACACCTCCGCTCCATCTCTCAAAAGGAAGCCACTACCATACTTACCGAACTCCACGAAGGTAACTGCAGTGCCCACACTACAGTTTAATCTATGACAACACATGGGTTATTTTATCCTAATATGAAGAAACAAGTTGAAAAGTTCGCGAAACACTGTAACAAATGCCAACGTCACTCCCATGACATCTGAAGCCCTTCACAAGAGGTCCATTACAACCAAGTCGCTTGGCCGTTCAAGCGGTGGGCCATTGATCTAGTGGGCCCTTTCCCAAAAGTATCGGGTAGATGAAAATATATTCTAGTGGCCACAGATTACTTTACTAAATTGGTCGAAGTTGTGCCTCTATGCTAAACCAGAGAAGAAGAAGTCCTCAAGTTCATAAGGGAGAATATCATCACGCATTTTGGCTTCCCTTACATGATTCGATGCGACAACGGTCCACAGTTTGTTGAGAACAAAGTCCACAATTTCCTCAAGCAGTACAATATTAATCTCTAACCCTCAACACCTTATTACCCACAGGGAAATGGTCAGTTCAAAGAAATCAATAAAACCATAGTCGACGGGCTTAAGAAACGTGTTGTTGAGAAGAAAGGCCGATGGGTTCAAGAATTGCAACATGTACTTTAGTCATATCGTACCGCACCAAGAAAGGTGACAGGCTGTACTCCTTTCCTTCTGGCTTACGATACTGAAGTTGTGCTGCCTACTCAGTTAGAAGTGCCAACATGTGACCCTGACCTCCACGATGAAGATAACGAGTTCGAACTTAGATGCAATATGTTATGGATTGATGAAATCAAAAACTGAGCCATCGCTAACCTCGGCCATTACTATATCTCTCTCCAAAATTCCTGCAACAAAAGAGTTTGACCACGTAGTTTCAATATTGAAGATTTGGTACTTTGACGAGTCACACCCTCTTCAAAGCCTCGTAATGCAGGCAAGTTAGCCTAGTCCTGGGAAGGACCTTATGTCGTGTAGGACAAAACCGACAAAGGATCCTAATATCAAATGACAAAAGTTAAGGGGCCTCTACCCAACCCTTAGAACACAATACAGTTAGCCTCATATAATAGGATGTGACCACCAGCTTGTTCAGCTGATATTAATACAACATAATCAATAAACATATTTTTTTTATCCTCTGAGCTTTATGTCCTGTCTCAAAGTGAACTTCTTGGACAAACCTAAGTATCACATCAACCCTTCGACTCGACTGATACTTGGGGGTAACCTCAAAGTTTTTCAATGTTATAAATTCGAGCAAACCTGAGGGGCATGAATGGTCGAAAGACCAGACCCTCAGGGATGCATTAGGGCCGACCACATAATGCTTCGTTTAGTCTTAATCCCGCGGATAGACCCAGGGGTGACGTTTGAAGTCCAGTGAACTTCTTAGACAAACATAAGTATCAGGTCAACCCTTCGACCCGACTGATACTTGGGGGTGACCTCAAAAATTTTCAGGGTTCCAAATTTAAGCAAACCCGAAGGGCATGAATGGTCAAATGACCGGATCCTCGGGGATGCATTGGGGCCGACCACATAATGCTTTGTTTAGGCTCAATCCCGCGAATATACCCGGGGGTGACCTTCGGACAAACCATAGTATCACGTCAACTCTTTGACCCGACTGATACTTGGGGGCGACCTTGAAATAATTTCAAGGTTTCAAATTCGAACAAATCCGAGGGACATGAATGGTCGAAAGACCAAACCCTTGGGGATGCATTGGGGTCAACCACATAATACTTTGTTTAGGCTCAAACCTGAGGATAGGCCTAGGGGCGACCTTCGACATCCAAGCGCACCGAGTTGGTCAAATCTAAGTATTATGTCAACCCTTCGACTTGACTGATACTCGGGGGTGACCTCAAAGTTATTTGAGTTTCTAGTTCAAGCAATCTCGCGTGGCATGAATGGTCGACAAGCCGAACACTCGGGGATACATCGCAGTCGGCCACATCTTCCTTTGATCCTCGATGTTAAAAGTTTTCCATGGTTCAATTCTTATACAGAGCTACAAGCATACAACCATACCAGCAATTCAAGTTCAATAAGTACCAGTAGCACCACCGTCACGGACTTTGACAGTAGGGTTCGTACCCAAAGCATCAATAGCACCTCCGATTGCAGAACCCCCTTCAACATTTCCAGTACCATCCCCTTCAAACACGGGATCAACTATAACATCTCCAACACCTCCCCATACCCGGTCCACTCCTACCCTATCTACCTAAGCAACATCTTTGATAGCAGGCTCTTCAGTCGATGGAAAGCGCTCGAAGGTCTATGGATTATACCCTAACCCATCTATAAAGTTCTTCAAAGACATGGTCATGTCACACTCCTCATCGTATTGCGCCTGGAAATGTGTTTTGTTATCCTTCAGCTGCTCCTCTTTCTCAACCAGCTTCGCCTCTAACACATTTTGCATTTGATAACTGTTGGCAATCGCAGCTTCGGCTTCCCTTGCAACATCGGCTCTAATATGTAACTTTTCTCATCCTAGCACACCGACCTGGGTCTCCAGTGACATAATTGTCCCATGTGCGAGCGTCAAACTGTCCCTCACCTGCTTCATCTTTTTACTTGATACCTTTTGGGCTTTATTGCAGGCTTGGGACTAAGCATTCACCTGCACGAATACTCAACTACTCAGCAGTTCATAGAGCATAATTACAACTTCATAATTTTATAAACACTTACTTGATACAGAGACTTGTTCATTTGCTTCCCCGCTTCGTCTGGGCTCGTACCGCAGAGGCTAGCCATCGACGTAGCGATTGCTCAAGCATTTTCCTCCAGTTCGACCTTGCGCCGTCTCGAGTCAGCCGGTTCATCCTCATCATCGGCCATCTACTCATGAGGCCTCTTCTGTAACGTTTTCTTCGTCTGCTGTACAGTCGAAGCTTTGTCAATAAACTAACCTTTACCTTTCTTGGTCTGCTGCGGTACCTCAGGAATGGTCTCGGGCATGCTCGACCGTACTGTCCCAGGACCCCCTCGCCGCTCCCTCGGCACATAGCTCAACTTTCGACTCAACCTGTCATAATCCATCTTCCCTGCCCTCGTCGAAGAACTTCCTTCTTTCCTTTTCTTTGAGTGCCCAACAACTATATGAACATCCCTTAGTAAAGTGTCCATGTTCTTTCGCCTCTTTTAGACAATACCCAACTTCACGAACACCCAATTTACCCACTCCTCGTCTTGGTTGATCAACTCATTGATATAAGTCCTCGGATGCTTCAATGAATTATTCGAGGGACCTACAAAACAACAAAAGCAAATTCAGCAATCTACTCGAGCCAGATAATAAGCAAACAACCTTTGACTATTAACTTACTTGGATTATATAGCCTATGCTTCAGCTTATGTACCTCCTCTCCCTCGGCATTCTCATAATTACCCCTCACCACTGCCAAATCCTTATCCTACCCATGCCTAGTTGAACACAGGTCAAATAACCATAGTTTGTGCGTATGGCTTTGGATATGATACGTATCTACCCTCTTATTCCCTTTCCTCAAGTAGAATGATATGATTTCGAACCACTCGATCAAACCCCTCCTCTCACGTTTCAACTCCACATTCATCCCCTCAACAATTCTCATCATCTCATAAAAATTTCCATTCATCTGGCATGGGGCAGCATCCCAGAAATTTAATACCTGTTTTACCAGCCTTCAAAGAGGCAACTGCATACCTAATCGAATATGGCCCCTGAACGCCATAATCTCCTCCTGGTGGGTATCCTTGAGCGAGAAATCGGTCCCTACTGGCACCAATATAGCACCCACCTTCGACAACTCATGTTCGACATGAATCGATCCAGTCATACCCTTTCTGAGCCGAGGCTGGCCCCGCCGTTGTCCTCGAATCCTCTTAATCATCCCTATTATCACTCTGCTCCTCTTCCCCTTCCTCAATCTCACCACCCGAAGGTTCGACATTACCTTCATTCCCTCCCCCTCCTCATTTTCCTCCTTGTCACTCTTTCTAACTATTCGATCCCTACGACAGCTCGTAGTCAAAGCTCCAACCTCTGGCATGACCATAACCAATGGGGTGTCTGTTATAATTTCTAACACTTCTACATCACTGCTCTCACCCCCTCGACCTCGACCAGATATACTTGGTTTATTTACTTCGTCCTCCTCATCTACCAGCCTCATCCTCGAAGCTCAACGGGTACGCATTATACCCTTCAGAAGAAGAGGTTCGAAATTAGCTCGATATATTTGAGTATCAAGTTTCGGTATCATATTATTTTATACCCTCTCCAAATCATCTAACCCACAGTTGAATGTTCTACTGCAACCCAAACCACCCCCTCACTCTTCCCATTTCACCGCTGGGCCGGACCTCCAGCTACATGGGTTACCCCCTTCCTCAATCACATAGTTACAGCCAAAAAGCATACCATAGAGACAACAAACACATGAAGAAGCAATAGCAAAATTAAAAGGTCTATCTTTACTAAGTTATCAGAAGCATACCTGTTCGAGTAGAATCGATTTCCCAACAATAATGAGATGTTCTTCTCTCCCCTCCAGCAATTGCAACCGCAACAATGATGTATGTGTTTCCCCTCTTCCTCCTTTTTTCTCTCTTTAATAATTGCTTGAGAATAGTGAATCTTTCTCTCCCCCCTTTAAATACTACCCAAGGATAACAAAACTGCCTCGGTTTCCCCACTCACCATCATTACCACTCCTCCACTCTCCCCTCATTTTTTGGCCACAGAATGCTTTACCAATATTGCCCTCGCCTGCTCTTATGTGCGTGTCACACACGTACGCAGTAAAATACTCTTATAGCCCTCACAAAGCTTCTGGCACACTGCCTGAAGTTGTCAACTCAAACCCACTTCTCACCTCCACCTCTTTCCCATAACCCAAGGAAACATCATGATAACCTGCAGTAGCACACTGTCCTAGGAACAGTATCACCTCTGATATATCTGCTATTTTGGCTGTTAAACTTTGCAGTCGAAGCACCCATGCCCAGTCTCTGACATATTCGAGCCCTCTCATGCTTTCAAACCTTCGTCTATATTCTACTTGATCCCATCATACATACACATTAGTACTCGAACCTTCGGTCAGCACTTCTCTTTATATAAATGAACCCCAGTGTCTCACCATTTTTAGTCATTTTTACTACTTAAGTTTGACGTTCGACAATTAATATTGCACCTATTTTATCATCGTCTACAATACCTAATATGGTTGGACTATCACACTTTGACAAATATGTTTTGTTTCATTCAGAAATAGAAAAGCCCTCGGGCATACAAAAAAGGGGGAAAGAGAAAGAAAGAGAAACACCAACAACATAACAATACTAGCAACAAAATACTACATCAACAACAATAAAAAAAACTCCTACATGCCCACCATCACATCGAAGACCCCCCATTTACATACGGGGCAGTTCTTGCAGAGCCCCGCCTCATCCTCGACCGTGTCCTCAGCGTCCACCTGGTCTTCTGCAGGCTTTTTAGCAGATAGTACCGGTTACTAACATTCGGACCTAGCCATTGTATCACCCTTTACATGAGCTCGTACAGGTGCCCGCAAATAGGCTCCCCCGGCTCCAGGTTCACCAAGTCCGGCAGTACCATGTCCAATCCCTGGTCTCCAAAGAACTTCTCCTTCCAGACCCACGTCTTCTCTTCAAAACGGTGCTTCTTCACTTCCATCCTCTTATGGTACCGTGTGTTTAGTGTAGTTTCCATGGTTGGGTTTACAAGAGAAGAAGATGAAGAATATGGAAAATTTCCCCCAAATAACCCATATTTATACCACGATTAAGGACACTTATTACCCCTTAATCACCACTTACATTAATTAATCTCCCAAATTACTTTCCTCAGAACTGCCCACAGTCAACCAGTCAATTCTTTAACTTTCCATGCCTAACCGATTTTCTTAGTACGCGTCATCTACTTTAATTTCTGAGACCCCTGCAGAGAGGGGGCGAATGTAGTAGCCTACTCGTAGCCTTCCAGCAATAGTCGAATACTCGAAGGCTGCATCAAAGCCTACCTAGAGACTCGAAGCCCAACTTGACAGCAACCAAGTCCAAGAAGTCTTCCGACATTAATTAAATATTCGAAGACATTATAGTTGAAGCCGAAGACAGACGGCCAGCATCAGAATTCAGCATCAGTAACAGAGAGACTTCGACCATGATAATATATGGTTGATGGTAGACACGTCTGACAGCTAGCTCACCAGACAAAATAGTAAAATGAGCCGCGTAACAGCTACAGTGTCAGAACTGACTTCAAGTACAGGACAGTTATCCCCAAAGAATATGCATGTAATCTAGCCACGCATGGTGACTCATCCCTTTTCTATATCCTATAAATAGGAGGGAGGAGGTACAATGAAAGGGTCAGAAAATCTCTCCCAAAAGTTCTATAAGATTACCTTCGAATACCCTGTTACTCATTTTCCTCTTTGACCTATCTACTAACTCGATATATATAACATCAATCATTCAAAGTCTTCGTTAGAGGTCATGGAGTAACCCATTCTAGGACTCCACGCAAGTTTGTTATTTCCGTAACATTGTTTATTATTATCTTATATGCTAATTTAAGCCTTAGGTCGAAGATAACCCTGTGGTGTAAGAGCTAGTTTCCCCTCTTACGAAACTTGGCTCATACACATGGCTTTATACTCACGAGTTCCTATTAAGCATCAAATCCTAACTTTACCCTGTATAATGGTGATTTTAATGTTAAAGTATGTTTTAATAAAGTGTTAGCCAAGACATCTATTCAAAACCACTCGATGTTGGTATCCTTATCTAGCTACTAGGGTGTTTTAAGCCCTAAAGTTCTTATAGGGGTTTGTATATTCTAACCAAATAACCCTATTTACTACAAATATGAGGGGTATTAAATGTTTAGCTGACAGGTGGTCACACCCTGAAGTCTGTTGAGTTTACAAGATAGGTAGATTAATCTTATCTTTGAACTAACATTCTATGGTACTATAGGTTGCTATTAGTACTTATATACCACTAAATATTATCAAGTAACATCTAATTTCACTAGATATGAAAAATTGGTTTGCAGATACCAAGTTTTTAGAAAATAAGACAAAGCCAATTCTCAATTGATTTCAAATTACTGTACCTAACTTTTAATTATAATTTATATATGACTCCCTGTCGTATTCTAAAATAGTCTTGGTTTTCTTGTTATCTCTAACATCTGGTCATAATAATTAGTATCCTAGGAGGAAATCATTAATATCCTATAAAATACTGTAACATACTTGATTAGGTATTAATTTTTATTCGTGTATTGCATATAAGTTAGTCATATTTCTAATATAGGACACCACATTCCAAAAAAAAATTAAAAAATATTTTAGAAAAAAAAAAGTAATGGGTTCCCCCAGGAGTAAGTCTAGTCAATAGGAATTTTTTTTAAAAAATTGACTAAATTTGACCGAAAATTAGGCTCCAAAATCAATTTTTAGTGTATGAACAGGTCCGACTTGGTCTGGGTCAAGGCTTCGATAGAGTTGGACCAGTCTGATATGTATCCAGCTACATTGCTGATACATGTCCTGCAATAGTAGCTGCCACGTGTTCTGCTATAGTGTTTCACACGTATCATTGCTACAATACTGTATGATGACACGCGTCTGCTACAGTACTTACTACGTGTATGATGATACGCATCTGCTATAAGTCCATGCATGCTACGTCAGTACATTTGGGTCCCATATGGACCATGCTACGTCATCCCAGGTAGGTCCCAGATGTCGCGTGTTGATAGTGAATATTGTCACTTCAGCAATGTGGGTCACACATCCTTGCCACGTTACCAAATCTGATATGGTAATGCTTTGATTTGATTAAGTTTGGTGTAGTTTGGATTTTATAAAATCAGACCTGAATCGAGTCTAAAAAGCCTAGATGATGTCAACATATATATAAAAAATACCCTAAAGAGATGATGACATCAGTATAACCTAATCTGCCGTCAAAATTAGATTTTTGGCCATGAAATGCCTATGTCAATGCCAATTTTCTGCTGATAGGAACATCTCCTGATGAGTGAAATATACCACTGTGATCATTATAGAGTAGGCTTTGCAACGAATATATGAACTCCTCAAACTAATCGCTAAAACGGTCCCTATTTTGGTTTGAAAATAGTCCTTCAGGAGGGAAAAAATGCCAAAAAGTAGATGTTTTCATTAAAAAAAACGTATTAATTCATATACTCATATCTATGTATCTTATACATTAGATCGTGCAATTAATGCCCAAAATTGAATTATATACAAATATAAACCTCGGCAACACACAAAAAAACCCAAAAATGTTCCTTTGGAGAACTTTTTCTTCTTTGATCCACTAGCTTTTCGCAGTGTTGATAACGTGTTGGATGTCAAACACTCTAGACGCTATATCCATAGATATGAGAGAAAAGAGTGATTAATATCATTAATTGGGACCCTGAGGTTGTTGTAGGTTACAATATTAAACCCTTATTGAGATATTTATTTCTTTGTAAAACTCTTCCCATAAGCCCTAGTTTACATTGGCTTGTTAGGAGTTCAGAAAGACACCCCAACCCAGTTGGCTTCCCACCTTAGGCCGGATCTAACTCCTAACATAAAGAATATTTGGTATTTTTAGACCATCAAATAAGTTTTGAAAAAATTATTAGAATTATCCATAAAGTCTTTATGATGTAAACTGATTACGCGGAAGCCAATAATCAAGAAAAATGCCAGTTTTAACAAAAAGAATTAGGTTCTTTAGGAACCCTAATTTTATTAATTAGAACCTTGTTCTGAATAAAAATACTTTAGCTGAATTAACTGTATTAACTAAGAAACAAATAACCTAGACCTCCCCTTTTATAGAACACAAGGGGGGTTAGAATTAGGAACCCAAATTCTATTTGAAATAAACTTCTACTTAAATTAGAAAATTGCTAATAACCCATATTGGACCTCTCCAGCAGAGTTTAAACTAAAACATAAAATATAAAGCATTAAGTAAACTTAGGTCACACGGTGGGTAGACGATCCTATGAGGGATGTGTCACATCAAACCCTCCGTCTAAGAAGATTTCATCCATGAAATCAAGGGGGCGGTGCTCCATATGACTCACGCATGTATGCGCATCCCAGTCTCTTCGTCTTCATCCCGCATAACGTGTACGTAATTTATAGGGTAGAACTCTTCCAAAAATCTTGAAGTCTTCCACATAATTTTCCGTACCCAAGATTATACCCGAGAGCGGGGGTACGATATTGTCACCGACATCCCTACGTTCATTGACATCTAAAATTTAAAGCTGAAAAAATATTGTGGTTCGCTCTTCGAAACCAGCTACGAAGCTTTCCCAAAACGGATCAACATACGAAAATAATTTTTTTCCTATGGCCATCATCTCCCCCATACGGATTAAATATTGGGATACCTCAGACTGTAATATGCGTGAACAAAACTGCTGGACGAGACCGATCAACATCTTGTGATTCATACGTGTCTCCTGAATCCACTACTGAGTAGCATGTTGATTGGTAGTTACAGCCGAAGATGCACTATTTTGTTCGACTCAGCTTGGCCTTTTGACCGTACTCATTATTGGGGCTGGTTGTTGTTCATGAAGCATGTGTACAACACGTACTGTGGGAGTTGTCTCTCCTAAATGATAAGTTGTGGTACCAACCACTGTCGGGACTGATGTCGGCATCGGCTGGCCTTGTTGGTTGTATTCCTGGGTTGTCTCAAGGCGGAAACCTCGTAGTTGGTCCGTGGATGCCGTGATTGATCTATTGGCCTTGGGTTGTACCCCAATTTCCTTAACATCTCAAGTTTCGGCTTCGAAAACAAACTCTTCTTCAATCGGAGAAGTGGGTTCATCGCTGTTGCTGAAAGAATTATCGTAGCCCCACTCCTCACTCTTATCAAACCTTCTGATTGACACATCGATTGGTTCAAATTATAAAAACCAATCATCATTTGGGTTTATAATCTAAACGGGAAGCATATCCCATTGTTGCTGGGTTATCTCTTCGTGCGGGCCATTTGTTTGGTTGTCGGCTGTTATGGCTGGCCCTTCGGCTATGACTTGGATCCCGCTTCTATCACCATTGTAAGCCTCGATTTCAACACCTAGACTTGCAAACAGATTTTTGAGATCATCGCTCCTCCCGGCGATGCTTCCCTTTAGAGAGATCCTCTGTTATACCCAACGGAGGTGGTTGGGGGGCAGGGAGGGGGGGGGGAAGGCTCCTCTACCCAAAGCCTCGACAAGCTTGTCAAGCTTATTCTCTATCCTTGCTACATCTTGAGCTAGAGTAGGTTTCTTCATCGTGGTTCTTTCACGAGGAATCTTTGCTCTTGAAACTGACTGCATTTAGATCCCACACAACTCTGGTACCACTTTGATGTAAACTGATTATGCGGAAGCCAATAATCAGGAAAAATGCTAGTTTTAACAAAAGGAATTAGGTCCGTGAGGAACCCTAATTTTATTAATTATAACCTTGTTCTAAATAAGACTACTTTAACTTATTTAACTGTATTAGCTAAGAAGCAAATAACCAAGACCTTCCCTTTTATAGAACACATGGGGGTTAGAATTATGAATCATAATTCTAATTGAAATAGACTTCTACTTAAATTGGGAAACTGCTAATAACCCATATTGGACCTCTCCAACAGAGCTTAAGCTAAAGCATAAAATATAAAGCATTAATTAAGCATACGTCACACGGTGGGTAGACGATCCTATGAGAGATGTGTCACATCATTTTATCATAAAATTAATATTTTGAGATTTTGCACCAAGATAAACGTGTATGCCATATACTGCAGTTTCTGGGGAAGGTGAGTCAGTGAATTCGAATCCCATCTATTGACATCTCTATGACAGGACAAATCTTTTTATTTCACTAATTCCGTTTATGCAAGAAGGACTATGTGGTAAGGTGTGTCGCTTTCAAATTTTCCTCAAACTTCTTTGTAGGTCAATATCCCAACCTAACAAATAAGGATATCAAATGAGAGATTGACAAAGGAAGGGCCTAGTTGTTTGAATTCTCATTCAAAATACCTCCAAGGCTGGACCTCCGAAAGGTAGATTTCAATAAGGCAAAAGGTTAGGCTTCCTATCTTGTTTAATTTTTTTATCTTAAACATTGATCTTCCAAATTATATAAATAAAGGGCCACACTACTTTGTTGCAAGAGATACTATTCAAACATTTCCTTCTTTGTTCTTGCTAATCAATAATTATTATAGCATATTATTGATACTATATATTAAAGTGGTTTGGTGTGATAGTGCATAAAGAATTCCAAATTTAAGCAAAAATGGTTAGAAGAGATGAACGTGAATGATGCTAGTCATGAAGGAATCAAGACGATTGGAGTGAGAAATTCCTGCGAGTTCTTAACAAATCCAGTTCTTCGGGTATGCGTAGTTACTTGGAATATAAATGGAAAGGTGAGTCTGTAGTTCCCACATCCATGGACAAGTAAATATTCAATTCTCTTTTTATCTTTGTGAGATATGGCCTGATTTGTTTCCTCTATTTTGTAAGTATCTTCACAAGATATAAAGGAGCTAGTAGGTGACCGAGAGTTTGATTTATATTACATTCTGCATGAACAAACATCATTTAAAGAGATGATTGAGTTTAGTGTATGCACGTACACTTCACCCGTGCCACGGTATTTTACAGGAATGTAGGCCCCTGTCTCTCATGATATATACAATGATCAGTCGCAGAGAAAAGAAAACACATCTATCTCTCTGTTAAATGAACCTTGATTACGTCTGTTTTCTCTCTTGAAGAAATGACTCAAGAAAACTCTGAAAACTTGTGAAAATGAATAATAATAAAGTTGGGTTATATAGAGCATAGGTGACTCTTCACCAAGGGTCACACCTTAAGATACACCTCAAGTTAGTGCCTCTTCACCAAGGAGATTGCCCAACTCACACCTCAAACCTAAAAAACTTAAAATTTGACTAAGTGTTCCATAGAATGCCCATGAGCCCATGACCCTAGGCCTCAAGGAAAAATCATAAACTTATAATAATAAGCGGGTTTCCTAGGACTGACAAGCTCAAGGATAGCCCATGCACCCAAGCTAGTTTATACGCATGGGTCGTACATGCGCTTGTGACCCACCAACTCTCGCACACACCACAACAAAAGTTAAGTAATAAACTTACTTATATAGTAGAGTTGAGCTTCCCTCATCCAATGTGGGACTAAAAACACTTAGTCCCACCATTTGTTTAGGAAAACCAAATTTTCTTTGTATTTTCCAAGAATCCCCCAAATTTGAATGGTGACTAAGGCTGGCAATGGGTCAGGTTTGGGGTGGGTGCAGTAATACCATCTCCATACCCGCCAAACCTACTCTAATACCGTTTAACTTAAATAGGGAATACCCAAACCCGCCCCGTCAAAATTTGCCTATACCAAACCTGCCCCGACACCTACTTAAAACCCATTTATCTTAAGTTGGGATCCCCAAGCCTGCCCCATAGACCTGCCTCAGTTATGAACTTTAAAGCTTTAAGATGAAACCATCGATTTGGGTTGAAAATCATTGATTTGAGATGATTCTTCTTAGGTTTAAAATTATATAGAGAGAAAGAGAAACGAGCTAAGGATAAGAGGATAAAAGTCAGGATGAGGAGGAAGTAAAAGTAACATATCTTCAATTGAATTAGCTTTAAGGGTATTCAGGTCATAACCTATATAACTGGGTCGGGTGATGGGGCCCCATTTATTTGAGCCTAAAACAAGACCTGCCTCAATAAATAAATAGGTTTTTTTAGACTAAACCTGCCCCATACCCGCTATAATCATACCAAACCGGCCTCATTAAGGCTGGGGCGGGGTGGGTTAAATTTGCCAGCCCTAATGGTAAAAGACGAACTCAGACAAAACAGAGAAAATTAGGGAATTGATGTCCTACATCGAAAGAGGTGTCTTGTGGACTTAAACCTTCCCTAGTGAATAAAAATCAGATTTACGTTGATTAGTAAGCATATGTCTTGAACTGTCAGCTTTAGTGTAAACCAAGACAATAGTTTCACACAGTACTTTTCCAAATGCAATCGGCTCTCACAATTGTATCCAATTCGGCCCAGAACAAAACCCAGATTCATTAGTGCTTATAGAAAATTTTACCCTATAAAATTCTCATGGAAGCGGCCCCACCTTACACTCACATAGGTAATTGCGTATTAAGACAATAGTCTTCAGATAGTCCTAATTTAGACCTTTTTGGCAATGGTACTTATACCTTTGTAAGATACCACACTATTAAGAACTTAAAGGAAGGTTATCTGCCTTTCCAGTGTTCATAAGGAGTCTTATCAATCTTCTTATGAGATAACTTATTGAGAATATAATTCGCAAAAAGTAATGCTTCACCTCATAAGTTTTACGGCAAACCAGAATTATTACGCATAGCATTAAGCATATTCTTTAACGTTCTATTTTTCCTCTCAGTAACTCCATTTTGTTGAGGCGTGTAAGGTATAGTAGTTTAGTGTATAATACCAAACTTAGCACAAAGTTCTCCAAAAAGAATAGAGTCGTACTCCACACCCCCTTAGTTCGAAGAACTTTTATCTTTTTGTTGAGTTGAGTCTCAACCTAATTTTTAAAAATAACAAACATTCCAGTGCCTCATCTTTGCTTTTAAGCAAGTATGCATGATTGTATCTTGTACAGTCATCTATAAAAGTAATAAAATATTGTTTTTTGCCTCGTGTTTGAATAAATTTCAAATTGTAGAGATTACTGTAAATCAAATCAAGTGGTTAAGTTTTACGTTGTTCAATAGAATGGAAAAATTGTTTAGCAAAGTTTTCTTCAACATACACTTCACATTTTTGTTTGTAATCAAGATTGAATTTAAGCAGCAATCCTAAATTGACCAATTTACGCATCGAATCATAATTTATATGTCCTAATCGTTGATGCCAAATATTAAATGACTCAAGCAAGTAAATATAATTCTCCTTCTTATTGATAATTGAAACTAGTTTACATAAGACTGCTAGTTGAACAACCCATCACACTTATAATCCTTTCCTATGAATATACTATTCTTAGTCATCATACATATGTTTAACTCAAATACTAACTTAAAACCGTTCTTAATCAGCAATGCTCCGAAAACAATGCTCTTGTAGCTATCAAGCATATGCAGTACTTCATTCAAAGTAACTTCTTTTTCAGATGTGAACTTTAGGACCACTTTCTCTTTTCTTTCGACCCTTGATGTCGAAACATTTCCTATAAACACTTTCTCTTTATGTTCAATCTTATTGTAAGTAGTAAATAAACTCTTGTCATGGCATATACGGCGTGTGGCCCCTGTGTCCACAAAGCATCCCCTGAAATCTCTTGCCAGGTTGATTTCGGAGATCACTGTACACATGTTCTCCATCTCAGTAATGTTTTCTTGAGTGCCTTTGTCACTTTCTGGTCCACTTTTATGCTTACGACATTTTATTGATTTATGCCCTAGTTTTCCACAAACATAACAGCTCCCTGTAACCTTCTTAAAGTCTTTACCCTTAGAGCCTAGATAATTCTACCCATTTTTTTTTTTGAGGTTTAGGGTTTCCCTCGACCATGTTAGCCTTGGCATCATAAGAATGAACAACATCCTTCGTCTTGTTGGATTTGATATCTTCTTCAATCCTTAGCCTTATGATCAGTTCCTCCAACTTCATTTCCTTTCTCTTATGCTTCAGATAACTTTTGAAGTCCTTCCAGGATGAAGGTAACTTCTCAATTATCGCAGTAACCAGGAAAGATTTACTTAACTTCATACCTTCTGCATGAATATCATGCAGAATAATCTGCAATTCTTGTACTTGAGTAACTACAGTCTTGGAATCCCCCATTTTATAATCTAGGAGTATGTCGACTATAATTTTTTTTAATATGGCATCTTCCATCTTATTCTTATGGTCTAAGGATAACCACCGTTCCTTTGCAGGCTCCATTGGACTATATACATTGTGCAATGTGTTGTCCAACCCATTCAGGATATAGCTCCAACACAGAAATTCGAAATGAATCCATGCCTCTACTGCTGCTACGGCTGTTGGGTCAGTTTTTTCCTCCTTTAACTCTGGTTTGTCCTCTTTGAGGAATTTGGCCAAGTTCAGAGTCATGAGGAAGAATAACATCTTCTGTTGCCAATGCTTGAATTCAGTGCCATCAAACTTCTCGGGCTTAACCTTCAGAACTTGTAGGTTACTATTTTTACCCACCTTCTCAGCGAGATTTACCATTATTATAGTCTTTGATTGCATAGAAAATTAATCTGTCTTAAGATTGTATTATAATATGCATGAACAAACAACACCTCTTAAGGAGATGATCGAGTCTAGTATATGTACCCTATCTCCTTAAGATAGATTCACCCTTGCCATAGTGCTTTACAGGAATATAGGCCTCTGTCTCCCAGGATACAATGAATGATCAGTCGCCGAGAAAAGAAAATACGTTTATCTCACTGCCAAACAAACCTTGATTGCATTTATTTTCTCTATTAAAGAAATGACTCAAAAAAACTCTAAAAACTTATAAAAATGAATGAAAACGGAGTTCGGTTATAAAGAGCATAGGTGACTCTTCACTAAGGGTCATACCTTAAGATACACCTCAAGATAGTGCCTCTTCACCAAATATCACACCTTAAGTTGTATCTGTCGGAGACAACCTAACTCACGCCTCAAACCCAAAAGGCTAAAAACTTGACGATGTGTTTCGAGGAACTTGTATGAGCCCATTTCTCGAGGCCCCAAGGCCGAATCACAAACTTATAACAATAAGTAGGTTTTCTAACTCAAGCAAGCCCATGGATAGCCCATGCACCCAAGCTAGTTTGTACACATGGGTTGCACATGCACGTGTTTGACTTTATTCGTAGGGATTGGGGCAATGGTGACTTGTGAAAGTTGTTGTTGCTGCCCATAGTGGTTTATGTTTTAGGAGAATAATAGTTGTGAGATTTAAGCATTTAAACGTGTTTTAAGAACCTACCTTGTAAAACTTATGGTTTGTGTTCCCCAAGCATCTAAACATCCCTAATTTCTCACTGTCAAATCCCTAAATTCAAGCAACGATCAACATCAATAAGGGTTATGAATTTGTACCTTGCTGCTATCACTAAATTTCATTCTTTAAGAAACTATTTAGTAACCAAAAACACAAGCAGAACACAAATTACAGAGAATTGGCAATCAAGTTACAAAGCATAAACAACATAAACAATTTAGTGGATTGATGTTAAATTTACCTCGTGATTTAAGCCTCCGAAAAGAATGATTCCTGTATACACACAAGTTGCAGAGAATCAACAATAACATTATACCAACCACATGCAATTCTATTAAGAAACAAAGAGATCAATCAAATCATATTGGGAGATCTAATCAAAAATTTGGAGATAGAATTGAGGATATCTTTAAAGCCCAATAACACGACTTGATTTCAATGTGTTTCCTTCAATGATGGCGTACTAAATCATGAATTGAGTATTTTGATTACACAATTACTCGACCTAAATGAAACCCTAGCAAAAATTCATCGATCTGAAGTCGTAAAATTTGAAACTAAAATAATCCAAAGAAAATTTGGAAGAGAAAGGTAATTTGGGAACATGATCTCATAGCAAAAGCTGTATCGAAATCCCCAAATGAAAACGAGGCCGAATTATGAATAACGTTGGTGGGTGAATGAACCAGGAGGATCTAGAGTATTTGAAGATTGTCAAAGTTGTTCGAACGGTGTTGAGTATCGTTCGAACGAGTTGTCATGTCCTCTGGAATTTTTGGCACAAAACCATATTTACGTTCGAATGAGTTTGGTTTCGTTCAAACGACAATGCAAGTTTCTAGGGTTTTAGACCAATTAGTCGTAAAGTCGTTCAAACAATTTCCTAGTTCGTTCGAATGACTCTGGCAGTGATTTTATTTTTGAGGCGTACTTTTGCCTCGAGATACGTTCGATTTGTAATTTCGAGTTCCCTCTATATATGGGGACCTTAGGTTATTTTCTAGGTTATGTTTTTTATCACGCCCCAAATTCTAATAATTAGTAAACCAAACCAATTACTTAAATTCGAGGACGGACAGGTCCCCAATGATAACCAAGCCAAAATAAAGTTAGTCTCAACAATCTACTGTGCACAATACAGAGTAATAAGAATAAAACAGCAGTAGAAGAAAAAAACAGCGATAACTATACTAAAATAACTACAAACCTGAACATGTTAGAGACAACCATTCCAAGAATCTAAACTCTCATAAGGAATCCAAACTATGATCCAAAATAATAACAGAGAGTCAAGCCTTCAGCTTTAGCTCTTCAACAGGATCGCCTCAACCACAACCGCTACATCTCTAGATCTAAAATGTTTATATTGCGAGTGTGGGCAAACCACGGCTCACAAACTTCCCAAAATAGCTGAACAAATATACCGACCAACGAGATTATAATATAAATAATAAGAGATATGAATTTACTAATGATAAAATGATATATGTTAATGATGTTAAAGATGTCTAATCGAGATGTAGAAAAAACCTAATTAATCTATTAAGCTAAAATGTCGAATGCAAAGGAATACTAAGACTATAAACTACACTACGAGTTAAAGAGAAGCGCTAAGAAGAATCGTCCTATAATTTGGTTGATCAACCGCTAGCATATGACTCAGACATTTAAAGAAATCATTATTGGATACAAGGGGTTTGATTTTTTTCAAGCTTGACCATGATAAGGATATTTTACTTGATCAGAATGTTCTGGGAATTTCAACCCAAGGAGCCTAGTGTCCTCACTTTATTTCAATTCCAAAGAATTTTAACCTCACGGAGGATAAGATGGGTACCAAAGGAGAACTGTCTCATACCATCCCACACTCCAGGATGAGTAAAATAGGTATGATAGTAACCTGCCCAAACTCACCTACTATTTTAACCTGAGTTAGGAATCCTAGTAACCTATCAGGGGTTAGCCAATTTAGAGTTAGTTTATGTATCCGACCTCATTATTGAAGATATCAACTTAAGGAGTCTCTATGATCTTAACGCAGACATGATTACCATCAATTGCTTGAGCACAATAGTAGTCAACACAGGCTAGTACACTTGGGATAACCTACATGTCTCCAAAAAGTAGTCAACAATCCCAAAGAACAGAGTTTACAATCTCAGCTCTTTAACGATTATGTACTTAAGTCTCTAAAATAAATGGACAGGAATCCCACTAGGTTCCAACATCAATGGTGACAGTGCAGGCATTGAATAACAACCTGGCGCTCAAGGACAAAGCCACGAGAACACTCAAACGAGAATGATTTCCTAAAACTCACAACGAAGTAAAAGAAGCTTAACAGAGTAGCTCTAGAAGCTCGATGAAACATAAGGACAGTAAATGCCATAGCACGATGAGTCAATAATCCTAAAACAAACTATCTGATGCTAGACACCAACAATCGACTAAACTTATGATAAACTGCCAGTTCACAACAGCAGTTAAACAATCCAAGAGTAACAATGTTCATAGTCCTCGTTTCTTTCTCATCAAAACAATAACGAAACACAAACCACACTTGATAATGGAATCCAACGTTCTTGTATCAACGAAAATGCTCAAGGACAAAGCCACGAGAACACAGAGTACACCTAAAAAATTCTAAGACTAAACGATACAATAAACACTAAGAACAAGCTCAAAACCAAAGACCGTGTCTTACGAAAGCTATACCGTCCAAGTGACTTGACATGGAATCAAGAACTATATATTAGGATCTTACTAAGTTATTAATATCCAAGGACGAAGCCACGAGGATAACGTAGACAAACCCAAATAGACAGTGCCTAACCCCATTATCATATGTCTAGGAAACTAAACTACGGAAGTCGTTTTATATAATAAGTGATAACTATAATCTCTAAACTTATTCTAATTAATAATGGTTAAATTACGAGGATAATGTCTATATATCGATATACTAACTACCGAACCTAATTACTCGTGTCAAGGAACAGAACAAGTACCCTAACTAACAGCCAACAATTCCATTCTCCTATATTAATGACGTTAAAACATCGTATCTACAATAACCAAGGATATGAGGATCTATACTTACAAGGTTCTATCTAGTAGTTAAATCACACTTTGCATATAGGTATGTACGAACTTATCAAACCCTTAAATACTCATGTCTATGATGGATTAAACGAATAAACCGTACAGGTGCACTAGTCATTAACCATGTACTAACCTAAATCAATGTATAAATATAATAAACCATGTATGGATATAACTCACAAGTCAAGATAATGATTCAGTTATTCAGGGAGGTAAGAACTCGCCTTATATAAAGCTCGATGATTATCCAATCCTCGCAAAAACTAACTCTGCTCTTCCAATGATACGATGCCAACTCCAACACCTATACTCCTAACAAAAGCGAAAGAAGATTAAGCTAACTATGAGAGCACCTACGATAGCCTAACCAATGCAACCCTGACTATACTTATACCACATAAAAAGCATTCAAAATGATTTGCCACAAAAAACATCTGACCAAGTACTCGCTACATGTAATCCTAGATGAGCCAAACTCCACCCCAATGTATGACCACAGGAGTTCAAAAATTAGACTTAATAACAAAAAAAAGTTTTCATAAACCACACATATCATCATCCGATCAAGACTTAATAACAAATGTGTAACACAAGTATGAGGAAAAGAACAAGCATTGATTACTCTTAAAGGAATGGAAAAATGAGATAAGATTATGGTCTATAACAGCACCTAAGGTTTTAATAAAAGCAGTTTATCAATGATGAAAACAGATTTCAGACCTTCTAAACCCAACGATAAACAACTCTTCAGGAATCAAACACCGATCACTTACAATAATAATTACTCTTCAAATCTTCTCTAATCAAATACCAAGCAAGCAAGAGGGTTTTAGTGGTCTGAAAATCAGATTATAAAGTTGTAACAGCAACAGAAAATTACTTACAGAAAAAGGGGCAGCTGCGATTGGTAATGGATGACGACAAGTCGGTGATTGAAGATGGTTAAAACAGCCCTCTCTCTACATCTTAGAACAACAGCAATAAAGGGGACAGCAACTGAAATAGAAAAGCAACAATGCCGATTACAGGCAGCCCTCTCCCTGTACTCTAGAACAACAACAACTTACTCTAAACAAGAGATGATACCAAGCTTGTATTTTCAGATCTGCTAGCCTGGAGATGGGTGCCTTAAAGAGAAGAACAATTAATGGATGAGGTGATGCAAACAAGAGGTTGATGTAAAGAGATTTCAGACCTTCTGAAACACAACATCAATCACTATAATCATCTCTCTAAACCCAACTACGATATCTAACAAAACCTCCTTCTAGACCAACCCAATCTCCCTAAAGCTTAAGGTAATAGAACCAACATAATAGGGTGAGACACTTACCCAATGGAGCATGAAAGTAAGGTAGAAGAACAACAGGTTACCTGCAATCTTCCGGTTGGAGAAGGTGGGTTGATCAACACCTCTCTCTACTCTCTCCAATTCGAATCAAAATCAGCCTAACCTCCAATCTCCCAAAGACTCTCCCCAACCTTCTCCAAATCAAATCAAATCCCTAAAATAGATGTGTGTAGTTATCCAATGGAACGGTACTACGATAGCTACAACGAAGCCTACCCCATACGGGTAAAATAGTGCTATAATGTTAACATTTACAGTAAGCCTATATACCATACTAAGAGTCCTGATATAAAATGATGAAACACAATGCATGATGTCAAGGAAAAAAATATGGATGCATAAATTATTTATTTAATTAAAGAAAAAAATTCAGGACGTTACATTTTTAGGTTAGATCTAGAGAGAGTTCTGAGAGAAGCCTAGGGTTTTGGAGTGATTTATTATAATATACTTAATTTTTTTAAGCAATTAAGCTTTATTTTTCCCAATTTTGGTGTTCTTCGTGTTTCTCTACTAACTAAAAACTTCTCAATCGTATTGTGGATTAAGTGGTATCAGAGCTCCAGTTTCGATTCTCGGGGGGTTGATTGTGGTTTATGGTCTCTACACGTGACCGTATCAAGCAAACAAAGGAGAACTAGTGAGTCCATTGACGATTCATCGTAGACCTAATTCGAAGAAGAATGACGAATTGGAGATGGACAAGGCCAACGATCGACTCACGCTTTTGAAAACGACAATTTTCGACCTAGCTTCTACAGTAGGGGAATTGGTCAACCAATTACATCTCACAAACCTCGCGAAGGCTTCCACTTCAGCGACACGGCGAGGCCGCTCTCATTAGCGAGGCCGCTCGAGGAGAAAAGGGGATTTGGAGGGGGATGGAGACATCGATAATATAGTGATTGATAGCAATTTTAGTGATGCCGATTCTGTCAAGGAGCACCCAGGTTTTGGTAAGTCAATGAATCTTATGCGTAATCTTCGTATTGGTTTTAAGATTGAAATTCTGGTATTCGACTGTTCGATAGATGCCGAGAAGTTGGATAATTGGTTAGAAACTTATTTTTTCGTTTATGAATACTCCAATGCTCATCAAATATGCTTTGCTACGTTGAAATTCACAAGTCATGCACTCACGTGATAGAAATCTTATCAAAAATGCCACAATATAGGAGATTTGGGTTGGAATGAATTTAAGGTATTAGTGCGTAAACAGTTTTATCCGATTGGGTATGAGCAAAAGAGATAACTTTTATGGCACAATTTGTGCCAACAGTTTGAACAATCCATACAGGAGTACACTACGGCATTTCATAACCAAGCCTTGGTTTTGGACATTGATATGGATGAGTATGAGGTGTTCATGAAGTATACAGGGGGTTTTTCGAAGTCCATTAGGAGAGAGTTGAAGCTCTTTACTGTGGCCAATATCGAGGATGCAACCGTTAAGGCAATTTCTATTGAAGGCAAGTACTTGAAGAGTGACAAAGAAGATGACAAGATTAAGTCGGGGTATAAGTCTAATTGGAAAAACGAGCATAAGGGAGAGGCCAAAGGAGAGGGTTCTTCATCCAAGGAATATCATTGCAATCATTGGAAGACGAGTAGGCATCTTTCCGATTATTGTTGGAAACTTCACCCGGAGCTTAGGCCGAAGGAGGATAAGCGCAGTAAAGAGAAATATGCACTAGCTGCTGAGGTTGTTGACCTTCCAGTTTTAGATAAACCGAATCCTAAGCTTACACTTATGTTTCAGCGGACTTTGGCTATCGAGGAGGAGAGTCGGGAAAAGCTTTTTCAAATCAGTATTCAGGAAAAGCAGAGTTTAGTCAAGGTCATTATGGATCCGGGTAGTCAGAAAAATTTGATTTCTGAGACGTTGGAGAAGAAGATAGGTTTGACGATTATAGCTCATCCAAAGCTGTATGGTTTGGGGTGGTTTCAGAAAGATGCGGATGTGATGGTCACAAAGCAGTGTACATTCAAGTTTGCAATTTCTAAAATGTTTATTGACGAGGTGACGTGTGAGGTGGTTCCTTTGGATGTGTGTCAGCTAATCTTGCGTAGCCCTTATCTTTGGGATCGAAATGTGATTCATTATCGTAGAGCTTGTAAGTATCATCTTGTGAAGGAGGGAAATGAGTTCCATATCAATGCTTGTAAGGAGCATGTCACTACGTCAAATTTAGTAACGGCTACTCAGGTGAAGCGGTTGGTTAATGTGAGCGGCAAGTTTGTATTATTGGTGCGACCGGTTCAAGAGGGTACGTCGACTCGGGTGTTGTCTCCTATGACATCGTTTTATAAGTAACAAACCGATATGGGGAAGTTACAAGAGGAGGTTGTGGTACTAACTGAACACAAACCATTCTAGTTATTAGCTACACAGTCCAAGCTACAGCAAGCTCGCCAGATAAAGGGGATGTCGTATCTCTAACATTTTCCCTTGATTATACAGTTTAAGAAGGGAGTGGACAACAAATTGGTTGATAGGTTATCTCGTCCCCCATTACCAACTACTTTCGCTATGTTGATTTCTATGCAAATACAACCTTTTGTTATATCAGGATATGTTGCAGAATATGATGATCCTAAGGGGCATAGTGTATTTCACCGAAAATTGCAGCCAGGTAAGACATGTGTTTGTTTTGAGTCGTTCTAAGTTGGGAAGAAGGGTCAGCTACCTAGTATGTCAAAGTGATATCACAGGGTAATCGGTAGCGCCGCATTCCCACCTTTCCAGTACGAGCTTGTGCAGGAGCTCAAGGCTCCTAAAGGGGGAAGCCATGATCCATATGGATCTGGAGTATTGGAAGATTGTCAAAGTCATTCGAACGACATTAAGTGTCGTTCGAACGAGTTGTCATCTCCTCTGAAATTTTTACCCAAAGCCATATTTTCATTTGAACGAGTTTGGTTTCTTTCGAACGACCATACAAGTTTCTAGGGTTTTAGACCAATTAGTCGTAAAGTCGTTCGAACGACTTCCTAGTTCGTTCAAACGACTCTAGCGGTGGTTTTATTTATGAGGCGTGTTTTTGCCTCGAGATACGTTTGATTTGTAATTTTGAGTTCTCCCTATATAAGGGGAACTTAGGTTATTTTCTAGGTTATATTTTTCGGTTATGTTTTTGGAGTGATTTATTGTAATCTACTTTATTTAATTTAAGCAATTAAGCTTTATTTTTCCCAATTTTGTTGTTCTTCGTGTTTCTCTTCTAAGTAAAAGCATCTTAATTGTATTGTGGATTAGTGCATCTGAATCTCAGTTTTAGTTGTTGTTTTTCATTTTTGATGTTTCGTTGGATGAGAGAATGAAGGATGGGGAATCAAAAATGGTGAAATTTGTATTTAAAGAAAAGAGAAACATGATCTTTAAATCATCGAGGGCATCTCAAAATTGATTTGGGAAATCAACAGCTGAGATCAAGTTTTTCGAACAAATCTTGAAATCCAATAGTAGAGACTCATATTTTGGGCCAAATTGCTTGGGACATGGAAGATCAATGGCTAATACCCTAACCATATTGTTGGGGTTCTTTTCCCTTATTATAGATTTGGTTACGAGTTTGTTATGTTGAACACCTCATCTGCAAAACCTAATATAGTTCAATGAAATGTTAACTTTACTAAATAGTAATTTGGTTACAATTAGTACAAATGACTTATTGTGATGTTGCACATCCCTAAATGGGTATTTCCCACAGTAGTTGGCTTCTCTCTTATTGGTTTTATAAAGAGGGGATCTCTTTTGTTTTCTAGTAGTTAGTTTATGATTTATAAAATTTCTAGTAAAGAAAAATTAGGGTTCCTCAAGAACCTAATTTCCTCTTTCATATTGAATGTACTAGTGTTCTTCTTGATTATTTTACTTCCACGTAATCAGCTTACACTAAAGTGGTATCAGAACGACCTTTTAATCCTTTAATTCAACGAGATGAATGCGAGATATAAGTTTCTTTTAGAACTCGTAAGAGCTCAAACCGATTTGCTCCAAATAATCATATAAGCTTGCGGAGATGAAGATCGGTACAGTCTGCCTCATTTACCCCACGCCATCGAGGAGTTCTCCAGCGTCCCTAGCGTCACGGATTGACATAAACTGCATGAGCACGTTACGGCCACGGCGGTTAAATATATGAGCAAGTTACCTTTATTATACAGCTTGATAGACCCCCCCCCCCCGACCCAAGCCAGCTGTTGGAGAGGACTTGGTCCCGGCTGCCGAAGTAGAGGTTAAAACTTTGATAACAGTTATACCTGCAGTGAAGCAGATAATGGGAAAGATGAACCCATCTTTGTTTCCTTTTGATCCTTATGGGTCAGGCTTGAAATGTACCAAGCCAATTCGGGTTCACGGTCCACCAACCAAACCTAAGCCCACCCCAACACCTCCATATTCGAGACCCACCAACCCAGCCCATAACTGGTCACAAAATACAAATCCCGAGAGCCAAAATCTTAGAAAGGAAGTATCCCCACCACTAACTTCTCATCCTACCACAGACCCACCAACCCAGATTAGTCCACCCCGAACCGAGGAACTTCCCTACTCTTCATATATACCTCCCGCAATAGCAGTACTATGTATGATACTGCCGATAATACAGTCTCTGCCACGGGCTTTGACCACTGACCATAGCCGACAATGCCATGACAATGGCAGCACCGTTTATAGTCTACCCTTATGTGCTTCAGTAAATAGGTCAATGAGGTTTGACCCAAGTAACCTAAACTTTTGGCTCTGTAACAACATATTCCATACGCGTTGCATAGAGAAGGGAAAACTCTGTGAAGTAATCCTTACTTGTGAGTCTACAGATAATTTGGCCAATGAGCTAGTGTAGAAACTAAAGCTAGAGGCTTTCCCAAGTACTGAACCGTTCGATCCTACTTGGCTCTCTCCAAGTCAAGGAAAACTTTTTGAAGATGAGTGCGTGTTAACATTCACGATGGGCAACACTTATAAGGATATTATCCATGCCATGTTAGTTGATATGGATATTTTCCATATCCTACTAGGGAGACCTTGGATGTTTGACAAGAAAATCTGTTAAGGTGGAGAGACAAATACCTTTAGTTTCCTATAGGGGAAATGGGAAAAGTGTCCTTGAGACGATGCCTCACTTTTTGCAGCTGTGCAGCGGGAGTGTGCCAGCTTTATCGTCGATGCTCAATCTCATGGTAGGGCGTATGCCCTTGTCAATACATATTCTTCACCCCCTATACCCATCCCTTCTTGTTTACAATCTATTATTGCAAAGTTCAGCAACATATATGAGGAACATCCAGATAATGGATTACCTTCCTACATGATATCAAACATGCTATTGATTTTGTTCCGGGATCTCCACTCCCAAATTTACCACACTACCGAATAATGCCTATAGAGCATGTAGAGTTATAGTGTCAGTTCTCTGAGTTATATAACAAGAATCTAGTTAGAGAGAGTATTTCACCATGTGCAGTATCAGCCCGTCTGACTCCTAAGAAGGATAACAACTGGCGGATGTATGTTGATAGTAGAGTTATCAATATGATAATGGTTAAGTACCGTTTCCCGATCCCGTGATTAGATGATATGATTGACAGCTTACACAGAGCCCAAATGTTCTTCAAACTCGACCTTCACAGTGGGTATCACCAGATCCATATGAGGTCAGGTGATAAGTACAAGACAGCGCTCAAAACAAAGATAGTCTATTTAAGTAGATGGTCATGCCCTTTGGTCAATCAAATGCCCCATTGGCGTTTATGAGGTTAATAGCAGAGGTGTTATGCAAGTACATCAACAAGTTTGTTGTTGTGTACTTCGATGATATCCTGATCTATAGTAAAATAGATGAGGAGCATTTAGAGCATATTACCATTATTCTTGGAGTCCTTAGGAACCACACGCTATACCTATAGCTGAAGAAGTATTCTTTCATGGTTGACTCAGTTCAGGGAGTGGGCGGCTCCTATATCGACCTCACAGGTTTAGAGTTTCTATGGGTTAGCGATGTTTTACAAGAGGATTATTCAAGGTTTGAGTACGATCATGGCACCATTGACTGATTTGATAAGAGACGTCCCATTCGTTTAGAGGCTAGAGGCAGCTGCAACTTTTACAATGATCAAGGATAGGTTAACATCGGCTCTAGTTCTTGCTGTACCAGACTTTACACAGTTGTTCCATGTACACACAGATGTATGCAAGAACGATATTAGGGCAGTTCTTTCCCAGGGGGGAAGCCAGTTGCGCATTTTGCTTAGAAGCTCTCGGGTCTACAATTGTGTTTTCTACTTATGATATTGAGCTTGTAGCTATCATCCGTGTAATAACTCATTAGAGATACTATTTAGTACACACGTAGTTTATTCTCCACATAGATCATGATGCGTTACGTCATATGCATAGCCAGCAGTGAGTCACTTCTGACAGACAGGAGAAATGGTTTAACTTTCTCCAAGACTATACTTTCAGTACGCAGTATGTCAAGGGAAAGGAGAACATGGTCGAAGATGGTTTTAGTAGACGCAAGGAGGTTCTGGTTACTCTCCGAGCGTCGATATTTGGGTTTGAGATATTACATGATCTATATGTTAGAGATGATTTTTCCTTCCTATTTTTAACGAGTGTCTCGCACATTAGGGAGTTCGTGGTGAAAAATCTATATAGGATGGGTATTTGTTCCATGAGTTTACTTTATGTATCCCTACGTCTTCAGTTTGAAATTTTTTCATAGCAGGAGACTTGGTTCTCATTTTGGGGTGGCCAAAACGATGTATTCTATGCGAGACAAATATTTTTTGGCCTAGTATGCGGCATGATGTCAACCAATTTATTTAGCGGTGTTATACTTATTAGACAGTTAAGGGGACTCAATAAAACACTGGCTTATTTACCCATTCCTGATGCCCCATGGTAAGACGTCTCTAAGGGTTTCGTGATAGGATTACCGATGACAGCGGATGGCCTTGATTCAGTTTTTGTTTTCATCGACAGGTTCTCCAAGATGGCACATTTCATTCCATGTTCTTGAACAAATGGCATCTCTTATGTTACTTACCTGTACTTTCAGGAGATTATTAGTTTACATGGTATTCCACGGCCAATTACCTTAGTTAATTTTTGTTTTAGAAAAGTTCTAGTAAAGTAAAATTAGGGTTCCTCAAGAACCTAATTTCTTCCTTCAAATTGAATGTACTAGTGTTCTTCTTAATTATTTTGCTTCTGCGTAATAAGTTTACAATAGATTGTGTACAAGTGTCGGTGATGGATGCAGCTCATGCACGTATTGTGGAAGAACAGAACTAAGAATTATGGGGCATATCACACTCCCTCTTCTCCAAGAATCAAAACCCTTACTCAAAACCCCCTTAGATTACACTATGGTTGGGCGATCTCAATTACTGCATTAAAGGTATCGATATGCTTCCGGTAAGAAATCTTATCCAAAATGATCTTCATGAAGTAAGTTCTTGTGCTACCTTATCACATTTTAGTTACAAGAAACTTCATTATAGGTAATAGGTCTTTGAGTCTAATTAACATGGATGTTCTTCTGCAGTTACTCACAAGTAAAGATCAACTCCTATACAAGAAGATGAAAGAGGGTCAAATATTTAATGGCTATCGTAAAGGAACTATAGCATTCAATCCAACATATAAATTCGACGTAGGAAGTAACAATTACGACACTAGTCACATGGTACGAATACCATCATGAACATATAGAATATTGTTATAGATTGAAAAGCATGGAAACATTGATGCTATATAATATTCGTACGAATCGCTAGTTTGCAATGAGACTTCAAATTATAAACCAGTAAAAGCTCCTCTATGCTTGAAGATCTTCAGTGCTAAATTAAATTCAATTGTAGGAGCATGGATATTCATAGATAGCTAGCTCATCATTTGATGAGCAAGTCTAAGTAATCTATTGACTATGCACTATGGACATTCATTCATAGCTAGCTCGTTACTTAATGAGCTAGCCTAAGTACTCTAATAACTACCTACTATGGGTATTCATACATAGATAACTCATCACTTTATGAGCTAACCAAAATCTACTAACTACCCAAGTCGTACGATAATCTCAGGAGGGTAGATAAGGAAGACCCACACCAAAGGATGGGGATCTTCTTCCTCTCTTTCAAAAATATACTGTAACAGCTAAACCTGAGCAACTCTTCAATACGACATCGTGTGCTACCAAAAGGGGCTGCAGGCCAATCCTCAATCCAAGAATCAAGCCCAATCTCTCCAAAATCTCATAGCCAAGAAACAAACGGGACTACAATGGGCCATCTTAGGTCTTGATAGAGATATTGCGCAATCTGGAAGTTAAAAATGAGGGAATCAAAATGAGGGGAGAGGATAATTTCTTTAGGTTGACTCTGATTGGTCCGGAGAGAGCATCAATTCAACAACAAATGAACAATCCTTAGTCGTTGGACAAATAGAGCTTTAAATCCATCTTCTATAAATAGATTTACGAAAACTGGGTGTAGACAATGGAAAATCGAAAGTCTCTTTGTATTTAGAGGAAAAAATCGATGTTAAAATCGACAACGAGGTGAATTCTCTCCCGTACGCTGTTTTTGGCTCGATTTTTTGTCAACGATCATCCTTGCCTTCATTCAATTACAAAGTTTAACATTGGAAGATGTAAACCCGTGACAAGGATCAACAATGTTGGAGAATCTATTAGATATGATGGGAGACGTCAACAACTGAGATGTCGAATCCGGCAATGGCACCAACTTGTCTATGGTAGTTTGCAATTAGTAAGAGCATTGGTCGACGTACCTTATCTATTTGAAGAAATGCCATAACAAGATAAATTGCCTAAACTTTTCGATTTAATACTTCTTAATTTTCATTATAATGACTTCATGGAAATCTTATATAGTACTGGAATTCTCTTTAGCAGACATGGATTTGCTCAAGGTCTCAAACTCGTGTGAATTTTGTCTCAATCTAATATACTTGTGTGAAACCTAAGTAAACACGTTTTAGGGCGTTGCTAGCTTATGCGATGCAGTAAAAAACCGAGAACCTTTACTTGCTGTAGTTTATTCTTGAGACATAAGGGTAAATTCAAACTCCTTAATGATGTTGCTTTTGGTATCAAACTCATTTAACCTAGTTAGGTTTACAATTTAGACGTCTCTAGAATAAAGTTCTAATATTAGATGAAGTTTTTGACGTCCCTGAAGCAGCTGTATATCGTAAAACATGTTTTATAAAATTTAAATTAAGTTTGCTTTATGTTTGTGACCAGTACTACCCGTGGCTCGCCACGGCAAAAACAAAAACAAAAAAAATCATAAAATAGAACTCTTCAATATTAAAGATTCTAGGTCATAATCAAAATCAAAAAAAATAAGAAACTCAAACACAATTGTGTAATATAATAAAGATTAGTCTTTAGTTTTTTCATTAATGTATTTCCATACCTCTAGGTAAAGTAAAAATGCAGTACATGGAGAAATCCAAGGAAGGAGTAAACTACTCAGGGAGCAGACGATTAATAATTTGTAGAACAATGGTTCTGATAATTTTTAGAACAATGGTTCTGATAATCATTGTAAAGTGATCAATGATTTATGCAATTATTTATTTACCAAAAACATAAAGTTAGCATTATTTCTAAGAGGCCTTTGATCGGATAAAAACCACAATTTGAAATAAGAATGGCATTTCTAGAACAGTGGCCAGAAAGTACTAACATTTATCAATCCGAACCACCAACATAACCGGTAGGCAAGTAGATTTCTCCTCCAACTTCACCATGTTATTCCCCACTCACAGTTTTCTTAGCAGGCAAAAATTTTTTACTCATTGCATCCATTCCCTGTTGAACAGCTTCCTCGGCACTGCCATAAATGTGTTTCTTATCATACTTTCATGCATCTTCAGTAATCTTCATAAAACCAAACTTAGATCCACATATAGAGCAAAAATGCACTATTTTCGCACCGTCGCTCGCCACGACGATTGCGTCACCGTTAGAAATATATAAAGAGCTAAAAAATAATTATTAGTGATATTCAGACACAAGCCTTCAATTTTATGGAGGCATTTTATACAACCATGAAAGTAATTGGAAGAAAATCTTAAGAGTAAATCATGCATAGATTTAAATTAAACATAGTAAAAATACTGTAAAAGGAAATCATATATAAAGGGAAATAATAATGACTTATCAATGAGTCTTGGTCTAAACACATAAATGAAAAGAAACATTTTGTTTTAATGCATTGGAAATTAAAAAACATAACAATAAATCTAAGTCTATTCTATTATTCGATTAGTTATCAAATCTTGAAGACCACTTTGATCAATTCTGGTTAAAAATTGAGTAAATTATAAGTTATAATGCCCAATCTGAAGTAGCTGTCAGGCTCAGAGTTATTGTAGTAAAGCTTGACCCATTTTTGTTTAAATTAAAAAACAATCATTGAGAAATTATGAGGTAAAATGTAAAATTGTTATGTAATAAATTATGTAAAAGTTTCTTACCAGTTTCATATTCAACATTTCTCTCAATTGTGTTTATTTGTGCTCTACTTGAAACAAATCTTATAAATCTAGAAAATCCTATAGTTAGTAGTAGAGATATAAATTAACAACATAAAAGATATTGGAAAAGTAAGATTCATGAAAGCAAGTAAGAGATACATATTTCAATTACATAAAACTACAGGGTAAACAATGTCAGTTGTATAACGCAAGACATTTGGAGGTAATAGTGTGGTAATTCTATTTGGTGAAGTATAACTCGACAATGCCATATATAGTTGTCCATGAGAGAAAACTTTTGTCTGCAAATCTATCCTCACATATTTAACCGATTGTCCTTATGATTTATTAATTGTCATTGCATATGCTACCCGTATAAGGAACTGTCGCCGCATCATTTCAAAATGTATTTTTCTTATTAACGGTGTCAAAGAAATCCTTGGAATAAAGACCAAATTTCCAAAATGATTACCGATCAAAATCTTTGCCTTAATTATGCGTGTTGCACATCGGACTACCATTAGTCGAGTTCCATTGCATAGTCCATCTTTGGGAGCAAGATTTCTAAGTAACATTATCGGACATCCAACTTTTAGTTTTAGTATGAATGGTGGTAAACCTGGAGAGTCAAGACTATTGAGGTACTCAATAGGGTAACGATTATTATACGTAGATCTGCAGACTCATCCTCCTCAATTTTATCTGCTGCCAAATAAACTATTGATTCTCCCAGAAAAAGGCTTAAAGCCTCGTCATTAATCAAAGCTAACATTGTCGTTTCTTATAGATAAGATTGTTTTATCTGTTAGAAAACCTTGCTCTCTTTCGCAAGAAATATTCAAGTTTGAGTAGATAGAGAGTATTAGGTCTTGAACACTTGCACAATTTTGAATTGTTAAAGGCAATTGAATTTCTTTTTTGGGGTTGCTTCCAATCTAATAATGGTTGAAATAACAAAGTAGAATTAAGATATTAACATTCTGATTGAATATGTTATAAATAACTGTGAAAATAATTTAGCAAAATAGTTACCTTTATCAAATAATCTACGAACCGTGCATTACCAGGGTTTGCATGATCCAAACGCATGTTATCCAGTAATGACAGAACACGTACATGTCTCCATAGGGATGATCATCTTAACGATGCTGTAATAGTTTGTTCACATACACCTTTGGGTACAACTGGCAGTATTTGACGAAAATCTTATCCAAGGACAACTGTAATTCCTCCAAATGGTCTACTATCATCAAGAATGTCTCGTAATGTCCGTTCTACTGCCTCAACACAGTGTTTATGTTACATCAGTACCTCATCCCATATAATAAGTTTAGTTTCTCTAAACAACTCTGCATGAATATATTGCTTAGTAAATCTACATTTTGAGTTATCCAACATATTTAATGGGATTTTGAATCTTGAATGTGCAGCTCTTCCTCCATCAAGATGCAATGATGCAATTCCCAAGCTGGCAACCATAATATGTTATCCTCCTGCAAAAAAATGTTTACCAGTACCAGCTACTCCATTTAAGAAGAAAAGTTGCCCCCTATTATTAGCCACAAAATTAATAATGGCATTACAAGTTTGCGCTTGAGCACGATTCAACTGACTCACATTAGCCACAACATGTATAAATTGTGTGTCATATTAAAATTGTAATTGTTCCATTATGAGTCTATTCCCATTTACGGAATGCCAATTTCCTACTGTTAATGGCATTGGAGGAAAATCATGTAAAGTTTTACCCGATTTGAATAGCAATTCAGCTAATAGATATTAACCATAATCTTTGACAGGATCCTCGTTCGGATTTTGAATGATTAACTGGGTACAAAGTTTGTAACCGTGGTCATCACAAATGTTTACACAGAACTTGTTCCATAACTCCTTTGGGTGTATTCGATTACATTCTGATCGAATAATACTGAACAATCTTCTCAGCTGATATCCGATTTCATCACAACTACTTCTTCCAAACAATTAACCCATTATTTATCATCTTCTAGAAGTCCCATGGAAGCACATGCTGCTTTGAATGTGTCATGCAAAATGCCATTGTGCGTACGCAAATATTGAAAAGATGTTGGACCTTTTACTACAGTTAGAAGCAAACATAAGTAGTATCTCTCTCCAGAGTTTGAGCTTCCATAATGTATTCGGCCAATAGAAAATTCGTGTTGTTGTACTCTCTTTGTCAAAATGTTTCTACCATCAGTACCTTGTTAAACACATGGGGAAATTTTTGGTATATAAACGCTTGTGCTTCCACATTTTCATCATAGCATTCTAAAAAGGCAGTTAAAGATGTTTTATCATTAGCTGCTCAAGCACGAGTAGATGCCAATAATAATGGTAGGCTAAATCCCCATACTAGAGTAGGGATAAAACAACCAATGCATGTTTAATATGTAGTAAAGTATTTTCTCCAACATATGAACCAAACGAGCATAATCCATCTCTATGTGAATGAATATAATGCATTATCAATCTATATCTTTCATCAACCTATAACTTCCTTTAGGAAAGATATAGATTGAGTTTTGCAAATGAACACTTACATAGCTCGTGACGATATGTATAAAATTTTATTCTAATATTACATTGTTTTAAGCATTGTGACAATTAACAAATCATGTTTAGTAAGTCTTTAATGAAATGTATTTTTAACATATGTTTAATTTATGTAATATGTTTAAAATGATTTTTACAATAAGAGATGGGTTGATCCAACATAAGGTTGAGATGATTTTAGTTCTAAATGGAGAATAATAAGTACATTATATGTTAGATATATATTTGTAGTGGTGGAATCCCCAAACTCTAGTTCCTTTTTATTTATTTGTAATTAGTTATTTTACCCAAATTTTCTTGTAAATTTGACACAACAAAAGTGATTTTGAATTAACATTGGAAAGGGAATGATAAACCCCTATATTTCACAACTTGATTTTATACGGTTATATCATAATATAGAGAAAAAATAGGAGAACTCCACGAGTAGAGCACCCCCCGTCGGCCAGGTATGGGAACAGTGAAGCTACTATCAGTGACAATAGACTATGTTGGAGGAACCGTTCTCCCTATAATGGTGCATTGTTAGGTTTTGACAAAGCTCATTCTGAACTGAGATACAATGGCATGCGACAAGGGCCACTACTACTGCCTTTCCCTCAAGTACAAAAGTCAATTCCCCAACCAGGAGGATACTATCGCCCATAGGGACCCCCATACAGTAATACTGACCAAATGGCACATTCGAGCAGCAATACCATGACTCACCTACCTTGGAGTGGCTAGCCTTTCTTATGGCCCGCCTAACTATTAACATTTGAAGTGAGAAGGATGTGTTACTTCATATGGGAACGGATTTGGAGACACTGAGTCTTTAGGATACTACAAACCACTAAATCTAAAACACATACATGGCTGATTTGAGGGTTGAGATTAGAGCAATAGGTGGCAAATAATCATGACGTGGACACCTCTCTCCTAATATTTTAAAAACACACTCTTACCTCATAATTCGCAGAGATCTTCTCACCCTAACGATACACGATTACCACTTCTCTCTCGCGATCAATAGTGAGTTTTCTTGCAGAATTTCCATGACATCAACAATGATTGACTTTATATCTCTCTCTATATCGGCTTTAATGGAGAACATAAACCCATATCAACAATTACAAGCATTCTCAACCGTAGCAAATCAAAATTGCACAATTTCAAACCTAATTCCGACTAAATTAGGCAATGTTACGCCATTTCTGACCTAATTTTGCATTAACTCACCCAATTTGTAGAGTTATTGCCCTAAATTAGCACCAATTATTTTGAAAATGTGTTCTAGGGCTAATATACCTAAGTATATTTTGCCGAATCACCAATTTCCTATTACAAAAATTATTGGTTTACCAGAATCATCAATTTTTGCTTAACAAAATTGTTGTTCAACTCTTCAATCGACAATTTCTTCAATCAATAATGCACCAAGTAATTGTTGATACAATGCAAATCGAAAATTTAAAACAAAAATAATTATTGATTATTGAGGAACTTGACAATTTAAAATGATGTAATTGGTGCCAATACAAAAATTTGACAATTTAGAATGAAGTAAGCGATTCTAGGTACAGTATTAATTTTCTCAAACCTTTTTTCATGGTTGCTATTGTGGGTATATTACAAATTTTGAGTTTTATTGTCTATTTAGTGAGATTGTAGTTTGTTGTATCAATACAGGGTATAGTTTGAAATCTGAATCGGCAATATGTTGACTTCCAAACTATGATTTTTCTCGGTTCTTTACTTATTCGACACTATCTGATAATCTGAATCTGAAATACATTATTAACTTGTATACTATTTTCCTTGAGTGTCCCTTACAAGTAAAATATAGGAAAGAGGTTGCCTCCAACATTCTCATTGAGGAAGAAAAGAGTTATTGATAGGGAAGATCATTGCCATTCAAACTATAACCCTCCATGAGTTACGAAGATGAGGACTTCCACTAAGAAAGGAATAAGGTTATCTAAGATAATTGAGGATGTTGAACATGAAACACTAGTTGACAATGATGGAGATGATTTTTACCATGAAAACATAGATAAACATGTGAGTCATGAAGGGAATGATTCAGATCACAAAGTTACAGATGATACAGAATCAAATGAAGATAGCCACACCAATAACATAGTTCCTTATACCATTGGAAACCAAGATGAAGCCCCCGCCGAGAACCCGTATCCCCGTCAATGAAAATTGGAAGGTGATATGGCAGGTGGTGATAATGTGATCCCTTCAATTAACAAAGCCCCTGACAACTTCGACTATGTTGGCCCGGCAGATAGGTTTTTACTATTGGGTTTTAGATTTCACAGGGCACGCGTTATTTCCCTTGGCGAGGTATTTCCTTTTTTTATACTATTCTCCCCTGTTCTATTTCAATAATCATGCATTGTGTTTTGAATACATGTTATGTTTATAAACACAACTTATCATTTTAGGAAATGGGGTACCTTCGAGTCCACCATCACTACCCTTAATGAGTCTATCAAGAGAGCCAAATAATGTTATATCAGTGGTTCACACATATGGGCTTCAAAGAATTGTCAAGATTACCTATAAGTATTACAATAACCGTATTTGCAAAACACTGGCAACCTGAGACAAATAATTTTCACTTCAAATGGGGTGAAATGAGTCTTACTTTAGATTATGTCAAGTATTTAGTGGGGTTGGATGTAGAAGGTGATGTCAGTGTAATTGATGGTACATGGGGATTCACTAATTTATAGGATGTGTTCAAGACTACTATATTCAAAATAGTGATGTCTTTAATTCGCTGAAGGTTGGAGGACAAGGAAACTCTGTCGCTTTTTAAATTGATAAGCTCCTTTGCTTATAAGTTGAATGACATTTCCAAAGAAGGTAAAGACGACCAACAGGTTACCAGGAAACGCAAGAAGGCTGATTCTAGTGAAAATATAAAGAAAGACACATTGACTGCATGATTTGTTGCATGAGCCTACATGTTGTATGTGGTTAGATCATATATATTCCACACGAAGAAAAGAATAGATGTGTCTCCAAAATATCTTTCTATGTTTGATGAGAAAAAAACCAATATTCAGTGGTCTTGGGGTTCTGCAGTCTTAGCAAATTTGTACTACAACATTGGTTCTACTTCTCGCGAGGATGGAAAACAATTTGCTTGTTGTACTACCTTGCTAGAGGTAATGATACTTAATTTCACTTGATTTCTTAGCATAATTTCTTCACTATTGACTTTCTACGTAACTTCCATATAAGTAGTCTATAAACAATTCATGTGTAGTCGTGGATATTAGCGCACTTCCCAAAGTTACCTGGAATACCAAGAAAGAAGAATTTAAATGCAGTAGAATATTGTACTAGATTGAGTTGGGATTCTACGGTTTCAAATAGGTCTGGTGCCCATGAGCTTCTCAAGTTTAGAGATGCTTTAGGCAACTACAAGTTTGAAGATGTCAGTAAAACGTTTGAAATTTTTATGCTTATCTTGTTTTTTTCCTTTTATATTTAATTATTTAACTTTTCAATATCTAAAATTTGCTAGGTTGTATGGGATCCTTTCAGGGCTGAAAGGGATGATTTCTTCAAAACGACCTTCTTTCATGGATTTTTTGCTAGTCCACCCCATGTGGAGCCCTACTATCCTGGTAGACTGTTACGGCAATTCAACAAAAAGCAGATTATCCCTAGTAAACTGAGGTTTCCTAAATAGTCAAAACTACGTACTTCAAAAATACAGCAGCCGTACAAACCAAAATATAAATGGAGTGATGCATTCTTTAATGAGAAATGGAAGTGTTCGACACTAAAGAAGAAAGAAAGAGGAAATAAGATATATGATGGCTCTACCAAATGTGTTGATGGATATTGAGAATGGATATCAGATTCCCTTTGGGTAAAGATTAATTAGTTGTTTCAATAGCTGTCTTACCAAGAATTTTTCATGACTTTCATAAAGCCCAGCCTAACCTGCGCCGTTTCAATGCAGACTATTGTATTATGTACGCATTGCGCAAATGAAAATAAATGGAACTATATGTATGTAAAGGTTTAACATTATATTCTCATTTAACAATTTGGTCGTTCTTTTAATTTATTGTAGAGTTATACATGACCTTAATGGCTTAATCTTAAAGAAAATCAACTATGCACAATATCATGCTCCCCATATCCCCTTTTCTCCCTTCCCCTATCCCAAGTTCCCCTGATTTCTTTCCTTGTTTCCTTCCCCGCTATGTTAAGCAAATTAACCTTATCCCCACACGTCTCAGCTCTTACGTTTTAAGTTATAGTCAATCTCCTCTTTTTTTCCTGTAAAAATTTAGTGTTATGGGCAGAAAGGAATAAAATAAACAAACAAACAAGATTGCAAACTACAATAGATATAATAGCATCTTGAGAATCCTCAAAATAGTATTTCCTGCCACTATCTATCATATAATGGGCAGAAAAGAATAAAAGACATTTCTATCAACAAAGCAGAGATGAAGAAACGGTGTTGGGCATCATTAAATTTAAAGTAGAGGCAAGGTACAATATTTCTTCCTCTAATCTATTCTCTACCCTAAATACTGTTGCTATCACAAGCATTTGGATAATAAATTCGCTGAATGCGAGTAAGAATTTACAGTTTATAGTTTACTAAGAATTTTGCTTTTTAGTTCAAAACTTCAATCTCTTTACTCGTATATATATTGAATATTAACTGATACATGTAATCAACTGCCAATTTTTTATTATAGAAAATCCATAAATTCACACTCTTTTTCACTTACCATTCCAGAGTACTTTGACGAGTTGACCCAGGGAAAAAGGAAGTGCTAACACTCTTTAGCTCCATTTCTGGTAAATGACTCCACAAGCCTCGGAAGGATATCGGAGAGTTCTTTCTGTAGCTTTAATGTGCCGCTCTTGCCTCCAAGAAACCCAATGTCTGCACCTTCCGCATATGCTTTACCAACCTCCAGAATAACATGTGCACGCTCAAGGAAATGGAAACATACAAAATCTTCATAATGTTTGGGTGGCCTCCTCAGTGTATACATCATAGTCCTGCAGGAGAAAATAAACGTGTCTTCACTGTAAGCACGCGACTGATTTTCACCATTCCCTGAACTTGCCAATCTTTCAAACCCAGGCTCATTGATATAGGGCTTCTCATTAAGCACCAAAGCTTGAATAGATAGCAAAACTTGTAGAAGCATAGATTTCCCTGGGGTCCAGTTCATATCTTTCTGGCCACACGAAGTGTTCAGAAGGCTAAGGCATATTTTCCCACATTTGTAAAGGTTTGGGTTCAACGTGTTGGAATAACATACAATTAACTATAATCAATAACTGCATAAGTAAAACATATTATACTAACATCTTCTCGCACTCTCTGAAAATTTAATGTTCTTGAGTGGAGTCTTCCCTTGGATTGGCTGCAGACCTCCATGAGATGGTTTTCTGTATTGTAGCCTCCAAGAGGTACTTCCTCTCTATTTAACCTGATAGGGTTAGAGTGGTCTTCCCATTATACCCTCAAATCCTAATAAAGAGTAACACTAGATCCTACCTACCTTAACTTGGTATAACAATTAGGCACAACCAATAACACCTATACGACCTATTAACATGTATGCTCGCGAATCAGAAGAGTAATACCGGTATAGATGGAAAATCCAACAATCTCCCACCCGGTGCTAACTCGGTTTTAAGAAAAATATTTTTAGCTTGATTCACAATATTTTATGAAAAGTGGATGGTCATCCTTTGTTTATAAATAACCACACATGATAATTTGTCGAAGGCAATGTTACATAAAACTTGACTGCCACTCTACAGCTACAAAGAGGGCTAACATGGTTCACGGATAAATTTTGGTCAGGCCTTTGAGCACATGCCTAATTCATAACATGGATATCAGGCTAGCAACCTCAATAGCTTTTAAGTGTAATTTCTTTACTGGTGGAGTTTAGCATGTGAATGGAAAATGTGCACCTTAATGATGTGCTGGTACATTTCTAATAGTATCCTACGACATGTGTTTACCAGAAACATGTCATTTCAATACTTAGACAAACCATCATACGAAGACCATCGCTCATACTTAAATGAAGGCCAAAGGATGTGGAGCCTTCCCATATCTTGCCCAAGCAAACTTGAAAAACCTTTTAGTATTCTCTATAGGTATTTGATACTTAGACAACTATCATGTGATAAAATCTGTCGAATCTAAAACTTTATTGTAACTGCATAATTTAAACTGAATATGTGCACATATAATAACAGATCCAAATATAATAGCAGCTAAATAATCAAAATCAAAACTGACTGTTGACTTAAATATTAACTGGTAATAACTCTCACATGGATAAAGAATCCTAATGTAGTAATAGTAAATAAAATAAACTAATAACTACTCCCACGTAAAAGAGCGATCCTCAAAGAGACTCTAGCAAAATCTAAGTCAGAGTAGCCCAAAACCAAAAGCTCATCCGATATCCTATAAACCAATCTGTAATCTCTTGCCCTTATTAAATAGTAAATAACCTTCTTGGCTGCCTGATAGTGAATAATAGAAGGGTTATGATGGTACCTTCCAAACATCCTAACAGCAAAACTAATGTTGGGTCTTATACATATCATGTCATAGGCTTTCGTCTGCTGAAGAAACCGGACGTCACTGCTAGCAAGTAAAATATCGTTGACATACAAAACCATAAATGTAAAATGTCACCCACTCTGATTGACGTATATACAACGATCCATTTGAATTCAACTACCTTAGATCCTTCAGGTAAAGGTGTTAACTCCCATACAGAGTTGTGACACATAGAATCTATCTCCTCCGTTACGCCACTGATCTACAAAACAACTAGCCATAGCTGAACTAAAAGATACTGGATCCTCAAAATTAAATAATTCCCCTTCAACTGAATAAAGATGATAACCTAAAGAAATAGTTGAACGCCTCTCTCTAGAGGATCTCCGAATAGGAGCAACAGGCTGGGCTGGAGGTAGAATGACAAGAAACTGGATAAGAGCGGGTAGAAGAAAAAACTGAGTAAGAACCGGTGCTACGACGGGGTCTAGAACTAGGTCTAGAACCGTACTTGTCACAATGTCAATATCAGATAAACACGGAAGCATAGCAACACTGATCGGAATAGCAGTTGGACTCCAAGTTTCAGAACCCTCATCAAAGATAACCTTTCTATCAATAGTATTGGTAAAAATGATCAGTATGACATAACATACTACGAACTGCCACGCCCCAAAATCCAGTAATCGGTAACTTGACCAATTACTAGACTCTAAGTACTGCAGGTCGAGGAATCCAAAGATTCTACCCCACAAATAGCCAAGCCGTAGACAAATTCTGGCTCGGCTATTCACATATAGCAATAATCATCAGAGTAAAGAAATAGCGATATAACAATATAACAATATAACGCGGAAGCAAAAGACATATATGTACACATATCATGTCAAAACGTGATACAATATCTCGAATACAAGCTCAGCTACATATACTGAAAACACCTACAGAATCTGAAACTAAAGGAAATCTGCAGCGGCAAAATCTGTTTCTGGACCGGCTACCCACGCGGCAGTCCAAGCTAGTCAACCTCTAAAAAATGTTAAATGCGAGAGTGGAGCTTACTAATCCAGCAGAACTAAATAACTTACTAATAACAGGTACCAAAAATAGAGTAGAGACGAGTGTGATAAAGAATAAGTGACTAAGCAATTCTAACATTATAATCAGTAACCATCAATGAAATAAGTAATCAATATGGAAGGGAGGATTGAGTTGATAAGAAAATGGAGAATAGAGTTAATGCGGAGAGAGAGTGGAGTGGATTCGGAAAGCGAATAGAGTTAAGAATATGAGAGGATGGAGATGATGATTGGATATGCAATACTATGGCGTGAAGTGATGACTAGGATAATCTCATACTTATCCTAGATGTAATGATATGATATGACGTGATGAACAGGGATATTCCCATAAATATCCCCTAATGCAAATGCTGATGCTAACGTCTAATGCTATCTTAAAGAGATTCGGTAAAGGGATACACTGGTACGATTTGTTTAAGCTCGACCAAGCTAGGATGGTCACACTTGATCATAGTGGATGGGTGGATCAAACCCGCGGAGCATCATGTCCAAAACATTTTAAGGAATTTCAACCTCAACGAGGCTAAGTTTGGGATCACCAGGACTCTGTCTCATACCAATCCATACTCCGCGGTGGTTTTGCTAGGTATGATAGTGTCGTTCCCAATCTCACCTGTGTATTTTAACCTGATCTCGCAGACTCCTTGGATCCTGTCGGAGGTCAACCGAAGCGGAGTGTTTGTGTATCCAATCTAAATAAGTTGTGAAAAAAATACGTTAAGTTGTTATGTGCAATCGGTACCCAAGCACAACACAGTTGTCGCTAACCTGGCAACCCAAACAGGATCGATAGGGACTCTGTTACACTGACTCTGCATAGCCGAAACAGTAACCTAACCGTCGCCTACATCCAAACCAACAATCTCTTAAGGCTAGAGGGGGCATTCCTGGGTAACCCACAGGAACGCTAGCCCAACCACCGCCAACTAATCTCAGGTCTCATACAGGCCAAAACTAACTCCATAATCAATTACAACCCAACCACCACTAACTAATCCAGGTCCCATGCGAACCGAAACCAACTCCAGAATTAAGTTATCACCCTAACTACAGGTTAACAATTCTAACAGAATAATTTCTAAATTAATCTATAGTTAAACACAACCCATCTCTAAGTTCAATACTACTCTCTAAAACAATACTCAGAACTAGTAAAGAAACTTAGTAATGCTGGATTATAAACTTGCCTGATAATAATCCAAGTCCGGTGGAAAATCTAACTCAGAACCCAACTCGGAAACCTAACCCGGAATCCACAGAACAGCCACGGAACGCATGAATAACCTAACGCAATCACTGAGAACAACAATACACCAAACAATTAAGGAAACGACAATAAAACCCAAACCCTAGAAATCAAGCGAAATTGACGAAAGGGAAACAAGAATCACTTACCGAGGATAGGAGAGATGATCGCGGCGAAGCTCGGCAAGGATCCGCGAGCGATGGGGAAGATTGGGTAAAGATTATTGAGGTGAGGGGATTAGGTTTGGGAGGGGAGAGGATGATAATGAAGATGAGGAGGTAATGAATGGAGAAAAGGAGATGATTGGGGGTGAAGAGTCCTCTCACTAGATCTCTCTCTCTCTCTTAAATCGTCCTAAGCAGCGCCTCACAGAAAAACTAACCAAAAGAAATGAGGAAGAAAGACATAAGTAGTCGAAACAAACAAAATTCGTTCGAACGACTAAGAGGTCTTGGACCAAATTCCAGGAGGTTAGTCAACTCGTTCGAACGACAATAAATCTCGTTTGAACGATAATTCTGTCCAATGGCCAAAACGTCCAGAAGACACAGAAAATGATCAGAAGACAAGGAGATTCGTTCGAATGACAAAGAGCCTCGTTCGAACGACAATCTGGGAAAATCCACCCTGAGGTCCTCCTGAACCACACACACAACTCCAAGACCCTCAGAAGACTGGAACAACCCGAACAACAGCCACAAAGGGTTCCCAAGGTCAAATACTACCTCTACCGCTGAATGGCCACCAGAACTCCTAAAACCTTGAAAAGGAATCTAACGGCTAGAACTTAACCGGAAGGAATAAAATGGATAGAATGAGTCCGACGACGGTCTGATAGGCGTTGAGAAATTAGAGGTAGCTAATCCCTGTTTCTTCACCCCATAACGAAAATCGGAAATGCCAAAAATGCCTGGAATCGAAAACACTATAACCCACGCGAAGGAGAGTAGCGGAAAACCCCTTTCAGATATAGAAACCGCTCTTCGAACACGCGCCACACAATTAAACTGAAACGCCCAAACGCCGAACTGCCAAAACCGTCAAACCACCAAAACTCTACCAAGAAGGAATCCACACCAAATCTGGCACTAAGAACAATAATAGATGCATTAAGGATAGGAGAATATACAGATGTATAGTGCAAAGGAATATGCAGAAGTTAAAGAATAGGAATATGCAGATTTGGAATATAAAGAGTACTAATTAAAAATAAAAATACGGGTCATTACAGAACCATGTTTTAATAAGTTCGATTACGGCGTTCACAAACACCATTCTGCTCTGGTGATCCAGGGGTAGTGTACTGGGCTATAATACCCTGATCCTTTAAATACAAATAGAATGGTCCTTAATGTTGATTGTCTTGATCGATCTTACCATAATACTCGCTTCATCGATCTGACTGAACAACCATAATCTCTAACTTCTTCCTATAAATATGTACTAGTCGTTTGTGCCATAACATCGAAGATTTTTTAGAACACTAGAGTATTTAGAAGTACAATAAGTACTAGCTTTAGAAGATAAACATAAGTGTAAGGCCTAAATGAATGATCAAGAGATAGACGATATAACCCATAAAATAAAATGAATTAATAACTGAAAGAGTACAACTGAGAAATTAAAACTAGCGATCATCTTATCGATGGAACATAAAAGGTGCATGTCAAATCTAAAGTAACACCCATGTCTAAAGCCAAGCAAAAAATGCCAACAACCTCAATAGAAAAGCATCAAGCATCTGTTAAGAATCTAGGTAGCTACTCTCTCCTCTTTGACAAGAACGATACGCTGAATAAGCCCTAATTGAAGAATTAACCAAGCAAGAACAATAAGGAACACAAGAAAGGTTTCCCAGAGGAGGGAAGTGGAAAACCTTTGCAAATGAAAAACCACTCCCCACGAACAATTTACTATGATATCAAACAGGTTACAATGTTCTCTCAAGCTTCTCAAGCTTTAATGGAGTCTCTTCAAACACTAGCCTCTCTAAGATTAAACTCTCCAAAAGATGGCTAACAAAATAACCTACGTCCTCTTTATATACTTGAGGAATAAATACAAGTAGTATGGATCTCGAGGCAGAACTCAACGTCTCATAATAGCTATCTAGTACAAACCACCGCCAAGCTCGTTCGAACAACTTTAACGCCAATTGGCCTCCATCCCTAGAAACTTAACATCTCGTTCGAACGACATTCAAGCTCATTTGAACGAGACTAACTCTTGGGCCAAAATTCCAGTGAGTACAAAAAAGTTTGCTCGAACAACTTTGAAGCTCGTTCGAACGACTTCCTTCTTCGTTCAAACGACTTCGACAATCTTTAGATTTCTTCGACAATCTTGATTCAAGTTCATACCCAACAATCTCCCACTTGAAATTGAATCCCCTAACCCATCTCCTGATCTCTTAATGAATTACTCGCACTGCCCGGACCTTCAATCTTGAAGACCCGCAGAAGTTGTACATGTCGTCAACTTCTAAAAAGTCACCACCTTCGTAAACATATCGGCCGGATTCACATTAGTGTGAATCTTCACAAGTTTCAACACACCATCCTCGAGAAGCAAGTGAATATAGTGCTACCGAATATCAATGTGCTTGGTCCTAGATTGAAAAGCTGAATTTTTTGCTAAGTATATAGCGCTTTGACTATCACTATACAACTTAGGAGAAAATTGTTCTCTACCAAGCTCTTTCATCAACCCTTTAAGCCAAATCATATCTTTGCACGCTTCTGTAACAGTAACATATTTCGCCTCCGTCGAGACAAAACTACAATCTTCTGTAGCCTAGAATCCCATATAACTGCACCGCTTCCCAATGTAAAAACGAAACCACTAGTGCTCTTCCGCCTATCCATGTCACCCGCCTATCAGAATCAACAAAACCCTGTAAGCATATCTGAGAACCCCCATAATATAATGCCATATCTTGAGTCCCCTTTAGATACCTCAGTATCCATTTCACAGCTCTCCAATACTCTGGGCCTGGATTGCTCATATACCTAATAACAACTCATACTGCTTGGACAATATCTGGTCTTGTACAAATCATAGCGTGCATTAGGCTACCAACCGCGGATTGATAAGGAACTTTCTGCATCTCTTCGAACAACGATCCTTTAATAATTTGAAGTAACCTCCCAATGGTGTACTAACAACTTTAGAACCATTCATATTAAGCCGCTTCAGTACTTTGCCGATGTACTCAGCTTGAAACAACTTCAATTATCACCACTTTTTGTCCCTTGTAACATGCATACCAATAACTTGATTGCCGCACCCAAGTCCTTCATAGAAAACTCCCGGGATAACAGTTCCTTCAACTTAACTATCTCTTCCATGTCAGCACTTGCTACCAACATATCATCTACATACAGAAGTAGAATGATATATGAGTTCCCCGCATTCTTTATAAAATAACAGTGATCCGCATTGCTCTTCGTGAACTGTTTGAACTTCAAATACTACTGCCTCGGCACTTGTTTCAAACCGTATAAACTCTTCGCGAGTCTACACGTAAGATCTTCTTTCCTTTTAACTGAATACCCTTCTGGTTGCTTCATATAAATTTCTTTATCAAGGTTATCGTGAAGAAATGTGGTCTTGGCATCAAGTTGTTTAAGATGCAAATCTTCAATAAAAATTATATTCATCACAACCCGCATAGTAGACATCTTCATAACAGAAGCAAAAATCTCACTGAAATCAATGCCTTCTTCCTGTTGAAACCCTTTACCACAAGTCTAGCCTTGAATCTCCTTAAACCGTCAGATTCTTGCTTTAGTCTGTATACACACTTGTTGTGCAATACTCTCTTCCTCTTCGGTAACAGAACTAAATCCCAAGTTTGATTAACTGATAATGACTGCATCTCATCATCTATAGCAAGCTCCCACTTGCTCTTGGCTTCCACATTTGAAGCCTCCTTATAACTTTCAGGTTCGCCACCATCTATAAGTAACAAGTGATTTAAATAATTTACGTACCTTGCCAGAATACTTGTAACTCTCGGCTCCTTTCGAAGTGCTATTAGAATGTCTAGATCATTAGGTTCCACGTTTAGATTTGGTGTAACGAACTCAGCAATGACTTCTACATCATCCTCTCGAGAGAGCTCATCATCTTCATTGTCGACACTTTTCGCTACTTCACCTCGAATCCTTTCCATAGGTACTTTGAAGTATTTATATAAGACTTTCTCATTGAATGTACATTATGGCTCCGAATAACTTTCTGATTCTTTGTATTCCAAAACCGGTACCCAAACTCATGACCACCGTATCCAATGAATATGCACTTCATCGACTTTGCATCTAGCCTTGTCCTTGTATCTGAATTATCAAACACAAATGAGGTACAACCGAAAATAAGCAAGTGATAAAGATTTACCTCTTTACTGGCCATGCTTCTTCAGGAAGTCCAAAATCTAAAGCCGTTGAAGGCCCTCTGATAATTAAGTACGCCGCCATACTAACCGCATCTACCCAAAAACACTTTGGCAATCCAGTATTGAGTCTCATACTTCTCGTTCTTTTATTTATTGTTCGGTTCATGCGTTCTGCAACACCATTTTGTTTGGGTAATTTTGGGAATAGTCTTTTGTCTCCTAATCCATTTTGATGCGCAAAAGTCCTCAAAGTCGTCACTACAGTATTCGCCCCCATTATCCGACTTGAGACACTTCAGTTTCAAACCACTTTCATTTTCAACTAAAGTCCTTCACCTCTTAAATTTAACGAACACATCTGACTTGTTCTTCACGAAGTAGACCCACAGTTTACTAGTAGCAGCATCGATAAAAGTAACGTATTAATGAGAACCACCAAGAGAAGTCACCTTGGTTGGCCCCCAAACATTCGTGTGTACACGATCTAACTTTCTAGGTTTCCTTTATCTTCCAGATAATTTGAAACAGACGTTCTTCTGCTTCGTAAGAACACGTTCTTCACAAAACTTGAGATCAACCTCAGCAAGACCCTCCAGCTTTCCCTTCGCTACCATTATCTTCATCCCCTTTTTACTCATGTGACAGAGACATTTGTGCCACGTACTTGTATCAATCCCCAAAGTAGCCACACAAATAGTAGAAAATATGTTTTACGCTTTATACAATGTTCCTTACCGCAAGCCTTGAGCTACCAACATAGCTCCCTTTGTAACCTTCAAGAAGGTTGTGCCAAAGGTACACTCATATCCAGTATCATCCACCAATTTGCTAACCGATATAAGCTTACCCCCCAATTTAGGTACAAGTCGCACATTCTGTAAAACCAATATTCCCCCTGAAGGTAATAATAACCTAGTATTTCCCTTTCTAGTAATATTGCGTGCACTCTTATCTGCATGAAAGACTGTACCGAAGTCGCCTTTAACAATATTAGTAAGAAAACCTACGTTCGCAGTAGTATGGAAGGAAAAGCCCGTATCAACAATCCAAGATTTGTTAACATCATCATACGAAAGTAATAGAGCCTCGTCAGAACTAACCTCCTCAGTAAGGTTCATTGTATCTTTCTCTTCATCATCAATCTTCTTAGAAGAAGAAGAGTTACAATCTCGCTTGAAGTGATCCTTCTTCCCATAAGTCCAACACGTACCGGGCGGCTTAGACTTTCCTCTTTACTATGATCAACCCCCTCTAAATTTTAGCACTTTTTTGTAAGACCTCCCTCTTTCCTCGACGTTTAACATACTGTCGTTTGAACTCGAAGAGGGTTCAGATGTTTTACGCCTATTATCTTTACTCATAATCAACGAGACTATAGTATCAAATTTGATGTCTTCCTTCCCCGATGTGTTACTCATAGCTGTAATAAACCCTTCCCAGCTCTCTGGCATCCACCCTAGAAGAACCCACGCTCTTACCTCCTAGGTAAAAGTGATTTTAAAGGATTCCAGTTAAGCATGTATGGTATTAAACTCACTGATATGAGCTTGTACACTACTATTGTCCTTCATCTCCAAAGTAAACAAGCACCATAAAAGGTGTGCCTTATTTGCCCCAGACAGTTCCAAGTACATAGCGAATAACGTCTCCATCGTCGTCATAATTTTAGAGATCATGTGTAGAATTTGAGATGATAGTGCTAACCAAACGGTTCCAACCGCTTTACGATCCAATCGCGCTGACTTAGCAGCATCATATTCTGGTGGCATCATCTTAACTCTACCTAGTGGTAGATCAAGATCCTTCTGATAAAGCTAATCTTTTGTCTGCATCTTCCACACTCTAAAGTTTGATCCATTGAACTTCGTGATCTTCAACTTCCTCTAATCGGCCATCGCTCTTTACCATACAAGCCCTTACACTCGCACTGACATAAATTGTTAAGAATCGAGTAACTACTGTCTCCTCTCTGACAAGATCATTACATGCAGAATAAGCCCTTACAGAAGAATTAACCAAGCAAGAACAATAAAGAACCCAAGAAAGGTTTCCCAGATGAGGGAAGTGGAAAACCCTTACGGATAAAAAGCCACTCCACACGAACAATTCACTATGATATTAAATAGGTTACAATGATCTCTTAAGCTTCTAAAAATTTAATAAAGTCTCTTCAAACCCTAGCCTCTCTAAGATTAAACTCACCAAAAGATGGCTAATAATATAACCTAAGTCCTTTTTATATTCTAAAGGACTAAATACAAGTAGTACGGATCTCGAGGCAGAACTCAACGTCTTAAAATAGACATCTAGTACAAACCACCGCCGAGCTCGTTCGAACGACTTTAACGACAATTGGTCTCCAGCCATAGAAACTTAACATCTCGCTCGAACGACATCCAAGCTCGTTCGGACGAGATTAACTCCTAGGCCAAAATTCTATTGAGTAAAAAAAAGTTCGTTCGAACGACTTTGAAGCTCATTCGAATGACTTCCTTCTTCGTTCGAACAACTTCGACAATCCTTAGATTTCTTCGATAATCTTGATTCGAGTTCATACCCAACAACATACTCAAAGAAAACCTGTTCCTCAGGCCTTGTTGGCCGCCTGCTGATGAACTCCTCCTTTCTTATTTAGCAAGTTTTTGTAAGAATGACAGTCCTGCTTCACATGGCCTTTCTTCTTGTAAAAGAAGTACTCTATAATTGATGAAGTAGTTGCTGACAGAGTTGCATTCTGCTTCCCATTCTCATTTCCTGAATGAGAACTCTGCCCTGAACCAGACTTAAAATTTTTCTTCTTCGTAGAACCTTGATTCTTAAACTTCTTTTTCCCTTAAAAATTGACGAGCAACCTCTTCATAGAAGTAGTCAAATGAGCCGATTCTATTTTAGCTTTCTTCAGCCATTCTTCCTCAGAGACCAATGCTGCAATCAACTTATTCATTTCCCAAGTCTTCTCCTGATTGTGGTAGTGAACTTGGAACATCTCGAAACTTTGTGGAAAAGACCAAACTGCTTAGTGAACCATTAACGTATCATCAATGGTGAGACCGGGTTCTTTAAAGGTAAGAACTAACTAGGAGATCTTAAGAATGTGCAAGCGCAAATTTTCACTACCGTCATACTTCATTGATAAATGCTGAGATAAGTTACTGTACTGCCTTCCCTCGAACTATTTTTTAATGACATCTAACAGTTCATTTGCGGTATCTTTCTCAGCGATACTACCCTACATAATAGGATCGATGGAAGAACGAATGGTAAGATTTTTCATTTTATTAGCTTTGACCCATTTAGCATAGGCCACTTTCTCAGCATCAGAAGAGGTATCTGTAAGATTCGCGGGCTTGGCTGTAGTGAGGACAAAATTGAATTCAAGGTAGCCTAAGGCAATCTAAATTTTTAGCTTCCAGTTGGAGTAGTTAGAGTCTGTCAAGGTCTCAGTATTAGTCAGTTGGTTCTGGATCATAAGGTCCATAGCTGCATGAACCAATAACTTATATTAGGATGTGCAAAAATTAATTTTATGCACATTTAACTTGATATTTAAAAGATCGATAACTTGATGTCTTTAATCTCGATCCTACCTGGGGTTAGGATAGTCGAGTCAGAGTGTATATAATATTTAAGGTATTGATTTGTTTTACTCTGCGGGTATAACGATGTATCATTTAATCCCTCCTTTGGGTGGTGATTTGACATACATTGCCCCCTAGTTGGTGATCACTCGCTCTCAAGACTAGATGGACCACTTACAGTTTGACTCAAGATACTTTCTCACCTTTGAGTTGAGGGTTATCATCATCTCCCCATACCGCGTAGCCTATCTTGACCCACTAATTAATTAGAAGTTTCTTAGCCTCCTTTAGGTAGTCTAATTATTTCAAGTTTAATTATTACAAAGTAGTCTTAATAAGACTTTACGAGAGAGTCTCAACATTAAGAGAAACGTTCAACTCCATGGACAAAACTCCTTTGGCTATATTTGCCCATTTTATATCTCGCTTTCCTGACAACTACTTGATCTCACTTAAAACCCCATTGGAGATCCTTGGGCATTAAGACCCTATATCATGAATGATATATTATAGCTAATGCCAAAAACCCATGGTCGTACTTGCTCATCGATTATGAGCCAACCTAAAGTTTGAGAGAATCGTCTCTCTAGAATTCGAGGAATAGAGGTACGATTGATCGGTGTTATGGTTTCTCCTCCCTATAAATCATCCCTCTCCTCCCTCTATAAGCTCCAATCATCAAAAAATGTTTTACTGCTTTCAATTAATAAGCCCAATAATTCATCATAAACCAACACCGTGAACAGTAAATCTGAACATCTACTTCCAATATTAGACCCAAATCGAAACCATGATACCCAAAAAACCTCCAAAACTACTAATAAGATCAAAATCGATTGTGATATTGCCCTTGAATCTAAGATTTGGGGGAGAAAACGTATTTGGTGAAGATTGAACCATAGTTTTGAGATTATCGGTGAGAAATTTGGTTGAGATTTGGTGAACTCTTTCAATCTCCTTTTAGATGGGTTTGTCAAACCATAAAATAAGAAAACAAAAGAAAGAGAGAAAAAGCGTCTGATAACAATTTATGTTACCTTCTCTCTCTACAATCAATTATTTAACCACAGTAATTTGTATCCTAGCTCTGACACCAATTTTTAGAATAACATACAATTAACTATGATCAATAACTGCATAGGTAAAGGAGATTATACTAACATCGTCTCCTGCTCTCTGAAAATTCCATGTTCTTGAGTGGAGTCTTCCCTTGGATTGGCTGCAGACCTCAATGAGATGATTTTTTGTATTGTAGACTCCATGAGGGACTTCCTCTCTATTTAACCTGATAGGGTTAGAGTGGTCTTCCCATTATACCTTCAAACCCTAATAAAGAGTAACACTAGGTCCCACCTACCTTAACTTGGTATTACAATTGGGCACAGCCAATAACACCTATACGACATATTAACATGTGTGCTCGCGAATCAGAAGAGTAGTGCCGGTATAAATGGAAAATTCAACACAACCGAAGACTGTGAGAATGATAGAATACTTGTGGCGGGACACTAGGATACTCAGATGGAGAAAAAAACATAGAAGAAGAAGAGACCATCATGGTATCGGGTGCCTGCTGCACCAATATTCACAGCCCTCAGAAGAACCATCCTTTCCAGAAGATCAGGAATTAAAGAATCTTATCAAAGTGTAATAGCAATACAACTTGAAGACAAGGTATTCTTTGCTCCTATTAGTCTGTTTAATGGCCTTATTTAGCTTATGTGTCAAGACTCATACTCCTTTTAATGCTTTGAATAGGAGGATGAGTGTACCACATTGCGAAAAGTGAACGAAACATTGACTGATCAGGTTATTAGAGGATTGCCATCGTCACTACTGGTGAGTATTACCTATACACATACTTCATCAACCCAAATGAAAACATGGAGAACTGATTTTTAATATATATCTTGTAAACTGTATACAGATTTTAATGGTACCTGTAGACAAAAAATTACTAGTGGGTCCAGATTTGGAGCACACTCGTCTGAAGAAGAAACACTCTGAAACCCTTGTATTATATGAAGCTAAGAAGAAATTATCAAAGAAAGAAAAAAATAGTATGTAAATTCATTATTTATTAAAGTTTATATTATTATGATGTTTGATGATGTTAAATTATCATATTCATATTCAGGAGCATAGACTTACTGTCTCAGAGGAAATGCGGAAGAATCTTGAGCACGATAGCAATGAATAGGTTAGTTACCATTTTTCTTCCCTTTCAAGAATCCTTACAAATTATTTCAAATACCTTTGTACTATAGCATTTATTTTATATGATCCTAACTCTGTTATTTGTGGGGATTACATCATAATTACAGGAAGAGTGGCGACAAGCACTCAAGGAGGTACTTGAATCACAAGATTATGTATACAAGGAAGATCCAACTTGGGAAGAACTGAGTACTCAATTCTACAAACTGCTAGAGATAGCACAAAGAGGGCCAAGGGGAGAATTTTAAAAAGAAATGATTGTTACTGCAACCACCAAAATATCTCTCATTACTGCCAAGATGGATAAGGTGGAATGGAAGGCTCGGGTCAGGACAACGTTATTTCAGCCGTTTGTTAGGTGGCAGCTTGATTATCATGACGTTCAGTGAGATGGAAATTGTGGATTTTATGTGCCTGCTTTTTATGTGCATGGGAGTGAAATTATTGCATTGAGATTAAGAAATCATGCATGATAACAATGGCGAAGAACCCCAACTTTTGGAAGAGTGGTTTTAGTCAAACGTTAAAAGTTAAGTGCACTGATTCAGGGGTTCAGAGGTATCATAAGTAAATTAATGAATGTGATGTTGAAGGGACTTTCGTGGAATACATTTATTTGGGTCCTGTACTTGCAACGTGCTACGAGATGGTTGTCATATTCATTAGTAACAAACAGGCCTTCACTTTCTTTCTAGACCAAAAATATGCATAAGAAGACAAGGGAGAAGAGGTTCTACAACATACTATTTGACATTAAAGAATTACTGGTGGATGACTATGGCACGTGATAACCACTTTGTACGACTATGTCCTTGGTATGAAGCACTTACTCCTCCTGTTTGCACTTTGTGGACTGCCCACCAATCGCTTAAATTTGATGTCAAGTTTATGAAAGACACCTTGTTACAACATTTTGATAGATACGGCAAAGAGTTCATGCAAATGGTAAAGGAAAGTGGGGTGAAGGATTATATTATGAATGACATGTTATTGTAAATATACTGATTTCTACTTCTTTCTTTATTGTAAAAAACCTAAGTATTACTCAAGAATTCATAACCAAATGCTGACTATACGTAGAAAAATGAAAACACTATATTTAAGAAGGCAATATCATTGAAAATAACATCCCATCATATACCAAAATTCATAACCAAATGCATGACTATGTAGTATACATAGTCATGCTAACTTATTCTAGATTATATATAGAACGACAATTGCTTCTTGCCATAATTTTCGATTTTATATAAAGTCAACAATTTCTATATCACATAAGTGTTAATTACATTTAAAATCGACAATTACTTATTAACAAAATTGTTGCTTCTGCACAAAATTGGCAATTTCATATCAACGTAAATATTGGTTTACTAGAATCACAAATTTTCTATTACCAACTTTATTGTCGATTATATATAGATCAACAATTTCTATATCACATAATTGTGGATTACGTTTAAAATCGACAATTACTTATTAACAAAATTGTTGTTTCTACACAAAATTGACAATTTCATATCAACGTAAATGCTAGTTTAGCAGAATCACCAATTTCCAATTACCAACTTTATTGTCGATTATATATTGATCTACAATTTTTATATCACATAATTATTGATTTTATATAGTCAACAATTTCTATAAATATAATTGTTGACTACGTTTAAAATTGACAATTAGTTATTAACAAAATTGTTGTTTCCGTACAAAATCAACAATTTCATATCAACATAAATGTTGGTTTAGTAGAATCACCAATTTTCTATTACCAAAATTGTTGGTTAACCAGAATTAACAATTTCTACTTAAAGAGAGATCAAATCTTCAATCAACATTTTCTTCAATCAATAATGCACCAAGTAATTGTTGATAGAAAGAAAATCAAAAATTTAAAACATAAATAATCGTTGATTACTGAGGAACTCGACAATTTATAAATTATGTGGTTGGTGTAAATTCAAAAATTCAACAATTTATACTGATGGAAATTGTTGATTTCATATTTTATCGATAATTTGCACTGATGCAAATTTTTGAGTCTATATTGGCAATGAATGTTATATTCGACACATTACAATAGAAATAATGTCAGGTACCGCATTTTTAAAAATTATGGACTTGCGAATTCAAGAATAACAAAACCCTCAAATTTATGAGCTTCATGGATGGTTCTCTTTTGAATGGGATTGATTATCTACTACACATTCATCCCCTGCATGCTATGCAATAATGATGTTTAGTAATAGGTGGGAGAAAACAGTATACTTAAATTATATTTAGATTAGAGATTTACTTACGTGTCTTCTCAACTAATGTCATTAAAAGTGGGTATTTGTGCTTATCATGGTATTTGAGCTCCCCACACCCCTTACATGTTCTTTTCTTCTTCATATGTGATATTTTTAACCCTCCCTTCCATCTCCTCCCATCCCCCCTTCTTGGGATCGTCCTTCAGATGACCTTTTGTTTGTATCACTAGAGGGTCCAGTCGAAAATAGGAGTTGTAGGGATTTATGCATCAGGTAATGGAGTTGGCAAGCCCGGTTTGGATGCTGCCATTTGAACCGAAGAATGATAAACAGTTTTTAGGTGCGCTTCAAGCTCCTTTAACTTTAGGATTGCAAATTCAACACTTTCCTTAGTCTTCAAAGTATTTTCAAACAACTTTGTTACTCTTAGAGATAGGTTACTATACCTTAATGGTTGCTTCAAGTTCTTACCCAACAAGTGACTTTCATTGTATGAGCGTGAATTCTACCCATTTTCCACCTTTGTAGGATGAATACATCGGGTACTAATCCACAATACGATTGAGAAGCTCTAGTTAGAAGAAAAATACGAAGAACACCAATTGGTTTGGAAAAATAGAAAATTCGATTACTTAAAAATGAAGTAATTATAATGAATGACTCTCAAACCCTAGGCTTCTCTCAGAACTCTTTCCAGATCTAACATAACCTAACAATGCATAGCCTTGTTCCTTTTATAAGGATTACAAGTCTTAGTTACAAAATAGGACAAATATGTCCTTAAACGCCTAAAGGGAAAAGTTGAATCGCGCCTTTGTTCGAACACGATAAGTTTCTGTTCGAATAAAAAAAATATATTCGAATAGATTTTAACCTATTCGAATAAAATAACTCAGGCCGAAATGTATTCGAACAGAAAACAAATATGTTCAAATATAATTGTCATTAAATTATCCCGAGATCCTCCTGGATCATGGCTCTCACCTTTAGGAGCCTTAAGCTCCTGCTCAAGCTAGAACTGGAGATGTTGGAATGTGGCGATGCCCAATTCCCTGTTGTACCACTTCAACTTACTAGGTAGTTGACCCTTCTTCTAAACTCACAACGACTCAATACCACCACATGTCTTGCTTGGCAGTAACTTTTGGCAAAACACATGATGCCCCTTGGGATTATTATATCCTGCAACATATGCTGACGTAACAAAAAGCTGTATCTGCATAGAAACCAACATAGCGGAAGTAGTTGGTAATGGGGGCCGAGATAACCTATCAGCCATTTTGTTGTCCACTCCCTTCTTATACTGCATAATAAAGGGAAATTGTTGGAGATACGACATCCCCTTCATCCGGCGAGCTTGTTGTAGCTTGGACTGTGTAGCTGAAAACTAGAATGATTTATAAACAGTATGAACCACAACCTCCTCTTGCAACGCCTCGAAGTCAGTTGGTTGCATATAAGACGCTGTTATAGGAAACTATACTCTAGCCGACATGCCCTCCTGAATCAGTCGAACCAATAACACAAACTTACCCCTCGCATTAACCAACTGCTTCACCTGAGTCACCATTACTAATTTAGACGTAGTGACATGCTCCTTACAAGCATTGATATGGAACTCCTTTGCCCCCTTCACAAGACGATACTTGGGAGCTCTACAGTAATGAATTGCATTTCGGTCCCAAAGATAAGGGTTACCCAAGATGACCTGACACACATCCAAATGAACCACCTCACACGTCACCTTGTCAATAAACCTTACAGTGATCGCAAACTTGAAAGTACACTACTTCGTGATCATCAAATCCGCATCTTTCTGAATCAACCCTAAACCATACGGCTTAGGATGAGTTATAGTCGTCAAACCCATCTTCTTCACCATGCAACGTCTCAGAAATTAAATATTTATGACTACCCAGATCCACAATGGCCATGACTAAACTCTGCGTCACCTGAATACTGACATGAAAAAGTTCTTTCCGACTCTCTTCCTCGGCAGCCAAATTTTGCTGAAGCATAAGTGTAAGCTTAGGATTCTGTTTATCTAAATCTGGGAGGTCAACAACCTCTGTGGCTAGTGCATATCTCTATTTCTTGTTCTTCTCCCACTTCGGCCTAAGCTCCGGGTGAAGTTTCCAACAATAATCAAAAAGATTCCCACTCGCCTTACAATGATTGCAATAAAACTCTTTGGACGAAGACCCCTCTCCTTTGGTCTCTCTCTTATGCTCGTATTTCCAACTAGACTTATACCCCGACTTCATCTTGTCGTCTTCTTTATCACTCTTCAAGTACTTGCCTTTAATGGAAATTACTTTTACGATAGGGTCCTCGATATTGGCCACAGTAATGAGCTTCAACTCTCTCATAATGGACTCCGACAAACCCCCCGTGTACTTCATGAATACCTCATACTCGTCCACATCAATGTCCAAAACCAAAATTTGGTTATGAAACGCGGTAGTGTACTCCTGTACGAATTGCTCAAACTTTTGGCGCAAATTGTACCATTTATACCATCTTTCTTGCTCATACCCAATCGAATAAAAATACTTTCACACTAATACCTTGAATTCTTTCCAACCCAAATCTCTTATATCGTAGCATTTCTGATAAGATTTCCACCACGTGAGGGCATGACTTGTGAATTTCAACGCAGCAAAGCATATTTGCTGAGCATTGGAGTATTCATAAACGATAAAAAAAGTTGATAACCTATCTAACCAATTATTCAACTTCTCGACATCGATCAAACCGTCAAATACTGGAATTTCAATCTTAAAATTGATACAAAGATTACGAATAGGATTCGATGACTTACCAATACCCGATCGCTCCTTGTCGGATTCGGCATCACCAGAATTACTATCGATCGCCGCATTATCGACGTCTCCATCCACCTCCATAACCTCTTTCCTCCTCGAGCAGCCTCGCTGATAAGAGCGGCATCGCCATGTCGCTGAAGTGGAAGCCATCGCGAGGTTTGAGAGACGCAATTGTTTTACCAACTCCCTTACAATGGAAGTTAGGTCGAAAACTGTCGCTTCTAAAATAATGAGTCGATCATTAGAATCATCCATCTCCAAATCGCCATTCTTCTTCGATTAGGTTTGCGATGAATCGTCAATGGACTCACTAGCTTCTCCTTCGTTTGCTTGAGACGGTCACGTGTAGAGACCATAAACCACAATCAACCCCCCGAGAATCATAGCTGAAAAATTGATACCAGTTAATCCACAATACGATTGAGAAGCTCTAGTTAGAAGAAAAATACGAAGAACACCAATTGGTTTGGAAAAATAGAGAATTCGGTTACTTAAAAATGAAGTAATTATAATGAATAACTCTCAAACCCTAGGCTTCTCTCATAACTTTTTCCAGATCTAACATAGCCTAACAATGCCTAGCCTTGCTCCTTTTATAAGGGCTACAAGTCTTAGTTACAAAATAGGACAAATATGTCCTTAAACACCTAAAGAGAAAAGTTAAATCGCACCTCTGTTCGAACAGAATAAGTTTCTGTTCGAATAAAAAAAATGTATTTGAATGGATTTTAATCTATTCAAATAAAACACCTCAGGGCAAAATGTATTTGAGCAGAAAACAAATCTGTTCAAATATAATTGTCATCAAATAATCCCGAGATCCTCTTGGATCAGGTACTTTGAGAATATCATATTTGAAGAAGACCTTGAGGAGGTGACGACATGGAAGGCCAAGATACTCAAATAACTTGTACCCACAATTACTAATAAGCTTGTCCAAGTTAATGCTCAGCTCAAAAGACTCTAAAGGTCTACTGTATGATTTCACAAGCAACTTTCGTAGCTTACTTTCAATCTGTTGTTTGATGGCTTCAAAATGGACTATTTGGATGAAATCAAACCCAAGCTTGTGGAACATGTTCCTTGTGTACATCTTACCTTACATCTTTCAGCAGTACCTGGTGCAGACCTACATAGCAATATTTATGTTATGTTTGGAAGTCCTCTTTATTTTCCATTTCATATGTTTCCATTAATGTTGTATCGAACTTTGTCACAAAGTTGTACAAACTAGTTGATGGAAGCAACCAACCATTGAAAAAATTGTTAGTTGACTCGCTTATTCCAGTTAGACTCATTCCACCATAAAAGTAGATCTGCTCCACAAAGGTATCCATCATTATCTTATATTATAAATCCCTTGCACCAAGTGGTTATCATCCAATTTGTGTTTTATCATTAAATCCTACCATTCTCCCTCAAAGCCCACTGGATCATGTGTTGTGCATTACGACGTCAATTTCTTCTTTGAAACACGATGGATCACGATAAACATGCCCAATCTTCTCTAAATATTTATGAGTAATATGCCAAAAACATAGTCTGTGTGTGGTATTTGGGAAAACCTGCACGACCAACACAATAGCTAAATAGGAAAGATGAAATTTTAACTTCAAACTGTCGAATCTTTAGGAATCAACAATAAAAAGGTATTACTACTGTTGACACTAACAAAAATTGTCAACAAATAGTTCATTCCCCCATATTCCATGGTACTTGCGAGCAGTACACTTTTTTTAGCAAAAACAAGCAAGCAGTACACTCACTACAACAAATATAGGTTTTTACGTCACTAAAAAAGTGACTTGAAAGAGATACCACGTCACTTTTGCAAGCGGCGTTGACCTCAGTGACTTGACGTTGTATGTATCTTCTTATTAAGCGGAGATGCCTATTAACGTCATGTATAAGTGAAGTAATAGGTGGCCTTTTATATCAGGTAGGAACTGACCTAATTGTAGAATTAACGTCATGTTAAAAGTGTTGTAGTTACATAATGCAGAGGAATCTATGTCACTATAAAAGTTATGTTGTTGGCTGAAAAAATACAAAATGAATAAACATTTTTACCATGCAACTTGTGCATCACATGCAATGCATATGATGTACTTCATCTGCAAGGCAGTCACATTTTTTGCCTACACCAATAAACCTGCAATCAAGTAATAGAAATATCCCTAAAAACGCTGCTTCAATATCCTTCACTTGAAATTTATTATCACTTGGTATGTAAAAAACCAAATCAACTTTCATAAACTTTACTACCACTTAGTATGTGATAAATCAGTGCATTGTACACATTGATACAAAAGTTAACTTTTTATTACAGCTTAAATGGATTGTATTTAGCCTGGCTAGATTATTAACATTGAGTGACCTATGGGGTCTCCAAAAGCGTTAAACTTGAGGCGTGCACTAGTGATCCATTAGGTTCTTCAATGATCCAAAAAGTCAAGGAAAGAGTTCAAAAAGGATTTGCAGAGGCCATAGAAGATCTTTGATTGGTTTACTGTTAAGAGTCTCAAATAGATCATGATCCAACTTCTGGGTTTTTTTCGTGAACATGATCTTTAACGAGAATGCATAAAACAGAGAGTTAGCTGTAACAAAAATCTGAACATGACAAAAAAAAATTGAGTTAATGACGATAGCAGATTTTCATAATAGTGAATCCATGCCATGATAAATACAAATGCATATTATTTATAATCATATGCAAATGGTGGGAGATAAGAACAATGTCTCGAAGGAATCTTACAAGAACTCAAAACTTTTTGTTTCAAGCATTTAAATTCTAAGAACAAAAAATAAATATAAAGACAAGAAAGCAGTAATTTCACCTCTTTGATAATATAGTACTCAATGGCAGCAGCTAGCAGCACTGAAAGAATAACCCCAACGGTGTACGCTGCCTAAAATGAAAAAGTACGAGACTTCATAAACAAATACCATTGCATTCCAGTAGAGATAAAATATTTGTCACTAAAATAGCATGGACATGTATACAAATTTTGGTTGTGAACTTCTACATACTTAAGAACATATCCATGGATGCGAATATGACATTCACGCTCCTCGAGTTCTTCTAGAGGATAAGAAAAATAGGGGGAAAAAAGGAAACTGGATAGTGTTGGACCTGGAGATTTAAACTATATAAAGGGTGGAAATGGTGGTGGGCACTGGAGGTGGTGGCAGCTATGATGTTGGTATAGGAAGATATGATCGAGTCTTACGGCATACGTAAAGGTCAAAAAGTAATGTTTATTTCCTGAATAAGATAAACTTACACCATGATGATAGCTAATTGGTATAACATAAAAAATGTAGGGTCACCTAAATAAAGTGGAATATGGGAAAAAAATACTACAATTGGGAGAAGAACTCATCATTGCTCTATGGTAAATATTTGGGAGGTAAATGGTACTGCTCATAGTTTGGCAAAGCTGGAAAGTGCTTAGATCACAGCGAAGTTCTGATCTATGGTTGGCCTGTATAGAAGTATTAGAGCTGCCTTAATTCTTGACAAATTGGGTATTGTTATGTTTAGAAAATAAATGCTTATGTTTACCAGGCTACATGTCCTCTCCTAGTAATTATATTTTCTCATCGATCCCAAATTTAACCACAAAAAAAGTAAGACATGGACTACAACCATATCTAACTACTTTGCAGGACACACTATAGCACCATACTCTACTCCCACTTTTAGGATTTTTTTTTTGTGATTTTTCGAGTTTCCTAGTATATAAAGGGAACTTAGGTTATTTTCTAGGGGATGTTAGATCTGAAAGAGTTCTGAGAGAAACCTAGGGGTTGAGAGTTTTTCTTCTTGTAATTACTTCGCCTTGAGTAATTGAATTCTCTATTTTTCCAAACCCATTGGTATTCTTCATATTTCTCTACTAACACAAGTTTCTTAATCGTATTGTGGATAAAGTGGTATCAGTTTTCTAGTTTTTGATTCTCGGGGGGTTGATTATGGTTTATGGTCTCTACATGTGACAGTCTCAAGCAAATGAAGGAGAAGCTAGTGAGTCCGTTGAAGATCCATCGCAAACCTAAGTCGAAGAAGAAGGACGATTTGGAGATGGGCGATCCCAACATAAGACTCACGATTTTAGAAACGACAGTTTCTGCCCTAACGTCTACAGTAGGGGAGTTAGTAAAGCAGTTGTGTCTCACGAACCTCGCTAAGGCTTCCACTTCAGTAGAACAGTAAGGTCATTCGAAGAAGAAAGGGGTTATGGAGGTGGATGGTGACGAAGGCGTTCTGGTATTCGATGTTTCTAGTGTTGTCAATTCTGTCAAGGAGCGCCCAGGTTTAGGTAAGTCACTAAATCCTTTGCGTAATCTTCGTCTTAGTTTTAAAATTGAGATTTCGATTTTCGATGGTTCCGTCGATGCCGAGAAATTAGATAATTGGTTAGATAGGTTAGAGACCTATTTTTCCATTGATGAATATTCCAACGCTCAGAAGATTGGCTTCTCGACTTTTAAATTCACAAGTCACTCACTCACGTGGTGGAGATCCTATCAGAAATGACATGATGTCGTAAGTTTGACTTGGAAGGAATTCAAGGTTTTGGTGAGGAAGCAATTTTATCCAATTGGGTATGAACAGGATCGATGGTACAAATGGCACAACTTGCGCCAAAGGTTTGGGCAATCCGTGCAACAATTCACTACGAAGTTTCATAATCAAGCATTGGTTTTGGATATTGACGTGGAGGAGTACAATGTGTTCATAAAGTATACTGGGGGTTTGTCAAAGTCCATTCAAAGAGAATTAAAGCTCTTCAATGTGGCAAATATCGAGGACGCTACCGTTAAAGCAATTGCCATTGAGGGAAAATACTTGAAGAGCGATAATAAAGACGATAAGAACAAGTCAGAGTACAAGGCTAATTGGAAGTTTGATCAGAAAGGGGAGTCTAAAGGAGAAGGGTCTTCATTCAAGGGGACTATCTGTAGTTATTGCAAGACTAATGGGCACAATTTTGATAGATGTTGGAAACTTCACCCGGAGTTTTGGCCGAAGGAGGAGAAGGGCAAGAAAGAGAACGCGCACTAGCTGCAGTGATTATGGATCTTCCAGATTTAGATAAGCCAAATCCTGAGCTTACTCTAATGTTCAAGCAACCTCTAGCTATCGACGAGGCGAGTTAGGAAGTACTGTTCTTTGTCAGCACTCAGGTGAAGCAGAGCTTAGTCGAGGCCATTATTGATCCGAGTAGTCAGAAGAATTTAATTTCTGAGGCAGTGGCGAAGAAGATGGGTTTGGCAACTGTGGCTCATCCTAAACCGTATAGTTTTGGTTGGATTCAGAATGACGTGGAGTTAAAGATCACTAAGCAGTGTACGTTCAAGTTTGCGATTACTGAGAAGTTTATTGATGAGATGACATGTGAGGTGGTTCTGTTGGACGTGTGTCAAGTCATCTTGGGTAGCCCTTATCTTTGGGACCGAGATGCAATCATTTACCGTCGTGCTCGCAAGTATCGTTTGGTAAAGGATGGGACTGAGTTTCATATTAATGTGTGCAAGGAACATATCACTACAAGTAATTTGGTAATGGCGACTCAGGCGAAGAGGTTGGTTAATACGAGCGGTAAATTTGCTTTGTTGTTGGTGCGACAGGTTCAAGAAGGTTCGTCGGCTACAATATTGTCTACTTTGGCAATGTCTCCTAAGTAACAAACCGATATAGGGGAGTTGCTAGCGGAGTATAAAAACTTGATTCTGGGCATATAAGGAATATCGCACAAGAGGGATGTTGAGCATGATATCACCTTGGTGAATGGTGAGCCACGCTGCCCAATATTTGGTTATATCGGACTTCTGTTACTGAGTCTAATAAGATCAAGAAACAGGTACATGAACTCCTGGAGCAAAGAGTTATTAATTATAGTTGCTCGCCTTGCTGTTCGCCAGTGTTACTGGTGCCGAAGAAGGATGGGTCTTGGATGATGTGTGTGGATTATCGGGCGCTGAACAAGATTACGGTAAAGAATCGTTATCCGCTTCCATGGATTGACGAGCTTTTAGATGAGTTGCAGACGGCTCGGTTTTTCACCAAGTTGGATTTTAAGTCGGGTTACCATCAAGTTTGAATTCGGGAGGAGGATACTTGGAAGATAGCGTTTAAAACCAAACAGGGCTTATTTGAGTGGTTTGTGATGCCCTTTGGGTTATGCAATACTCTGGCGACGTTTATACGGTTAATGAATGAGGCACTTCATGCGTTTATTAATGATTTTGTGATTGTATATTTGGATGATATCTTGATATATAGTCATACATGGGAAGAGCATCTTGGACATTTAGGCAAAGTGTTGGGCGTATTGCGATCACAACAGCTTTTTCTGAACGGGAAGAAGTGCGAGTTTGGAAAATGGGAGCTAGACTATTTGGGTTTTATTGTTGGTGGCGGCGAGCTTAATGTCGATCCAGAGAAGGTCTCGGTCATTACTAATTGGCCTAGACCCCATACAGTGATGAAAGTGAGGAGTTTTATGTGTTCTTGTCAGTACTTACAAAAATTTATTCGACATTTTTCACAAATAGCCACACCGTTGTATTCTTTGACAAAGACCGGGGTACAGTTTGTATGGGAAGATCAATAAGAGAAGACCTTTCTTTTACTGAAGCTAACGATTACGAATGCACCAGTGTTAGCATTGCCTAATTTGTGGCGGCCTTTTAAGGTCGAGACAGATACGTCATACTATGCATTGGGGGTAATCCTTTTACAGGATGGGAATCCGGTTGCTTACCATTCTGAGATGTTTATAGGAGCAGTACGTAACTATCCTACCTACGATAAGGAGTTTTATGCGCTATATCAATCAGTTAGGCATTGGCAGAGTTACTTATTGGGGAAGGAGGTTGTGGTACATTCTGATCATAAAATGTTACAGTTCTTATCTATGCAGTCCAAGCTTCAGCAAGCTTACCATATGAAGTGGATGTCGTACCTTCAGCAGTTTACCTTATTGATCAAGTATAAGAAAGGAATGGACAACAAGATGGCTGATATGTTATCTCGGCCCCTATTACCAACTATTTCCATTTTGTTGGTAGCTATGCAGATCCAGTCGATTGTTCCTTCTGAGTACGTTTCAGGGTATGACGACGACAAAGAGCTCAGTGTGATTCACGTTATGTTGCTACAGGGCAAGATGTGTGAGTATGTTCTGAAGGATAGTTTGATTTACAGGGGCAGTCTACTATGTATTCCTGAGGGTGGAGACTGTTTACAGTGGATTCGAGAGGCATATTATTCCTGGGTGACAGGTCATTTCAGGGTTGAGAAGACTCTTTTGAATTTACAGCGTTATGTCTATTGGCCGAAGATGCGGGTGGATGTTGCTCGTGTGGTTCGTGGTTGCGTGCTATGTAACACATCGAAATCTTCTAATAGGAAGATAAGATTGTACTTACCATTTTGGGGCATTTCTAAAAATTGTTATGGGGGATGATGAACACTAAGTTGAAAAGAAGTATCGTTTTTCATCCGCAGACAGACGGGCAAACAAAGGTCGTTAACCGCACTTTGGTACATTTATTATAGAGATTCCATTCTAAGCATCCTAAGACTTGGGATGAGAGTTTACTGTATCTTCAGTTTACGTTCAATCGGGCAATTCATGGTTCCACGTTGAAGTCTCCTTTTGAAGTTTGTTTGGGGTACTTGCCGCAAAGCCCTTTTAATTTGGTATTTAGTCTTGGCGACTAGACAGTGTCAGGGAAGGAGGAAGAGGTGCCAGTTAAAGCTCAGCGTTTCATTGAGAAGATTAACAAGGTTTATGAGGTGGTTGAAGCTCAGTTGAAGAAGACTCAAGCGAAGTATAAGGCTCACCACGACAAGCATAGGGTTGAGTGTACTTTTCTTAAGGGCGAACTCGTTTGGTTATATTTGGGTAAGGAACTGCTTAAGGGGGAAGGTAAGAAGCTCAAACCTATCCGTTATGGTCCGTTTTTGATACTCAAGAAGATTGGTGACAATGCATTCAAGTTGGATTTGCCACCTTTCATGAAGATGTATTCGGTGATTAATGCTGAGCATTTGAAGCTGGTTGAGCCATCTCTTATAGATGAAGACTCTGCAATCGATACTCACCTACCGTCAGTTGATGACTTATAGATGGAAATAGAAGATCCGTTACCGGAGGATGGTATTCTAGAGCGGAAGGTTCATACTACAAGACGGGGTGCTATTGATTCGTTCCGAGTTGGGAAGAAGGGTCAGCTACCGAGTAAGTCAAAGTGGTACAGCAGGGAATTGGGCATCGCCATGTTCCCACATCTCCAGTTCTAGCTTGAGCATAAGCTCAAGGCTCCTAAAGAGGGGAGCCATGATCCAGGAGGATCTAGAGTTATTTGAAGATTTGTCAAAGTCGTTCGAACGAGGTTGAAAGTCGTTCGAATGAGTTGACATGTTCCATAGAAGTTTGGCCCAGAGCCATATTTCGTTCGAGCGAAGTTTAGTGTCGTTCGAACGAGTTGTCATGTCCTCTAAAATTTGGCCCAGGGCCATATTTTTGTTCGAACGAGTTGGGTGTCGTTCGAACGATTGGTCTACTTTTCTAGGCTTTAGACCAATTAGGCGTAAAGTCGTTCGAAGACTCACTAGTTCGTTCGAACGAATATGGTGGTATTTTGGAATCTCAGGCGTTGTTTTTCCTCGGGATTCGTTCTTTATGATTTTTTGAGTTCCCTAGTATATAAAGGGAACTTAGGTTATTTTCTAGGGGATGTTAAATCTGAAAGAGTTCTGAGAGAAACATAGGGTTTGAGAGTTTTTATTCTTGTAATTACTTCGTTTTGAGTAATCGAATTCTCTATTTTTCCAAACCCATTGGTGTTCTTCATATTTCTCTACTAACACAAGCTTCTCAATCGTATTGTAGATAAATCAAGGCACTCCAAACGATTAAACTCATTATCAGGTACTATGTTCACACTCATTATAGTTTAGCTAATTTCTAGTCCCTACTATGCCAGTGTGTTTGCCCCCAAATGCCCAAAACTTTTCTAGCATAAACAGTTGCATGATGAAATAAAGAACATTTACTTGTCCAAGAAAATGGTAAAAAAAAATTCACCCTTTATAAGTGTTAATTATACTTCAGAAGGAAATATGCTTATCATATGTTTTTGAAGTATAAATACTAAGAAATATAAAGATGCATTATAATACTTTGAAAACATTGTGTTGAAGAAAATTACTTTGGAACATAAATCATGCCAAACATTGTATTGAAGAAAATATCTTTGGAAAATAAATCAAGCCAACCAGTATCGAAAAAAACATATCCCTATATAATACCATTAGTTGAAGATGAGATATTACCACTGAATGCTGAGGAATTTTATATATGAAGCTTCAAGGTAACTTCAGTTATAACATTCAAGGTGCCTTCACTTCTAATGCTCAACCGGTTCAAATCATACCTAGCTAAGAAAGATGGAAGGAATAGCTTAATCATTTGGCCTATCGGTTAAGAAAAGTAATTTTTTCTTTTCATTTTCTTAAATTAGGTCCATTACTGTTATACTAAAAAGTAAATAAGATATCAACTTCATCAAATCTTTTAGTTATATTCAGTTGATATGGTCCTCTATCCTAAACTTTTTGCATGGTAACTTTTGTAAGTAGTAGTATTTGTAGGCAAAACGACAACCATTAATTGTAACAATTGAAGTAAGCCGGCAATATAAAATGGTATTAGGATAGACTAAAGATCTTTGATTACAAAAGGAAAAGTACTCCATAAAGACATCTGATTTCTAGCAAGATTAAAAAGCCAAAACTCAATGCATCTATCCCTAGGGTTGTTTTCTAAGGGGCACGTAAATATTCATTGAGGAAAAGGTGCGCCAAATAAAATGTATTTCCTATAAACATCAATTTAAAGTTATAAGCGCTTAATGCTTCAAACTTAGCGCCGAAGGCGCATCGAAATAGTCGTAACCAATACCACTAGATAAGCAGATGCCGACCATAAAAGAAAAGGCTGCTCTTCTTATTTATTTTTACAAATTCAAGTATTCAGAACTTTAGAAAAAAAAAACTGCGATAACTAGAAATCAAGGTTAAATCAAGGAAGCAAGAGAAAACCAAAAAAATGAAAAGACAGCATACATTTGAATCAATATTGAATCCCATCTAAATACAATATCTTCAGTTCTCGACCCTCTCTTACTCGGATACGAAGATGCCTGATAAACTAATATCACATGAATCTCAAAATGATCGCTCCAAGGTTTTTTTATCGCATTAAAGATCGGTTTGTTCCTTTCTTTCCAATGGCCAAACCTAATCATATATGGAGTGAGCTCTTAAAGAACTTTTCAGGATTTAATTGGATGATAATATACTGCAGAAACCTATTCTGGTCATAAAAAAAAAGCAAATTAACTTTGCACTGGATCTTCTAAGGCCCTAGGGATAGATTATCCACACAGAATGACCCCAGGAACCCAATCCTGCATATTAACCTCTTAACATAAAGAACAATCTCCCAATTTTGTACATCTCTTGAGCAAACAGGCACCTATCCAATGAGGATTAGATAGGGAACTTTTACATTTATGAATGCCCATAGTTCAAGAGAACTTAAGATATACAAAATTTATTTGCCTTGCCCTATCAAATTCTACAGTTTATTAAAGATGGTCGAGTTTGGAGTATAACCCAACTGCGGCTTTGAAGTGTCGAACGTGGGTGAGATGGCCAGTGAGGCCTACATACTAAATAAATTTTGGCATGTGGAAATTATCTGGAATTGGCATAACTTCGAGATGTGAAGAAATGGGATTTGTCTCAATTCTGTCGAGGGCAGATCTTCGGCCTGAATTATCAGAGTTTATGGCTTAGATCCTATTGTTTAGGTTTTCCAAGGTGATGAATTGTGGAGGAGGAATTGCTATGGCTGCCACTTGTAGATCAAAATCTCCCTGTCCTTTGGGTCGCAATCGGTCCATAATTGGTCTTCTTTCTGGTGGTGGGGGAGTTTGGTGACGGGTGCGTCGACTTCCTTGAGTTGTCGATGCTGAGGATGTAAGTCCGAAGTGTCGAGAAGCCCTATCTGAATTTCTGGATCTGGATCAAGAAGTTCAAATTCTTTCTTCTCTTGGCGGATCATCTCTTTGGGTCGCTCTGGATAGGTGATCACTTCGGGCTTGTGGAGGTGACGTTTTACAGCCAGTGAGTCGATCTTGAGTTCTCCATAATTTCTCCATCTCTTTCTAATGTGTCCGACTTTGTTGGTCCAGGGCATTCCTTTTTTTGTCTCTTCCCACTTGAAGAGCCTGAGCATGAATGCACTGATCTTCCAACCTCTGGACTTGGTCGATTTCCATTTGTCTCTGTAATTCGATCATTGTACCATGCAGATCGATGGTTTCTGGTATCGGGCTGATTTTGTGATTCCTCAACGTACTGGAATGTCATCGGATTATTTTTAGATCAGGGATGGTAAAGAAAAGTGTGGTATTTACCACAGACGGCGCCAATTGTAATGGTGTGTTTTCCATAAGGATAATCTTCGCCAATACTTTTATTAAAGATGGTACAGTAATAAGCTAAAACAAATAAGATTTTATGTGAAAACTCAATAAAAGCTGAGAAAGACCATGACCTCGAGGAGGATTTTGATGTCAAATCAAATAGGTTGCTAGTTATTAGAAGTTATGGAGTGATAGTAAAATAAGGAAGAGTGAACAGTAAAGTTGTGGATCTGAATAATCTATTATTTATAGTAGATACAAGCAGTTTACAAAAAGAAAAGCAGTTTCCTATTTTGGAGGTAGTGGGCGAACTTCGTAGATCTCTAACGACTCTTTCTTGACCAGGCACAACGGCTACTTTTAGTAGGTCGAGGTCTTGTGGTATATTCTCGAATGTTATCTGCCTTCAACTATGCAATGCTGACTCTCTTCGACTATGCTATGTTGGCTTACCCTTGTCGAATCTGGAGAATATGCTACTACAAATACAACGGCAAGGTGATCCAATGGGAGTTGAAGTAAACATCTCAAAACAAGCTACCTGATCACAACCTGCTAGAAATCCCAAAATTATGACCATCAAAATACAACACAATCAATGTCGATACTTTAGGAACTATGCTCCCCCACCCCCTGCAACTAAACGATAGTGATAATTTGCCCAAACGGTTACATAGACTATTGCGATAACACGCGTAGCTTAACTCAGCCATACAGTTGTTAAGAGGAGGTACACCAAAATTATGGTGCATCTCAAGTATCGTTCCAAACGTGTTCTCTTCACGCCATCCTCTGGCATTTTCTAAAATCATTGGGGAAAAGATAAAGGGAGAGGATTCCCCTATACCGTCTTTTTGCTACACTCTCCCTACACTCTCTCATAACCATACACTTGCTCTCTCTTGCCAACTCACTCACTCTCTATTTACCTATGTGGCATCTCACTCACTCCACACAAACACTCTCTCTCTAATCCTCTCTCACTCCAAAATTCAAATTTCACTTTCTCTCTCTTTTTTTTTTCTCTCTCCCAGTTTCCCTCCACTAAATCCCCCACTCAATCACTCAGTCTCTCTCACTCCAAAATTTAAATTTCTATTAAAATTTCACTCTCTCTCACTCTCTACCTCTGGTTAAGGTACGATTCTTTCTGAATTTATGTCCATGTTGGGAAATTGTATTTTGGGAACGTTATGTTAGAATTGTGCTACAGAGGTAATTTGTGTAGAGGTATTGATTTTCCTTGATTTAACAGGTTAGTGAATGGCATCCCAACATCTACCAACAAACCCAACATCCCAACATCTACCAACAGGTGAGTGGTGTACAAAATTCTTCTCTATAAATTTAAAAATTGTCGTACACTACATAGTCGATATGTTATTATCGAAATTTGGCCATGCGACAATTTAGGAGTGTCGTACAACACAACAATCGACAAATTTACATAGTTAAATTATCAAAATTGAATAAGTCAATAATAATTAATGACTAAATTGTCGCAAATCCAATACATCGACAAAATTATTGTCGAATACATCAAAAATCGACAATAATATTGTCGAAAACCCTAGAAATCGATAAAATATTGTCAATTTATGGGGTTGTCGACAATATAACTTAGTGAAACCTATTTATGTTACAGATATGGGGTTTATTCAATGGGTGTGTAATTTATTCTATGGATTTTTTGGCAGGGAACATGATGGCTACGATAATGAAGTAATTCCCCTAGTCTCCCCCCTCCCCTAATGAAGAGGTTGATGAACTATTTTGGTCCCAAGAAGTATTACGTATGGAAGCATTGGAAGCTGCAGAATGAGAAAGGCTAGCACACATAGATTTGTAGAAGAACTGAAAACCTGTTAGGAGTCATCTTTCAAAGAATCTGATTGAAGGGAATATGTTTAGGATTGGGGACCTGTAGACTGTACTTAGTGATGTTGGGGTTAACATGTTAGTGTAGTGTCTATTTTAAACCATCTAATGGCAAACATGATGTACAACTGTGACCCATAAATTCCTATGTAATTAAAGTTGTTATGAAAAGCCTTTTTTTTTCATTTGCATTTGTAGTTACTTGTCTGTCACTTTTGATTCTATATGTTCGTCTGACTATATGGATGTATTTGATTAATGGGATTGTATCCAATAATTCCTTCTATATGACAGGATAATAATATAGAAAATTTTGTTAAACCAGAGTAGTCAAAGGTAATCGGAGATGAATCACCAGCAAGGGCTGCCAACGAATGTACGTCGGATGCGGGTTCTGGAATACCTCATTATACCATTGATTCTTTGTTTGTGGATACGCCATATGAAGGTCAAAATTTTAATTTAGTGAATGACGTAAGTTCCTTTTATGAACAATATGGAAGGAAGCAAGGGTCTCCACAAAGAAGCGCAACACTAAAAATTGACCAGGATCCTAGGAGATAGGACAATTAACATTTACTTATTTAAGCAATGGTTTGTCGAAGAAAAACAAAACTTCTTATAAAAGGGAATAAGATGGGTAGAAGCGATCTTCATACCAATGCGAGTGTAAGGCTACTTTGAACATTAATTGGAAAGAAAAACCTGGCAAATTTGTTATTACCAGTTTCTCAAATATGCATAACCACAAGCTTGTGTCACCTCGTAACCACCATCATATGAAGATTAATCGTTTCTTTCCTGAAGCTACAAAAAACTTAACTAAAACTTTTGAGTTGAACAACATCATTGTAAGTAAGGTGTCTGCTCTATTCTCAGACAAGAGCTTCAACAAATGTGATTGTTACAACCACAAAGACAAGATTAATAAGGAACGTCTATCGAGTAGTGATGCGCAAGCTGCATTGGATTGGTTCAAGAAAAAGCAACTCAAAGATCATATGTTCTACTTTGACATTCAGCTCGATGATGATGACAGAGCACTTAATTTTTTTTGGATAAATGGCCGATCCCGAATGGTGTATGAGGCTTTTGGGGATGTGGTGACTTTTAACACCATGTATAGGACAAACATTTATAAGATGTCATTTGCTCCATTCACGGGAATAAACAACCACTATCAAACAATCCAACTCGGATGTGCTTTGTTGTGGAATGAGCAAGATACCACATTTACTTGGTTATTCTATACATGGCTAAAGGTGATGAGCAATAAGCTCCCGACGGCTATTACCACTAACCAAGACGCTGCAATAGGTGCTGCCATCCCCAAGGTTAGTTTCAGTGTTATTATTACAAGAATTATCTGGTAAATATGTTATTATCCTTGTGTCGACAATTATAGCTGACATAATTGTCGAAATCCACAAAGTTGACAATTTATATTTTCGAAAATCATGAACTCGACAATTTGTATTGTTGAAAATCATGAACTCGAATCGACAATTTATATTGTCAAAAATCATGAACTCAACAATTTGTATTATCGAAAATCATGAACTCGACAATTTATTTTGTCAAAAATCATCAAGTCGACAATTTAATTGTCGAAAGCCACCAAGTCGATAATTGATACTGTCGAAAGTCATAAAGTCGACAATTATAGCTGAAATAATGTCGATTAATTGTGGAATTGATAATAATGTCTATTAATTATGTACTGATTATGCAGAATCGGCAATCTATGTTCTCTAATAACTACATTTTCTCATATGTGCTCCTAAACTCCAAACATCAGCTCTGCTTATGGCACATCATACACAAGTTCCCTAAAAAAATTGGTCATGTTTATCAAGATCCATCTACATTCAAAACAAATATGGATTCAATTATTCACAACACATATGATCCTACAGAGTTCGATAGAAGGTGAAATGAGCTTATGAAGAAACATAATCTTGATGACAACAATTAGATGCAAGGGATATTTAATATAAGAGAAAGATGGATACCTTTGTGAAATATAGGTACTTTATATGCTGGCATGAGCACCACTGGCCGAAGCGAGTCAGCAAACAATTTCTTTAATTGTTGGCTGCTTCCTCCAATTGGTTTGTATAGTTTCGTGACAAAATATGCAACAACTCTATTAGATACATCTGAAAGAGAGAAGGAAGAGGACTTCCAATCCTAACATAGATATCGGCAAGTTGGACCTCATTAGGCTCTACTTAAACATGCAGCAAAAATTTATACAAGGCAGATTTTCCATAAAGTTGAAGACCAATTCAATCAAACTACTCTTTTTGTAGCAATAGAAAAGAGCATAGACGACAATGTTTGAGAAATACTTGTAAAGTCACATAGCGTACCGCCTAAAGTTTCGAGCTGAAGATAAACTTAGCCAACCTGACAGACCATTGTGAATGCAAATTGTTCGAGTATGTAGGTCTGCCATGTCGTCATCTCTTCAAGGTCTTCTCCAAATATGATGTTCTCAAAATTACAAATGCATTCATTCTACCAAGGTGGAAGATTAGTACAAACAAATATTCCTGATCATACAATGAGAGTTTCTTAGATAGTGAGAACTTGAAGAAACCCTTACACCATAACCACCTTTTACTTCGCGCAGCAAACCTTTTTGAGAAGGCATCAAAGAATAAAACAAACTTTGAATATGCAATTTCAAGGCTAGACGTGCTTGAGTTACACCTAGATGTGTACGATGCATCTCTCACTCAACTCTCAGGATCGGATCCTTTAATGTCAACTCCATTAACTGAGGCAGTGATGTCTTTAGCTCCTATTTTGGATCCTCTTGTGACACAAACCAAAGGCTATGCAAAAGATGATCACAAGAAAGGTGGTTGGTGGAAGGGCGGAATGGAGATAGTTGTCGAAAAGAAAAAGATGACATGCAAAGGGTACAAAGTCTTTGGCAGCCACAACAAATGAACTTGCCCACAATTGAAATTATTATTTTAAAAAGTAAAAGTTGGTGAGTACCCTAATACGAGAAATAAGTACTTCCCAACAACTTCTGCGATAACATATGCTGAATATTTTAAATTAATTTGCCTCGTTTCATACGTAGGGGCTGGCACAAATGATGGAAGAGATGCACAATCAGATGACCATGGTGTAGGGAGTTGCTGAACATCTTTATATGGTTGCATGTCCGTCTACATTATTGGGGCTTCTCTTATTGTTGTACTTAAGTTTACATTTTTAGCGATATTAAGTACGTTAAAGTAAGATGGAGGGAGCCTGAGTTGAACACTGCGACACTGCACTGATATTGATAAATTTAATATGCCACTGCAATACTACACTGATATTGATATTAAATGCCCCATCCCTAGTATAAAAACAGAATGTGTTGCTTGAGGAGGTTCCATTGTTTCTTGTTTCTTTGGTAAGATGGCTAAAACTAGGTCTCAAACTCATCAGGATGCATTTCTCCGTCGTGTGCGTGAGAAGTATAAGGAGTTTGTAGAATGATACTTTGGTTTAAATAGTATCAACGATCCGACATTACATCCGTTTAAGGCGTATTATCCATATTTGAGCGAGAAGGAGGCAAAGGTGTGTAGGGAAGAGTATCTCTACCATTGTCAGCTGCAGTCCGTGATTCTGAATCCGCAGGAGCGTGTGGCTTGTCTCAACAACCGGGCCAAGACGATGGTGAGGAAAGAAGATGTACTTTCCGCAAGGAACCACGCATAATGTTTGCCTTGATGGCCATTTCAATTGTAACTAGTGTTTTTTTTGTCTCTCTGTCATCTGGTTATTGTGAAATAAATTATTATTTTGGAAGACTCTCATCTTGTTTTTTATGTTGTTCCAGTGTCTATACATATTGTTTGGGCGACCTTTTGTTGTCAATAACATAATTGTTGACAATCATAATTGTCGATAATTTCGTATATTCGACAATTAATTGTCGATTTCAACTTTAAAACGACAATAAATTGTCGATTTCACCTTGAACTCGACAATCGTATATTCGACGATTAATTGTTGATTGTAAGGTGAAGTCGATAATAAATAGTCGATTCCAACTTGAACTCGACAATTTATTGTCGATTGAACCTCGAACTCGACAATTACAGTTGTCCACTGTACCATGAACTCGACAATGGGACCCCTCGACAATTACAAATGTTTTGTGAAACAGCTACTTCTTTCCAGAAGCTACAAAAAATATATAGATTTATGCGACAACTGTACATCATTAAAAAGACATATAAATATATACAACATTTAAGAAAACAAATCGTTCGTGTTATAATCCCATGGGTTAACGTTGTTGTCTTTCATCAACTTCATCCAAGCTTGGTTTGGCGTGTCGAAATAGGACTTCATAAAATCATCTAGAAACTTCAATTGCACATACGCCCACCATAGTGTAGAAACCAGAGGAATACACTACAAGAAAAATGGGCATTTGCCACTGATGGCTTTTAGTTTTTGCCACTCTTTCATCAGTTACTACAGACAAACCACAACTTTTACGGTGGCTAATAATCGTTAGTAGTGGCAAAAGTGTAAGGGAAAACTAACATCTACCAATATTTTTTCTCCCGTCTCTTTTCCCGCTAATCAAAAGATTGAAATCCATTTCTTCTCTTCTCCCGCTGCTCGATCCTTCTCTCTACCGATTACCCCTTCACCTCTTCTATCCTTCACCAATTTTTTTCATCAATTCTGAGTTCTCCTTCACTAAAATTGATTTCTCTAAATTCAAGTTCTCCTTCACCAATTTTTTGTTGTAGGTGATTCTCAGGCATACTTTTCTCTCTCCATCTCTCTCTCACTCTCTCTGGTGGCAATTGTTGAAGAATGGGTGGAATTAGCTAATGGTTGTGTTTGTTGTACTGTTAAACATAGTCTCGTTCAAGCTCTTGAACAACTTATACAGAGAAAGGAGAGGTAAGGGTTGCATTTTGTTCAATTTCATTTCTATTTACAAAGCTTCAAAGTATAACTGAATGATGTCTACTTTGTTTTTGTGTGCCACAGACTTGATCATATATTGTTAGAGACCACGGGACTGGCCAATCCGGCACCTCTTGCGTCATAAACTACTTATAAGATGGAATTAGAACAACTATCCTGATATACTTTTTTTCTCCTCATAAGATGTTGTTATTCTTAACAAGGTTGATTTGGTGTCTCAAAAGGATTTTAAGTTGGTGAGCTCAGATATTCTTGTGGAACTAGAGAAAGAGATCTATAGCATTAATTCCCTTGCTAGTATCATTCATTATGTTCAGTGCCAAGTTGATTTGTCTAAGCTGCTGGGTCGGAGGGCGTATGATGCTACGGTTAGTTAACTTTAATTTCTTATACAAATGTATATTCTATTACAGGTGAAATTTCCATCTGATTGGTAGTATCAATCTTGATCACTTGGATTCATTACTGAAACGGAGCCTGTCTATATCTCCAAGCGTTATTCATGATAATAGCTGGCAATCCCCCATACATCTTCCCCATCTCTATAGGATAGATTAATCCAAGACTCATTGCCTTTATCCACTTTGCTTGGGGCTGTATTATCCACCCTAATCCCTTTTTGTCTCTCGTCTTTCTTCTCAACAATATCTTTTTCATTATCTCCATCATTCTCATCCTCTTTCTCTCCTTTGTGTTTCTTCTTTTTGTTTCGATTCCTTTTCTTCTTTTGTTTGTCCTCATCCCCTTCTTTGTTGGCCATTTTTCCCTTTTTAATATCTTTTTGCATGTCTCTAAACATATCGGCGGGCCCCTGAACGCAATTTGCATATTGGCGGGTCCCTGAACACAATTTGTTACCAACAAGGTGTTTCGGAGCTGATCAAAACCTTCCTTATATTGTGCCTATGAGTAATTTCATCAGATTCTTGCCTTCGACATCTTGTTCGCAGAGGTGGGTGGATCCCAAATCAGAAGAGGATGATAAAGAGATATTTCATTTATATCATGTGAATCAAGCACTAGTTATCACAGTTTTGGGAAGACCATTCATGGCTTGTACAAATGCCTATTTGCATGTACTAGGGTTGATCCAAGCTCCGTCCACAAAATATGATGCACATATTCTAGAGAAAATTGGTTAACATTGACCTACTCATGCAGCGAAGTGTACTTCTGATCTGCAGGTTTTCACCTGGTGGAAAAGGTCATATGCTTCTTTGATGCCATATGAGGGTTTTTCTTGTTTGTCTTCTACGTCAGGAACAGTCATGATATGGTTTTCCATGTATCTTACAGCGACTTGATTTGGAGTGATATCCATCTTGCAAAAAACCAACAGGAAGATTGCTGGAGTCCAGTCCAACAAGATGTGTTCCCTCTCCCCTCTATTTACCATTTATGGGAAGATTTGATCTGATTGCTGGATTCTGCTAAATGTTATATGGAGGTCATCTTCAAACCATTTTTGGCACTCTCAGAAATGATTATTCTTTCCTTCGCTTAAAGCCTCAATATATTCATTCATGTCCAAGCCCGGTGTATCAAACTTGTATTCAAAATAAAGTAGGAGGATTCTGCCTTCCCATCAGGTTTTCGCGAAGGAACAATATACCGGATTACGAGTGTCTGCGACGAAATTTATTTTTTTTTTTTTTTTTTTTTTCACAATCCTTCTCCCCAATGAAATTTCAATCACAATACTCAATATCTACTACTGTCTCACAATTTTGGTGCAATTATAACAATAGATGTCTTGCTACAAAAATTTATATCCCATTAGGAACTTCTGTATTTCCAATCAGCTCTCCACAGAAAAAGAAACATATACAAGTCAGAGTAGAGTTGGCTACACAACTGTGCTCAAATTTTTGGATAGACCACCTGACCAAGTAGATCAGACGACTTGTTCAAGTTTTCTGGTTCAATTTTCACGTTTACCGGTTCCTCAATTGACATCGAACCCATCTCCACTGAAGCCTTTGCACAAAATATGTCATCTGAGGCTGTGTCTATGCCTAGTGTGTTTTCTGCAATGGCACTTTGATCCTCCTCTTTAAGCTCAGGTTCAACAATTTCTCGCTTTACTCTTGGATTCTGCAGGTGTCTTAGCATAGGTTTACGCTCCTCTACTTCTATGTCAGAATCATGATCATCCCATCTCTCATTCGCGTCGTCTTCATCGTCATTTGCCTCGGGAAGCTCTGTATCAGGCGGCCTTTCCTGAAACTGGATGCTAGGTGCATGCTGGAGCTTAGAAAGATAATCAAGAAGCTTTGCTCTTATATCATCCAATAACGAACTTGAATTCTTATTTTCCATGTTGCTAGGAGCAACGTGAAGCGTATAGTCTGGACCAAAATATTCGTAATATTCATGTTGTGGCATCTTGTCATCAACTTCTACGCCAAGTGCAACACCTGTCTCATAACACCAACAACGAGCAACATTTCGGATGGTATAACGGCCACAACCCAGCAGCAATAGTGGTACATTTAACGATCTCATATATCTTACACATTCTGCATGGCCTTTGATGGAAAGGTTAAAGCAACCTAACCTATCTCCAGATAAGGAATCAGCTCCACACTGGAGTACTACAGCACCGGGTCTAAAAACTTCCATTACTTTAACTTTCATCGTCAATTCCATCATCAAGAGGGACATTAAGTGAGTAGTATTTCCCCTTACCATGCCCAATATCACGTATATCTCCTGTACCAGGAAAGTAATCGCCAAATTTGTGAAATGAAACGGTCATTACTCTATCAGTTGTGTAGAAAGCCTCCTCTACACCATCTCCATGGTGGATATCAATGTCAACGTATAGAACTCTTTCATGTTGCTTGAGAAGTTCCAAAATTGTGAGCACGATATTATTCACCTAAGAAAATTCAGATGCCTCGCACTTCTTAGCATGATGGAGACCACCAGCCCAATTGATTGCAATATCACAAAGCCTATGATTTAACTTCACAGCACCACCAACTGACCCACCAGCATAAGTCTGGCAGAAATTGTATAGTCCATCAAATACAGGACAGTCTTTTCCAACATTAAACCTCTTAAGTTGCCTTAGTTGATCCTGTTGTGTTTCTGGCGCGACGAACTCCATTATACAGTTGCTGGTGAGGTGCTATTTAGAATTTGCATCGGCTCCAGCAAGAATGTGATTTATAATGTATTCCGTCTTCCATTGATTAAAACTGTTGGTCTGACATTCCAAATATCATAATGTATAAGTTGCAACTATTGGTATATTTGTACTGGTTTTGCACAGTTGCATCAGAAATGAAGAGTTTACGTATCAAAAAAAAAAAGTTGTCATGCTCCAATTAAGTCTTTTAGTATTTATTCTTTTGTAGAAATCGTTATTTCAATATTTTGATTTTCATTACTGTAAGTAGTCACCAATTGTTATAGTAATGAAACTTTAATCATTATAAAGTGTTTTAATTTTTCATGTTTATTAATTTGTTTAGAATGAAGTAATATGCTATATAATTCTGTCGCATCCATTTTGTAAATGCTTATGATATTTTGCAGTTCTTAATACAATAGTTAGATGCATGGCTCATTACAATCCTTTTGATAACTTGCAATTATCGGGTGATAACTCAAATACTGTAGATACAGGTTAGATTTATTATTTCTTATCATTTTAAAATCAATACGTATTTCGTTAATAATATTACTCAATGTTAAGATTTATTTTATTTTCCAGGAAATAATTCTTCATCTAATGCATCTTCCAAAAAGAAAAGAGGATTATCACGAGGTTCAAAACCCCTACCAAATAGAAAGAAGAAAAAGATTGGCGTAAATTGGTGGGGTCAACTGAATCAAGCAAATCCAGAAACGAATACCTATTCTTCAGATATAGGATTCCAAGTTTGCATGCACCTCCCTATTATTTACGAAAGCTTTAAGGATGTCCCTAATGATCGTATTGCATTAGTAGTAAAGGGGCTGGAGGTAAACTTTTAAAAGTTCAATGTTATAATTTTCGAAATGGTTACCAAGATCTTCACCTTTTAGTTAATTTGATTGCTTATTTTTCTTGTATCTGTAGGAATGTTACGATATCTCTTATGTTGCCTGGTTTGATTTAAAAGAAAAAATTAGAAATGCTTGGAAAAGATATATGTGTCATTTAAATACCACATTGATCGTAGGAAATAATTCAGGAGATGTGAAAGCTTCTCTGGCCCCTGAATTTGTTCCAAGGGAGGATTGGGTGAAGTTTGTTGATTACTGCAATTCAGAGAAGTTTCTAGCATATGTTAATGTTATATGTATTTATCCTTGCGTAAGAGTTTGTTTTTCTCATTTGAGCGATTATCGTGATATTTATACTTTAGTTATATTTAACTAATTTCTGGCTAAAAGTAAAAGGAACAAAGAAAATCGGGCAAAACTAATAGTGTCGTGCACTCTTGGTAGAACTAGTATGCCAATTATTCGTCATAATTGGTAAGACACACATATGTTTATGTATTTACATTTTCTACTCTTTTTTAAAGTAATAATTAAATACGTTTTAAATAGATAGGCTGAGGAAAGAGGTGTTACAGATGAGGAGATTGGTAGGGTTGAAGTATACATACCAACCCATATCAAAAAAGATAAGATCATTCAATGCCCTGATGTTATTGTAAGTATATCTCTTTTTAACTCTTAAATACTCTTAAAATATAGCTTAATTAGAAATGCATGTATTGTTAATTTTGTTATTATCTAACGAACAAAGACATTTATAGGCAGAACTGCAACATACTATGCGAAAAGACCCTAAAAGCATTCGAACGGGACCCAATGATGTCATTGTTCAGGTTTTTAATGTGATTGAATTAATTATAGAAATGTACTACTATTTGTCAATTTATAATTATATTCATATCTACGCAAAAATTTGGCAAAGAGAGGAAATGTGGAATTCGGGGTATGGGTGCGGGAATGAACATATCATTGGTAGAAAAAGTTGGTCACATTGTCAACGAGAATGAAGAGCTGCGATCTACGAACAACGAATTGAAGTTTGCCACTGAGAAGTTAAGAAAATATTTTGATGCACTGGCCAAATATATTGGAAACATCCCTATAAGTTCTATATTTTTTAAAGCTTTTTTTTTTCTTAAAAGAGGAAGCTAGGGTTTTGGTAGACCCTCACCAAAATTGTTGAGGCCTCTAACATTTCAAACAATTATTTTAGACATGATGAATGGTTGTTCTACGCTGCCCCTCTCCACCTTTCGACATAGCCTTGTAGTCAACTATTTATCAATTAGCCTGCTACTTGCTCTTTGTCTTTTCATATGTACAACTTTCTTTATTTTCTTCTTCACGTTCATCCTCTGTGTTTTAGTAAGTGCAAGGTTAGAATACACCAGCCTAAGAGATACAATACTTCATACAAATCTACGAATAGTGCCACTTTATAGTATGCCACTTTATACTAACTTTCTAATATTTTTGTACTCAGGTTATATCACCGACGGATAGCTTGCCTTCTCAACAAGGAACTTCATCATCGCAACGTGAACAGGTATTAAATTAGTTTTAGCTGATATAGAGTATTAGTAAATTGGGACTTAAAGCTCACTCTATGAAACTTTTAAACGGCAAGAAAAACACAAACATATTAACAAAGAATGTAGGTTGGTGGGTTGCCCTTGGAGGATAGTTGCACATGGTGTCATCGTTGGTGTTGATCCAACTGACATGTGTCATTCAGTTGCCTTGGGCGACAACTTTTATAAAGTCGCAATCCATGATATTGTTGATGGTAATGCTTTGTTGTTCAGGCCCAACAGTAATATTAAACGACTCTTAGATGTGGGCATTGGAAGCTTTGTTGCATGGCCCAAAAACATAATTACTTTTTAGAATACGAATTTTTTTAGTTAATTAGATCTTGTTAGTTTTATTTTTTGTAAACATGGGATAGTGTTAGTTACTTTGTATAGACGTAACTAGCTTTTGATGCTTATAATCATGTTTTTTAGTTTCTTTTCTATTGAAAGATATGAATGTCAAGTATTAATATATATAAAATTACCTATTTTACGCAATTAGGTAAACCTTTTTTAACTCCGCCTATGCAAAGTTGTTATAGTTTTGCATAGTCGGTTCCAAGTCCGGGTAAAGGAGGAGGGAAAGAGGTGAGATTATATGCTTCAAACATTTAAGTGCATGGTTACTTCACATGTAATCTTTGGTAAATTATATGCTTCAAGCATGCAGATGCAAGACAATTATGGGGCTTCTGGTTACTTCTTGGAAATAGGAGGAACTAACAAGAGAAAACATGTGTAAGCTTCTTTAACCTTTTGGTTTCTCTAGGCTTGATATTTTCCCAAAACTCTCAGATTAATGTATTAGACCTGTTACTGAGTGATATTTTATTGGTGTGACATATGGCAGGGAAACCTTGAAGCTAACTGAACTGTCTGCAATTAACAAGTTAGAGAGTTTCCGTGCATCACAAGAGGTACTTGATCTATTAGAGGGAAATACTGTTTTGTTTTGCCAATATTATTATGGTTGTCTTTTCCATGAGCTTCTAGCCTTTCAGCTTGTTGACCGCCTTCCCACCTGCACAGAGAGAATGTGCAAATGATAAATCCACTGAGATGATTAGGTTCTCAAGCTCTGCTATTTCAGTCCTAAGGGTGCCGAGTTTTCTGCCAATGAGGCAGATAACTCTTCATTGATTCACATGGATATTGATCAAAGTTTTCTTCCGGTGCCTGCCCCAGTCAAGGCTGCCATCTTTGAGAGTTTTGCTAGAAAGAACATGATCAAATCTGAAACCGATGTGAAGCTTGGAATTCAAATGTTCATCAAGAGCAAATATGGTTTCCCATCTGAAAGCTATACTGAGTTCATAAATGGGGACTCTCCACTGGCTCTTTTCAACAAGTTGGTCCTTGTTTACTTTTCTGTTTCGAAATATCTTGCCATTTTTTTAGCCTTTTTATCGTCCTATTGGTCTGCTTGTACTGTGATTTTCGCTTGTTTACTGACTTTCTTCTTCAACATTGCTTATAGTTTCTTATTCATGGTTTTTAAGCAATGTGGGGTTTGGTGGTTTGCCTTTATAATGGTGTAGGAGAACTGCTCTCTCAGCGAATGTTAGTGCCGTTTTGGCATGGACAACGCATTAGTTTTAGTTACCTTGTTTCAGGCGGGAGTTGAACTCAAAAATTAGGTCCTCCAACGCCAGAGAAATTGAGAACACCCTGAGCTAGCTTTCGCCTCTATTGCGCTCCATCCTCATACATTATTTCCCAATCTCGCATTTTTCATAAATGGAGTACGTGAGCCCTGAAAGACTTCGCTTAGATGGACGTCGCCCTATGGAGATGAGGCAGATACAAGCAGAAATAGGAGCAGTGGGAAAGGCTGACGGCTCTGCTATTTTTAAGATGGGAAACACTAAAGTAATTGCTGCAGTATATGGACCTATAGAGGTCCAGAACTGGAGCCAGCAAATTAATGACAAAGCGCTGGTGCGATGCGAGTATAGCATGGCTAATTTTAGTACCGGAGACCGAATGAGAAAACAAAAGGGGGATAGGCGATCTACAGAGATATCTCTTGTCATTCGCCAAACCATGGAAGCTTGTATATTGACGCACTTCATGTCTCGTTCACAGATTGATATATTTGTCCAAGGTGAGTTAATTTCATATCGCATTGTCCATGGAAGCTTGTATATTGACACTAACTCCTATACTCCATATTGCATTGTTTCTGGATTTGGTGCTGGCGTTTCTGTACCAAGGTTAGTTAATTTCATTGTTGCTTTCTTAATATATTTTCATGTTAATCAAGCACTATAACTCCTAGCATCTCTCTCTAAAACGCTTTCATTGTGTATTTTAACAAGTTGGGGCTGTAATCTATTGCAGAGAGAGAACGGTTTAGTAGGAATATAGAGAGGAAGAGAGGGTTTCAACACTCAGTTATGGATTCTTCTTTAAAGGGATATGCACTCGATCCTTCTAAATGCAGTAAACTGACTATAGAGGAAAAAGGAGAACTACTATCAGAGTGGTCAAATGATGCTGCAGAGATGCTTTAATCATTAAGTTAGCCAGAACTTTTACAAATTCTACGTGCTGAGATGTGCAAGGATAGAAAGTATAATGGAATGATAGAACATATTTTGAGTGTTATATCTGAGAAAAAATCCATAAAACAAGTGCTTGAAGCTGATGCTGAAGGAAAACCTACACATATCCAAACAATCAAACTACTGTCAAGAGGCAGAGGAAAACTTATACTCCTTCATGGCTTTCCATTGCAACAAATGGGGATCTAAACACTAAATACTGTGAAAACTCAGCTTGTAGAGCTACCCTACACCGAGAAGAAGCTTTCTGCAAAAGGTGTTCTTGTTGCATATGCTACAAATACGACGATAACAAAGATCCTAGTTTATTGTTGGCTTGCAGCTCAGAGACTCCTTGTGAAAGTGATTCATGTGGGATGTCATATCATCTAGAATGTGCTCTTAAGGATAAAAGAGCTAGCATTGCTAAGGAAAAACACCAAGGGGGATTGGATGGGAGCTATAATTGTATATCTTGCAGAAAAGTAAACGACTTGCTTGGATGTTGGAGGAAACAACTAATGATGGTGAAGGATACTCGTAGAGTAGATACTCTTTGTTATCGTGTCTCACTCAGCCAAAAGCTTCTCCTTGGAACCAAAAAGTACCAAAAACTAATTGAGATTGTGGAGATTGCAGCAAAGAAGCTCGAGACTGAAGTTGAACCTGGGAAGCTAAACTTTCAGCGAAGGTCAATTTGAACAAAATTGCGATGAGTGTGGTAGTAGAAGAAAGAGATTATAAAGCCCTACAACAAACAGTAACAGCCTTTTTAATCCATCTTTAGAGGGACATGATTCCAATAACATCTCTGGGTACAATGGCAAGATTGGGAAGGAAGGGACACCGGTGGAATCAATTTCTGTATTGGATGACGAACATATTACAATTAAAGAAGAGTTTGAGAGAGATTCCATGAACATATTACAATAACATTTCTGGGTACAATGGCAAGATGAGGTGTATCATTGTTCTCCTGTAGTTTGCTTGATTCTCTCTTAGGTATGACTCACACTTAACTAAATGTATTGTCTTAGTAGCATTTCAAGCTTCGTCATGTGTTTGTATGTCGACCATCTTCATCTTTTCTGCATGTGTTTCCATCGTTTGCTCATATGCTTTGGTTTATTCGTCTTCCTGCAGGTACAAAGGGGGGCCGGCATTACCTAGAAGAATGATTCAGCAAAGTTCTCAGATCAGGTCATTTAGTGTGGAGGTTAACCCTCTTCGTCTCCAACTAACTGATGCTAGAGACAATAAACAATTTGTTATTCATATAAGTAAAAAGGTATTGTACCCTCGTTTGTTTATTTCATTCCAAAATATTTGATAGCTATAAAATGGTACTCCAAAAAGCGTTGGACTTGTGGCACTCCTGATAATAGGGCATGTCTGTTTCCACACTTTATAGTCGCATCCCTTATCAAATTTGATGTTAAAAAGTGATTTTTTTTTATGGATATAGAAATATACGGAGTCTTTCGTAAGTGCAACTTCACCACACCAAACATCCTCGCAAGATCTTATCCTGTCTCTTCGAAGTTTCACGAGATATCTACAAAGTTAGAAATAGTTCATCGTAGCAAAGATAAGTTTTTTATTCTTTGGATCCTTAGCTGTAATGAAAAAAAAATCATGGCCGATATGGTACTTGAGCACACTTACACCCACACACATGCATGCTGTCATTTTCAGTTTCTTTCTTGTCTATTCACATGTCTACTTTATTTTAAACCTAAACTGATTTATTTGGGCTGGTAAACTTGCATGACCATTGAGTACATGGACACAGATTGTATATTAATTTTCTAAATTTTGAATATTTCAGGTTGAATAAGAGAAGATACGAGGAAGATTAGTAGAAGACGATCGTGACCTTTCCTAGGAAGATTTCAAGAACATGCAATTGACTAACCAGGTAAACTAAACATTCTACGAAGTGTTAATTTAAAATCAATCTTTTAAATTTGAGTGATGGTGTGTTTGTAGGTGATCCAAGAAATACTAATACCCTTTATTCTTGTAGTGTACGTGCTTATTTTAGACTATTTCTCCTCCTAAGCGTATGTTCTTTAGATTTCCCCTGCTCTTATTAATTAAAGTTTTATGGTTATACTGCATTTGTCATCCTAATTAACCATTATATTCAACTTTGATCTCTTCTTACACCTGTAGTTTTTATTTTCCTTCGATGTTATGGTATAGGCAAGCATAACCCAACTTTGTTCAAGTCTATTATATTTAGTTATGAGCATACTAGATAATGTTTACTGTATATCAAAGAATTTATTGGATATCCATATTCTGCTTATTAGCTATCCATGTTGTGCTTATTCTAAGAACTACATTTGTCTAGTTCTGACTCTTATTTTTGCATCTGTCAACTTGCAGATTCTATGAGTGGAACGTTTTCCATCATTTGGAGAAGCCACAAAAGAAACTGGGAACGTTTTTCGTCCTTCAGCTGGCACTTCATGTTTGAACCTTCTCCACTGCACGTTTTTTATTATGTTCATTTTTGTTTTACTTCTGCAGCCTTAAGTTTATTTCGTGTATTAATAAAAACATGTTTATCATTTTTTTGTATATTTTTGTAATAATTTTTTGTATCAAGTTTACTTTTGCAGCCTTTTCTGTATATTTTTGAAATAATTTTTTTTTTTGAAATAATTTTTTTATTTTATTTATTATATGTTTTTGCCACGGATTTTGTAGTGGGGAAAGCAGGCTTTTGTCACGGATTCTGTAGTGGTAAAAGTAGGCTTTTGCCACGGATTCTGTAGTGGTGAAAGCAGGCTTTTGCCACGGATGTTGTAGTGGTTAAAGTAGGTTTTTACCACGGATTTTTCAGTGGCAAAAAATAACTTTTTGCCACGGCAAAAATAGTGTCAAAGCTTTAGCCACCCCATCTACGCCCACGACGCTAGCCACGGTAAAAACAGTGGCAAAAACCATTTTGCCACAGATATTTCGGTGGCAAACTTTATTCTTGTAGTGATAGGTGATAGGTACTCGGTCTTTAATTTCATAAAGTTTTCATCAGATGTCATCCCAACCCACCAATACTTCGTACTATCAGCAAGAACGTTTTCAAACCTCTCCAATCTTTTAATCTTATTATTTTCTTTTGGCCAGAACATGGGTAAAAATGTTAGGGCCTCCTTGTTGCTGATGAAGATCACCACCTTCTCGTAATATGTTACCAACAAATGGCCCATATACAAATATTCCACAAACACACTATTAAAGTTAAAGGCCTGTAGCAAAGTATCATACCTTCTTCCTCCCAAATCATTGTAAGAAACATCCAACGTCTGATTGAACAAGCTTTTTCAATATGAGGGTTTCTTGGTCATTAAGGTACACAAAGACTGCTTCACATTCAAGAACTTCAATTGGCTTTGATATGCATTTGACGCAGCAACCCTAAATACTGTGTTCCCATCCTTTTCAACATCGCATATATCTAATTGGAACCAATTAAATGGCTGAAACAAAGTTTGTCTTAGTTTGGTTTTATCATCAATCTTCTTCAACCTCGAATCAATCATCTCGTTATACTCCCCCCCCCCCTTCTAAGATCAAGTCATCCTGATATTCCCCTTTTGGACCCTCTTGAGCAATAGTTAAAAGTTTAGTAAACTGCCGACCTAGTTCCTCCCATGTCGGGTCATCAGGATCTTGAAAATCATATTCCCTTCCTTCAATGGCATTTTTTAGTATCAGGCACCACACTCCCTGCATCGCAAACACAACCACGATAGCGTAGTAAGAAATTAAAATAAAGTAATTTAAAACCAAACTACAAGCGTAAGATGACAAAGGTGCACACACCCACTCATCCTTATCATTTTGAAGATTGAATCTCATCTCTTCTGATATTGTCAGTTTGGTTTCCTGAATAGTATAGAACCCGTTTTGAGAGACATTATTAATATTTGGTGAAAAGTAAATTAGAAGTCACATGACAACTTACAAGCATGTTGGTTTGGTAAATATATTTGGCGTACCACCTATCATGAGTAGCCTTCACCTATCAAGCATGGGTTTATACATACATGCACACAAAATCATAGTACAGAAGACCCATTCAGAGATTGGATAATAAATTATCGATAGGTTTTTTTATAAGTCGGCAATAAATTATCGAGAACTACCATGATCGACAATAAATTTGTCGACAACCAACTAGAATCGACAATTAAATTGTCGACATATACCTCTTTCGACAATTTCGCAATTTGGTGGATTAAATCGATTATAGAAATTGTGATATTGTCGATTATAATAATTGTCGACAATAAATTATTAAAATCTAAAAAAGTCGATAATCTTTAGAGGGCATGATAGCCAATGTACATTATTGTCGATTTCGACAATAATATGTCAAAATCAAAAAAGGGTCAAACAACTCGACAATACGCATGACAGACAATATTGGCAATAGTTAGTCATTTATAAAAAAGATCAAAAATATTTAAAAGGCATATATAAAAAAATCCACTGACATAGAAACTCTCCTCTAAATCAACTTACATTCTTATCTTACTCACTTAACTTCCTCTGCGCTTCTTCATATTTTGCGCTTAACTCGTCGTACTTCTGCTTCCAGTCTTTGACTCCTATGACGTTTGCCTCTGAGTGTACAAAAAAATTTAGCTGCAAATAAAATGAAGGATAATCATGAAACAAGTAATAAATGGCATATAAGTTTAAATGTACTATATTCTTTTATATAATATTTCCTACTCACCGCTAAGGGTTGTGGTTCTTTATTTATAACTTCTTCCATCAACTTCTCATTGATAGTAGCTAAGGTCTCACACTCCTGCACCTGTTATCAATCATAAATGAGTACTTCCCAAAAAATGAATAACTCTCAATGAACATGTTTTTCTTTGGCATTCATAGTAGGGACCTTCATAGTACTTACATTTTTTTTCTAATTGTAGGTTTAAATCTGCAAGCGACTTCTTCAATGAACAAACATCTACAGACAACTTATTTGCTTCCTTCAATGAATTGCACTCCAAGTTCTGGTAACAAACATGTATGACATCTATGAACAACACAGAAAGGAGAGAATGCTAAAACATGGTGAGCTAGGGCAAAAAAAACTACGAATACCTTGTTATTCAACTTATTTTCTGTTTCAATGAAGTCTTTCTCGAAGATCGATTCAAGCACTTGCTTTACCTGAAGGTCGGCTTGCAATCTATCATTTGGCTACTTCAATCTTTCACATTTATCTATTTGTAATAGTAAGGGAAATTAATTAATTAAAGTCACTAATAAATTAATTTGTAAGGCGAATAAATTTAAACATATTTTCATTGAGTAAGGAGAAATTGTAGATTCTAGAAATAATCGACAATTAGTTACCATGTTATTTGTCGAATATGTATATAATAGACAATAAAGTACTACAAATTGTCAAATCTCTTTATAATCGACAATAAAGTACTATAAATTGTCGATTCTCTTTATAATCGACAATAAATGACTATGATGCTATTTGAACTTTGGATTCGACAATTGACATTGAATGTGACTACTAATTGTTGAGTATGCCAATATTAGTTAAAAAGAGAGGAGAGTGTGTGCCAACCTTCAACTTAATAGCCCTAAGCAATTCTGATTTTGTTCAGTCTTCTACCTCCTTCGCTGACTTTAATAAATGGACTTCAGACTTCAAGTTGGAGATCTCCTCTTCTAAATGAAAGATATCTTCATTTAGGCCCTCAACCTGTAAAATAGTAAAAGTGTATTATAAGAAGTAACAAATGTACTACTCCAAGGGGTAAACACTATAACAGTAATACTCACATCATCACGTTGCGAAAGACCATCACCAACAGCACCCCCAACAGGACTCCCAAGACCACCACCATCGCCAAATATCTTTCCATCATCATTTTCATCAAGATTAACAGCAGTTTGGCAAGTTTGGTGAATGAAACTCTTTTGAACCATTCAAAGTATCCTTCAGCACAGTTGGGGATTCTATCATGTACTTTTCTCCCCCTCATCTCGATTAAAGAGTCCATCCATTTCCCTCCAGAGAATAGATCCGCCCAATTATACTTCAGTCTGTATGCACATTGTTGAGTAGTAAAATGCAAACCGCTATTCTTGAGACAAATGGGATTGCTAAGAACAGATTGCCTTCAGTTAAACTGGCGTTGTACTCTGTCAGGAAAGTACAGCTCGATGTGTTCAGGACTGCGAATGAAATTGGTGAAACTAGCAACTTTTCTGAATACATGTTTGTCTGCTCTCTTCTCCAAGTACGGGTCCCAGATGACCTAGAACATGAAAGAAATATATATTGGTAAGGCAAATATATTTATACAGATTTTCACTGAGTAAGATAAAATTATTGTCGACGTATGGAGGATCGACAATTAGTTACCATATCAATTGTTGATTATCCATATAATCGACAATAAATGACTGTCAAATTGTTGATCCTCCAAATACTCGACAATAAATTACATGAAATTATCAACAAATCATCTAATCGGCAATTTCATGAATATGAAATTGTCGATATTCCATATATTCGACAATTTTTAACTATAAATTTTCAACAATTTTGAATTATAAATGACTAGGAAATTAATACTATAACAGGAAATTAATCCAACAAAGTTAAAGGGATCATACATCCTCAACCTTATAATTGTTGAGAGCTTCTCTAAATATCTTGAAAGCTTTTTTACCATATCTATCGTTTGTCGCTCTAGTCCAAGACCACCTCGTACAGTACTCAGGAGCACAAGAATCATTAGGTTTTGGAATTTCATGCATCTTCGGGAAGTGTTCGAATATACAGGACTGTAAAAATTAAAAAACTTTCAATTATAACGTAAAGAAAGTAACAGACCAGCAATGAAACAAAAAAATGTATGCATACACTCACCTCTAGCAATGTAGTACAGCATGCAAGAGCTTTAGCATTCACTCTCGAAGAAGCGCCTAAGCTATAATACAGGTGTGCCAAGGTCACAGCTCCCTATGATAATGTAATCTCTGAGTTCTTGTTCTCAAAGAAATTAAGATTCTTCAGCGACACATCAGTCCCTTTCTTGGTAGGGAAAAGAAAAGATCCTAAAACATACAACATGTATGCTTTGGAAACTGCTCGAGAAGATAATCTCAGGGGTTCAGAGGAAGAAGATGCCTCTGCTGCGTCGAGGTCTTGCGCATTCTTCTATGTTTGTAGGCAAAAAAATCTACTATCTTCACCAGTGAATGAGATATCCCCGCACCTCCAGCTTTCAGTTCAAGGTAAACTTGATCGCTTTGGAAAAAATAGTCTCTAAAAACTTATTTGACATCACTTCCCCTGGACAACTGTCATATCACCGCCAACTCTCAACCCAACTAATCTTCACACATCCTCTAACGTGATAGTAATCTCACCCCATTTGAAATAAAAATTGTTGGTCTCTGGATGCCAACGCTCTGCAAAAGCAGTAATCAATGTTGCGTTGTAGTATGTATATGAAATGGCTTTAATTCTGACAAGCCCTTGCAGATTTACCAGTCTTTGGACCTTCTCAACCTCCCTACCAATGTCCCAAGTAGGACAGTGGTAAAATACATGTAGACAGTCGGGGTCCTGTAAATATAATATAATCATATTTTTCATTGACTAAATAAAAAAAGGAAACATTGCAGGAATTGGGATCAAGACTAAAATAATTGACTACTGAAATAGTACCTGTCCAAAACCTAAAGCTTTCACTCTGTGTATTTAGAAGCTCGTCTATCCCTCGATCTCACCTAAAATCGAGTTGTTACTAGTTTGAATTACCTCCATGTCAGACTCACGCATTCTCCACATGACTTCTCCAGTCAGCATCACCACGTACTCCACGAACTATTAAGAAATATGAGTCGAGCTCAAACCGAAAAACTTGAATACGTCAAAGCTACCTGTCTCTTACAAACTCAGTAGTTACTCAGTAAAATAGCCACTAGCCACATTATTCAGAGTACGTGCTTCAGCACAAAGAAGAGTTGTGAAAGAGGCCTATAAAAAGAAAAGGTTCCAGAAGAGATAGGGACCAGAAGATTACAAGATAAATCACCAAGAAAACTATATTTTCTAGGATTCCCAAAACTCTAAAATTCTTATTCACAAGGTCAATCATTTCTAAATCCAGAAATAACTTGTAATAAGATATTATCAGCCTTAAGTAATAAATGTCACCATTACAAAAAACCTCAACACAAGGTCGTGGTTTTTTACTTATTCATAGGTTTTTCATGATAAACACTTGTATCACTTCTTGTTTATTAGATTTTTGTCACAGGTACATTGGTGTAAGGACTAATTCCAGACCACTTCGAGCTCACAGAATTAGGCCATTACATTTAGCGCCGTCTGAAGGAAAGAGATTCTTTCCACGATATTCTAAGGCATTCAGTCTATCTACTACAATATTTCAATCATGGTCATATCCAGGGGACCAGCTATCGGAGTCCAACTTGATCTCTTAGTTGAGCCGAAACAACTTACAGAGCTACGAGCGAATCTCAATACGGAAATAGAGAAATGCAACGAGCTCGAACGACAATTAACTAACAACGAGCTAGAAGGAGCTCGACGCCAAAAGACAAGCTCGTTTGACAGCGCTCAAATGACATGAAGATCAAATAATAATAATACAGACTGCCTTGCAGGGTCTACAAGATACTCAGCAGGCTCCTCCAATACGAGATTGTGATTAGGAGCCAGAAGCCTCTCGGGCTTCTGCACGGGAAAGATTGGGATCTCAAGGAGCCACCAATAAAGCTATTTCTAGACATATTCAGAATAAACCTCAACCTTCCATTCATTTGAGGGGGAGTTCAATCTGAGATCAGCCAAGGTCACCGATATTCCATACGTCAAGAAGAAGAACAAAGACCTTCGCCTCGAGTTCCAGCGCGAGATCATTTGAGTGAAGGTACCGGTACTCATAATCCACAACCTCTTCGTTAAGCTGCTCAATCGACCCGTCACTATGTCATACAAGAACATATGGACCAGCGTATTAAGGAGCTGATCGAAACACAGGTTATGGGCATGACCAACGACCTTACCAAGTTGCAAGGAAGTCCAATTGCCAAAGAACTATTTGATATGGATATTCTGAAAGGTTTCCGTACTCCAAAAATTTGCAAATACAAGGGTATAGATCCAAAAGAGCGCATTCAACAATACCGTGACTCATTGGGGTTGCATTTCAGTCTCAACCACATTCTTTGCCATCTGTTCGCCACAAGTCTACAGGAGGAACCACTCTGATGGTTCCACTCTCTACCTGAAGACTCCATATACACATACGACCAGCTGCAAAAGTAATTCATCAAGACGTATACTCACAACAAAGACAAAGAAGAAAATCTGCATTCTCTTGTCAGTCTTAAACAATCGTACGGAGAGAAGCTTGAGGCATTTGAAAAGAAGTTCTTGAAGCTTGTGCGTAAAGTGGACAATCTCGATCAAAAAATAGTTGCTACTACTTTCACCAACGCGCTCCACCTCGACTGCAAAGCCAAAGAACACATCTTCCTCAATAAACTTGTGACCTTGGAGGATATGATCACCAAGGTCAATAGTTAAGTCGACCTAGAAAGGATGATGTCCGAAAGGCATAAATCTACTAAATTTGTCCTTTCCACGAAAGGTCCATCGGATTGAAACACTGAACAAAAGGAGAATCAGGGTGACCAAAAGTATGCCAAGGGAAACACCGGCAACCCTCGAAAAGGCAGCTCACAAGTCAAACCGGTCCTCCCAAAGATGAACATTTGAATCTCCACAATTTTTCCAATCCTCACAAAGGATAAACTCTACCGTCTCTCCCAACCATTGGAGCCAATCGAAAGCCGACCATACTGCATGCACCATAAGGTAAACTATCATTCTACTGACAATTAATATGCTTTACAGAGGTTGCCCGAATACATTTTCAAAGAGGGACGGATGCTCAAATATATTATCGACCTGGAATCATATAAGGATGGCAGTTATAAGAAGCAATTTGAAGTTGTCCAGGTCGAAGATCAAGCTGAAGAAAAGCATTTTTACCATATACGTCACAGCAACATGATCGAGATCAATCAGATCACCAACTCTAACAGATTTAATTACAGGAGACTGTCAGAATACTTCGATCTCACACCTCAAGGTAAAGAAGCCAAACTTCTACCTAAGTCGGGCAATCACCGGCTCGGGATATCATTCAAAGATTGTGATACTAGCCATGTCAAATTTCCACATCATGATGCCTTAGTCATAATGCTCAAGATGAAGAAGTTTGTCATGCACATAATGATGATCGATACTGACAGCGGTATCGAGATCCTCTTTCAGAGCACTATCGACCAAATGGAATTGGCCGATCATGTTATTCAAAGCGATACCGATATCAGTGAATCTAATAGTTCTAAAGAATAGCGAGTAGGGAAGATTATCTTACCTATTACCGCAGGACCAACCACCATCGATCTGATCTTCTATGTAATTAACGCCAAATCTTGTTATCTCGGGATTATGGGTCGTTGCTAGATTTATAACATGGAAGCAATCGCTTCCACCTATCATCAGGCACTATGCTTCAAACACAGCGATGGTATCAATGAGATCGGGGGTAGTCAAAAACTCTCTCGAGCTTGATAAAATACCGTTTCTGCAATTCTACATACCTCTGACAAGTATGCTGCATAAAAATTACAGCAAGCTGATCAGCCCAATGATCATCCTTCAATGAAGGAGCCCACCGAATATGTCAACATTGATGGACCTAGCAGAGGTACATTCATCTGTAATAAGCTGGTTCAGCACAAAAAAGACGTTCTCATTCAGTTCTTAGGACTAAATCGAGATATTTTTACGTGGTCTTTCAAAGAAATGCCTGGAGTCGATCCGGCCAAGGCATGTCATAAATTGGCAATCAATAACAGCGCCACCGTAATCAAACAGAAACAGCGATGCCTATTACCATGACTTTGAGATGAAGTTAACATAGAAATCAAGAAATTGATTAAAGTGGGATTCATTCGAGAAGCCAAGTATCCGAAATGGATATCCAACATCGTCGTTGCCCCAAAGAAAAATGGAAAGGTCTGCGTTTGTATGAATTTCACCAATCTCAACAAACACACTCCAAAGGACAGTTTCCCTCTTCCCAACATTCATCAGATCCTAGATTCCATAGCAGGTCATGAACTCTTATCTATGATAGACGCTTCTTTAGGATTCAATCAGATTCCACTCTTGGATGAAGATCAAGAAAAGACCACTTTCATCACTGAAAGATGACTTTATTGCTACAAAGTCATGCCCTTCAGACTCAAGAATACAGGTACAACTTATCAACGATTGATGAAAACTATGTTCAAAGCACATCTCGGGAAAATTGTGGAAGTCTGCATTAACGATCTCTTGTGCAAGAGCATACAGTCCATCAATCATATTTCAAATCTCAACACAATATTCAACATACTTCGATCTTATAGGATACGTCTCAATCCTGATAAGTGTCAATTCAGAGTACATTCAGGCTGATTTCTAGGCCACCTCATCAGCAAGAAGGGGATTGAGGCCGATCCAGATCAGATTCGGGCTCTCCTCGACATGCCATCTCTAAAAATGATAAAAGATGTTCAGAAAATTGCTGGCAAAATTGCTGATAACAATCATTTCATTTCAAAATCTTTAGACCGTTGTCGTTGGCTATTCTTATAACTCCACAGTTGTACCAAATGAGGAAAAGTTTAGTCAACTCCTGAGGTTCAATGGACATCGGAGTCTGAGACAGCTTTTCAGAATCTCAAAACCTATTTGGGGAAGTCTCCCATCATGAGCACCCCGATAGATAATGAGGAACTGATTCTACCTGGCAGTTATAGATAGTACACTCAGCTCGGTTCTCATTCGACTTGAAGGGAAAATCGAGAAACCAGTCTACTTTATCAGCAAAACCTTCACTCCAGCGGAGACGAGGTACTCTAAAATCGAGAAACTTCTTCTTACTATTGTTTATACTTCACAAAAACTCAAGCACTACTTCTAAACACATTTTGCCAACGTCATGATAAACTACCCACTTCGGGAGGTTCTATCCAAGAAAGAAAAATCAAGAAGAGTGTAACAATGGTTAGTCAGTTTGGGAGAATATGATATCAAGTTTGAACAACGTCATTCTAAAAAAGGGCAGGCCGTTACTGATTTCCTCATGGATTTTCTAGTGGAAAATCCTGAGTGGGAGGAGAACGATCCTGACCTTTCAGAGGAAATTACAGAAGATCCACCCCCCAAAGCATTTGACGAGCGAGCTGAATAGATTACAAGGAAAGGGTGAAGACTTCTTACAGATGGATCAACAGGACCCGCAGGGTCAGGAATTGGAATCGTATTGATTGCCCCATCTAACGACAGAATTGAGAAATTAATCCTCCTAGATTTAAAAGCATCAAATAATGTCACCGAATACAAAGCTCTCATTCACGGACTTGATCTCGCTCTCATACTCAGCATCCCTAAACTCTCAGTTTACACAGATTCACTACTCATCGTCCACCATTACTCTGGGCAATACAAAAATAATGACAAGATGATTGAATACGCAGTTCTCGTTGCAGATGGGATAAACAAGTTTGCGTAAGCAACTCTCGATTAACTTTCTCGAGGTAAAAACAAATTCACCGATTCCTTGGCACAGAAGCTCGATATCTCCATATCAAAGTGATTTTAACCCCCAGTATTGATCGTATTTTTGTATGCACAATCAGCACTAGGGGCAATAAAAGGGGAGATGACGATTGGCGAAAACCTTTCTTAGTTTATCTCGGTATCAACAACAAATGTGAATGACCACTTTCAGCAGATCCGAAGGAGCGCCGACAGCTGATAGACAACTCAAGGCACTATACTAATCAAAATGGTACCTTGTACCGCCGTTCAATCACGGGGTCATGCCTCAAGTGTCTCTCCAAACAGAAAGCAGGCGAGATCCTCCACGATTTACATGAAGGGACTTGTGGCTCCTATGCCGCAGGTCAATCACTAGCAAACATAACCATTACACAAGGAGTATTCTGGGCCGGCATACGCAAGCAAGCAGAAGAGTACTCCCACAAATGTGATGCATGTCAGGGACATGGAAAGATTATACGCGCCCCTACGCTCGAACTCCATGCAAGAAAGGTATTTTGGCCATTCAAAAGATGGGTACTCGATCTTGTCGGCAAATTTCCTAATTCTCCAGGTAACCGCCGCCACCTCCTCGTAGCTACCGATTATTTTACAAAATGGGTAGAAGCAATTTTACTTTGTCGAACCAGAGAAGAAGAGGTTATCTCTTTTATCTGGGAACACATCATCACTCTGTTTTGGCACCCTACCTAATTCGTATCGATAATGGGCCCCAATTTGTTGGAGAAAAAGTCATAGCTTTCCTCAACCAACATAACATCATTCACTCACCATCCAATCCCTACTACCCTCAAGGCAATGGCCAAGCTGAAATCACCAACAAAACCATCGTTGATAGACTCAACAAATGGCTACACTCTCAGAAAAAATGGAATTGGGTTTGAGAACTTCTTCATGTCTTATGGGCATACCGTACCACTCTACGCCAATCAACAGACTGTACTTTATTCCTCATTGCTTATAGTACTGAGGCCATCATTCCTAATGAATACCATCACCCAGTCAAAGATCATGAGCTAACTGATGAGAAAAATGAGTTTAAATTGGCTTACAACCTCAATTACATCGATAAAACCAGAAAATGCGTCATTGTTAACCTAGATCGATATCACCATATGCTGGCCAGTTCGTACAACAAATGAGTCAGAAGCTGTACCTTCCAAATCAATGATTTTGTCCTCAGAAAGATACCTCAACACCGCAAAGAGTCTCATGCTGGGAAACTAGCAGACAATTTTGGGAGGGTCCATTCCTTATCATAGGTTTCTCAGACCTGGGATCATATTACCTCATGACAGAAGAAGGCGTCCACATTTTAAGTCCTTGGAACACTAGGCGACTGAAACGATATTATTGTTAGGTCCCTCACTACTCCATTTTAGTTTCTTATTTTTTCATTCCAAAAGTGAGATTTCCATCTCCATCCAATGTACATCCTTTCTCAAAATTTAATGAAACTTACAAGTTTTCTCCATACATCTCTCTACTTTATAGACAATACATAAATTAAAGCATAGATAATGCTAGCTTTCAATCGTCATCATTCCAGTTAAATTAAGAATACACTTGGTTTGGCTAACTCTACTAAATCTCCTGTGGTTAGAATAAGGTAGAACTTATTTTTAATCAACGGACTCTACCAGACATAAGATAAAGCAAAGGTAATACTAGCTTTCATCTCTTTCAATATGGTTGTGACATCATATCAGTTAAATCAAGAATACACTTGGTATAGCAGACTCTACTAAATCTCCTACAGTTAGAACAAGGTAGAACTTGTTTTCAATCAACGGACTCTGCCAGACATAAGATAAAGCAAAGGTAATACTAGATTTCATCTCTTTCAATATGTCTGCGACATTCTACCAGTTAAATTCAGGTTACACCTGGTTTGACTGACTTTAATTAACTCTGAGGTTAAAATAAAGGTGATGCTAGTTTTTAATCGAAGAGCTAAGCCAGACATAAAATAAAGCAAAGGTAAAACTAGTTTTCATCTCTCAATATGTCTACGTCACATATTATTTCTTTTTAGGTTATATACAACCACTACAATGGAGTTTGTTCTACTGTGGGGATGTCAGCTTCGCTTACCCCTGCGACAGGAGGTCGACTAGCCATGAATTCTCTAGCTTAAGCAATCACAACAATCCTGCCCTCCTCTATCAATTTAGCAGATCGAGGGACAAATCCGTTCCCATGGAGCTCGTGCAATCTCTTTGATCTATATCAGCCTTGCAGATACATTCTTTTGCTGAGACACAGTTAAACAAGGTATTTCTCCCTTATTTAAGTCTTTTTACTTCTTCTACAAAATAAACAATCACCACCCATAGCAATTTTAAATGACGGGCCTAGGTTACAACTGAGTGAGAAAAATTATCCTCGACCTCTGAAGGCGATCTTCTAACCTTTTATAGCGTACTTTCTGACTCACCATTTCTCTCTCTATTCGATCTATAAAAGCTATGTTCTCGGCAAAAAATTTACCAGCTTTAGCTTATTTAGCTCGATTAATCACCTCTGAATCAATCACCTAAGCACGAAGTATCTCGATCTCTTTGTTTAGTTCTTCCACATCTGGAATTTTCTTTAACAATTCCTCTTTATCCTTTATGACGATCTCCTTCCCTCGGATAATACGCTCTATCCATTTTTCCCTGACAAGAGAAGAGTCCAGCTTTACTTGACACTCCCGTAACTGTTCCACTCCTTTATGCACATGCTCTTGTATCCGAGCAACATCCCCCTCCAGATCCCTTATTCGTGCTGACAAGCAAACAACATCCCCAGGAACAAGAGAAACTCTGCCACCATTTTTATTCTTCCTCGAATGCTCCCCAGCCTTTGCATTCCTGGTACGTAAGTTGACCTGAGCCAATTCAGCCTTCAGCTATGCCACCCTTTCATTTAACTCATTACATTTTTGCTGAACCGTCCGAAATTCCATATCCTTTGCCAAAAAGGTTGTAGTCAATTGATCAACTACAACGTCAGATGCAGATAGATCATCTCGAGCTCCCTTTAGCTCATTATCTTTATCAACTAATTTCTTCTTCAATCGTCCAAGCTCGCTCTTACTATTCGCCAGATCAGATCGAATTCGCTCCTGATCATGCATTTTCCTGGCTAGATCCTATCTTAAACAAGTTACCAACTGATTTAAATCTTCCTTTGATCTTTCTAGAGCATGTATATGGTAACGGGCCATGTCGACTTCTCTGCTCATTACCGTCAATGCATCATTCTCGCTTTTGAGTTTCGCGGTATGTTATTTTAACTCTTTGAGCTCTTTTTACCCTTTCTTAATTTCGGCATCCTTCTCCTCGACTTGCCGAGTCAGGTCGACAATAGTTTGTGTTACCTCAACAAACTTGAAGTGCACCTTCACATGTTGATCTTCTCTATCTTCATTCGCCTCTCTCATCTTATCGAACTCCTCTGCAAATTCTTGGTTATATTGACGAGCTTCATCTTTGCATAAGCGAGCTGACACCAATTCGACCTATACATGGCAGATATATTATATTAAGTTCGATTCAGAATACTCGATCACTACATATGACTTACTTCTAACAAGATATCTATTTTTTGACATCTACTGTGTAAAACTACTTCTGAACTTAAGGTCAAAGTACAATCTCGAATGGATGCTCTATAACATATACTTCCAAGTCTAAGGTACACATTCTCTATATTTTTGTTTGCCAAAGATTAACATCTTTTATACGCACCATTCCAGAGCCGTTTACACCTAAACAGGTTACGAGTATTTGGTCTGTCTCTACACTCTATATATTACTTTGTGCTTCTATATTAATAAAGCATACAAATAAAATAGTTCTTGCTATATTCTAACCTGTAGCTCCGCTTGCAAAGACAACAGGGACGCTGAGGTTTCTCTCTCCTAAGCAAGCTCAACCTCTAAATCTTTTATTCTGAGGCGTATATCCTTAAGTTCCTATAACAATGTTTACAAAAGCAACTTAGCCTAAAGAATTCAATCCAAAATATAACCAATCAATTTACAACATTCCATAACATTCATACAATAACAGTGCCATCACACTATCCTACCATCTCAGTTTCTACCTCTGAGCGTTCGTCGTCATCCTCTTGATTGTCTCTCACCGTCCGAGAAGTCATGCCATCCAACCCATCAACAACCCTAACAGCATCATCTTTAACCTTCTCATCCTCCACGTAGGTATCAGTCCTAATGCCCTCCACCTCTTCTTCAGAGTATCCCTTGGACAAAAGGTGTCGTACAAGCCTGCTACGCTCATCTACCGCCTCATCCAAATCCACCCTTGCCTCAGCCCGTAACTTGTTGATCTCTACTACTTGGGAAGCCTTAAGGGACTCCAGCCGCTTCCCCTCCTTGTTTAAATCTGACTTCAATCAAGCTCGCCCTTCTTCCTTTTTAGCTCCGCTCTTTCCTCCACGACCCCCAGACATATACCCTTCATCAGCTGAGCAGCCTACATAAAATCAAGCAAAATTGACCTTATTGATAAGCTCAAATCATAATACAAAATTGAATTTATTCAAGCATATAAACCTACCATTTTTCTCATCTCCTCCTCCCCGTCAAGAGCCGCCAACCTAGCCTTTTCCTCCACCTCTGTCCAATCGTCCTCCACATTAGATCGATCTTCTATGACCCCCCCCCCCCCCCCCGATAATTCAGAAGGTTCGACCCTTCTCCTTTTCACCTTTTTTGCAGTCTCACCACTTCATGTGGTCCCCGACGCTGCAGGACGCTTCAGCATTTACCTTTTGGGGAACGTTTGAGCTAATTTGTTCTAAGTAATGGACTTTGGTAATCTCGTATCCACTCCAGGGGCCTTAGGCAAGTTTATTTGCCTTTCCCCATCCGTCCCCTTACTTTTGCTACCATCAGCTCTCGCCATTAGCTTTGTCGAATGAGATTTCTGAACCTTTTCAACTCGGCTATTAATACGCTTCTTCCTACTAATGCCGAGATCATCTAGTACAGCCTCGAGTTTTGTCTCCTCTAGAGAAACTTTTTCCAACAATGACTCTTTCCTCGTCACCTGCGACCTAGGACCTGTCATACACCACTACACCAAAATTATAAAATTATCACATTCTATTTTTTAGATTTGCCACGGATTAAAGCCGTGGTACACTTGAATCGGGCATATCCCGTGGCAAATTGGTAAAGTATCCGCAGTAATTCTAATTCTATTGACTTCAATTCAAATGGACTCAAAATAAGACTCAACTAACTGTTGCAGTCACTCTTCAAAAGATAATCTTGGGGTGTCCAGGTTCCATACAAACTTCGCGATTTCAAGGATTCCAAATTAGATTTTCCACAAAGCTTGCTTTTAATTTTCATAAACTTTGCGATTTCAAGGGTTTTTTTTTTTCTCTCTTTTTTTTTCTCTCTCTCTGTGTGTGTGTGTGTGAATGAGATTTTGGGGATAATAAATTAGGGTTTGTAGGGTTTTACGGAGATGACGACCATGGAGAGCTTGATCGGTCTCGTTAATATAATTGAGATTGATTGTACGAAGCTCAACGATTATGGTGGTGACGACGATTTTAGCTACTATGGAAAGGTCTTCCTTCTTTCAGTGTTGTTAGTGGTTAGATCTCCCTCTCTCTCCCGACCTTCATTAAATTTTATGTTTGAATGATATGTGATTGCAAAGTTCTTGGAAATTGCCAGTTTTGGAGAGTATAGTTAGAGGCAATTTTCTTCTATGCGGATTTGGGTAGGCTTCTTAAAGTTTGATTTGGGGTTTTTTTGGTTTTAGGTTTTGAGTGTTAGTTTGATTTGGTTTTGTGATGTTTGTGGTGTTTATAGGAATTGTGACGAGGCTGGCGTAGTTGTTTCAGCTGCACAAGACGAAGGAGAGAGGAAGAGTACACAGAGTTTCATCATATGCCAATTTCGGTAAGTTTTGGGTTCTGCTAGTTCATGATCATTTAATATTTGATTAAGTGAAGTGGCATGAAAGGTAGAATTGCAACTTGAATCAACTGCGGTATATTTTGAGGGTTATGGGAGAAGAAGTAAAATCTGCAAGTACCCACTACCACAATCTCTTCTGATACATATCCAGCCACAATCTTGAATCAAATTGAAAACTTATAAGTTGTTAAACCCTAATTGGGAAATTAGCATGTGAATTACGGACCGGTTTAGATTTTGTTCTCTTAACTCTAAAACCTATGGATGTAATTCAAAAATTAGCATCTGATTTCTAATAATATAGTTACTGAATGTCATTGTGAGTTCTAATAGTATAGCTGCTCAAATTAGTTTTTTCTTCATAAAAATTATTGTTTGATCTGAAGTCATTGTGAGTTTTGAATTGGAATTACTAGAATATTTTATCCTGAAATAGGATGAGATAAACCAAGACATCTTATGTAAAATCCAAACCAAATGGGCTCTTCAAGATTACAAAATAAGTTCATTTGAGGATCCTATTCGAGTTATTATAAATTTACTCTTATAGTATAGTTGTTTCAATCTATATTGATATGGTTTGTCCTTTTTGTGTGTGCCTTGCAGTAGAGTTCTGGAAAAGAGAGTTATGCTTGTTATTACGACAATATAGGCGTTGTCTTGGGTTTTTTGATGGTGGTTTATTTTCATATATATGTTTCAGCTAATAAGGTATGTACCCTAATATATAATTTTATAATTACTTTATGTAATTCCATACCCTTTTGTTGTCTCCTTGTCGTAAAATAGTAGTGAGGAATTGATGGTATAGATTGCGCAATTGCATTTTAAGTACTGAACCTCAAGCTATCATTGGTCTTATGTGGACTTTGTTCCATGAATTGGGGTACAGTTGAATGAGAGTCTTTCCATTAGGGCTTTTAAATCCACTAATTGAAGCTAAATTAGATAGAGGTACCTAGAGATAAAAATACTTCAAATCAGTACCTAATGGCGCAACTCCTTCCATACAGTTAATATGTCGTTCTCCAAACAACAATAAACTTTCTTACTCAAGTTGACATGTCGTTCAATTGGCAATAATTTTCCAATTTGAGCAAGCTTCGGCGCAATAATTTAATAATGAAAACTTCAGCATTAGTAGAATAGACGATTTACAATGTGGGAAACTATTTGAGTAAATGCTTCAATCAAAAAAATTTTGTATTTCAGAGCCAAGTTCAAGCTACTACAGTCTTCTCCATCAATATTTTACTTTTAGCATTGGGGATTATCTATGGCTGCGAAGAATGAAACGATGACCAGTTGGAAGGTTTTGGTAGACAAAAAATAGAATCGAGTGGTTTTTGTCGAATCAGATAAGGATTTCGTAGATATTCTCTTCAGTTTCTTGACAATGCCTATAGGCACAATAGTCAGGCTCACTCGTGAACAATTTGAAACAACAACATTGGGATCCATGAGCACTCTATATCAGAGCCTAGAGAATTTATAAGAAGGTTATTTTGAGAAGGAAATAACTAAGGCATTACTCCTACGTCCAAAAAATCCATAAGGCCATCGGTGCAGGGATCTGAAGTTGAACGTGGATGATACGAAGGAAACAACGTACTATATGTGTGATGACATGTTTCAGGAAAATTGTTTTCTGATAAACATAGTGCTCCTTTGAGCACCTCCCAGTTAGACCGATGCAGTTGCGGGAAACTGATGGATAAAAAGATATGGTTCAATGTATTAAATGATGGAGTATTGTATCGGGGGAGAATGTTGATTGTAATTGATGATCGGAAGGTTATCCCACAATGTACAAAAGATCTAGGCAATAGAGAGGTGGTCGCTCTTGAGGTGAAGATTACAAATCTAGACTTAAAAGAGGTCTTGGTGGGCTTGCTTCGGCTTTCTTTTACCTCCATGACACCTTTGACAGCTGTGCTTTTGAAAAGCGCCGATCACACCCCTACCACCACAAAAGTGGAACTAGAAGAAACATACTATATTCTTAAGATTGAAGATACGGCTAGATCCGGTATGACAAAAATAACTATTAAGTTAAATATTATAAAATCAAACAATAAAGTATTGTACGCGGAAACTGGGAAGATTTTGTTGACTTTCTCTTCAGTCTTTTAACAATCCCTTAAGGATTTGTTCTAAGACTTCTAATCCAAACTCCTAAACTTGGGTGTTTCACAAACCTATATAAGAGCGTGGACACAGTGGATTCTTTTATTTCCTTGGCCTCTAAGGGGAGGCTACTCTCTCCCCTTGTAGCTCCATAGTTTGGCTGCAAGAACCAACCTCTAGACCTTGAAGTGATGTATTATCCAGTATTTAACATAGCGGGTAAGGATCCAAAAAGTCTGGTGAAAATTTGAAATCTAATGCAGTTGTGATCCAAATCCCTCTGAGATATTTTTGAAGGCACCAGAAACATTCATGGTAACAAATGACTTGATAATAACACCATTTTCTTTCATATCCTCTGTGACGCCCAGGCTTTGTATATAGTATCCTTAGGTTGTAAAAGAGCTTTGCACAAATTTTTATTTATTTTTGTAAAGGTTAGCTTAGGAAAATGGGGGAGTACGCTTCGTCTCCACTTTTGATGTTTCCTCTTAGAACTTAGTTATTTTCCTATTTCCTATATATGTAGAGGACTAGTATCCGATACACCCAAGAAGGAATTTAAGCTTGTAATAGTGCTTTGTAATAGTTGTTGATATTTGAATGAAATGATGCCTTCAAAGACCCTTTGTTCAGTGTTTGTGATGCGTTGAGATTATGTGATGCTTTGTGATGCTGTGTTGCTAAATAACTGATAGAGAAGAGTAATTAGGCTTACTTGGGACAGGTGTCTCGAGTGCCGCACGTGCCAAGATTGATTTTAAGTTGGCCCGTGTCAGTTGGTATAAGAGCGATCTAGTTGAAAGCGATCTAGTTGCGATGGCTGAGGGTCCGAATGCTACTGACCCCACCCAGGTCCTTGCCCCGCAGGTGGGAGGACCATCCGTTAATCCCCGGCCCTTAAATATCCGAACGCGGTTGGACCAGTTAGAGGATAAGATGCAATCTCTAAGTGGGATTATAGATCAAGTGACGACTCTGGAGGAACGATTGGACGGTTTCTCAGACGATCAGGCCCATGTGGGCGAACGTCTCGTTACGTCAGAGGTAGTAGTTGAAGGGAATATGGCTACTATTCTGGATCAGGTGGTTGAACTTTCCTCGACGGTAAATCTCCTAGTGAAGGTTGTTAGAAATGGAGAACCAGCACCTTTGGGCGGCGGTATAGACCGGCCCAGGATCAAGGTCCCCGAGCCCAAGGCGTACGAGGGAGCGAGGGACGCCAAGGAGGTAGAGAACTTCCTTTTTGATATGGAGACGTACTTCAATGTGGTTAGGCCTGATAGAGAAGGTTCAAAGGTGTCGAGGGCAACCATGTACCTCGCCGGTGATGCTAAACTATGTTGGCGCACCAAATATGCTGAGATCCAGAGCGGTCACTGTACTATTGGAACGTGGGATGACTTGAAGAAAGAGCTGAAGAATCAGTTCTTACCCGAGAATGTTGAGTTCATTGCTCGGAGAAGTTTGAGGCAACTGAAGCAGACAGGCAACATCCGGGAGTATGTGAAGCGGTTATCAGCCTTGATGTTAGATATCCGCGACATGTCTGAAAAGGATAAGTTGTTTTGTTTCTTGGAAGGTCTGAAACCGTGGATCCAAAATGAATTACAAAGGCGACGGGTTCAAGATTTAGCTTCCGCAATGGCCTCCGCTGAGCGTATCAACGACTACACCCCTATGCTGGGTGAGCGTCGACCGGCTCCGTCTCAGTCAAGTTCCCAGTCGCACAAAGAGCGGGATCCTCCAATAATTACAATAAGGGAAAGAATGGAGGGTAACAAGCTAGAAGTGGGGGAGACCAAGGTCATGGCCAGAACAGGAGTGGAGGAGTAAGTACAGGTGGTGCCTCGAGCTCCAATTCTGGGAGGGAGTACCACAGGCCGCGTAACAATGGCGGCGCTTCCTCCTCGTCTAGGTTTCAAGGACGTCCTGGGAACTTGAAGTGTTTTCTTTGTGGAGGGAATCACAAAGCCTATCAGTATCCTCATAAGACGGCTCTGAATGCGCTAATGGCATCGCACGGGGACCAAGCCGATGACACCACTCAGGGAAATGATAGCGGTAAAACTCATATGGGTTCTCTTTACTTGCTCAATGCCGTGACCACTCAGTTGCCAGAGGTTAAGCCGAAGAAGGGACTCATGTATGTGGACCTTAGTATTAATGGGCAGAGTACTTTGGCGATGGTTGATACAGGTGCTACCCACAGCTTTATTGCCATTCAAGAGGCAAATCGTCTGGGACTGGGTTTGGTGGAAGATTCTAGCCAGATGAAGGCTGTAAACTCCGCCGCAATGCCGATACATGGTGTTGCCAAGTTGGTTCCAGTTAAGATGGGACAGTGGAGTGGAAAGGTTAACCTTCTCGCTGTGACATTGGATGATTTTAAGATTATATTAGGAATGGACTTTCTCCGCTACCACAAGGCAGTGCCGATGCCGTTCGTCAACTCCTTAGGGATTTTTGGTGACAATCCCTCAATCATTCAGATGTCCACCCAGAAAGATGAGGGCAGACTATTATCAGCTCTTCAGTTAGAGAAGGGACTGAGGCGAGGGGAGCTGACTTACCTTGCAACCTTACGGTTAAAGCCGGATGATCAGAATCATGATGCTTTGCCGATGAAAGTCTCCCAGGTACTTACAGAATTCAAGGATGTGATGCCGAAAGAATTACCAAAGGTGTTCCCTCCACGAAGGCCTATCGATCATCAGATTGAGTTAGTCCCTGGAACCAAGCCTCCTGCGAAAGGACCATATAGAATGAGTCCACCTGAACTAGCAGAGCTTCAGAGACAGCTTGATGGACTATTGGAATCAGGCTTTATTCGTCCCTCAAAGGCGCCATACGGTGCCCCGGTCTTATTTCAGAAGAAACAAGATGGAAGCTGGCGATTATGTGTCGACTATCGAGCCCTGAACAAGGTAACGGTGAAGAACAAGTATCCAATACCGCTCATTACCGACTTATTTGACCAGCTTACGTCTGCGAAGTACTTCTCTAAGCTTGATTTGAGATCGGGTTACTATCAGGTCAGGATTATTGCTGGAGATGAACCAAAGATGACTTGTTCCACTCGGTATGGGGAATATAAATTTCTTGTCATGCCATTCGGCCTGACCAATGCTCCTGCAACTTTCTGTACTCTTATGAATGAGCTCTTCCGGAAATATATCGACAAGTTTGTGGTGGTGTACCTGGATGATATTGTCATATACAGCCGCACTATGGAAGAGCACCTTGAACATCTTCGCCTTATATTCCAAGTCTTAGGACTGAACTAGTTATATGTCAAGTTGGAGAATTGTTCGTTCGCGCAGGAACAAGTTATGTTTCTTGGACATGTTATTGGCAGAGGACAGATCCGTATGGATATGGAAAAGGTCCACACTATTGAAGAGTGGAGAGCTCCTACGGAGGTTACAGAAGTGCGTTCCTTTCTTGGCCTCGTGAACTACTACCGCAAGTTCATTGAAGGGTATTCGAAACGCGGGGCACCCCTTACAGATCTTCTCAAGAAGGACTTCTCTTGGTCTTGGTCCGAGAAGTGTCAAGCAGCATTTGACGATCTGAAGCATGCGGTGATTAGCAATCCGGTCTTAGCCTTGCCAGATATTACCAAGCCGTTTGAGGTACATACTGATGCGTCTGATTTTGCTATCGGTGGAGTATTGTTACAAGAGGGACATCCAGTGGCGTACAAAAGCAGGAAGCTGAATGATACAGAGAGGAGGTATTCATCCCAGCAGAAGGAACTCTTTGCTATTGTGCATTACCTACGAGTATGGCGACACTATCTGTTGGGAATGAAGGTTCTGGTGAAGACCGATAACAGTGCGGTAAGCCATTTCCTTACACAGAAGAAGTTGACCTCGATGCAGGCCCGTTGGCAAGAGTTTCTAGCCGAGTTTGATTTAGATCTCGAGCACAAGCCAGGGAGGATGAACAATGTGCTGGATGCATTAAGCCGTAAGGCTGAACTTGCAGCCACCTCTACAGCTGCTGAACAGTCTCACTCTTATGTTACCAGCGCCCTCCATGATAGGATCCGCGAAGGGTTAGCGGTAGATCCTCAGACCCAGGCCATGATTAACTTGGTGAAACATGGTAAGACAAGACGGTTCTGGGTGGAAGATGGTCTTTTATACACGAAGGGACAACGACTTTATGTTCCTCGGTTCGCAGGACTAAAGCGGGAACTGATCAAGGAGTGCCATGATACTCTTTGGGCAGGCCATCCGGGCTGGCGGAGAACACTATCCTTGCTGCACAGGGGTTACTATTGGCCAAATGATCAGAATGAAGTGATGGATTATACGCGGGCTTGTCACATTTGCCAGCAAGACAAAGTTGATCGGGACTTTCCACTTGGATTGCTGGAACCGCTTCCCGTGCCGACACGACCTTGGGAAAGTGTCTCTATGGACTTTATCTCTGGGTTACCCAAGACGAAAGGGTATGGTTCCATACTCGTGATCATCGACCGGTTCTCTAAGTATGCAACATTCATTCCAACTCCAATTGTTTGTACGGCAGAGAAAACAGCGCGTCTCTCTGTGAAGCATGTTGTAAAGTATTGGGGCGTACCAAAGAACATTGTCAACGACAGAGATCCGAGATTTACTGGGAAGTTTTAGAGGGAAGTATTTAGATTACTGGGATCCACTCTCAACTTCTCAACCAGTAACCATCCGCAGTCAGATGGTCAGACAGAACACTTCAATGCAATGTTAGAAGAGTACCTCCGGCACTTCGTCAGGGTGAACAAGAAGGACTGGGGCGAACTTTTGGATGTAGTACAGTTTTTCTTTAATCTGCAGAAGAGTTCCTCCACCAACAAGAGTCCTTCTGAGATACTGTTAGGACAGCAGCCCCTCACGCCGCACACAGTGGCCTCCGATTACAAAGGAAGTGTTCCGAGAGCCTACTAGTTTGCAAAGGAATGGTAGAGAAATGTAGATATTGCCCGGGCCTCTCAGGAGAAAGCGTCAGCCAGGATGAAGAAATGGGCCAACCAGAAGAAACGACCAGATTCCTTTCAAGTTGGGGACCTTGTTCTGATCAAGAGATCCCATCTCAAGCAGCGAGGTGACAGAATACACCAAGGGCTAGTATCCAAGTACATTGGTCTGATGCCAATCATTGGTAAAGTTGGGAAGGTTTCCTACAAGCTTCAATTACCCTCCCACCTTCGCTTCATCCATCCAGTATTTCATGCCAGTACTCTAAAGCCTTACCACCAAGACAAGGAAGATCCAAGCAGAAGTACCGCCAGGCCTCATATTCCGCTCAAGCCAGTCAGCTCTAGCGAAGTTCCAGAGAGTGCTCTTGATCACAGAGTCACCCATGTTGACCCGGACACCAAAGAGGAAGTTTATGAGTACCTTATGAAGTGGAAGGATCTGCCAGATACTGAAGCCAACTGAGAGCATCAAGATTCTCATCCCCTTCTGGTCCGACTAAGGAAGACTGAGTCCAAGCAAGAGAGGAGAGAGAACATGCAGATGTGGAAGCAGAAGAAAATGTCGACGAGGGCGTCTCCAAGCTGAGTGGGAGAGAGTGTGATGCCCAAGCTTTGTATATAATATCCTTAGGTTGTAAAAGAGCTTTGTACAAATTTTCATTTATTTTTGTTATACTTACGTTGTTTTACAGTTCTAAACAGGAGTTCCATTGGTTCTTCATCATCTCTCTTAAGGCAGTCACCCTTCACCCATATCACATTATCTCTCCAAGGCCGACCTGCAGATTTTAGATGGAAGAAGTGAGATCGAGTTCCTTTTACACAGAAATAAGCCCCTCCACTTGCACCATAACTTTTTACACCGTAAAACTGTAACTCATCCTCAAAGGATATCCTCCTCTTTCTACCCTCTCCTTCCCACTGTATATTCAAAGCTTCGCAAACACTTATCACCTCCCACATGTTCCCATTCATCTGAACTGGACATTCACCGATAAGATTCATAATCCCTTTAGCCAGATTGCTAAGGGAAAGACTCAACCCGTACTCCAACTGAGACAGGTAACATAAAAATCCCTCAGAAAGTTCATTCTGAACATTCCCATCATAATACTCCATAAAGAACGATTCCTCTATACCTCTATCCCCTTTTTCCTTCACTAAATTGGCCACCAGATAAAAATATTCTTCCCCTGTCACTATGATGCAACCCCTAAATTGCCTACCAGCATAGTTAATACAATTTCCCCATCTACCTCCTATAGAAGCCTTGGTTTTACACAACTTTCTAAATGCATCCTAGCAAGGAGAATAGGACACCAATCTTCCAGGGAAATCTGGAAATTGATTAGCACCTACTTCTTTCTCACTTCTAAATGCTCCAATCTCAGACTCAATCGGCCGACCAGAGGTCGATGCCTCACTTACAGGAGAATTCCTCATATCAACTACAGGAAAGGATTTATATCCTATAATACACTCCTCACGATCGACCTACACAAAGGTCCAGGTATCTATGGCTATTTTTTTTTATATATATATAGCCGTCAACAACATTCAAATATCTTTCATATCTCATATAACAAGCAGATTTTCTTAGATTACTATAAATAGTAATTTATCGCTTTTCCTAGCAATAAAAATTGATCTTCAAAATCACATAAACAGATCACATATATCTACTAACCTTCTATATCGGAATGTAAATCCGAGGCAGCGCCGTATCCTTCCCTCACCACCCTGTTGTATAACCACCTTCGCGACTCTAATTCAGCAACCCTCTCACACTTTGACTGATGATCCATTTTACTTAAATCTCCGCAAGTGTTTGTGTAATTTTTGTCTCTCTTCTTCCTTCCTCTCTCACTGTTCTTCAAGTTTTCAGAAGTTAAATAACATTTTATTGACAAAGATGAAGCAATATTTATATTTTCTCTCTCTAACTACTGGCAGTTATTGAGCCTTGTACTAGTCGTCCTCGGCTTTGGAACCGAGGCGTCCCTTCCACTATCCATGTCAGACGTCTTGCACCTTTTCGACAAAAATGTTATCCCATCATTGCCCATTCCCTTATATTTTATTCTATTTTTACCTCTCTTTTCCAAATCTCCTTCTGACCTCACCACACTCATTTTTACTCACTCTTACACGTAATCGAGATTTCACAACTTTTTCCACAAGAGACAAATTCATAAGCTCCCTGTTTTTTTTGTACGTGTTTCTTCTTCTGCTCATATAGTAGCACTGACGTTATTTCCAAAGCTCCCATAACAAAAATTTTAAATATTTTTAAATTCATCTTTTACACAACAATCACAAACAACATTCACCAAAATAGAAGATCTATTTCAACAACAATTTCTTTCAAATTATTCAAACTCAAAACAGTTATACTCTGTCACACCTATTTTTACATTCACTTCCTTCACCTCACATATATTATATCTAAAGCCGCCTTGATGACCTGAAAAACCACAACCAACAGGTAAGCCTATAATGATCCTCGTATCCTCAAATTTGATCTCCATCTCTACTTCAGTAATCAATCCCACCACCTCTTCTCGATCTACAAGATCCCTGACAAGTTCACAAAAAAAATCCCTCAAAAAAAAAGCGGGCATAATCAAATTCCCTACTCCTTGAATCTAGTCCTTCGAGCTGACGCTCCTTACTGGCAACTCAGCATCATAGCCCAACAGTCCAAAAAATTTATCCCACACTTCAGCGATCTAAATTGCCCATCGTCCTTCAGTGGCACTACGGATTCTCTGGGATCGAGTGCGCACCATTTTTATCTCTTCCCCCCTATTCAGAGATCATTCTACCCTTTTTTATACATTTTTACTACCGATTCCCCTCAAAAAGTGCTAATATCATTTTATCTCGTAACAAAAACCCCAGAATCTTGAGAAAATTTATTTCAACTTATTTCTTCCCCTTGAACTCAATCATTCCACATCTTTTAAGGTCGAGCATATTCTTTCCAGATTTAATTTTTTAAATCGACCTCTGTGACATCAAATTTTCATTCTAAAAAATTTCTACAAATTTTTCTCTCCCATATTTCCAACTCGCAAACAGAATAATATTCGCCTCTTAAACAAATATTTTCATAAATAAATTTGAGCAGTTCGAATATTAAAAGTATTTGTACTTTCTGCAGTCATACATTTCATACATTCTTTAGATCATACAGCTCAATTTCTAGAGTTATTCTATATCTATATCAGCACGAAATTTGTTAACAAATTTTATTCATCTCGAAACATATTACAAGTGTTTTTACAGATAACAAGTCTTTCAAGTACTTGACCTCAGGTACTTTATAGATACCAAGTATGTCCAGTACTCAACTTCAGGTATTTTATAGATAACAAGTTTTTTAGTACTTTTACAACTAGCAGATCCCTCAAGCACTCCGATACATCAAATCCTTTAGTTCGTCCTACTTCAATAATTTTTTACCCTGATGCAAAGTAGAAATTGAAAATAACGAGTATGCTCACTCCCATGAGTTTGGTCGAAGTTTAGATGAACTTTTAATGGAAACTACAGAAGCAGAAGACTCAGTGCTTTAACCAACTCTTCGAACCGAAGGTCTTCTTAGCGCCAAAAAGTGATGAAAATGTAGAAGAAGACTTCTATTTTTCATCTCCTTCCTCCACTACCATCACCTCCTCCTCTAAAACCACCACCTCCGCAGAGTTGGTAGAGATAAAGAGGGCCCGACCTTAAAATCCATTGTGATACAAAAGATTAACACAACTGCACCGCAGTTATGCGTACCCATATATCTATCTCCCCAACCTTATCTTTCGCAAGGATGCGGAGATAAACCCAACGTTGCTTGCCTGTCAAGACAACGTGGTGAAACCTCTATCTACAGTAAAAACTATTCTTCAGCTTCAGCTGCTTCATTCTCCGGCACGCCTCTGTACGTCAGAGGAACAGGAGATGGAACAGGATCTTCCAAGGATTGATCCCCGAAAAACTTCAACTTTAACATCTGCATTTCCGAAACAATTCGATCATCAAGAGCCATGCCATGAGTCTATCTTCAAAAATTGCAGAGATTTTTGTAATAGAACAGACGTACTTTTTTACATTCCTCGGTATAGATACTCTTTATATAACCCTGTATTTGTTGAACAGGAACGCTTCACCAAGCATCGTCATTCAATACCGACGAAACTCTTCAAACCCTAACCGTCACATACATTAATATTCCCATCAGCATTCAATGCACGTCCATCCCCCTTTGACACACGTATTTTCCATACAGTCTACAACATCAATACTTCTTTCAAAATTCAAAACACGCATACCCATATATCCAAATCCTTTCTAAACCAAAGCCACTCGTGATTTCGGCTGTGAGGGGGCGATTGTAGGGGACTATCCCTCGATCTCACCTAAAATTGAGCTGTCACTAGTTCGAATTACCTCCATGTCAGACTCATGCATTCTCCATATGACTTCTCCAATCAGCATCACCACGTACTCCAAGGACAGTTAAGAAACGTGAGTCGAGCTCAAACCGAAAGGCCTGAACAAGTTAAAGCCATCTGTCTCTCACGAACTCAACAGTTACTCAGTCAAACAGTCACTAACCACATTGTTTGAATAACGTGCTTCAGCACGAAGAAGAGCTGTGAAAGGGGCCTATATAAAGAAAAAGTTCCTGAAGAGGCAGGGACCAGAAGATTACAAGATAAATTGCCAAGAAAGCTATATTTTCTAGGATTCTCAAAACTTCAAAATTCTTATTCACAAGGTCAATCATTTTTAAATCTAGAAATAACTTGTAATAAGATATCATCAGCCTTAAGCAATAAGCATCACCATTACAAAAACCCTCAACATGAGGTTATGGTTTCTTACCTATTCATAGATTTTCCACGTTAAACACCTGCGTTATTTCTTGCTTATTAGATGTTTGTCACAGGTACATTGGTCTAAGGACTATTTGCAGACCACTTCGAGCTCACGGAATTAAGCTATTTACCATCCTACCCATTGTATGATAAGGCGAATCGCTCACGTACAATAAGGTGACTCGCTCGGGCGTGAGAACTGAACATCTACTTTAAGCTGGTACTAGCATAGTGACGCAGGGGAGTATATGAACCAAAGCTTTTTGCCATCCTACCCATTGTGAACATAGAAGAATATAGGGGAGACCTATTTATTACTTCTAAAAAATGTTGATGTGTTAGAGTTTAGGTTTGATTGGTTGTTTATTACATTGGGTGTTGTTTTTATTTCAAAATATCATACATGCAAGATCATTGGAATCCATACATCTCACAATTCGACATCCCGCAACAACCTCAAAATCATTTTCAATCATGGGATCACCAAAATTCTTAATACATGGAACATTTTCAACCTCACTCCAATATATGCAGACCCATCAGTCCATTCAATCATCCAATCAGTTCCCACCCGCTCAACCCAAACCATCTTTGGAAGGTACCATTTCTCTTTCCATACAACAAATGATACAATTTCAACAACTGACATTGGTGAATCAAACTTCTACGACCTAATCTATCTCTAGATTAGAGACTCAGATAACTCAGTTGTCAATGACATGGAGTAAAATAGAGCACGAAAAACTTCTAAGAAATGAAGAAAAGCAATCCAAATTTAAATCCCTTTGTGATTTAGAAATGGATGAATTCAAGCGTAATCAAGAAATATTTTCTCTGTGGGGTAAATGGATACCGTATTGCGAGACAGATTTAGAAAATGAACATTTTAAGGTCGATGATCCTATGTCACAAGAAGATCTTGAAGAAGTAGCTATCATGTCTAATACAATTCTTTCTCAATCAACTCCAAATTCAGTCCCCAACATTGAACAACCGATGTCACCATCTATCCTTTTATATGTCAACCCAATAAATTCTTTCAAGGAAGCTATGATCGAGACTAAATATTTTTCCCTTTCTTCTAATGATTTTTCTGACGATGATGATGATGAGATAAAATATAAATATATGGAATCACCGTCTCATTATACGATAACATGCGAGGAATTTGTAGATGATGATATTTGTACCAAAGTTAAGAAATTGGAAATTGCCGAACCTGTTGCAGATGTTATCAATTTATCATTTTCTTCTCAGTCTCCTTATGAGTCACCTCAGCCTTGCCTTGAGCCGTGTCCACCTGATACAAACTGTGATGTTGAAAACCAGTGGGTCGATGACCCATCTTTACGGGATATATCACTATTATTGGGGGTTGATTCTATTTTGGTTACTCCTTCACCAACCATACCTATACCTATGTCTACATCTCCATTTCACAAGCCACTTGGGGGTACCATAATTGTTAATGAATTTGAGGATTTGTTGCGCGATAACTCTAGTTGTACTTACTCTATTGATCAATGTTTGAATTATATCAAGTACTGGGATGACCCCGTAATTCTTAAAATAGTGCAAGCATTATCACCTGCAAATGAGTCATACAAACTTGAGCCCAACTCGCAACCACCCGATCGACATCACTTTAATGGTTCAAGTCACTTTTTGGAAAATGATGAATACCAAGATATATTTTTGGTGTATAGGGTTATACCTCGTAAAATATCTCAAAGTGAGATTCCTTATAAATTAAATAAGGAAAATCTTTATCCTGAGGAATTAGACTCTGAGTTATTTTTATGTATTATGATTGCATCGACACAATTAGGTACAAATAAAAAGAACTATTATTTTTCTATTATATGGTTATTCAAGGATAAGAACAATTTTGGTGTTCGTTGGTTATTTCAGGAGAACTTGCAACCTGGATAGTTCATCAATTATTGTATTTTGTATCCCTTTAGACCTATATCATGATATTCAAGTTTGGGGGTACATTCGTCTGGCTGAAGACGGTAAAACTTAGCGCTTCCTTCGAGGCAACCCAAGGCACATTCAGGTGAGAAGTTCCAGTTTTTATATCTCATTCCATTTGCTTATCAAACATTGAGGATAATGTTTTATTTAAGTTTGGGGGTAGAAAAACTATTTTTTATATACTTTTTGATGAAAAGTAAAATAATGACTCTTTAGCAATGTATGATATATTTTTGGCAAATTTTTAACCCTTAAACTAATTTTATTCAGGAAAAATGATATGTTGATTGGAAAACCCAAAAAACTTTAATATTTTACCAAGTGTACACTATAATATTTATTTATCATGTTCTTAAACTTGATATACTACCTTGTGATTAACAAAAAAACTCAAATTGTTTTTGGTATATTTTCAAATTTTGCACTTCACTATAGTTATACTACTAATACCTTCAATAAAGTTTTTGACTAGAATATGAAAAATTTAGCATTTATGTTAGGAATAATTTACTCCAAGGGAGACAACTGCCTAAAAATAAGTTCATTCCAGCTGAAAGTATAAAAGAAAAGCCAAACTTGCTCTAAAACTTTCACGCTGCAAGGCATACTCGCATGATTAAGAACTAAAAGAGGAAAAAATATCACCAATCTCGAGTATGACCATGAACTATGTGAAGGGAGCATGAAAAGTGTTACTTATGAGAATCTTGGGTCTAGGTCAAGAAAGAGCTTCAAACCCTGGCAACCTTAGCCAACTGGCGGGGATTATCGATAGAAACTCCTGTTTATGGAGGTTTCACTTAGAAACCATGTATGAAAATAAAATATAAAATAAGGCTTATAAAAAAAATACCAAGAAGAAGAATTGACTAAGACACTTGTCGAACTAACCGATGAATTTATTCTAATAAATACTGAACTACCAAACAATGACTCAACTATTCTATACAATGTATTGTGCTGTAACACTATCTTCGCTACACTGAAATATAGCTAAGAAAAATATTTGAATCTTTTTCTGAGCATGAGGTAGTATTTCAAGTTTTAGATTTTAAAAATGATATTTTATGGTACACTTGGGAAATATTGAGTTTTAAGGAATTTTCTGTCATAATATTTTCTTGTTATAACAAAATAAGGATAAGTTCACAGGAAATAAGTTATTTATAATCTAGAATTACCAAAGTGTGATTTTTGATTTTTGTGGGTATAATCACTGTAAACCCTCACGAGACAATACTCATCCACCAGGGGAACCTGAAGGTTTAACGGCTTGTTGCATACGCTAAATACAGCCACTTGACATGTAAAAATGGTTTGTGTTTACTTTTGCTCGAAGACTAGCAAAATATAAGTTTGGGGGTATTTGATAGACACATAACGTGTACAACTCCTAAATTTATATCTACCTAATAATTTATTAAATAAATATGACACTAATAGCGTTTTTGTTTGTATTTATAGAAATCGGTCACATGATAAACAAGTCGTACATTTTTCTGGTTTTCAACAAAGAACAAGGGTGATGCACTCCAACAATGATTCTCATTTAAAGTTATCAACCAAAGGCCCATAGAAGCCCATTGAAGATAATTAAATGTAAAGATTATTCTCATGAGTTGTAATATATATGCATGATCAAAGGCATTGTTTAGGGGAACTTACATTAATGGTGATATTTTGTAACTCTTCCTATACTCTATAAATAGAAGGGGGATCCCACCCATGAGAGGATCATCTTGGAGAGTGTAAATATCAAGGTTCAATAAGCAATAAAATTCTTGTTCTTCTCTTTTTCTTGTCTTTTACTCTTATTGTAGCAACAGTATAATGACAATGATCAAAGGGTTGAGTAACTAAACCTCTTAGCCAAGGCTAGAGGAAACTCCATCCAATGTAGCCTTAGTGTAAATTGTATAGTTTAAGTCAAAGTAATTGCATTCTCTTTATCCTGACATAATGCATATTTTTATTCCTTCGTTCTATGCTTGACTATAGCTAAGATTAGAAGGAATAAGGAATCTAAGTAACCATCTTGTCTGACCATAACAAGATAGGTTAGGAACAAGGAGAAGATAACATAATCTATGTTTATTAACCGGACCATGGTTGAGTAAGTTGGTTTATGGGTAGTTCCCAATCAATAATTATATTATCTCATGATGTATTGCATATACCCGATAAAGGATATACGATACGGGAATTCGTGAATACTCTAACTAGGTACACTATCTTAAGGTTACAACGGATGGAAAGGAATCAAACCTTGGCTTTCTCTCCAATCGTATCAACACCTTATCTAATTTGTATTTTATGTTAATTTCTTTAATTATAAAAATCCAAAACTCATTCTTATTGGATAGAATTAATAGCTCGAAGATATTTCGCACCATAAGTCTCTTGGGATACGACCCCCCTTTTCTTTGTACTCAACGGTACACCCTGCGTTTGCAGTTCTTTTAAGACGTCGATTTATAATCGATCACCTAGTCTTTATTGAGAGAAAGGCAATTGAGGCTCGCCTCATTGGAGGGTCGCCATTATTGGAGCCTAATCTTTATTTAGACAAACAATTGAGGTTCACCTCATTGGAGGGTCGCCATTACTGGGGCCTAGTCTTTATTGAGACTAAGGCAATTGGGGCTCGCCTCATTAAAGGATTGTTATTATTGGAGCCTAGTCTTTATTAAAACTAACTCAACTTGGGGCTCACCTCATTGAAGGGTCACCATTATTAGAGTTTAGTCTTTATTGAGACTAAGACAATTGGGGATCGCCTCATTGGAGGGTCGCCATTATTGGATCCTAGTCTTTATTGAGACTAAGGCAATTGTGGCTCGCCTTATTAGAGGGTCGCCATTATTGGAGCCCAGTCTTTATTGAGACTAAGGCAATTGGGGCTCGCCTTATTAGAGGGTCGCCATTATTGGAGCCCAGTCTTTATTGAGACTAAGGCAATTAGGGATTGCCTTATTGAAGGTCGCCATTATTGGAGCCTAATTGTAGTGTTTGAAACATATCAAGAAAGGCTAAAGTTTAAGCTTAAATAGAAGTTGTCATTGAGTGTACTTTCTAAGATTTACAGTATTCCATGGCGAATTCAATACACTTCCTATCCTATCTCTAATATAATATGCATCAGTGCCTATTGCGCGATTGACTATATAAGGCCCTTCCCAATTAGGTTGTAACTATGCTTTATTTTTGTTGTGAGCTGGGAATACCTTCTTCATTACGTAATTCCCTGGATGAAAGGTTCTATGCTTGACCTTATTGTCATAAATTTTCCTCAAGATATCTTGATATCGTCCTAGTTTAGTTGCTGCCTCGCCACTTGTGTCGTCGATCATGTCGAGATTCTTGGCCAGTTGTCTACTATTTTCCTCGGTCCCTACCATAGCGGATCGTCCTGTGCGTTAAAGGATTTTCATGGGGAGGACTGCCTCTGAGCCATAAGTGAGCATAAACGGTGTGAATCCTGAAGATTTCCTTGGTGTCGTTCGATACGCCCATAATATGTGAGGAAGTTCTTCGATCCATCTACCCTTGGCCTCGTCTAATCTTTTCCTTATTCCGTCGAGGAGGCTCTTATTAGTAGCCTCAGCTTGACCATTTCATTGCGGGTATCTCGGTGAATAGGCAAAAGTTATATCTGGTGTTTGTCGAGGAATTTTGCCACTTTCTTCCTAATGAATTGCAAGCCGTTTTCTGACACTATGACGTGTGGTATTCCAACCAAGTAATAAGATTTGTCCATAAGAATTTTAAAATGCCTTCTTCTGTTGTTCATGGTTGGCCATAGACCCCCCTGTGTTTTTGCTCGATCGAACATTGAACGGCCAGCGTTGTGACTGTTAAAGACGCCTTTATGAATTTACCTGATTAGCTGTATTTCATCTTCGCGTGAGATGCAGGTGAGCTAAGGTGCCCCTACATCGGTTCTGTACAATATGCCATTTTCTTTGTGAAATTTGTGTGACTTGTTTAGGAGTTGAATTGCATCTTTGTCCTCTGCTGGAAGGATATCTTGGCCCAGGTACTTAATTTATGGTGCCCAACGGTCTTCTGGATTTAAGTCGGTCGCCATAGATGTTGTCTTATTGGGCATTTGTGTCAACTAATCCAAGACTAATACTTCAATTGTTCATGCTCGCATAGTTTCAGAGACGCCCGCGAGATAGGTGAGCAAGTTGGTGTGCCTATCCCCTGACCGGTGTATGTTGGTAATACGAGTGACTTTAAACGTTATCGTTATATGCTTTAGTATTTTCACGTACTTTGCCATTCTATTGTTTGTCTGGTATGTGCCACTATACTAGTTTACAACGAGCTGGAAATTTGAGAAAACTGAAATCTCCTCAACTCCTAGCTCCTTTGCCATTTGCAACCCACCTACTACTTCATATTCCACCTCATTATTTGTGGCTGGGAAATTTAACTTAATGGATCGTTCAATTCCCTCGTCGTTTGGTGTTATCTGCACGATTACTATTCCTTTACCAGCTGCGCTGACTAAGCTGTCAATGAATAGTCACCAACCGCTTGCTAATGATATTTCAGTTTCGGATTGTTCCTCCAGTTCACTAGATTTCTTGGGCTTGCCATTGTTTGTCCTCAACTGGGAAATCTACGAGGAAATCGGCGACTGCTTGCCCTTTCTCTGCGTTTCTTGGCTGAACGAGATGTACTCTCCTAAGACGATCGCCCATTTGGCGAAGTACTTTATGTTATCCTTTTTGGAGAGTACTTCTCTTAGTGGATAGATGGTGACAACCTTGATACTGTGTGCCTGAAAGTATGCCTGAGTTTGTGTGCGGAGTAGACAAGCACTAAGCATGCTCGTTCAATGAGTAAATACCTGGTTTCAACATCAAGTAATGACTTGCTTACAAAGTATCTGTCTAGGGCTTTTCACGGGGTCGAATCGGCCCGGATTTAGCCCTGGACCTGATCCGACCCGGGTAACTATGGTTTCCATTTCTCATACCCGGACCCGATCCGATCAGACTTAAAACCCGAACCAAAATCGAACCGGAGTGGTCGGATCGGGTCAGGTCCGCAACTCGGGTTTTCAATCCCTTCTTACTATCTTTTTCCCAAGAATTCCCAAGAACATCACTTCTCCCTCAACCTCCTGCCTAAAAAAGTCGCTTCTATATCTCATATCTCACGATTCCTACAAAAACCCATTTTTGAAAAATCAATCACACCCATTAAAGAGAGAGAGGGACTGAGAAATACTTAAGATTTGAAGTGATGGCCATTTTTAAAGAATCAATCACACCCATTAAAGAGAGAAAGGGACTGAGAAACACTAAGAGATTTGGGGTGGTGGTGGGTTGTATTGTTTCGGCCCTTGAAGATTTGAGTTTTGACCATCCCAAACTAAGGTTTCAAAGTGCCCATCCCAAACTAAATCTTCTCGAGAGTTACATTAGAGTGTTGTACGTGATAGAGAGAGGAAGAACTAAGAAGTCGCCACAAAAGTGAGATAATTTGAGAAAGAGACAAGCATTTAGATTTTAAATCCCAAATTAAAATATTAACCCTGCCGGTTCAGTTCGGTTTTTATCCGGTTCACTGATTTAATAACCGAAACAAATCGGGTTTTATGTTATAAAACCAAACCGAATCCATTAGAAACCCCGGTTCGGGTGGTCCGGCTCAGTTTCTCGGGTTGGCGGGCTTTATGTACAGCCCTAATATTGGCTTATGGATTTTGGCGTCTTCTCGTACGAGGACTCAACTAATTGGGTAGTTTGTGCAGGTTAGGATGGGTGATGAGCTCATATAGTCCTTGATCTCTTGAAAAGCATCTTCACAGGACTACATCCATCTAGCGTCGTCGATGTTATTTTTTAGCAACTTGAATAAAGGTTGACATTTCTTAGAGCATTAGGAGAAAATCTGTTGAGGGCGGCGACTTTATCGGTGAAAATCTGAACCTGTTCCTTTCCCCTGGGTGACGGTAAAGCTTGTACGGCCTTGATTTGAGCTGGGTCGGTTTCAATGCCTCGCTGGGTGGTTAAATAGCCAAGGAATTTGCCAGATGATACGCCGAAGTTGCATTTGGTTGGATTGAGCCATATTTGATATTGTCTTAGTCGCTCAGATACTTCTTTCAAGTTCTCCAGGTGATCTTACTTCCATATGCTCTTAACGAGTATGTTGTCGATGTAAGCTTCCACTGTCTTTCCTATGATGTCCAGTAACACCTCAGTTACCAAGCACTGGTATATTTCTCAAGCGTTTTTGAGTATGAATGGCATCACTGTGTAATAGTAAGTAGCCTGTTCTGCAATAAAAGATGTGACTTTCTGGTCGGTAGCAGCCAGAGGTATGTGGTTGTATCCCGAGTAGGCATCCATGAAGGACGGGTGTTCATAACTAGCTGTAGCGTCCACTACCTAACTGATGGCGGGTAACATGAAGCAATCCTTGGGGCATGCTTTGTTAACGTCGGTGAAAACAATGCACACTTGAACCTCGTCGTTCTTTTTAAGAACTACGACGATGTTGGAACACCATTTAGGGAATTGTACTTCTTGGATAAATCCGGCCTCGATGAGTCGCCGTAGTTCGTTTTTCACTCTGAGTCGTACTTTGGTGATAGGCGTCTTGGTTTTTGTTTGACTGGCTTATAGTCTTTTTTTGTGTAAGCGATGGCACACAACTGCAGAGTCTATGCCGGGTTTCTAGAAACAACCAGGTGAAGACGTCTTTGAAAGTGGCGAGCAGTTATGCTTGTTTTGCACGCTCCTCTCCTTAAACAGGCGTTTCGATAAAGGTTGAGCGACCTGGCCCATCAATTTTTACTGGCTCAACTTCCTCGATTTGCGGCTCTTTCCATTTTTGATTGTAGAGTCCCAAAAGTTTTGCTTCATGAGTGAGCGCGTGTACTTCTATGTCGCTTGTGCTTTCTCTTCATCCTTCGTGCGGTCGACTTTGTGTTGATGCTGACTTTCTGTCATTGTTATCTTGGCGACCTTTCAAAATTTGCTATCCGTGATCTTGTTATGTTGTAGCAATCTCTTGCTGCTCGTTGGCAGCCCTTGATTTCCAACATTTTTTAAGTTATAGAAAAACGTACCACTTGATGATATGAGGATGGAACTGCCTCAATAGCGCAGATCCAATCTCGTCCTAGAATTTTATTGTATATTGTTTCAGTTGCTGAGCCAACGAAAAATCATTATGATGAGGGAGATGGCCCCTATTCTGGGTAGGAGAATTTCTCCTATTGTTGTCGCAGTGTGCCCGTCAAATTCTGCTATTGCTACATTGCAGGTCAAGCAGTTTCCCAAGTTCATTCTGGTGATTGTATTATAAAAGAGGTCATTCGGGCCGCTGCCAGAATCGGCCAACATCATGCCGACGTTGACGCCGCCAATAGATATTCGGAGGACTAGTGTGTCGCTATGTAGGCTAGCTAGGAAGTATAGGTATGAATTGGAGAAAGTGATTTTGTTTTGATGTGGCTGAGAAGTAAATGTTGTAACTGCTCTATTTTGTAAAGGTTCATACATTGCCGTTTGGACGTTTCTTGGTCGCTACATGTACCCACCACGTGGACATCTTCGATGGGGTCACTCGGTTGCACTCTGCGGCGGTGACCTTTTTGATGTATTGCTTGAAGCGCCCTTGTTGAAAGATTGTTTCTGGTAAATTGTTGAAGTTACAACAATTCTCAATATTGTAGCACTGTGCACTATGATGCAGCTAGAATGGTTGTCCTGGTTAATCTTCGACGGGGTCGGGGCTGCGATAGTCTTTATTTGTCTTCATTAATTGGTAAAGCTTTGGTCGAGAGATTATGAGGTCATTTTCTTTTCTCGAGGTAGCCAATTACCGCGCCTCTCGCCTCTCCCCTCACTAGTTACACTGGCGACTAGGATCAACTAGTTGCTCTATCCTTGTTATCCAGGGAGTAATATCCAGTGTCCTGGGTTGGTCCTTCTGTTTTTGTGCCCTCGTCTCAATTTTTGGAGCTAATGGAGGACCGGGGTTTGTTGCTATCAACGTTCTCGCTTGTAACTTACTATCTCTTTCCGCCCTATCGTATTTCTTTGCTCTAGCGAATAGGTCGGCTAAGGTGGCAGGTCATGTTTTGTGTAATGATTTGCGCAAGTCACCAGGTAAACAAGTGTTCGCCAAGTTCTAAGACAACGGCCACATCATCCAGTTTATCAATAGCCAATGCTACTTCCTTGAACCATTTCAGGAAACTATTAATTATTTCCCCTGGGTTTTGTCTCATGCTGAAGAGTGAGTTGATCATCTTTTGGTCTGTAAGATTATGGGCATATTTATCAATGAACAGGCTTTACAACTGTGCTGAGTTGGTGATGGAATTTTCCTCCAGTGTTTGAAATCATGAGTATTGCTCCTTCCAGGCTTAAGGGAAAAAATTTACACTTCATCTCGTCGCTAACATTGTGAATGTTCAACATGTACTCGAATTTGATGCAATGTTATTCGGGGTCGCCAGACGCGTTAAATGTTGGGATCTTAATATTTGGTAGGGCATTCAGCAGCTTATAAAATTTGATGTTGTCTTTGAAAGGATTTCCTTAGACCTTCTTAATGGACATGGCTCCTTGAGAGGCCGAGGCGTCCTCTAGAGCACCGGAAAGGCTCCGAATGAGGTCATTCAGCTCTTCGGGGGGTCATGTTGGCTAATGTTTCTCCACCTTTCTGGCTTCCTAGCTGAGAGAGGACTCTTTGATAAGTTTGATTGTTTGAGATTTCCAAAGGGGCTTGCCCGTACGGTGAGTCCTGGGGTGCAAATCTTCTTAGATTGCCCATGGGTGGTACTGGGCATGCGCCTCCAAACATGTTTTGGGTCGGTTCATAAACGGGTTGCTAATGCAGATAATCAAAATTGTCAGGTCGGGGTGGCCCGTACATCAGTCCAAGTGGATGCTCTGGACGGAATTGGTGTATCTGAGGCGGTGAGGGTCGAAAAAGGGGACCTGGTGATGGTGCTTCGCCATGGGTCTACGCCCCGAATGTACCGTTGGCCGGTATTGCTGTGCTGGCAGTCCATCTGGGCGGTACTACAAAAGTAAGAGTACTAGCCACCACGGCAAAAAATTGTGACAAAAGGTTTCTACCGTGGCACGTGTCGTGGCCGTAGAGGGGGTGGGCAAATGTCTGCTACGGTTTATACCATGGCAAAAAGCCAATATTCATTTGCCACTGTTTAAGCTGGGCTATATCCATGGCAAAAACTATTATTAGCCACGGTGTTTTATATACCAAATATCATAGGCCACATATTTAACCTTCTATATTATGGATAATTACAACCGTGGCAAAAGGCCTCATTTCTGCAATAACACATTCCGTGGCAAAAAAGTTTTATTTATCAAAAAATAAAAATTGTTTCACAAAATTCTCTAATATATCGTAGCAGCTTCTCTAGTTCATTTACCATATTCTAAATAACACAGAGAATTTATCAAATATGATTTAAATAATATGTGTTATACAACACCGTGCTTTTTCACCCAATTTTACTATGGCCAACGTAAAAGCGCTAAAACTACAAAATTCACTTATCTGAACTCTATAAAATTCAAATATTACAGAAGTCCAACAAAGATGGTCATAGTTTCCTTTATAGGATGATTGTTTCCATACCTGCAAAATTAAATGTAATTACTTTATAATTAAAGATACTTAACCAAAATTATAGAATCATCGTATACAAAAAGGAAATATTAAGAGTATGAACTTAAGATAATCATATGTAAGATAGTGTATGTAATATTCTCTAAATGGCATCCCAAAGAGGGACAAAAGGAACACTGGTTAGAATTGACATATGTACCCTCTCGAAAATGTGACTGATATAACAAAAATCAAACTACATAAGAGCCAAAGAAAGAATTTATTCTAAGCTGAAAAAGAAACTCAAGCAAACCTTATAGGAACAACATCCAATAAACTCTATTCAGAAGAAAATGCATGTTAACTCTTACTCACGCCTGTAAAGAAGAGAAACGAAACTGACAATTAGAGCGACTATAAGAATCAAACTATCTAAAAATTGAAATAGATATGGCAAGAAACTTAATAGTCAGAGATGCAATCGTCACAAACAAGATATTGACATGAACAGAGTTGGGTTGATAGTTTGAAATTCATTATTTATCTTACCCATTTCAGATACCTTTATCCTAGAATGGTTTGGTAGCAAATAAATAGTGTGCACACATGATCGTTATGGTTGCCTATCACAATGAGGTCTGCAAAATACAATTTAAGAGCACCAAATCTAATAAAAAAAATTAAGTTATAGAAAACTAAACATCTTATACAAAGGCGATATTAATTCTTTTAATGTTCGAAGTGAAAAGGAAAATGAAGACTCAAGCTAAATATCTTTTCAGTTCTGAATTTCTTTAATGTGGGGTGAAACTACTAACTAATTTAAATAGGCTACACAAAGCTGTTGCCAGAGTATATTAATCCTATTAAATCAACATATAAGAAAATTTAATATGTAGACAAAACAGAGATGTGAGTACTTTCTATGAGAAGAGCATTATTGTGGCCAGTCTTTTATGCTTCCTGAATCCATATGTTTCAGTGTTTTTATACCTAAACCATTATGTAGGCGTTCTTCTAAACATATATTAGCATAAATAAGCAAACCCTAGTGTAGACACAGTACAAGGCATGATTAAATCAAAAATAACAAACCCAACACACAGAATATACAAAACCCAAACAAATGGCACCTTTATACAATTTGCATAATAATAATCCAAACCCCATGTCAAATAGGCATATAAACTTCAAACAATCCAAAACATTATCTTTTCTACCTAAGCATCATACTGCTTTGGCCCTTGGAATTATAATACTGCTCTATCCCCCCAAAACATTAACCAAAACATCTTCTTTTCTACCTAAGCATCATACTGACTTCACTTAAAAGAAAATACATGCAAGGACACTCAAAACCAAGTTACTTAAATGTTTCACAAATGACATTTTGAAATGGTTCTCATTTCAAATATTTTTCCTAAAATTATCATCCATTCATGATGTAGCAATGTAGGGACCATTGCCATAAATCAATTTACTTTTAGTATCTTATAGCACCTAAAGCAATAGAATTGTCAAGTTCACTATCCTTGAATACGGAACACAATGGGCAGGAATCAAATGAGCTCAAGCTATTATAAATTATCAGATTCAAGCAGATATCATGTAAGGTTCCTCTGAGAAGATTTTATCCTGAATCCTATCACAACTAGCAATATCACTCTCCCCCAAACACCCGCCAAATTTCTGTTGATATGCGAAAAATGGGCGTTAATATTACCTACCAAATACTTAAGAGGGTCATGCAGTAACACTGGATTTTAAAATCCTTCTCTAGTTCCTGTTGAAATATTTTATTTGTCTCATTTCGTGTTTGTAGAGTCTCGTGGTTGTCTCAGCTGAAGACACTGACAAATGAAGATCACTGGACAGAAGGTAAGTAGAACTCACTGATAAAGGGAGGATATTTTATATATATTTTTCGTTCGAACGAATTTTCTTGTCGTTCGAACGAAGTATCATGTCTCCTGGAAATTTTTTCTTTAAACTCTTGTTGTTCAAACGACTATTCTTGTCGTTTGAACTAGTTGGAAGTTCCCTAGAATTTTTGTCTTTAAACTCTTGTCGTTCGAACGAGTCTCGTTGTCGTTCGAACGAATTGTCAACTTTCTAGGGTTTTGGACCAAATTAGTCGTAAGTCGTTCGAACGACATTAGGTCTCGTACGAACGACTCTCGAGAGAAATTGGTTTACTATTTAAGCGAACCTTGTTTTCTTTTCTCCCCCGGTCTTTTTGTTTTTGAAAAACCTTTATTTTTTGAAAAGCTCAAAACTCCTTTATCAGAGAGTGCGAATTCAAGATCAATCAAGCATCTTCTAATCTTGAGATTGATGTTGAGTTAGATTTATAATACTTCCTACATATTGCTAAAGAAAATTCTTGGTGTGAGATCAAGAAGGGTTATTGCAAGAACAGAAGAAGATTGGGTGTGAAGCTTTAGTCAGAAGAGAGATAATCTTGAGACTAAGTTATCAAGTCTGTAAATGTAATTCAAATTAAACTCTTTTTGATTAGTGGTTTTTTAGTTGTCGATTTCATCGACAACGACCTGTGGTTTTTCTCCTGTATAAGGAGGTTCCACGGGGTGAACAATTGCATGTATATTTTAATTCCTTGCTTTTACGTTTGATTATTTTTTTTAATCCTAGATCATTAATTGGTAGGAATAGTTCTGACCTAATTTATCGAAATACATTAAATACGAGCACATAGAATTTCAATTGGTATCAGAGCAGAATCGTTTGTAGGCTTTATATCCTAAGCGGTGATCCTGTTTACGTGCTTGTTTAATTTAATGGATTCTGAAAATTTTGGAGGTCCTATAAATTGTCCACCACTCTTTGATGGCACGAACTTCTCTTACTGGAAGGTTCGAATGATTGCCTTCTTGCAATCCATGGGAGAAAATGTATGGATTGCCATTGAAAATGGATGGGTGCCCCCGACTGTTATGCGGGGTGAACCAGCAATTGCTGCAGAAGTTCCTAAACCTAAAAATCAATGGACCAAGGAAGAAAAAGAAACATCTGGGTATAATTCTAAAGGTCTTAATGCTATCTTTAATTTGCTGAGCCAAAGTGAGCATAGGCACATATCTGCGTGCACCACTTCGAAAGAAGCTTGTGACATCTTGATGCGCACTTACGAAGGTGATGATACAGTTAAAGAAAGTAAACTGCAAATGCTCACATCTTAATTTGAAAACATCAAGATGAGTGAGGATAAGTCATTTTGTGAGTTTTATGCCATACTTAGTGACATTGTCAACAACAGATCTTCTTTAGGAGCAGGATACACCGATGTTCAAATAGTATATAAAATTCTAAGATCTCTTCCTAAGAGTTTTAGATCTAGACGTGATGCCATAGAGGAAGCACACAATCTTAAAACCATGAAACCTCACATACTTGCTAGAAAATTACGTACTTTTGAAATTGAAATAGAAATGGAAAACCCTAAGAAGAATAAGAGTGTGGCATTTAAGTTTTCCTCCAACTCTTCGTCTTCTCAGGGAACCAGAGATGTTGACAATTATTGTGTCTCTAACAATGATGAGGAACTTGACTTTGACTCTCAGATTGCTCTTATAAGCCAACAATTTAGAAAACTTTTGAAAAATAGACAATTTGAGAAACAAGGGCAAAATATGAATTACAAGTCTCGTCCTCATGACCGTGTTGAGTCTTATGGCAAACAAACTAACTCAAGTACTCATTCTTACAATGACTCTGATCAAGATCTTAATAAGGTTGAATGTTATAGATGTCACAAGTATGGTCACTATGCTCACAGCTGTTCCACTAAGAGCTCTAATAGTAACCATAAAGCCATAAATATTAAAGTAACTTTGGATGATAATAATAATGAATTTGATGATCATCCCCAAGAATATGTAAATGACAACTATTGTGCATTTACTAGTATAATAAACTTTAGTAATAATTATTCTGACCCTTTTGAACTAGAAAAATTTATTGAAGATCAGAGTGATTATGAAAGTGATAATAGTGAAGAACCCAAGATTGAAGAATTGTATTCTCAACTTATTTCTCAGCTTGAGAAACTTAAGAAATAGAAAGATAATCTTATTGTCAAACTTGATGTGTGTGAAAAAGAAAAACATACTACTATAGGGAAATTAAAATTGACTGAAACTTAACTTGAGAAACTTAAACTTGACTTGACTTTCACTAAGCATAAACTTGAAGTATTTCTCCATAAAGCAAAAAATATTGACAAAATGCTAAGTATGAGCAAAAATGGTACTGACAAAAGGGGACTTGGATTTGATTAACAAAATGCTAAGTCTACACCTCAAATCACCAAGTTTGTCAAAGCTACTCCAATGTCATTTTTGCCCAAACAAAGTGTTACTAATGCTCCTCATAGGTAGACTAAACAGCCATTTGTCTTTCATGTATTTTATTGTAAGGCTTGTGGTCAAAAGGGTCATCTTATTCCCTATTGTAGATATGTTCCTCAATTCCGTGGTAGGAATAATCTACATTTGGAAAAAGGGAAACCCCGTCGATCATATGCCTAATCCTTTGCTAACTCCTTTTTATCCCAAAAGTCTTTTAATGGTTCAGGAATATGACTCAAGTGACAGAAGAACGGAAAAAAGTGAGATCCATTTGGGTCCAGAAGAAGGACCTTCTACCTCAATTACGGTCCTATATTGTAGTGATGGCTCTAAATGTATTTAATTATACACAATGGTATGTAGATAGTGGATACTCTCGGCACATGACAGGGGATGCTACACGTCTTAATAATGTCACAGATATTCAAGGAGGTGATATTACTTTTGGAGGAGGAATGAGTGGAAAGATTGTGGGAAAATGGAGTTTAGAAGGAATTGGGTGCCCGGCAGTCGATAATGTACTTTATGTCAAATGACTCACTGCAAATCTTCTGAGTGTGAGTCACTTATGTGATGTGGACAGCACAGTAACATTTGACAAGAAAAAATGTTATGTCATTGATAATACCGGGAAATGCATTGTGACTGCAGATAGAACTTCGGACAACTGCTATGTTGTATCGCAAAAAGAGATATCATATAAAATTATTAAGATAAGTGATGTGGAACTTTAGCACCAACGGTTAGGACATGTAAACTTTAGCGATTTGGTGAATATTACGAGTAAGGAAATAGTTCGAGGGGTTCCAAAACTAGGCAAGCTATCCGATGCAGTGTGTGGACAATGTCAAATTGGAAAGCAAACCAAGAGTCAGCACAAAAAATCTACCAACATTGCCACTACACGAGTTTTGTAGTTAATTCATATGGACTTGATGGGTCCTATGAGAGTGAGTACTTTAGGTGGAAAGAAGTACATTTTGGTTATCGTTGATGATTTTTCACGATTTACCTGGATTGCACTATTAAAGCAGAAGTCGGACACATTTGAAGAATTTCATGTTATAACTCTGCGAATACAGAATGAAAAAGATTGCTCTATTGACAGAATTTAAAGTGATTGTCGAGGAGAGTTCAAGGACAATGATGTGATTAAGTACTGTAAAGCAAATGGGATCAAACATAAATTTTCAGCACCAATCACACCATAACAAAACGGGGTAGCAGAACGAAAGAACCGAATTCTACAGGAAATGGGACGGGTATTACTTCATGGAAAGAATGTTCCTAATCACTTTTGGGGAGAAGCTATTCATACATCGTGTCACATTATCAATATAGTTTATCTGCGTCCTCTTACACTTAACACGCCGTATGAACTTTGGTTTAGGAAAAAGCCGAACGTGAAATACTTTCGTGTGTTTTGAAGTAAGTGTTATGTCACTTGTGATCGGGAGAACAAACAGTAGGGTTTATCGTGTTTACAACTTGAAGACCAAAATGGTCATGGAGTCGACTAATGTGGTAGTTGATGACTCAATAGTTCTTGGACAAACAGATGATAGTGATAACAATGTTCAAGAAAACTCCCTGCCAACCTCATCTATTGTGACGTAAGATGTTCAAGAAGAACCTCACGCTGAAGCTCCTACAACATCTTCTGGGGGAATTTTAACACCAAATGATACTGTCCGTGCTAATCCTTCTCGGAATTGTGGTGCTCCTAGATACCTTGATGATAATGAATGTCCTACACTTCATGAGTCTACTAGGTGTGTCGGGTATCATTGTTCTACGTTATATGAGACAGTGGAGAGTGTGTGTTATGTGTCCATCACTGAACCAACCAACATGAAAGATGCCTTATCTGATGAATATTGGATTAACGATATGCAAGATGAGCTCAATGAATTCAAGTGCCAAGATGTGTGGGACTTAATATCATGACCGGCTAATACTAATATTATTGGCACTAAGTGGATTTACAAGAACAAGTTTGATGAGAACGGTAATGTTTTCAGAAACAAAGCAAGGTTGGTAGCTCAGGGATACAATCAAATAAAAGGGGTGGATGTCAAAGAAACTTTTGCTCCCACAGCTAGACTTGAATCGATTTGGATGCTTTTGGCTTTTGCTTGTCACAAAAAAATTAAGCTTTATCAGATGGATGTAAAAAGTGCATTCTTGAATGGGCTACTTGAGGAAAAAGTGTATGTATCTAGACCAAAGGGGTTTGAAGATCCTCATCACCCGGAGCATGTTTATCATTTGAAGAAAGCACTTTATGGTCTAAAACAAGCTCCTCGAGCGTGGTATGATAGACTTTCAAACTTTCTACTTGGAAAGGGGTTTATTCGAGGGGGAGTTGATAAGACATTATTTATTCAGCGGGAAGGAGATGACATTCTTATTGCTCAGATTTATGTGGATGATATTATTTTTGGCTTTATGTCGGACTCTCGTGTCAAAGCATTCGGTGAGTCAATGGGAAAAGAGTTCGATATGAGCATGGTTGGAAAATTGACCTACTTCTTAGGTCTTCAAATCAAGCAATGGGAGGATGGTATCTTTGTTTCTCAATCTAAATATACTAAGGATATTGTCAAAAAGTTTGGTCTTGATTCCTCCAAACATGCCCGGACACCAATGAACACTACCACAAAATTGAGTAAGGACTCTACAGGTACTGATGTGGATCAAAAGATATATAGGAACATGATAGGAAGCTTGTTGTATCTTACAGCTAGTCGACCAGACATTATGTTCTGTGTTTGCATATGTACAAGTTACCAAGCAAGTCTTAAGGAGTCCCACTTACACGCTGTTAAACGGATCATTCGATATGTGGCTGAGACTTGTGAGTTTGGATTGTGGTATACTCGAGACACTACATCTAAAATTATTGGATACTCAGATGCTGATTGGGCCAGAAATTCTAATGAAAGGAAGAGTACTTCTGGGGGATGTTACTACATTGGGAACAATCTCGTGGCATGGCAAAGTAAGAAACAGAATTGCATTTCACAGTCTACTGCAGAGGCAGAGTATATTACTGCGGGAAATTGTAGTACTCAACTAGTCTGGATGAAGCAAATGTTACATGATTACAGGCTGAATCAGGGAGTAATGTCACTTTATTGTGATAATACAAGTGCAATCAACATTTCCAAAAATCCTGAACAACATTCGCGGACCAAGCACATTGACATCCGATTTCACTTCATTCAAGACCTTATTGAGTGGAAGATTGCAATTGTGGAGTATGTTTGTATGGAGAACTAACTTGCTGATCTCTTCACCAAATCTTTAGATGTTATTCGGTTTGAAAATCTTCAATGCATTATTAGTATTTGTTTCATTTCCTAAAATCTCTCTAGTCTTTCTGCTTGTGGTATCGCTATCTTGTGGACATCGTCAGGTATGTGTCGTGTCTTTTACTCTTAATGACTATCTCCCCTGTTGTGCACTTAGCCTATCGTAGGTTTGCATATGCATGTATGAAACTATTTACGTGTTTTATATTTATTTAATGCTTGATTACTTGATATCACTTGTTCGTCACGAGGTCCAACTGTCCCTGCTCTAGGTATAACTAGAAATCTTGTGGGTCCATGAAGAGACTTCGTTACCTAACATTATGTAAGGATCTAACCTTTTGTTCTAGCTTTGAGTGTTATTAAATAAATTATTTCCCTCAAAATCTCTCTTTGTTTCTGATCTCATTATTTTTTGCATTAGTTAATTGTTGGTGGTGATATATAATTCAAGTTAAAATACTATAACATTTTCTCTACTTTATTCGAGGCAAAATAAGATATTTCACAAGTCTTAGGACATGATTTAAAGTATTTTTATTTGCTCCTGTTTTGATCTTTTAACATCTAACCCAACTCGTTAATTCCCTTGCTACCCGTTGAGCCTAAAATAAGTCATTTCTTTGTATTTGCCAAATTCTTGTTTAAACCTTTTGATCTGAGAATAGGAAGAAATATAATCTGAAGAGTACTGTGTGTATGAGTGTTGCTTAGGAGAATGTTTTGTTACAACAAAGTGTAAATTCAAATAGTACGAGAAAATGTGTTGATAACAAAAATGAAGGTGATAACAACAATGTAGGTGATAACAACAATGGAGGTGATAACAACAAAGTTTTTTTTTAAAAAAAAAGAGGAAAGGAGGTGTATTGGTAACAACAATGGAGGTGGAAGTTCTATTTTTCCTCAGAATGCTAGCAAAACACCTATTTCCTCACTAGCCTACTTTTGCCTTCATTACCACCTTAAAAGTCCTAGTTGATTTTAAGTCTAGTACAATCGAAATTAGTGGAGATGATAGTTTGAAAATATATGGTACTTATCTTGACACCACCAAAATAATTAATATTCCTTCCATGAGATCTTCAATAAAATTGCACCACTTTCTTAGATTATGAATTTTTAACTTCATTACTCACATTCATATTCCCTAAGAGTGATAACTAGTAAATTCTAAGTGGCTTTGAATGGCCAACCATGAGAGGCCTAAGTTGAATCATATTTCTAATATAGTGCTCTTCATATGCCTACTTTTCAGGACTTTGTTTGGACTACACACACACACACTGAGTTCTTTTACATTATTTAGTGTATAGCTCAATAATATTCTCTATCGTATATCCACTGTGCTTATAGATATGACTGCTTATATTGAGGGGGAGTGTGTCTGTTACTCTTGTTTTTCTTTTCTTGTTCTCTGCGTTTGTCTATGGCTCCTCAGTGATTTTGGATTAGTTTTTCTTTTGCTTCATCCATTTCTTCTTTTTCATCCATTACTTCCTTTATTTCATCCATTTCCAACCTGCAGTATATTTTTTTTGGAAAAGATTATGTTTCGTTCGAATGACTTATCTAATCGTTCGAACGAGTCTCGGGTTTGGTTGTTTTAAAACTAAATTTGACTTGATTTTTTTTGTCTCTCTCTTTCTCTCTCTCAACTGCACTCCATCATTGTTGCTCTAAGATTTTTGTTTGGTCTTGATTGCAAAGGAATTCATTGAAGTTGGTATCTTCTCTACTCCTCCACTTTTAATTTGACGCGTGGATTTCAATTTGGTAAGTTTTGTTCACCGTGTTGTTTGTGCTCTAGTTTGTTTTTCTTAGATATGCTTCTTTAGACGAATTGGATTAGAACTGTATGAGGAATTTCCTAAGTTGATTATTGCACCTCTGTGATTGTTAAAATTGTGTTCATTGTTGGTTTTTGGAATTATATTTTTACTGTTTGGACAAGGTGATTTATGTTTGTGTGTTTGAAGAACTGATTGATTGGTTGGGTGCATTGTGGAACATAATTGGAAAAAAATTGGGGGCTGGAGTTAGGATTGATTACTGCAAGTTTTGGGTTGAGATTATACTTGTTTGGGTTCCCTTGCTTAACCGTGTTGGTTAAGTTTGGGAAGGTGGTGGATTGTTTATTGCAGGTTTTGGGTTTGATTATTGGCGTACTGTTGGTGGAAGTAGTTGTTACTTGGGGTATTGGTTTCTTTGGTTTGGTATTGTTGGTGCTGCAGACAAATTTCTTTGAGTATTCGCTATTGCTCCAAAGGTACGGGGAGGAACAAAGAGGTCACGCTCCGATGATACAGGAATTCTTGATGGTCAGAGGGCTGGTGATAACCCGGTATATTGGGCCACTGAAAAAGGCTTTCGAGATCGGCCAATTGTGAAAGAAAAAATTGTTGACATAAAGAGTATTTCTGAGGTTAATGTAGGATATGCACGGGTGTTTACAAAATTTAGAGGAAGAAATTGGACCAAGATTCTTACTCCTTCTGGTAAGGTCTACCCGAGGATTGTTCGATTGTTCTATGCTACTCTACATCTTGAGCATGTCCGTTCACTATATAGTCGAACTTTCTCTGTCACTATTGATGGCACCACGTTCACAGTCACTAGGGACAATATCTACGCTATTTTAGGTTTCCGTCCTTCTCAGTACGTTGTAGTTCCGAGATGTATTTGGTCAACATCGTATTATCTCTGGCCTACTGCTACTTCTGAGGGGGAGTTTGAGGAGGATGGGGTTCCTATTCTTCCTGAGTTGCATAATATGGTCATTGACATCACGGCTCAGCATTGTCTATATACTAGATCAGGTATTATTTCCCGAAAGATGTTAGATGATGAGTCTCGCCTCGTACAAAGCATAGCTATTACGAATATCATTTCGCAATCTCAAAAGAATGAACTCTCTGAGCGGATGAAGGTTTTTCACTATGCCTTTAAGAATGGTATTGAGCTAGATCTACCTAATATCATCATTGAGGAGATGATTGATGCTAGCACCAAAACGGCGACTCGAAGTTCATTTCCATTTGCTAGACTTGTTATGGCAATTCTTACTACTACTGGTTACAAGGTGTTTCCAAATGAACCTGAGGATACCAAAACTGAAAAATTGGATGTGAGTAACTGTCACAAGAGTGCATCTCATCTTCCTCATGTGCTACCTTCTGAGCCTACTCCTCCAGGAGAGCACATAGGTTCTTCTAGCTCAATTGCATAGCCTCAGGAGGTGTTTTTTCTTCAGAGAATTGGGAGCATGCTTTAGACGGTGTCGACCAGGTTGGGTGTTATTGAGGGACGTCTGGGACTATTGAGGGCCGACTGGAGACTATTGAGACAGATGTTAGGGGTCTTCATCCGGTCCAGGAGCCGCAGGAGTTTGAGTATGATTCTGATGCTGGAGATGTCTGACTGCACAGGATGCCTTCGCTAGACTTCTGTTCTCGCATCTGCTCTCCATTTTGGTTATTTTGTCTAGCTTTTTTTTTTTAGACTTTTTTGGTTTGTGAAATAGGAGTCTTTGTACTAGTTTATCTAGTACTACCTTTTGTTTATCTGTTTACCTGATGTATCTAATTTCCTTTCTTTCAGATAGTTTATTGTAGTTGTTCGATTGTTTCTTCCGTGACAAAAATGGAGAGGAACGAGTTTACATGACTGGTTTGCAAATGCTTCTCTAGATTTATATGTTCATTTTTGTTCACTTGTGTGATTATATTCTAAGTTCTTTTTTTTACATATATCATAAACGATTTTGCTGAGTGTGCAGATATTCAGTCAGACACTATCTGATAAGAACAGTGTTGTAAGAAGATATTATTCCCAAAAGAGGTCCAGAGATTGAACCTACTCAAGAAAGGGGTGGTGTCCTTTTAAGGTTAAGAATCACTCTGTAGCTGGGAAGTACTACAGAGTAGTGTGCTCATCTTAGTTTTTATTTGTCATGAAATGATCCAAAGGGGGAGATTGAAAAGTTTTATTTGTCACATTTTTTGTTTGTGGAGTCTCGTGGTTGTCTCAGCTGAAGACACTGACAAATGAAGATCACTGGACAGAAGGTAAGTAGAACTCACTAATAAAGGAAGGAGCTTTTATATATATTTTTTGTCTAAATAAGTTTTCTTGTCGTTCGAACGAAGTATCATGTCCCCTGGAAATTGTCTTTAAACTTTTGTTGTTCGAATGACTATTCTTGTCGTTTAAACGAGTTGGAAGTTCCCTGGAATTTTGATCTTTAAACTCTTGTCGTTTGAACGACTATTCTTGTCGTTCGAACGAGTTGAAAGTCCCCTGGAATTTGTGTCTTTAAACTTTTGTTGTTCGAACGAGTCTTATTGTCGCTCGAACGAATTGTCAACTATTTAGGGTTTTGGACAAAATTAGTCGTAAGCCGTTCGAACGACATTAGGTCTCGTTCAAATGATTCTCAAGAGAAATTAGTTTACTATTTAAGTAAAGTTTCTTTCCTTTTCTCTCCCGGTCTTTTTATTTTTGAAAATTTTTTATTTTTCTAAAAGCTCAAAACTCCTTTATCAGAGAGTATGAATTCAGGATCAATCAAGCCTCTTCTAATCTTGAGATTGATGTTGAGTTAGATTCACAATACTTCCTACATATTGTTGAAGAAGAATCTTGGTGTGAGATCAAGAAGGGTTGTTGCGAGAACAAAAGAAGATTGAGTGTGAAGCTTTAGCCAGAAGAGAGATAATCTTGAGACTAGGTTATCAAGTCTGTAAGTGTAATTTATATTAAACTCTTTTTGATTAGTGGTTTTTTAGTTATCGATTTCATCGACAACGACCTGTGGTTTTTCTTCCGTGTAAGAAGTTTTCACAGGGTGAACAATTGCATGTGTCTTTTAATTCCTTGTTTTTACGTTTGATTGTTTATGTTTAATCCTAGATCATTGATTGATAAAAATAGTTCTGACCTAATTTATCGAAATACATTAAGTACGAGCACATAAAATTTTACCTGTAGCATTATCTAGAGGCAAAAATACATAACCGTTCTTAAAATTACAGGAGGATAATGCTCGAGTTAAATCAAAATTTAGGGGAATAACCTAGAGTTATTTCAAAAAGAGAAAGCTCAACATACTGAATATCAACACCTCAATCAAAGAAACCCTAATGACACATTTAATTGTATCAATTAAATATGCATTAAGCTTCAAACAATCCAAACCTCACCCAAAGCCCTAAAATTGCACAATACAAAATTATGCAATAGAGGGATGAACTTACTTATTGAAAGTCATGATACAAACTTGGAAAGAGATCGAGAAGCTTTACCCAAATCAGAGAAAGAGATGTGATCTACAAAGACGAGAAAGAGAGGGGGGAGAGGAATTATCGAGATAGGAGATTAAATTTTGATTGCGTAGTACAGCTGGAAAACAATGTGGGAATTAAAAAAAAAATTGGGCTTTTTTGCCACACCTTTTTTGTTTTTCCCACCGTTTTACTTGGATGCGTCATTCGTCTTTTAGTTTCTACAATTTATGTGGTAGTAGTTCGCTACAAAAAAAAATCGTGGCAAAAACTAGCAGGTTTCTGTTACTTCTGCTCAATTTTCTTGTAATGGTAGTATCCTCCTGGTCGGGGAATCGACTGCCGCTCTTGATGAAAAAGCAGTGGCGGCGTCAAGGGATGACTATCATCGTACCTCTGTTTAGAGCGAGTTCTTTCAAAACCTGGCAATGCTTCGTTAGAAGGAGAATGATTCCTTCAACGTGGCCTGCTGTCGCTAACAATAGCGTCACTAATAAGAATTGATGCACTGTTAGTATTTGACTTGTTAGTGGGTTGTTAGTGGTTTACTGGTTCATGAGTTATTAGCTAGATATTAGGAGAAGTCCTGGTCTTATTGTGTTTTATTCTTTTGTATTACTTGTTGGTTAGTAGAAGAGCGCGGTGCACTATTTTTCATTATATATTGGTGGAGTCATTAGCTTTAGAACTCAGTTTAGTATACATCAATAAAGTAATTGCTTAAGATTTCTGTTCTCTCCTCTCTATATCATAGTTTATTATATGCCTCTGTTCTTGTTCCAACAATTTGGTGTCAGAGCCAATTCGTTCCGAGTTAAGCGTATCAGTGAAGTTTGGAGATTAGTTGTTGTAGCAAATCTTCGGGTGAAAGTCATTTTTGTATCCAAAATGACTAATGGTATGAATGATCTTAATGTCTCACAATTCCACTCTTTAGTTCCTATTTTCAATGGGGAAAACTATGAATTTTGGGGGATCATTTGTTTCACAAGATCTTTGGGATCTAGTTGAGAATGGGTATGCAGAAATAGCAGCTGATGTGAGGAAGCTTCGTAATAAGGATGCGAAGGCTCTACTTGTTCTGTAACAAGCTGTGACGGAGTCAATCTTTCCACGAATTTTAATTATTGTTAAATCGAAGGAGGCATGGACTATTTTGAAGCAAAAGTTCCATGGGGACAGTAAGGTAACAATTGTGAAACTTCAAACTTTTCGAAGGGAATTTGAGACTCTCCTTATGAAAGGAAGTGAATCTGTACAATATTTCTTTTCTAGACTTTCTATTATTATTAACCAAATGAAAACTTTTGGCGAGGCAATATCTGATCAGAAAGTTGTAGAAAAGATTTTGAGGAGTCTCCCTTCAAAGTTTGATCATGTAGTCACTGCTATTGAAGAGTCTAAGGACTTGACTACATACACCTTGAATGAGTTGATGGGTTCTCTTTTAGCTTATGATGAAAGGATGAACAGGTCAATGGAGAAGGGTACTGAGCACGCATTTCAGTCCAAGGTAGGGAGTCTTAACAAATAATTTTTTTGTGATAATAGATATGCAGAACGAGGCCAAGGTGTCTATCGTGATCGTGGAAGAGGACGAGGAAGATCTGGTATGGGTGGAGGCAACCAATACGGATATAGAGGTAACCAAAATATTAATCAAAGGTACAAAGGAAGACAATGTTTCTCATGCAAGCAGTATGGACATATTGCAACTTATTGTCCAGAGAAACGTCAGCAACAAGCCCATTTTACGGAAGAAAATCGAGAAGAAGGTAATCTTTTTCTTACTTGTCTAAGCGCTAACGAAAGTGCAAGTGATACATGGCTTCTAGATAGTGGTTGTAGTAACCATATGACAGGAGAAAGAAGTCTCTTCCATAGTATTGATGAATCTGTGAAGTTGCAAGTTTGGCTTGATGATGATAAGAAAGTTCAAATCGAAGGCAAGGGGACAATTGTTGTGAAAGCTAAGTCAGGTATTGAACGATTACTTCATGATGTTTATTATATTTCTGGTTTAGTTCATAACTTGGTAAGTGTCGGGCAGCTAGTACAGCGAGGGTTTTCAGTTTTATTTGAAGGTGATATGTGTGAAATTAAGAAGAGAAATTTTGGTATTCTTCTTATTAGGATTTCCATGACAGATAATAAGATGTTTCCACTTAAACTCTCTTGAATAGATGATCAGTTTGCATTAGCTGTTCATGCTAAAGATGATTCGAGGCTTTGGCATTTGCGTTATGGGCACTTGCATTTTAATGGACTGCAATTGTTGAGTAAGAAAAGTATGGTGTTTGGTTTGCCTTCTATCGTTTGTCTAAATGATGTTTGCGAAGGATGTATTTATGGGAAGCAACATCGCTTAGCATTTCCGATTGGGAAAGCTTGGAGAGCCAAGATGCCTTTGGAAATTGTGCATGCCGATATATGTGGTTCGATAGGAAATTTATCTTTCAATAAGAGTAGATACTTTTACTCTTTATTGATGATTATACCCGTATGACTTGTGTATATTTTCTTGCTTACAAATCTGAAGCCTTTGAAAAATTCCAGGAGTTTAAAGTGTTTGCAGAGAAAGAAAGCGGGTATGCTCTAAAAGTTCTTTGAACTGATAGAGGAGGAGAGTTCTTATCTGAGGAGTTTGTCACCTTTTGCAAGAAACATGGTATTAAAAGGCAGTTGACGGTGAAGAAAACCCCGGAGCAAAATGGGGTCGCCGAAAGGAAGAACAGGAGAGTTGTGGAAATGGCTAGAAGCTTGATGAATGAAAAGCAACTTCCTAACGAGTTTTGGGCTGAAGCGGTGGCTACGGCAGTTTATCGTCTCAATATATCTCCAACAAAGGCAGTACGGAACATGACTCCATATGAAGCTTGGTAGAAACAAAAACCCAATGTAAGTTCTTTAAAAGTGTTTGGTAGCATTGCTTATTCATTCATTGATTTGAGTGCTCGTACCAAGCTTGATAAGAGGAGTGAAAAATGTATCTTTGTTGGGTATAGTGATGAAACAAAGGGCTATCGCTTGTATAATCCAAAAACTAAGAAGCTAATCATTCGTCGAGATGTTATAGTTGATGAAAACAGTTTCTGGGATTGGGAAGGAGGATAAAATCAGCATGTGCCATTTGTTGTAGGTGAAGCTGAACCAACGCAGGTCGAAGAGCCAATTGAGTTACCTCAGCCCTCGCCATTACCAAGCTCCTCAAAGAGGATTTCTGCAGGAGATCAAAGTCCTGAAGGCAGCAACAGCATCGAACCTACTCTTGATATCGATTCACCTCTACTTAAGACTCGATCTTTACAAGAAATATATGAATCAGGTTGTTTTACTCTTACAGTTGCAGAACCTATGAGTTTTGAAGATGCACAAGGAAAGGAAGAGTGGGAGCACTCGATGAAAGAGGAGATATGTGCAATTGAAAGGAATGATACATGGGAGCTCGTCGACTTGCCACGACAGAAAAATGTAATCGGTGTGAAATGGGTTTACAAGGTGAAGTACAATGTAGATGGCACCGTGCAGAAGCTAAAGGCAAGACTTGTTGCCAAGGGTTACGTACAAAGACAAGGTATTGATTTTTCAGATACCTTCTCACCTGTAGCCAGATTTGAAACTGTTAGAATTATTTTGGGGTTAGCAGCTCAAAGTAAATGGCTTGTGTTTCAGTTTGATGTTAAATCAGCCTTTCTAAATGGTTGTTTGGAAGAAGATGTGTTTGTTAAACAGCATAGGGGTTCATTGTCAAAGGAAAAGAGGAGAAAGTCTATAAATTGAAAAAGGCTCTTTATGGGCTGAAACAAGCCCCAAGAGCGTGGTATAGCCGACTTGATTCGTATCTTCGCAAGGATGGATTTCATCGAAGTGAAAGTGAGCCAACATTATATGTGAAGGTGAAAGGTACCGGTGATATTCTGATTGTGTGTGTTTATGTGGATGATATTATATACACAAGATCTTCTAGCATTCTTGTTAAGGAATTCAAGGAAAGTATGACGTGTAAGTTTAAGATGTCGAATTTGGGTTTGCTCCATTATTTTCCCGGTCTTCAAGTTCAGCAAACAGATGATGGAATCTTTATGTGTCAAGAAAAATATGCTTTGGATTTGCTTAAGAAGTTCAACATGCAGAATTGCAAGACCTCCTCGACTCCTATGAATACAAGTGAGAAGTTGTCAATGGATGAGGAACTGCGAGAGCCGATGAAACATATTTTCGAAGAATGATTGGTATTTTAATGTACTTGACTAACTCTCGTCCGGATATAATGTTCCCTGTCAGCTTAGTCTCAAGATTTATGCACAATCCTTCGGTATATCATCTTGGAGCAACAAAGCGGATTCTCCGCTATATTCGGGCAACAAGCACCTATGGGATGTGGTATAAGCCGGTTCCTAAATTAAATTTTCTTGGCTTCACTGATAGTAATTGGGCAGGCTTTGTAGATGACAGGCAAAGCACAAGTGGGTTTATATTCAGCTTTGGTTCAGGAGCTATAGCATGGAGTACAAAGAAGCAAGCGACAATTTCGTTTTCCTCTTCTGAAGCTGAATACATTGCTGCATCTGCAGCAACTTGTCAAACTATTTCAATGCGAAGGATTTTGGAGGACTTGCATCAAGTTCAAAGTACAACAATAGAAGTCTACTGCGACAATATGGCTACTATCTCAATGACGAAAAACCCAGTTTTCCATGGAAGAACAAAGCACATTGAAATTCGACATCATTTCATTAGAGATGCAGTTGCGGAAGGCATGATTGTGATGAAGTATTGTTCAACAAATGACCAAGTTGCAGATGGGCTTACAAAGACACTCTCGTATCTGAAGTTTGCGAAGTTCAGGTCCTCTCTTTGTGTTTTCCCATTTTGCATCAAGGGGGAGTGATAAGAATTGATGCACTGTTAGTATTTGACTTGTTAGTGGGGTGTTAGTGGTTTACTGGTTCATTAGTTGTTAGCTAGATATTAGGAGAAGTCCTGGTCTTATTGTGTCTTATTCTTTTGTAGTAGTTGCTGGTTATTAGGAAAGTGTGGTGCACTGTTTTTCATTATATATTGGTCGAGTCATTAGCTTTAGAACTCAATTCAGTAAGCATCAATAAAGTAATTGCTTAAGCTTTCTGTTCTCTCCTCTCTGTATCATAGTTTATTATCTGCCTCTGTTCTTATTCCAACAGTTACTGCTCTGATGCTTGGTCGACGGGGGTACTCTGCTCGTGAAACTCTCTTGTTCCTTCTCTGCGTTCTGACGATGGTGATTGTTGGAGCGCTGCAGATTCTCAACGCCTTCGTCCCTGCGGCAGAGCTGCTCCTGAAGCTGTCGGACCGTCTCTTGCATTTGCATCATCTCATCTGGCATTGTCATGCTTCTGGCTAGGTACACCCTCATTACAGCTGTAGTGGCCATGGGTTGTTAAGTTCAGACGACGCCCCTGTAGTCCTCTATATTCTTCGGCTATCAGATCTTCAAACTAATTGGGGTTAGTTATTTTATTGAGGATTGACGGATTGTGGCCCTCTTAGCCACGCGCCACGTCGACGACGCAAGAGTTGCTAAAGTTGCTGCTACAGTAGTTTCTTCATAGGGGAGAAGAAGATCCTCAAAATGAGACCTCCCTCTCCTATTTATAGGCTTCTCCTTTGTCCAGGGTTCTTTACCCTACCCTAGACAAATATTGTTCCCTTTGTACGCCCCACAAGTAGAGATGACATTCTAAATTCCACTACGAAACACTTTCCTCTCTATAGACCCATTTGAAACACTCCCCAATACCCCGAGAATGTGATTGTAAGTTCTGGGGGAGTAGTAATGATGGGATCCAACTTTTGGCATTTCCATTACAGCAGTGTTGAGCTTGAGGAATCTAGAATATCTCATCATCACTCATGAGTTCATCTTAATTGTTTAGCTTTAGTTAGCAAAAACATAGCTGAAAACTCTAATATACTCAAATGGTGTAAACTAAAGGAGAAAGCTTTATGAAGAGAGGGGATATGAAGGATTACCATGTAAGGTTCGGGCAGCATCGTGTTCACCATTAAAGAGATTTGGATCACCCATAAGCTTGTTATCACTGCAACTGTTGGGATCAACAAATTCAGTCACAATTTCACCATAATCTTACTTCAAATTGATAGTCCCAAAAACAATGGAGAGAAGGGGTGAGGAGATGCCAGCTCGCCACTATGTGGTGGTCTAAGAAGTAAAAAGGGATAACGACGTAATATCCTGCTTGGACAGTTCGCCAAAAGGGAATTCGAACCCCATCTATCGACATCCCTAGGACTATGTGGCAAGGTGTGTCATTTTCAAATTTGCCTCAAAACTTTTTTGTAGGTCAATATCCCAACCTAACAAATGAGAGTTTGACAAAGGAAGGGCCTAGTTGTTTGAATTCTCATTTAAAATTCCTGCACCTCCAAAAGGTAGATGTCAGAAAGATATGAAATCTAAGACAAAAAGTTAGGCTTCTTATCTTGTTTGAATTTTCTATCTTAAACTCTATCTCCCAAATTATATAAATGAAGTGGTTGTGGTGTTGGGCTTTAGGAATCACAAAGCCAAGACTATGGAAAACTTCACCACACTACTTTGTTGCAAGAGGTACTATTCAAATATTTCCTTCTTTGTTCTCGCTAATCCTCAATTATTATAACATATCAATGAAACTATATATGAAAGTGGTTTGATGTGATATTGCAGAAAGAATTCCAAATTGAAGCAAAAATGGCTAGAAGAGATGAACATGAATAATACTAGTCACGAAGGAATCAAAACGATTGGGGTGAGAAACTCCGGCGAGTTCTCAACAATTCCAGTTCTTCGAGTATGCGTAGTTACTTGGAACATGAATGGCAAGGTGAGTTTGTAGTTCCCACATCCACTGACAAGTAAATATTCAATTCTCTTTTATCTTTGTGAGAAATGGCCTGAATTGTTTCCTCTGTTTTGCAGGAATCTTCACAAGATATAGAAGAGCTATTAGGTGACCAAGAGTTTGACTTACTCGTAGTTGGCTTACAAGAAGTCCCGCGTTGCAATGTAGCTCAACTATTGCAGCAAGCTCTTGTTGAAACCCACAGGTACTAGATAAACAGTAGTAACAAAACTTTGCATTCAAGATTTTGAGTTTTCCCCCCTTTATTTATAGATTGATTGTGCACATTTTATTGCTGATATTGATGATTGTTATGTTTATATATCTTCTTTGAATTCTGAAAAGCCTTCTAGGGGAATCGATAATGCAATCTTTACAGCTATTTGTCTTTGGACTGAAGAATTACGAGCTTTTCATCAAAGGTGAGATTGATCTATAATGTTAAATCACCCATATCAAAATTCACAAAGTTTTAGGCGGCCGTTTATAATGTTTCCATTGCTAAAATTTTGCAGATATACAAGTGGATAATTATTCTGTCGGGGGATTTGGAGGACTAATTGGACGAAAAAAGGGTGCTGTGGCAATCAGTATTAGCTTCAAAGGAATTCGTATGGACTTCATATCTTGTCATCTCTCAGGTCTGTTCTAGCCCATAGTTGTTTTCACTGGAGTTTAATTTGTATAATTCGATTCTTCATCTTTAGTTACACGCTTTCTCCCCCTCCAAATGTCCAACATGCCCACCTACATATTGGACGTTCTAAATGGTGGTAGACTTTCATGGGTATTTTTCCAAGCTACGAAAGGTCATTTGGTTGTTTAGGCCGTATAAATGTTAGGCGATCATACAAATTTAGGCCATTAATTCATAATTAATTGGTCTGAGCTGTGTTAGGCTTTGTCGGTATGGTTTTTGTTTCCTTGTTGCCTAATCAGTGACTGGCCTAACTTTTATCAAATATTTGGTTATGAGTTTGTTATGTTGAACACCTCATCAGCAAAACTTAATATAGTTTAATAAAATGTTAACTTTACTATACTGTAATTTGGTTATAATAATTACAAATGACTGACTGTGTGTTAGTGCGTATGTGTCGGTGATGGATGCAGCTCATGCACGTAATGTGGAAGAGCGGAACTGCGAATTGTGGGGCATATCGCACTCCCTTTTCTCCAAGAATCAAAACCCTTACTCAAAACCCTCTCAGATTACAGTATGGTTGGGCGATCTCAATTACCGCATTGAAGGTATCGATACGCTTCCAGTGAGAAATCTTATCCAAAACAATCTTCATAGAGTAAGTTCTTGTGCCACCTTCTCTCATTTTAATTACAAGAAACTTCATTATAGGTGATAGGTCCATAAGTCTAATTAACTTGGATGCTCTTCTGCAGTTACTCACAAGCAAAGATCAACTCCTACAAGAAGCCGAAAGGGGTCAAATATTTAACGGCTACCACGAGGGAACTCTAGCATTCAAGCCAACATATAAATACGACGTAGGAAGTAACAATTATGACACTAGTCACAAGGTACGAGTACCATCATGGACAGATAGAATATTGTTCAAGATTGAGAAGCATGGAGACATTGATGCGATGTTACATTCGTACGAGTCGTTGGATTGCATTGAGAGTTCGGATCATAAACCAGTAAAAGCTCTTCTCTGCTTGAAGATTAATAAAGAAGAATCACCATCTTCAGTACTAAAATAAACTCTATGTTGCTCTTATATTGGTTTCTCCTGATCCTATCGTCATACTTTAACTTTATATAGCACAGGAGTGCCCGTAACTATCTATAGATATATTGTAATTAGAGATAACCATTCGAGATAAGTTGACGGAGTGGATAGTTGGCTAGAAGACTATATATTCATATGTCATGTGATATCGGACCCGAAAAAACCCGCACCAGTCACCAGAAAATCAATAATGAGATTGATCTTTGTTATGTAGGATCTCCGAGGCCTAACACTTCTCAAACAGTACGTTTCAAACCAAACTTCATCTCGAGGACTGGGCCTTTCACAGTTTCACTAAGCCTATTAGATATGTACCACGGCAACCGCCTGCCGGCTTTAATTTTTTACCACTTGGGCTTGGTATTTTGGATTAGTAAACATGAAAGGAAATTGTTAAGGGGTCCTTAAACCAAAGGAGTTGTGAACCTGCTATCATAGAATATATTCAAGAAAAAGAACCTTCTCTCAGGCGTCTTTGGATGTCTGGATACTCTGCCAACGAAGAGCTCCATCTTAAAGCAACCTCCGTGAGCATCTTCTCATGTCCCACTGATTCTTTGGACTTGAAGTCAGGGACATCGGAAGATGCCCACATGTGTCGCTTCATAATTTATTTCACAAGAAAAATGAAGAAATGACCTAGACTCGTAAACAACTCTTTGTTTTAGGTCCATCAATTTACTCACAGTCTGACGAAATGTTGTGTTTTAAATGTGTAAGAAAGACAAAATATATATGGTAATCAAGAAACCTATTTGGACCCCCATCGGACCTTCGATTTATCCAAAGCTGTCTATTAGTTGTAAATCAAGTTCTGAAAATCAGAAATTTTAGGTGTTTTGGGTGGCATTCAACATTTATTTGTTTAGGGCATAAAAAATAGATAGACTTATTATTAGAGTTTCAGATATCTCAGATTTTAACTAGTGATATGATATCAGAGGACATTATTATGGAGAATTTTCTTGCATCAAGATATCTTGGAGCTTCGAAATATCACACTTATAATCTGAAATATCAGTTTAAATTTATCCTAACGATATCTAATGATAGAAAAAGAAAGGAACACTTTGTCATACATACAAAAGATAAGAATTTTTCTAGTATTTAACATGATTTTCATGTTTGTGATCAAATGTCCAAAACCATCTCTTTTGTGCTCTTATGGCAATTAGAACTGTCAGCCTGAGAATATGTTGATTAGAGAAATAGTATAATGACAAAAGAAGCGGAAAAGAGTTTTAAATGTGGTTTGGCATAATGGCTATATACACCCTTGCAAGTTGCAAGAGATTATTACAAGGACCCCATAAGAACCACGACTCGCCTACTATTAGACCAAGTCAGGCAATAGACCCTGCAATACAACCGGTGATCCTCCACTGGATTTTTGTTGCTATAGATCCCCGTGAGGACAAGCAACCAATGTAGGGGTCTCAAAAATTCTTCTACCTGCCGGTCACGCTGGCAGCCTGGGTAAATATTTCGTTTTTAAGACATTAGGGAACATTGACATTAATTGAAAACTTGTAAAGCAACATCAGTTGGTAGCAGTTGTTGTACCATCCATATTTTCTTCTTTTTGACAAACCAGGGTGATCTGTTGATTAATCACTGGAGTACAAGCAATGCCGCACAAATCGTATATTTCTCCTGGCCGGTGGGCCATTTTCATGGTGGATAATCGACTTCATGAAGGCTTCGGTCAAGTAATCGAAGCCTAAACATTGTCCTAAGTCACAAATGAAGCCCGTGGATCCTGCGTGAGTGTGTAAAAGATATGAACTCTCACCTGCAATAACCAGAGAGAGATACTAGCAAATTTAAAAGCTCCCATGCACATCTGTTTGTGGTCTCTACCATGTGATTCCTCCCAACATTTATCAACCACTTTCCTTGCTTTAATAGTTTATCATGATCACAAACTTAGAGATATAAAGTAGCTGATTTCTAGGGTTTTTTGCTTTCATAACAAGGACCACATCTATATACATAACAAGAAGAAAAAAAAGGCAACTAAATTGGGACCCCGGACATCGACATATCAAAAAATGTGGTTACCGATCGAAAGTCGTGTTTTTAAGGCCGTGGAACAGTAAATTGGACTTCAAAATATAAAAAAATTACACCCCCATAAGTACACACATTACTCATTCCCTTAAAGGTTCTCTAACCCTAAAGTTTACAAAATGTATAGCAAATCCAATATATCTCCCCAAAATTAAAGGAGTTAAAAAAATAGATATTTCTCTTTGGTTCTACCTTTATTGTATCCTCCACTAGTCAAAATAATCATTAACAACCTCCAAAGTGATGATCTCTAGCCGAAAACCTGCTCTTATCCGGCAATATCCCCGGATGTTGTAGTCCCAGTGTGAGCGATACATCCCCCATGTTCGTCCCAAACCTTAAGAGGGTAGACGGGATATTGACACCGTCTCCCATGGCCAACATATCGTGCTCATCGATGGACATCGTGAAACGTGGGGACACGGCGGGTGAGGCTTGATCATCATGCAAAATACTTGGTAGGACCGGGTTTTCGGAGAAGCGGTGGTGTCTATTGATTGCATTGAGTGAATGGTCATTATCTAAGGCATTGATTTGGGATCTTTTGCCTGTCCTTGTTGTTGTTGTAGGGCTGTTGTTGCTTTGACCAGGTTGAGCTTGTTGTGTTTCTACTTCTACTTCTACTTCTTCTTCTTCTTCTTCTTCTAATACTACATGATCTTCTTCTTCTTCTTCTTCTTTGGCTTCTTGTTGGTACATCTCCTCCACCATAGGTTTCCACAATCTAACTCTGGCATTAATAAACCAATTTGCTACCTGGAGATAGATATATTATGATACAAGTATATATGAGAATTACTTGAGACAAAATGAGTTATAACTTAAAAATTGATAACTTATATTAACAAGATTAAAAAAAAATACAAGTTCAGAATTTTTGTAAACTAAAACATCTCCACAATTTCATTTTTAGTTACAATGCACCCAATCATTTTTTTTCTAATTTCTTACTTTCTTTCTTTTTTTCACAACCCTCATAACAAGTTTCGTGATCCAATATCGATATGGTAATTGTGCATAGTAAATTTATTTTATCATTACATATTTAAGGATCACATTCAAAATTATTATTTTCTCAATTTACCTTGAGTTTTTTTTTTTCTCCCAAACACTCAATTTACCTTGGTTGATCTGTACAATATATGTACAACGTATGTTTTGGCCATAGCAGACACAAATAGTATAAGAACTATAGAACTATAGGAGTAAAGTACACATATTATACATGCATTTACCATGGTTTAAATTGTACGTTCTTAGTTAAATTTAAATGTTAGGAAGAAAAAAACAAACAAACAAAAAACTGGTAAAGATAATAAAAGCTGCAAAATCTACAATATCTCTCATGCCCCCATTTCATTGTTTTGTAGCTTGTACTTTGCCCTACTAGCTATATCTCTCTACCCCTTTTGTTACTCTAAGTAAGTATTCGAAGGAAAACAAAGAGAAAGCCTGAAGTCATTCTAACTAAAAGTAAAGTTGAAAGAAAGAAATAAAACCTAAAACCATGCAATATCTACTGAAACCTAGTTATTGGTAGGAGTTTTTATATTTAGATCTCCTATCTTCATCTTTCACTGTTTTGAATTTTTTCTTTCACTGTTTTGGTTTTAAGGAGAACAGTTTGAGAGAGAGAAGGTGACCTGATTTCGTGATAGACCAGTCTGTCTAGCTAACAAATGCTTGTCTGCATCACTTGGGTACCTGAAAACAATAAGAAAATATCATCAGTGTCCCTAGTACTACAAAACACTGCAGAGGCCTGTTTGTAGATGTGATTGAACGCTTCTCTTTTAGGCGTGGAAATCTATGAAAACAAAAGAACTGTATAGCAGCAATGGAGAGAGACAGCTGCGCCCACTGTTCTCTGCTCTCTCTATCTCTCACAAACTATTTTAATGAAAGAGAGAGAGAGAGAAGATTTAGTGATGTAAATTCAATAACTAACTCTAGACAGGTCAGTCAAGTACTATATCTAGCTCATTTCAAACCTGTGGGGTTTCAAGCAAAAAAAGCCAAAGTTTATGATAAAGTTCTCTCTTTTTTCTGTTTTTTTTTTCTCCTCTTAATTCTTAAACCATTGCCCAACAGATATTTCCAACAAAACACTGTATCATTGCTCTCTCTCTCTCGAGGAGAATGAAAGAGAGAGATGGGGATCTAGAGACTGTTTGTCCAAAATAATAAGTGTCCCCTAATAGTATTAGTTAGATTCTATAACCTGTTTTTGTAACAAGTAGATTAGGACACTCGAAGCAGCGAAGGTGTGAGATTTAACCACACCACACCGCTATTAGAGAGGGATTAAAGGCCGGTGTAATGACCCGGAATTGGTCTAACTCCGTCTTTTTTAGTCTTTAGATCACAACGATAATGAATATATATGCCAAGCAAAAAAAAGATAATGAATATAAATATAGGTTTTAGACCCTACATAATTACCACGAAATAGTCTAAACATTTTTCTTTTTTTTGCTTTTAGTCTTTAAAAATACCAAATTTACCCTTTATACTTTGTCTTCCCCCAACACTCTCAAAACTACTCATCTACATCCGAATATTAATTAGAATGTGGGGTTTATTGTTAATAAGGAAGAAGACGAAAAATTATTGTATAATAGTAAAAAGGGTTTGTAGCTAAAAACTATTATAAAGTGTAATTCTAGAGTGAGAAACAAAGTTTTTTGAGAGAGAGGGGTTACTGATAGTTGATTTTAGTTTGTAGATAGGTGATTTACAATTAGGGATGAGTAATTTCGAGTTAGGTATGAATAATTTTGGGTTGGGATGAGTAATTTTGATAATATTATTTTAGGTTTAGGTTGTTTTTTTTATTGGGGAAGAGTGGTTTTGAATTATTAGTAGAGGGTATTGTTTATATTATTTTTAACTTTTTAGGGTCCAAAAGCTAAATTAGACAATACGGGGGGTTAGACCAATTCGTGGTCATTATGGAAGGTCTAAAAGCTAATTTGCATATAAGTTGAACGGGAATAGAGATACTTACGGATGAAGGAAATGCTCAAAGAGCCAAGCTCGGAGAATATTGACAGAACGTTCAGGCAAGCCTCGTTGAGGCCTCCAAGCTTCTTGATCCATCATTCCCATATGTTGAAAAGACCTTTGTTGTCGTAGGGTTTGCTCTAACAACCGAAGTCTCGGTGTCTCTCCTTTTGTAACTCCTGAAGTTCCTGCACTATCTTTTTCCCCTAGAAACTCGCTTATTTGCTTCAATTGTGCACTTATACAATCTTTTAAGCACCTAAAATGCCTAGACATTGCTTTTTGAGCTAGGGATGTGTAAGGAGTTGCGGAACCAAAACCCATTACCGCATCAAACGAGTTAACAACCATTTGCATTTGCTCACAATAATGAGTATATCTTCGATCCACCTACAATCCCCAAAAATAAATCCGATATTATAACAACAACCTCATCATAATTTCAATTGAACAACTATATGGTCCTCATTGGGTACCTCTCATATTACTTGCTATATTAGTGCCTAATAAAAATGTCCCAATATAGTAGTAAAATCATATACAATCACATTCCTTCTTAACTGTAATAAAATACCATGATTTCAAAAGGAAAGTTACCATGATTATAGACTCATAGAAAATAGGAAATGTTGATGATGATGTTGATGTTGATGTTGACGGTGAAACAAGAACTTGGTTGGGGATAAATCCATAAAATGATTGCTTGCCTAACACAACTTGTTGCAGTGTTGGAATGATTGTTTTAGATACCAAGACAAGAATATCCTCAAAATTTTCTCTCTTTCCCCAATCCCCATTGCTAAAATATAAGTCAACAAAAAGAGATAAAACAATGGCTTCTCGGTAAGAAATCTCTTGGAGGATGATGGAACTATCTAACTAGATATCTAAAAAAACATATATTTCAAGGGCTAAAGGCCATCTTTCCAATCAAAAAATATTCAAAATTCAAATAAAACCCCAAGAAATATTGCGGGATTCTTTGTTTTCTCTGGTTGGTGAGTGAGAGAGAGGTACCTCATCAAGCATGGCTAAGAGCTTACTCTTCTTCCTTTGATAGTCTGTCTTATCAGCAGATGACAAAGGATGAGGAGGATCCTTTGAAGAACCACCAACATCACCACTACTAGGGTTTTGTCTTGCAACTCGTGTACTAGTAGTCTTCAACTGAAAACTCCCACCAACACTGCAAAACTCTTCCAACAAATCTTGTGCAGCCTTCATATACTTGCAATTCCTCAAGAAATTCATCATACCCATTGAAGACCTCATCCCAAAATGTTGACCTTGCAAGTGAAACTCTAGTTGTTGATGTTGATGTTGATGTTGATGTTGGTGTTGATGTTGATGATGATGAGAAGACGAAGGCCCCCCACCATCGCCATGATCGAAATAGAGCACCCCATCGTCACCCATCCTTAATTCCTCGACTTTCGCCGCTTCTAACCGTTGTAACGATGACGATAGGGACAAAGAAAGGCCTCTTTCCAAACCCCCTCTAATTCTACTACTAGAACTAGTGCTACTACTACAACTACTATTGAATTGTATGGTATCACCGCCTCCCCAAGTGAATTGCGACTGAGGGATTGTTGCGCTATTACTGAAAACACCTTGAAGGGGTGGATGAAGTTGTGGTTGTGATTGTGGTTGTGGTGGTGTTGGTGAAGGTGATCTTTGGTTGCTGTGGTGCTGGTGTTGTGGGTTCATGAGATAAAGCTGCATGGCAGCAGCAGACTCAGCATTTAAGCTTGAAATCTGAGCTATGTTACTGTCACGGTTATTGGTGTTGGGTTGTTGATTTGAACTCTCTCCCAAAGGACCCACAACTCCTCTGTACCACTGATCCGTCGTAGCAGCAGACCGATGATAACCTGGAGGGATCTGGTGCTCTAATAACTCAGCTGTCGCGGCCGGCACACCATGAGGAAAATTGAACATATCTGACCACATCCCACCACCACTACCACCAGCTTCATGATAAACCGGCGGCATCGGTATCGATGGCATAATTATCTCTTGTTGATGTTGATGTTGATGTGCCGCGACTAAAGACGGGGGAGGAGGGTCAAACCCTAGTAGCCTTAATTTGTCCCTCCTGCTTTGCTGGGCTATATGTTCTTCTTGTTGTGTGGTTGAGCCATTTGATGAGAAACTGATGATCCTTTGTGACATAGATTTCGCAGAATCGATGTAGTCTATATAGAGAGAGATATTAGAAACCTTTGTTGATATTAGTTTCATGTAATGAACATCAATATCTTGCTCTTCTTCATCATCACCATCCCAAATCTTGAACTTTTCTGTAATTTGTAGAACTAATAACAAGTCAAACAAAAAGAAACATTCATGAACCATGATTTGATATATTTTAAGAGAGGAGTTACCTTTAGTACTACTACTAGTGTAGAGTTAGAGAAACAAAGTGGTGTCTCATATCAGACATCATTTTCTTTGTGTGGGATTGAGAGCTTCTTCAATTCTACCATCTCTAACTCTATCTGTGTGTCTGTCACACACACTCTCTCTCTCTTTCTCTATAAAGAGTAGCTTGATCTTAGTTTTGTTGCAGCAGTACTAGAAGTAGTAGTCTCTCTAGCTACAATCGCCTTCTTGAAATGATGGAAGCATAAAATAAATAAAATAAGATTGTGGAGACTTGGTTGGAAACTCTTCTCTTTAAATGAAAGAAATATGTTTTGAGAGAGAGACTGAGAGAGAAATGGTCCCCTAGTTTTTTCTTGAGCTACCTCAGAGCATTCCCAACAGCTTGGCATTAGCAGCCCAAAACCAACTTTGGCTGCCAATGCCAAGTTGGCTTATCAAGCCAATACACCAAAAAAACACAAAGCCAATGGCCAGTTTAATGGGTGTGGCCGTAAAGACTTTCCCATCACTCATCTAACCGCTAAAACGCATGCCACGTGGGCGGCTCTCGTTATTTCCCAGTTAAGTAGATGCGGCTATAAAGTCTCTCAATGAAAAATACGTTTCCATATTTGAATTGCAAGACTTTGTTGCATTTTATCGAACACCTACGATTTTAATAACGGTATATAAATTGAGACTAAGCATAAACAATAATAATAAAAAGAGTCTCAATACATGGATTTCAGTCTAGGCATAAATATAAACATAACAATCAAAATAAAGAGTCTCCCATAACATGGATTTCAGTCTTAAGCATATATAAACATAAGCATAAATAGAATTAACCTCGGATTCCATGGCCTCCATGAGAAACGCGGCAAGCTATACCCGTCGTGTCCTAATTGTGTCATGGTAAACTCTGAGGTGTGGGTCCGTCTCCATCGCTATGCTCAACCCAGCAAGTTGGTATATATGTTACCTCCGCATTCACGCCTCTTAAATGTTCGTTCTCTCGAAGATAGGCAACACGAAAGTTAACCTCCTGCTGGGATCGACTCAGGATCTCCTGACGAATAGGTTCCATCTCATAACTAATTGGTCATGAGAAGAGTAGCCTCAGGATCTTATATTTTGAGGTGTAAGGCTATGTGTGTCCAATGTGGAACTATATATCTCAACACACCCCGTCACGTCTGACGTAATTTTTTAGCTTAAAACGTGGACGAATATTTGGGTGACGCGGAGTAGCATGTGGGCCGTTAGGCTCGACACATGAAGAAAGTCCCGCTCTAATACCATATTAGAGCTGGTGGTTCTATCTCAAATTAAACCAATTGACCATGAGAGGACTAGCCCCAGGATCTTATAATATTTTGAGGTGTAAGGCTATGTGTGTCCAATGTGGGACTATCTATCTCAACATATAGGGATTCAATAACATAATGCTAAGGTACAACACAATCTCACTTAACATGTGGGATCGGTAGACGTTGGGGGTCGTATTCGCCCCCATAAAGGAGCTCCCACCCCAAGTCATGTTCATTCGTCTGCATAGTGAATTTCATAGTGTGACTCCTTTGACCTTGGTCCGAATGAAGAAATGGAGCACTCACACCAGGCCTAATAGCACCATTCCCCTAATTAGGATTTGATGATGATGACCCATCTCCGCTCCACATCGGCTCAAAAGTGAGATAGTTCACAAACTTGTTCAAGAAGTTGGGAAAGAGAGGAAGGAGTTGGTGTGCTTTTTTGAAAAACACATATATTATCCCTGCCAGTGCGGCGGTAAAGTTTTTACCACCGCATCAATTTAAATCATCACAACGTGGATCTCTGTCGTCTACGTGTTTAATTTTTAATCGTTGGATCGTACTTTACCGCCGCATCACTTCAAGACCAAAAAAAAATTAAAAAAATTTAGATCTGCTGGGTTGGCTGATGACACGGCAGTGGTATTGACCCATGCCAATGCCAAGATACTGGGAATGCTCTCATCTTATAGTGAAAAAAAAACTTTTAGACCCTACATAATGACCACGAATTAGTCTAACACCTCTTGTTTGTCATTTTTAACTTTTAGACCATAAAATTCACCGAAACTTACCAATTCTTTAAAAATACCAAATTTACCCTTTATGCTTGTCTTTTCCAATACTCTTATCAAAACCACTCATCCGCATCCAAATACCATTAAAAGGTGAGGATTATTGTTGATAATGAGGAGATTAGATGTTATAGTATAATAGTAAAGAAGGAGTTGTAGTTATGAAATAAAAACCATTGTTAAGTGTAATTCTAGAGTAAAAAAAAAGTTGTTTGGGAGAGAGAGGTTAGTGATAGTTTATTTTGGTTTGAACATGAGTAATTTACAATTAAGGGTGAGTGATTTTGAGTTAGGGACGAGTAATTTTGAGTTAGGGACAGTTTATATTAATTTTAACTTTTTATGGTCCAAAAGCTATCAAAAACAAAAACAATAAAGAGGTGTTAGACCAATTCGTGGTCATTATATAGTGTCGAAAAGCTAATTTGCCAAAAAATATTGTGTTAATTTATATATTTAAGCAAAGACAAAACATTGTTTTTCTCTTCTTATTTTTATTTTTTTCAAGAATGAATTTCATATAAGAGTACTCTTCGTATAAACTATATATCAAATGGCAAAGATAACCTTCTTCTAGTGAGGATGGTTCAAGGGCGATTTAGAGTATACCCCCAAGATATTCATACAAATTTAATCTTGCCCCCTCAAACCGGCAAATATTGTGGTCGACCTTCATTGGGTTGACTTGGACTTGACTTGACTAGTCTCTTCTTGATGAACTACCAATTTTACCCTTTGATCAAAACCCACCCAAACCCAACAGTTATATGCACACATTCTCTCTCTTGAAATAAACGAATTTTTCCTCGAGATGTGTGACCAAATCTAGCTAATGGTTCATACCTTCCCAACATGTTACCTCTATTCACATCAACAACTGTACCTCTTTTAAATTCTTGACTTTTCCCTCTCCTTCTTAGCTGCAATTGCATCACTCCATCTCTCTAAACTCTAATTCAATATTGCACAATGGGGGGTGGTGAATCATCAAAGGTAAGACTATATGCATCTCAAAGCTTTGTACACCTTTTAGTTATTGTTTCTTACACACATTTGATTAGCCATTAAAACATTGTTTAAGGTTGGGGGCCAGTAATGAAGAAGTGCATGTAATTTTATGGGAGGTAAAATTGAACATTTGCATTTAAATGTTTGTGATCAAACTTGTCCAATGGAGATTAGGGTTTGAGATAGAAGACTTTGAGAGAGAGAGAGAGAGCATACATTAAAACTAGGGTTTGAGAAAGAGAGAGCTTAGAGATAGACTTAACTTAGAGCATCTCCAACAGAGGAGTATGTTATTCCGGTTTGGATACTAGTATCCCGGAACAGCATACCACTTTGCTCCAACAGATTTCTCTCCAAATTTTAATTTTTATTAAAATTGGGACCCACAATATTATTTTATGTGAGAAATAGAAGGTTTTTGATTAAAAATTGAGATCCACAATGTTCTTTTATAAAAGAGAAAAAAGAAAGGAAGATAAGAGATATTTGTGGGGGACCCACAAAAGCAGTATGCACATACAGCTATCCAATTTTCGGATTCAAATACTTTTTGGGGGTATGGAGGTGGGTATCCTGAACCACATACTTTTGCAAAAGTATGCTAAAATCGGAATAGCATACTCCTATGTTGGAAATGCTCTTAGAGTACCTCCAACAGAAGAGTATGTTGTTAAGGTTTGCATATACTTTTGCAAAAACCCATTCCAACAGGAGTATGGGGTTCAACATACTCACCCTCATACCCCTCCAAAGTATGCGAAACTTGAATTTGGGGAGGAGTATGCGCATACCGCCTGGGCGCTGAACCATTGAGCGCCCATCAAAACTTTTTAATACACCTGACATCTCTCTTTCTCCCATCACAACTTCTCTCTTAAAACCGTAATCTCTGTTGGACGAAAACAGTACGCGATTCTGGAATACCGGTATGGTAAACCGGAATCGCAAGCTCTTATGTTGGAGATGCTCTTAGGGAAACGTAGTCTAGACCGTTGAATTAGGTGACGTGGCAAGAGATCGACGGCTTGTATCATTTAAATCTCAATCATTAATTCAAATATATCAATGGCCAATATCTAACCACGTGGCATGACGTTTTGGTCGGCAAAAGTTGAGTAGTTGGGGTTAAGGATACATTAGGTATTATCTGAAAAAGAGACTGGTTCAGTCAAGTCTAGTCCAGTTAACCCAGTGATCCCGGTGGGAAGAAATGAAATGGGGGGTAGACCGCAATATTTGTCGGTTTGAGGGGGTAAGATTAGATTTGGGTTATATAATGAGGGGTAAAATCTAAATCTCCCATGATTAAATGTTCTAGGGTAAATTTTTGAGTCCGGATTTGCCAACCCTCCTTAACGGAGGGTTGTGCAAACCCTCTCTCTTATTGGCTAGAGAGTTAACAGATGTTAAACACTACACCCTAAACCCTTCTAAATCCCTATGGTGGGTTGTGCCAACCCTGTCTCTTATTGGCTAGAGAGTTAACAGATGTTAAACACTAAACCAATAAGAGAGAGGGTTTGCACAACCCTCCGTTAAGGAGGGTTGTCAAATCCGGACTCTAAATTTTTGAAAAACAACTAAAATGAAAAAGGCAAGTTTCCAAATAGTAATTTATAGTATAGCCATTTTATCTCTAAAAAATTTTAATCTATCATATTGAAAATTTATTACCTTTTGTTTTGCAAAACTTGACCAGTATATAAATGAGATCGACTCCTACCGACTGTCAATTTACTTTTTTACTTGAACTGCTACAAATTATGAGGAGCGATGTATCTCTCCACCACGATAGAAAGGATCCAGACTACCCAAAACATACTTTGTCTTTCCTATCTTTCTCAAATGTAATGTTTAAGAGCATTAGAAATTTCACATAATTGTGGAATATATGGATTCCTGCCAAAATATACGCAACCCCTTGCTTGAAAATTCTCTTTTACCTAAAACTCACAGGTTGTTGTTTTAATATTCTGGCAAATGTATCATGATAGTTTAGTTTCAGGAAATCTGTAATTGAAACTATAGCATCCCAAGCAACTTGCTGGTGTTGGTTATTCAGTTATACTCAAGATGATATGTCAAGGACACTGGATGACCGCGACACTCGAAGGTCTTTATGCTACACTGTAAACATCATCATTTCATCGTCACCTACTGCTCTTAAAAAATTAATTTGCTAAACAATGGCGCAAGACGGAGTCTTCTTTAGGATTCCCTAAAGATTATGTCATGTTATCTATTTAAATTACCACATTTCCTATTTTATTGACAAAACAAAGAAAACTTGTCACCTTGTATGTGACCTTAGAAACCAAGGCAAAACTTAGAAATATCAATTATGAAATCAATATAAAAGCTAATTGCATAAAAATATATGCTGCTTATATAAAAAGAATAACCATATAAAATGAGTGAAACATATACAATTTTTACCTCTCTTTCACATCTTTTGAAAATGTCAAAACTAACAATACGATTAATAAATTATTTAGGTCTAGCAAGCGCAATTCGGTCATATTAAAATTTCATTTTTGTAAGATTTGGTAAACCTAGTATTTCCCTTGCCATGATATGTTTGAATAGAGCAAGAGAAAGGTTAAAAAGGGAAATGTAACAATCACAAGATTGTTCACACGTGTAAAAGGGATGCATTGATTGAAAACATGGAAAGCACGTGTGGACTTGAAAGGCATGTATAACTGCTGGACCCAAAGCCATGTCTCACCTCTTATGTTTCTATGGCCTTCATTTATGCAAGTATTTGTAAAAAAAAAATGGGTTGATTAAAAGTTGAGAAAATCTTAAAGGAAAAGGCGTTCATTATTTTCGACTTTATGAGCATGATTCTTTAGTGGGATTCCCTCAAAAAAAAATATTGGGGGTCAACGGATTGTGGTTTAATTTCACTATAATGGTTGTATCAGGCTTTCAGCTCAAGTTAAAGTTAGTGATACACTGATACTCAAGGAGTATCATTGTTTCAAACAATTTGTTTGGAATGGATTAGTGAAACTTCAACTCCGGTAGCAGATTTTCCCTTGCAACATTTTTTGTAAATCGTTCTTGGATTGATATTAGCTGGAACTACGTAATAGGAAACATTAACGAAGCACAATACGTCGTGGGATCCTTAGGTGATACACCTACAGAATTATTTGTTGGAAATAAATTTAAAAAGATAAAGCTAACCTACCTAATGATGCTAACCCCTTAACTAATTAGTATCATGCCAAACAAACAATTATAAATAATTGTAGAAGACCTTAAATTGTTCTTCTTCTTTTTTTCCGTTAGACCTTAAATTGTTCTTGATTAAGGCATGATATTAGAGTTGGATCAGTAGATTTTTTTCACTTTATTGGTCATGGAATTTGAAAAAGTCTGAGATCTTTTAGCCAGCCAATCGCCCAGTCTAAGATCTCGAGCTTGAAGTTTTCTTGCCATGGATTAGCAGCTAACTAATGTCATACTGACCTTGGATTTAACCACCCTAGGCTTTGGTAAGTGTGCAAATTAGACTTCTGTGAACATTGTGTTCTGGGCAAGCAGACAAGAGTAAAGTTTGGCACTACTATCCATCGTACTCGTGAAACCCTTAATTATGTTCTCTCAGATGTTTGAGAACCCTCCAAGAATGTATCATTTGGGAGTAAACATTACTTTGTGTCTTTTGTGGATGACTTTTCTAGGCGTGTATGAGTATATACCATGGGGAAGAAGGATGAAGTTCTAGAAATTTTCATGAAGTAAAAAAATTTGATAGAGACTCAAACTGGCGAAAAGATCAAGTTGCTCCGTTCGGACAATGGTGGGGAGTATACTAATGATCCGTTCTTGCAAGTATATCAGGATGAGGGGATCGTTCAACATTTTACAATTAGAGAGACACCGCAACAAAATGGGGTAGTGGAGCGCATGAATCGTACTTTGTTGGAGAATGTGCGATGTATGTTGTCCAATTCTGGGTTGGGTAAAGCATTTTGGGCTGAGGCTTTGACATATGCATGCTACCTCGTTAATAGGTTGCCTTTGTAAAATATGACGAGATCTATAAATATTAGAGATCTAATAAGGATCTAGGACCTAATATGATGATCACAATAAATGATAATACGGAAACTTAATGACATACATTGATTCATAGCTTGATTGATTGAGGTATGTCATTTAAGTTCGTCGGCAGCGGCGAGCGGTGACGACTAGGTTTTCTCTCCCTTAACCTTTCCTTTGAGATAGTGCTTTAGTTAATGGGTTAGGTACACTTATATAGGTAGAGAGAGGACCAAGTTTTATATTTCAAAAATTGTTTTCCATCAGAGTAGAGAGTTGTAGGAAACCCTAGCCTCATTAACCAATAGGATTAGTTTTCTATTAGGACTTGGATCATCATAATTTAAAACCCATAATTCCAAAAAGACCCTTACGCATGTGGGCCATAATAAGTCTTACATTCTCCCACTTGACCCATATGAAGTAGGTTTGAAAATCATACTCGATAAAACTTAAGTTTGCAAAAAAATTTAACTCAAAATTAGCTCAACGATTAAATAACTGACACGCGCGCGATTTAAAATATATCCAAGTCATACTATCTTTATTGGTCATCATAATACCAAAATTAAATAATTTACTAAAGTGAGTCATGGCAGTCTTATGCAATTTTACGACACATTTCCTTTCATGTACTACAACAATAATGAACTATTGAACTTGGTTCATAAGTGAGGTTTATAGGTGTGAACAAATAGCCTATAAACGGTCCATCAATAATGTCTTGTCAAAAGACTATTCCGTTATCATTCGTCCAATCACATACATGTGTACACATAATGGTAAACAGGAAAATATCATAAACATACTATAATAAGATCTCAATAAGATGTCTAAAGAAAATAATCAAACTAAAAAATCCATAACTATAAAGAAAAACATGATGGAATCAGCCCAAGACCCATACTCTGAATATGTTCCTTAAATGTCTTTGGCGGTAATCCCTTAGTCAATGGATCTGCAACCATAAACATTGTGCTTATGTGTTCTATAAATACTCGTTGTTTCTGAACAGACTCCTTGACTGATAAATATTTTATCTCCATTTGCTTAGCACCATTATAATATTTATCATTCTTGGAAAAAAATATTACTGCAGTATTATCACAATAAATTCTCAACGGCTTGGAAATATAGTCGACAACTCCAAGTCCTGAGATAAAATTCTGCAATCATAAACCATGATCTGTGGCATCATAGCATGCCTTAAACTCAGCCTCCTTAGTAGATGAAGAAATACTATCTTGTTTTGTACTTTTCTATAAAATTGCCCCTCCAGCCAATAGGAAGACATAACCAAAAATAGACTTCCTACTATCAGGGAATTCAGGAAAATCTGAGTCTGAGTAGCCGATCACTTCTAAATGATTAGACCTCCTAAATGTGAGCATCTAATCTTTCGTTCCTTGCAAGTACCTCATAACTTTCTTTGCAGCTTTCCAATGGTCCATCCCTGGATTGATTTGATAACTACCCAGCATACCAATAACAAAGCTTATGTCTAGCCTAGTACAAGTCTGCGCATACATTAGAATCCCTATGGCAGACGCGTATGAAATCTTTTCCATCTGTTTATGTTCTCATTCAGTCTTTGGGTATTGCATAAGACTAAACTTATCACCTTTCTGAATTGGTATATCACTAGCTGAACAATTCTCCATACCGAATCTCTCTAAAACTTTATTGATATAGGATTTCTGAGACAACCCTAGAAATCCTCGTGCTCGGTCGAGATAGATTTCAATTCCAATTACGTAAGATATATGCCTCACCTTATAAATCTTTCATTTCAAAGTTCTTAGAGAGAAACTTCTTAGTCTGGTGAAGCAGAGTAAGATCATTACTAGCAAGTAAGATATTATCAACATACAAAACCAAAAATATAAACTTACTCCCACTGACCTTGAGGTATTTACATCGATCAACAATGTTTTCCTTAAAGCCAAAAGGAACAATGGTATCGTGAAACTTAATGTACCATTAGCGGGAAGCTTGTTTAAGACCGTATATTAATTTCTTAAGCTTACAAACCATTTTTTTATTCCCTCTTCGGAGAATCCTTCAGGTTGATTTGTATAGACTTCTTCATCTAAACTCCCATTCAGAAAAGTAGTTTTCACATCCATTTGGTATAACTCTAAATCATAATGAGCCATCAATGCCATAATAATTCTAAATGAGTCTTTCTTTGATACAGGTGAGAAGGTCTCTTTATAATCAATGCCTTCTTTCTGAGTGAAACTTTTGGCCACAAGTCAGGATTTATATCGTTCGATATTGCCATTACTGTTGCACTTGGTCTTAAAGACCCATTTGCAACCAACTTTATTGTATCATTTTGGCAATTCAACGAGATCCTAAACTTTATTTTGTTCCATTGATTTAAACTCTTCTTTACTATCCATGGCTTGCAAAAATGAAACCAAATCCTTAATAGCCCCTATGTCAAATTCAGATTCCTGTAAGTACACCACAAAGTCATCTGAAATAGCAAATCTTATTTCCCGTTAGGATCGGCGTGGTACTATTTCTTGTGGTACCTCTATTATCGGTTCATTGGTGAAAATCTCATTATGGAGTGGTTGATTGCCCAGTTGTTGCTCGGTATCATCAATTTGATTAATAACCATAGGAACAACAACAGGATTAGAAGTTATGGGTAATGGGACTTGCACCCTAACTTCTTTAATAACCACATTTTGTGATTCACTACTCCTACTAATTTTACCATTTTCAAGGAATCTTGCATTACCGGTCTCAACAATTCACGTACTATGGGTAGGACAATAAAACTTATACCCTTTGGACTTATCGGGATAACCAATAAAATACCCACTGATAGTTTTAAGGTCCAATTTTTTTCCATGTGGATTGTAAATTCTAGCCACCGCTGCACATCCCCAAACATGAAGATGCCTTAAACTAGATTTCTTTCCAGTCTAAAGCTCAAATGTATTTTTGGGAACTGCCTTATTAGGAGCCTTATTTAATAATTACACAATGATCTTTAGAGCTTCAATCCGCAAAGATACAGGTAAAGTTGAATTACTTATCATACTCCTAACCATTTTCATTAAAGTACGATTACGCCGTTCAGCTACACCATTCTGTTGTGGCATTCTTGGCATTGTGTATTGAGCACGAATACCAAGCTTCTCTAGGAGTTGGGTGAATAGGCCAGGGTGCTGACCCGATTCGTCATATCTACCATAGTATCCACTACCTCTATCTGACCTAATGACTTTCACCTTTTTGCCTAATTGTCTTTCAACCTCAGTAATGTATACCTCAACGGCATTCACTGCTTGAGATTTTTCACTTAATAAATAGACATAACCATAACGAGAAAAGTCACCAATAAAGGTAATAAAATACTTTTCTCCCATAAAATAGGGAGTGGCATAAGGTCCACAAATGTTTGTAATTTCAAGAAGCCTCGTACTTCTTGTGGCACCCTTCTTGGTGTGTTTGGTTTGTTTGCCTTTAATACAATCCACACGCATGCTAAAATCAGTAAAATCTAGGTTCGGAAGGACCCCTCCTTTAACTAATCTTTATACTCTTTCTCTAGAGATATGCCTCAGTCATCTATGCCACAAGATGGAGAACTTTTTATTAGTTATGCCACGTTTCGTTCCAAAATTAGCATGCAGGGTCAAAAGGGTTTTGGCGAACATGTTATCAAGAGTTAATTTATATAGGCCATCGCATAAAATACGAGAACCAATAAAAATTGAATTCTTGAATAAACTGAAAGAATCGTTCCCAAAGTGAAAAGAATACCCATCAAGGTCTAAAAGAGATAAAGAAAGCAAATTACGAGAAACTGAAGAAACATAGAAGGTAAGCGATAAATCTAAATGATGTCTAGTGTCTAAGAATAAACGAGAGGTCCCCACGACTTCAACAAAAGCTTTAACTCTATTTTCCATGAATATGAATTTTTTATTTGGTTCCACGTTCTGGGTCGTAAGGAATTCCTGCATCATATTGGAAATATGAACAGTAGTACCCGAGTCAATCCACCAAGTATTAAAAAGAACTTCAGTAAGATTTGATTTGAAATATACAAAAGCTAAATGATTACCTTTCTTTTCAAACCAAGCCTTATGTTTCCGACAATCTTTCTGAAGATGCCCTGTCTTTTTACAGAAGTAGCACCTATTACGTTCATTGTCACGTTCCATCTTAGGAGCCTTAGTAACATGAGAAGACCCCCTTACCTTGAGTGATCCTCGTTTCTTATCAGGCTTTCTCCAATTCTTTATAGCTTCTTGTGTTGTAAGATAAACTGAATGATTTCCTTGTTGCTTAAGCTTTGCCTCATCTTGAACAATCATGTTGGCCAATTCATTCACATTCCACTTATCCTTAATAGTATTTTCAGACTTAAGAAGTGAAGACTTGATATTAGTCATTATGGTCATCCGCATAAACATAAGGCTTAACCTATTTGACATTTCCCAAGCTTTATGGAAAGTCTTCTCATTCCCACTGCTCTCAGTAGAAAGATCAGCGAGTTTTTCAGACAAGAGTGCTAAATCAAGATCCAAAACACCTAAGTGAAATTGAATTTGTTCACTCCAGTCTGAAATATTAGTTTTATTGAGAATTGGAACAGACAAAACATGCGAATATAGCAAAACAGGGTTCGGTGTTGCAAAATAATTAAAAACTTACAAAATATTAATACTACAAGTTATAAATAAATTAAATATGAGTTAGAATATAAGAAATTAAAACCAAACTATATTTTGATGATGAACTAATAATATCATCACAAATCAACCTTTCGGTCTAAATTGCAATATATAAAATGTCCACTCAAATAGTTATAATATTAATATAATAGGGCTAATTAAAAGTGTACGCCAAATTATGTAAGGTCCTTCACCTTTGGGTTATTAGTTCTAAAATCAATCAAGAATACATCTCAATTACCCTATTTCGATTTATAAATCTCGCGAAAATTAATCTGCCTTTGGGCAAAACCATAATCTTTTTGAGATAAAATAAATCGTTACATATTCGGTTTGATAATAGTTGGGTCACTTTGGAGACTTCCAACCGGCTTAAGCCATAGATCACAAATCGATATTACGACATAACAAAAAAAAAATATCATCTAATGATAAATTAAAAGATCAAGGAAATTAAAGTAGAGGCGAATACAACTAGCACGATAAACTGGTACACTAGTATAGTTACTCAGAAGTTACATATCAAAAATACTATTAAGAGCAAAACACGTAATAATAAAGTACTTTGATATACTAAGAGTTTAAATTGTAACTGCATATAAATTTTAAGCATCTTTACTTACTGACTTTATAATAATAAAGTAAAATCAAAACCCTTATAATAAATTCTTCACATGTTAAACTTCTAATTTAACCAAGTGGCTTTCGAAAGTTATAGATCCAATTGTTTATCTCAATAATATTTTTCCCTAAACAGATCATGCAAGTCTAGCTAGTTTCTAATTTACTTAAGGCTTATTTGAAAGGCTTGATCCATAATTCATATTAACAAAATTGTAGGAAAATTATACAATTACTAACGAAACGTAACACAAACGAATCATAATCAAAAAATTGTAAAAGTTCAATCATAGTTCTGACACCACATGTAAAATATGACAAGATCTATAAACGTTTGAGATCTAATAAGGATCTAGGACCAAATACGATAATCATAATAACCAATAATACGGAAACATAATCACATACCTTAATCCATAGCTTGATTGATTAAGGTATATCATTTGAGTTCATCGGCGGCGGCGAGCGGTGACAACTAGGTTTTCTCTCCCTTAACCTTTTCTTTGAGATATTGCTTTAGTAAATGGGCTAGGCACACTTATATAGGTAGAGAGAGGACCATGTTTTCTATTTCAATTAAAATAACTTTCCATCAAAGTAAAGAGTTGTAGGAAACCCTAACCTCATTAACCAACAGGATTAGTTTTCTATTAGGACTTAGATCATCATAATTAAAATCCCATAATTACAAAAAGACCATTACTCATGTGGGTCATAATAAGTCTTAAAGCCTTCGGCTACAATTAAAGATAAAACACCAATAGAAGCTTGATCGAGATAACCTGCTACAGATTATGATACTCTTCGTATTTTTTGGTGTCTGGCATACTATCATGTCAAAGATGGTAAGTTGGATCTACGAGCAAGGAATGCCATTTTTGTGGGTAAGAAGAAAGGTATAAAAGGCTATAAGTTATATGATATGAAAGATCGGAAGATCATTATGAGCAGAGATGTCACTTTTGATAAGGCTTTTATGATGAAGTCACATGTTTCTAAGCACACAGAGAAGACGACAAGAGAGGTTTTGTAACGGGTAGAGATTGATGCATCTTCACATTGTTCAGATAGTTATATACTAAAAAGGGTGTCATCTATCGGTGTGACAACGGGTGATGAGCCATTGGTTCATGTTCTAGATGATGAAGACACAGAAGAGAGTGAAACATTTGGTAGTACGGATAAGGAGACTCCGGTTGTAGAGTCAATTGTAACTACTAAACCAAAGAGGAATATGAGTAAGTGGGAATGACTTACAAATGACATGGTGCTTCCAAAGGTGAAAGCCATGGTAGCCTATGTACTACCGGTCATTGAAGAGATGTTCCTTCCACGGCTAAACATTGGGAGGGAGCGATGAAGGAAGAGAATACTTCGTAAGAATGAAACTTGATAACTTTCAAAGTTTCCTAAGGGAAAGAGGGCGATTGGTGGTAAATGGGTCTACAAAAGGAAACAAAGATCTCAAGATGATGTTACACTTCAAGGCAAGTCTAGTGGTGAAATACTTCTCCATTCGTATTCTACTGGCCTTGGTAACGAATTTAAATTGGAATTACAATAACTCGATGTTAAGACAGTATTCTTCCATGGAAAGTTGAAGGAATAGATCTATACGACTCAGCTGAATGAGTTTAAAGTTGCTAGAAAAGAAGACGATGTGTGTCAATTGATGAAGAGATCGCTATACAGTTTGAAGAAGTTTCCAAGATAACGGTATAAATGAACTATTGGTATAGAAATTTATAAAGATAGAAAGAAGGAAACAGTGTGTCTCTTTCCAATGGATTGATTTGGCCCCTCAAAGGGATATTGGAAACTACGGGCGACTTGATCCACGGTACGTAGGCAACCATTGATTTAGTGCAGTCGATGATTTGGTCATTTAGGACGCTTGGTTCGATTTGGTCATTTAGGGCGTTTGGTTGGTTTGGGTCATTTAGGACATTTATCTCAATTTGGTCATTTGGGATGCTTGTTTCGATTTGGTCATTTGGGACGCTTGGTTCGATTTGGCCCTTTGAGACATTTGGTTCGATTTAGTCATTTGGGACGTTTGGTCGATTTTGGTCCTTCGAGGCGTTGGGCTGTTTAGGTTTCTTGGGATGTTTGTTTGCTTGGATTCTTGAAAACATTTGGTGAGAGAGGGTTTTGTTTTGGGTCATTTGGTTGGTGGCTATGTTCGGGTCAGATTTTGGTTCGTTTGGTTGGGAAAATCATCACCGAGGTAGAGAATTGTGGCTCGAACGACTATGAAGCACGTTCAAACGAGCTCGAGTTTTAAGTTAAAATCTGCCTTAGCGTATTTGGAGACTCAAAGTCTTTCGAACGACAAACAATTTTTGCCTAAAAACTGATCCAGCATGCTGATTTGCTTGATGTCGTTCGAACGAGACTACGACAATGCAGAGGTTAATTTTGTGAGATTTGTTTAAAGCCTCTTGTTTGTCTCGAGATCCGAGTAATTGTATTTGGCTCTCCCAAGTATATAAGGGAGAGTTGAATTTTTAGAAGCCACTTTTGGGAAAATCTTTTGTGGGAGAAATTTCTCTGAGAGAGAAACCTCAATTGTTTGTAAAGATTGTAACCTTGGTATTGGAATAAACTCTCCCTCTATTGTATGTGGATGTAGGCAATTGTCGAACCACCTTAAATCATTTTTAGTTGTTGATTGTGTATTCATATTTGCATGTTTGTGTCATAATCAAATCAATCGGAGTTCGGCTTCCGTGACGCGGCTCAACAACATTTGCCTATCCCCTAAACAGCCCGCCTTATGGACTTGCCTTCCAAAATAAAATTCCACAAGGCCTGCGGCGTAGAGTTTTCGTACCACATGTGTTAAAATTTTAGGCCTGTTAGGTACAAAAAGTTCTTGGTTAGGGTTAGGGCAGTCCCCACCTTCATGCTTTAATAAATTACTATACTCTTCATTGCGAGGTTGAGTGAAAACTCGACTCAATCCCACCCGGATTTATCCTCATATGTCCACTAAACGTTATGCAATGACTTGTTTTATTAACAAATCTATCATAAACAAACTGAACGAACTCAACAATAGTCCCATTGAAGAACACAATTAATATGTTTATCAAAAAATAATTCATAGAATATCCTCTGTAACATTACCTATACATACTAAGAAAAAAGAACGAAAGAACAAAATTTGACAATCCTGTCATGCACGGGCGTCTAGTTTAGCATGCAAGAAAGCATACTCTTAAAACTATGATGAATACGAGTAGTTTGGCCTTTGGCAAGCTTCACGTTCGATTCTTTCTTTGTCTTTTGGTTATCATGAAGCAGATCCTTTATCTTTGGCACAGTTGTTTGTCTCTTGATGGTGAAAGTGTAGCTATTCAAGAACTTTTGCCTGGGACTAAGTTTTCTTTCAAGAGACAACGTTGAAGCACTGCGGCCTTCCCCATTGTTTCTCCGGAGTTTCGAATACTCAACATCAAATCCCGAGGGCATCGTGAAAGTGGATAAGTCAAAGCTAATGCCCGGATTCATCTTTGTCTCTACTCTCTATCTTCTTTCTCTTTCACTCTCTGAAATTATTATGGAAATATATGTTCATGTTCATGTATTTCATATTTATAGGCTTATATAATTAGCTTCTAGTCAGTCTGATTAGGTCTAAAAAAAGGGTTGCCGTTTTTCAATCCTAGTTCTACACTTCTACTACAACAAGAACACTTTCAAGGATTTGGGCCTTTGTTTCACTCATTGTTAGGCTTTAACTGTTGGACATGTGCATGTTTAAGTGGGTTTAAATCCACCACACTATGGTCAAGCTAATTTTGTATTCAGATCCAATCCGAGTTTGGCAAGAAATATAAACTAGAACCAGTAGGGATCCACCCCACAGAAAACTAACGATCTTACAAAGGTTGATGTTTTCAGCAATTCTCCGACGCATTCGCCGTCCTCTCCTCCTTATACTTCATTTCACTATGACTCCACTAGGTACACTAGAACTACTAATACCGCAAAACAAAACGGTGGGGACGACGTTTAACAATCTATGTTAAAAGTAGAATCCCATCATTATGTATGTTAAACATAGAAGCGTAAGTCCCCAAGTTGTTTTTTAAGCAAGATTGTTTAAAGTTTAATGTTTAACCATGTTGCACTTAACTAGCTAAAAAATCCAAGATAGACTCCAATAAAACATTGTTCTTCTTCTACAAATTTCCATTCTTCTAAATCAAATAAAAACCCAAATATCAATACAATTTAGTTATGGGATACCCAAATTCAAAATGGGGGTTATCGAAAAATTTGCATATAACCCCAGTAACCCCAAAATCGGGCTTTGCAATTATCCTAATTTTGCAAATGCTCATATGCTACACCAACATCATCAATCTCACTTAGCTTCTCGTCAACAAATACATAAAAAGTCTCTGTTAGACCCTTCAACAAACACATTGTATGTCTACTCATCCATTAACAACACTTATATAATTGAAAATCAAAATCGATAAAAATCTTTCATTTACTTCTTTGGAGCGTACCCTTTCTCAGTTGACCCCTTTTGGAAGACCCAAAATAAGGCCTTGAATGCTACAAAAAAAAAAAAAAAGTTAAGACATGAAACCAAGATTGTAACAATTGAATTGAAGGGTATAGATTGAACAATCGAGTTCTCCATCTATGATAATAAGAGCAGTGTTGGTGAGGAGGAGAAGAAGGGGGTCACACTTCTGAAAGAGGGAGGGGGTATTGGTGGTCTCTTCTGGGATTCTCTTGGCCATTTTTTGGCTGGTTATGGGGGGAGCTTAGCTCCTGTTTCTGTTGTGATGCATGAGATGCAATCCATCCATGAAGGGTTGCTGAAGGGAGTTGTAAATGGATTTCCTAGAATTATTGTAGCTACTGACTCAAAACTGATGGTGGCCTACTTTAGAGATGGAGTTGAGCCTCCTGGGAATGTTATCTTACTGCTCAAGCTATTATTAAAAAGATCATCTCCACTCTTGACAACTTCAACATCTATCATGTCTTTAGAGAAGCCAACTAATCCACAATACAAATTGAGAAACCCTAAATTGAAGAATAGTACGAAGAACACACAAATTACAATCAAATTCCCCTCAAACCCTAAGTCTCTCTTTTAGAACTTGAATTGATCTAACATGATCTAATCTTGCCCCCTTTATGAGGGTTACAAGTTCCTAGTTACAAAAGTAGGACAATTATGCGCTTAAACACCTAAAACAATAGGTTGAATCGCGCTTCTATTCGAACATAACAAATCTTTGTTTGAACAGAAAAAAATGTATTCGAACAAACTAAAAGTTTGTTTGAATAGAATACTCAGACATGTATTTCTTCAAATAGAAATAAAAGTCTAATCGAACAAAAAGAAGTGTTGTTCGAATAGAACACTCATATACCTATTTCTTCGAATAGAAAAAGAAGTCTATTCAAATACAAAGGGGTGTATTCGAACAGACTAAATCTATTAGAATAGACTTTAAAAAAACTCTAAAAAATACTCAGATCCTCTTGGATCATGGCCCCCCTCCCCCCTTTAGGAGCCTTGAGCTCCAGCTCAAGCTAGAATTAGAGATGTGGGAATGCGGCGATGCCCATTTCTCTGTTGTACCACTTCGACTTGCTAGGTAGTTAACCTTTCTTTCTAACTCGGAATGACACAATACCACCCTGTCTTGTAGCATAAACTTTCCTCTCAAGAATACCATCCTTCTACAATGGATCTTCTCTTTCCATCCATAAGTCATCAACTGATGGTATGAGAGTATCGATTGTAGAGTCTTCATCTAAAAGAGACAACTCAAACAGCTTCAAATACTCAGTATTAATCACTGAATACATCTTCATGAAAGGTGGCAAATCCAATTAGAATAAATTGTCACCAATCTTCTTGAGTGTCGTAAACGAACCATAACGAATAGGTTTAAGCTTCTTACCTTCCCCCATTAGCCGTTCCTTACCCAAATGCAACCAAACTAGGTCGCCCTCTTGAAAAGTACACTCAACCCGATTTTTGCCGTGTCGAGCCTTATACTTCGCTTGAGTCTTCTTCAATTGTACTTCAACCGCCTCATGAACCTTGCTCATCTTCTGAATGAAACGTTGAGCTTTAACTTGTTCTTCCTTCTCCTTCCCTGGCACTGTCTTGTCGCTAAGACTAAAAGCCAAAACAAAAGAGCTTTGAGGCAAGTACCTCAAACAAACTTTAAATGAAAACTTCAAAGTTGAACCATGAATTACCTAGTTAAGTGCAAACTGAAGATACGATAAACTTTCATCCCAAGTCTTAGGATGCTTAGAATAGAATCCCCGTAGTAAATATACCAAAGTGCAATTATCTACCTCTGTCTGTTCTTCAGTTTACGGATAAAAAATGGTATTTCTCTTTAACTTAGTGTTCATCATCCCCTATAAAGATCTCCAAAAATACCCCAAAAAGCAGTTATCCCTATCATAAATAATAGAAGAATGGAGCCTAAAATACCTCCAGATATCTCTGAAAAATAATCACACTGCTCCTTCCCCGGTGACCGTCTTCTGGTGTGGAATAAGAACAATCATCTTACTGAATCGATCCACCACCACAAACAAATAGTTATTCTTACACTTGGTCATGGGCAAACCACTCATAAAATCCATCGAAATACTCTCCCAAGGTCGGCTAGGAACTGATAATGGTAAGTACAGTCCTATCTTCTGATTGGAAGGCTTCGATATATTGCATAACACGTAGCCACGAACCACACAAGCAACATCCACCCGCATCTTTGGCCAATAGACATAACACCGCAAATTCAAAAGAGTCTTCTCAATCCTGAAATGACCTACCACCCGGGAACAATATACCTCTTGAATCTAATGCAAACAGTCTCCACCCTCAAGAATATATAGTAAATTGCACCTGTAAATTAAACCATCCTTCAATACATACTCGCGTGTCCTGTCTTGCAGCAACTTCTCATGAATCACACTGAGCTCTTTGTCGTCGTCATACTTTATAACGTACTCAGAATGAATAATAGGTTGTATCTGCATAGCTACCAACAAAGCATAAATAGTTGGTAATAGGGGTCGAGATAACATATCAACCATTTTGTTGTCCACTCCTTTCTTATACTTGATCATCAAGGTAAACTACTTTAGGTACGACATCTACTTCATATGGCGAGCTTGTTATAGCTTGGACTGCGTAGATAAGAATTGTAATAGTTTGTGATCGGAATGTACCACAACCTGCTTCCCTAATAAGTAACTCCGTTAATGTTTTACTGATTGATATAATGCGTAGAACTCCTTATCTTAGGTAGGATAGTTGTGTACTGCTCCTATAAACATCTCAGAATGGTAGGTAACCGGCTTCCCATTCTGCAAAAGAATTGCCCCCAATGCATAGTCTGACGCATCTGTCTCGACCACAAAAGGCCACTATAAATTGGGCAACGCTAACACTGGTGCATCTATAATCTTGCGCTTCAGTAACATAAAAGTCTTCTCATGGTGATCTTTCCACATAAACTTTACACCGGCCTTTGTCAAGGAATGTAACGGTATGGCTATTTATGAAAAACGCTGAATAAACTTCCGTAAATACTGACAAGAACCCATATCCATCACTGTATGGGTTCTAGGCCAATTAGTAATGACCGAGACCTTCTCTGGGTCGACCTTAAGCTCACCACCACCAACAATAAACCCCAAGTATACTAACTCCTTCTTCTGAAACTCGCACTTCTTCCCATTAAGAAATAGTTATTGTAATCGCAAAACGCCCAACACTTTACGTAAATACACAAGGTGCTCTATCATATTTGACTATATATTAAGATGTCATCCAAATACACAATCACAAAGTACCTCATTCATTAACTGCATAAATGTCGTCGAAGCATTGCATAACCCAAAGGGCATCACCAACCACTCAAATAGTCCTTGTTTGGTCTTGAACGCTGTCTTTCAAGTATCTTCTTCCAGGATTCTAACTTGATGGTAACCTGGCTTAAGATCCAGCTTAGTGAAAAATTGAGCCTTCTACAACTCATCTAAATGCTCCTTAACCCGTAGAAATAGATAACGATTATTCACAATAATCTTGTTCAGCGCCCGTTAATCTATACACATTCTCCAAGACCCATCCTTCTTTAGCACTAATAATAAAGGTGAACCACAAGATGAGCAACTTGGAGTAATAACTCTTTATTCTAGAAGTTCCTGTACCTATTTCTTGATCTCATCAGACTCTGTGATAGACGTCTGATATAACCCAATATTAGGTAGTGGCTGACCATTCACCAAGGTGATATCGTGCTCCACATCCCTCTTGCGCGATATCCCTTTTGCGCCCATAAACAAGTCTCTATACTCCTCTTGCAACTTCCCCATATCGGTTTGTTGCTTAAGAGTCATGACCAAAGTGGACAACACCTTAGCCGACGGACCCTCTTAAACTGGTTTCACCAACAATAATATAAACTTATCACACGCATTAACCAACATCTTCGCCCGAGTCACCGTTACTAAATTATTGGTAGTGAAATGTTCCTTCCAAGCATTGATATGAAACTCCTTCCCCTTCTTCACAAGACGGTACTTGTGAGCTCTACGGTAAAGGATTGCATCTCGGTCCCAAAGATAAGGGCTACCCAAGATGACTTGACACACATCTAACGAAACCACCTCACGCGTTACTTTGTCAATAAAATTTTCAGTAATCACAAACTTAAATGTACACTGCTTTGTGATCTTCAATTCCACGTCTTTCTAAATCTAACCCAATCCATATGGCTTAGGATGAGCCACAGTAGCCAAACCCAACTTCTTCACCACCGCCTCAGAGATCAAATTCTCCTAACTACCCAAATCAATGATGGCCTCGACTAAGCTCTGCTTCACTTGAATTAACATGAAAAAGTTCTTCCCGACTCGCCTCTTCGGTAGTTGTAGGTTGTTTGAACATTAGAGTAAGCTTAAGATTTGGCTTATCTAAATTTGGAAGATCAACAATCGTTGTGGCTAGTACACATTTCTTTTTCTTGCTCCTCTCCTCCTTCGGCCGAAGCTTCGGGTGAAGTTTCCAACATTTATCTTAAATGTGTCCATTAGCCTTATAATAACTACAGTAATTCCCCTTGGATGAAGACCCATCTCCTTTAGACTCCCCTTTATGTTCATTCTTCAAATTAGACTTGTACCCCGCTTTGCTCTTGTCATCTTTCTTGTCACTCTTCAAGTACTTACCTTCAATAATAACTACTTTAACGGTAGCATCTTTGATATTTTCCACATTAAAGAGCTTTAACTCTCTTCTAATGGCTCTGGAAAACCCCCTGTATATTTCATGAGCACCTCATACTCATCTACATTAATATCAAAAACCAACGCTTGGTTATGAAACTCCGTAGTGAATTATTGTACGAATTGCCCAAACTTTTGGCACAAATTGTATTATTTATACCATCACTCTTGTTCATGTCTAATTGGATAGAATTGCTTTCTCACTAAGACCTTTAACTCTTTCCAACTCAAACTTCCTACTTCGTGACATTTTCGATAGGACTTCCACTACGTGAGTGCATAACTTGTGAATTTCAATATAAAAAGCAAATTTCTGAGCGTTGGAATATTCGTAAATAGAAAAATGGGTCTCTAATCTATCTAACCATATATCCAACTTCTCGACATTTTATTGAACCATTGAAAATTGGAATTTCAATCTTAAAGTCGATACGAAGATTATGCATAGGATTCATTGACTTAACAATACCCGAGCGCTCCTTGACAGATTTGGCATCAATAGAATCATTATTAATCTCCTCAGTACCCCCATCTCTAGCCCCCTCCACAACCCCTTTCTTCTTCGAGCGTACTCGTAGTTTTGCCGAAACGAAAGCTTGTACGAGGTTCGTGAGAAGTAATTGCTCTACCAACTCTCCTAGAGTAGTAGTTAGGTAAGAAACTTTCATTCCCAAAGTCGTGAGACGATCTTCAGAGTCGCCCATCTCTAAATTGGCCTCTTCTTCGAGTTAGGTTTTCATTAAATCTTCAACAGACTCACTAGCTTCTCATTTATTTGCTTGAGTCGGTCATGTGTATAGATCATAAACCACAATCACCCCCGAGAATCGTTACTAAAATACTGATACCACCTAATCCATAATACAAATTAAAAATGCTAAATAAAATAATAGTACGAAGAACACACAAATTGATGGGAAAATTCCCTTTTAGAGCTTCAATTACTTAATCAAAATTAATTACAATCAAATTCCACTCAAACCCTAAGTCTCTCTCTTAGAACTTGGATTGATCTAATATGATCTAATCTTGCCTAGCTTTAGCCTTTTATGAGGGTTACAAGTTCTTAGTTATAAAACGATGATAATTATGCCCTTAAATGCCAAATATAATAGGCTGAATCACTCCTCTGTTCGAATAGAATAAGTTTTTATTCGAACAGAAAATGTGTATTTGAACAGACTATTTAAATAGAATACTTAGATAGTGTTTCTTCGAATAAAATAAAAGTCTATTCGAACAAAAAGGAGTGTATTCAAACAGACTAAAAGTCTATTCGAACAGAACACTCAGAGACATGTTTCGTCGAATAGAAAGAAAAGTCTACTCGAATACAAAGGGGTGTATTCGAATAGACTAAAAATCTGTTCGAATAGACTTTAAGAAAAGTCTAAAAAATACTTAAATCCTCCTGGATTACCAACAGATGTGCTAATTTTCTAGCATCCATTTATACTATTTTAGGTCTTTATACCCTCTCGCCTAGCTCCTTGCCTGCTCCCTTTTTGTTATTATGTTAAATGGGGATACTGAGGGCAAGAGGTACCCTAAATTGTAACTGCTTTATTATTCTTAATATATCTGGTTGCAGGGTCCTTACCTAACCCCAGTTTGCCTAGCAAAAAATAAACACAAAGGAGAAGAAAGACGAATGAGAAGAGATGGTTTAGTAGATCTAAACCTATTGGGATATTTAGTCTCGCATATGGCACATAGAGCCTTGCACCTCAAAATATAAGATCCTGGGGCTACTCCTCTCATTGCCAATTGGTTTTGAGATGGAACCTCCAGTTCTAATATGGTTTCAGGGCGGGCCTTTCTTCCACGTGCCGACGTGCTACTCTATGTCACCCTATCACGCCCTAAAATCTACTTTCTAATTAAAATCATAAAGCAAATCCTAAAGCATAACAAGTCGGGCATCCCACGGATGAAACCCCACATATGTAATATATTTCTAAAGAAATTAACTACATCTACTTATACCAAAGCAATGCAGCGGAAATAACTCAATTATTGAATAAAATGAATAAAATTCTCAACAAAATTTACTAACAAGAAAATAGATTACGACAATGAAATCTGAAATAAATATCATAAATATCCTAACAACTCAGCTCAGCGATCCAATAGAACTTCAAAGAATTCTGAAATGATCATCCAAGCCTCAGTACCCAAAACTACTATGCTCGGCCTCCTGTGAAAAATATAGCGCACAAGACGTCAGCAAGCACAATTATTACCGGTCACTGAACATGACAGACCGAGATAAAAAATAGATATTAATGTGATATAATATTCTACCTATATATATAAATAATGCAATGCTTACTGAGGAGATGAGGTTCAATTATTAATGTTGTTTTTAAGCGTTGGCGCCAATCGGTATTATAAAGTAGTTAAAGAGTGTTATTAAATGTGGGGGATAACTAACAGACGATGTACATAGGGTCACTTTTGATTTAGTAGGACCACACTCTCTTACCCTTATGTCCTCAACAGAAGTATATCCCTTATTGTCGAGCCAGGGATTGGCAGATTCCTTTTTATTATGCCAAGAATTAGCGGGGGAAATCACCGGATCAAGGTGGTCAAGGAATTTTAACCTGCAGGTCTGAAGCCTGATTTATTTTTACTTTTAGGGATCTAACCCACGGGATGCTCGCACAACATGTAGCTGAGAAGTAACAAGGACATAATTTAGGGGTTTGCAACCTGGGATACTGATAAGCAGTTACCGAATCTTTTGTTTAAGGAATCGAACCCAAGGACCCTGACAACATAGCCCTACTGTGTACATGACTGTAAGTTCTCCTATGCATGAATGATTTAAGAGACCGACACTCAATCAAAATGACCTATATGTCCTTGCTCTATAAGCAATGAGACTATATCATATGATTGGCGATCTTATGCTTAACGACCTTTCTACCCTCACAAGTATAGGAGTGGAGACTCTGTCGATGATTTAATACTCTGATTATCAATGATCTTTCCACCTTAAGTTAATAAGGTTATATTAGTGAAGTCCTATAATTGTGGCTAAGTTAAGCCATAAACCTCACTTTACACTCGTGAGATTTAGGCATCAATATATCTCTTAACGACAAATCTATATTAGACTTTAAAAATAATAAGGTTTTACCTCCTAATAGAGTGTATATTAGATACACCAACTCAAATAATCTATATTAGCATATCTTAACTTTGAATACTAATATTAAAAGTATCAACTATTCCCTGGTAACTAATCTCCTAACCTGGAAGGGATGTTTACAACTACTATGTACCAAAGTCAAAACTTGTGCTACTAGACACTATGGCCTTTAATAGTTGGTAACTAAAAATTAGAGAGCTTAGCCTAATTCCCTCCAAAAATTCAGATTGGTAAGAGATGCTTTAAATAATATTACAAACATTAGCAACTACATTACCACTAATAATTGGTAACTAAAGACTAGTGAAGAGATGCTTTAAATGATATATCAACAGTAGCTACTACTAGGGGGTCACCACTTACATAATATGGCTGCCATCAAGGATTACTATGGCTCTAAATAATGAAGAACAATTTGGTGGGAGTAAAACATTATAACTATATCTCGCGATCATCATAACCTAACAAATTAACATAACATATTTATTTGATGCATACTTAAATTGTATTAATAATTCTATGCAATCCATGGATGTTAAATGCTCGGTGATAATGGTACTTGCCTTAATCGACGAATCCGGAGTTTATAAGAGAAAGGAAATCTTCCCTTAATGCTCCAATAAAATACAACAATTCCCCAAAGTAATACAGAATTTGTAAAGATGTTCTCTCCTCTCTCTAATATTCTAGGTTTGCTTGACGGCTATAGCTGTGGAATAGTTGCATTTAGAGATGAGTTGAGGTTCTAAGGAGAAGAATATTGAGGAGATTTTGTGGAGAATTTGGAAGAGAATTTGGTGAAGTACGATGGTGGGTTTGAATGGGTTTTGATATTAGGAGTTGGGGAAACAAGAGCTAGGATAACATAAAATAGGTGCAACCTACTAAACAACAACGGTTACCACTACTAACATGAAATGAGTTATTATAAAGGGGAGAGAAAAAAAAAGTGGGGTGCTATACACCCATATATTCGTCTACGTGTTGAGCTCAAAATTTTTATTACACGTGAGAGGGTGTGTTGAGATATATAGTCCCACATCGGGAACATAAAGCTTTGCACCTTAAAATGTAAAATTCTGGAGCAACTATTCTCATTGCCAATTGGTTTTGAGATAAAATCTCCAGTTTTAATAAAACCCGAAACTTCTCTTACAATGATTTTTGATGAGGAAGAAGAGATCTAAGAGAGAATACAGGGTTTGTTGGTTGATTGCAGGAGAGATTGAGAGCAGTTTGAGGGGGTGAAAATAGGAATTGCGGTGGACGGACATTTCCTCGTCGCTGATGTCATATAACGTTAGAAGCTCCATTTTCTACCGATATCTATGTGAAAGAAGACCTCCTCCTAACGTCGTCAATCTTGATTATTAATTTTTATGATTATTTTGGGTGATTTAAATGTACGCGTTACATAAAGCCTAACTAATCCAATGGTCTAATATTTTAATACTACTAGCATTTGCTTAACTCTAATAAAACAACGACATAAAAAGTTATGCTTTTTTTTAGTATATTATTTAGTAAGATTATGAGAATATATTGACTAATGCATATCAATTTTGAATTTTTCTAAAATAATTATGCACTTATGACATGAAATATTTGCAAGGGAATATCATAGGAATAAAGTTTAAACTGAAAACAATAAAAAATCATACCAATTTGTTTGAAATTAAATTAGAAGATAAAATAGATTTTGGTCGATAGTTAGATATGTTTATGTTGGGTGTGAACTCGAATGACAAGAAACAAATTTTGAAGTTTGATATTGTCGAAGTCGTTCGAACGAGCTTCAAACTCATTCAAGCGAGATTATCTATTTTTGTAGTTTGGAACTTTAATCGTCAAAGTCGTTCAAATAAGCTTAGATGTTGTTCGAATGAGTTATATCTTTCTAGGGCTGGAGAGCAACTATTGTTAAAGTCGTTCGAACGAGCTTGGAGTCGTTCGAACGAGCTTTGTATAGGTTTGCCTTGGATATTATTCTGAGACGTTGAATTTTCCTCGAGATCCATTCTACTTGTATTTTAGTTCCCCAGTATATAAAGGGGACTTAGTTTATTTATTTAATATCTCCCTTTAAGTGAGTTTAATTCTAGAGACCTAGAATTTGAGATACTCCATTAAAGATTGAGAAGCTTGGAGAGATCGTTGTAACCTATTTGATTATCATAGTAGATTATTCGGGGAGTGGTTTTTTATCTATAAGGGTTTCCACTTCTCTCCTCTGGCAATTTTTGTAACCTTGTTGTTCTTGGTAGATTATTTCATCTGTTAGGGTTTATTCAGCGAATCATTCTTGTCAGAGAAGAGAGAGTAGCTACCTCAATTTTCAATAATTTATGTCAGAGTAAGTGGTACATGGCTTGTGTGGTAAAGAGCGATGGCTGATCAGGAGAAGTTGAAGATTACGAAGTTCAATAGATCAAAATTTAGAATGTGAAAGATGTAAATCGAAGATTACCTCTATCAGAAGGATCTTAATTTACCACTAGGTAGAGCTGTGATGATGCCAGCAGAATACGATGCTCCTAAGTAGGCAAGATTAGATCGTAAGGCGCTTGGAACTGTTAGGTTAGCGCTGTCATCTCAAATTCTATACATGATCTCTAAAGTTACGATAACAAAGGGTTTGATAGAGACGCTGCCCACTATATACTCGGAACCGTCTGGGGTAAATAAGGTACACCTTTTATTGTGCTTGTTTACTTTGAAGATGAAGGATAATGGTAGTATGCAAGCTCATATCAATGAGTTCAATACCATTCATACTCAACTGGAATCTGTTAAAATTACTTTTACCGAGGAGATGAGAGCGTGGGCACTTTTAGGGCAAATGACTGAGAGCTGGGAAGGGTTTATTACAGCTATGAGCAACTCATCGGGGAAGGAAGACATCAAATTTGATACTATAATTTCTTTGATTATGAGTGAAGATAATAGGCGTAAAACATCTTAATCCTCTTTGAGTTCAAATGGTAGTGTGTTGAATATCGAGGAAAGATGGAGGTCTTACAGAAAAGGGCCAAAATTTGGAAGGGGTCGATCACAGTCAAGAGGAAAGTCTAAGCCGCCTGATGCGTATTAAACTTATGGAAAGAAAGGTCGCTTCAAGCGAGATTGTAACCCTTCTTCAAACAAAGATGATGAGGAGAAAGATACAATAAACCTTACTGAGGAGGTTAGTTCTGACGAGGCTCTACAACTATCATGTGATGATGTTAATGGATCTTGGATAGTTAATTCGGGTGCCTCTTTCCATGCTACTACGAATGTAGGTCTCCTAACCAATATTATTAAATGCGACTTTGGTACGGTCTTTCTTACAGATAAGAGTGTACGTAATATTACTGGAAAGGGAAATGCTAGGTTGTTGTTACCTTCAGGGGGAACGTTGGCTTTACAGAATGTGTGAATTGTACCTAAATTGGGACATAATCTTATATCGGTTAGCAAATTGGTGGATAATGGCAGATATGTGAGTTCCTTTGGTACAATATTTTGGAAGGTTACAAAGGAAGCTATGGTAGTAGCTCGAGGCTTGCGACGAGGAACGTTATAAAAAGCGCAAAGTACAATTTTTACTATTTATGCAGCCACTCCAGGGATTTATACAAGTACGTGGCATAAATAGCTCAGTCACATGAGTAAAAAGGGGACGAAGATGATGGTAACAAGATAAAAGCTAGAGGCTCTTACTGAGATTGATCTCAAGTTTTGTGAAGAGTGTATTCCTACGAAGCAGAAGAAGGTCAGTTTCAAAATATCTAGAAGATCAAGGAAACTTGGAAACCTGGATCTTGTACACACAAATGTTTGGGGACCAGCCAAGATATCTTTTCTTGGTGGTTCCCATTATTACGCTACTTTTATCGATGATGCTACTCATAAAATGTGGGTCTACTTCGTAAAGAACAAATCAGAGGTCTTTGATAAATTCAAGAGGTGGAGGGCTCTAGTTGAAAATAAAACCAGTTTGAAACTGAAGTACCTCAGGTCGGATGACAGGGGCGAATACTATAGTGACGAGTTTGAAGACTTTTGCTCATGAAACAGGATTAGGAGATAGAAGACTATTCCTGGAACACCGCAACAAAATGGTGTTGCAAAATGCATGAACCGAACAATAAGCGAAAGAGCGAGGAGTATGAAACTCAACGCTGGATTGCCAAAATGTTTTTGGGCGGATATGGTTAGTACGGGGCGTACTTGATTAATAGATGGCATTCAATGGCTTTGGAATTCCTAAAGAAGTATGGACCAGTAAAGAGGTAAACATTAATCACTTACATATTTTCGGTTGTACATCATATGTGCTTTATAATTAAGATGCAAGGACCAAGATAGATGCAAAGTTGACGAAGTGCATATTCATTAGATACGGTGGTAATGAGTTTGGTTACCAATTTTGGAATGCAAAGAATCGAAAAGTTATTCGGAGCCATAATGTTACATTCAATGAAGAAGTCCTGTATACAAACTTCAAAGTATCAGTGGAAAAGAATCAAAGTGAAGCAGCGGAAAGTATCGACATTGATAATAATAAACCCTCTCGAAAGGTTTATGAAGAAGTCGTGGTTGAGATCGATACATCGGATCGAGGCGAGAAACCTAATGATCTGGACATTCCAATAGCACTTCAAAAGGAGCCAAGAGTTATAAGAATTCCGGCTAGGTATGTTAACTCCTTAAATCACTTGTTACTTACAGATGGTGATGAATCTGAAAGGTACAAGAAAGCTTTAGATGTGGAAGCCAAGAGAAAGTGGGAGCTTGTTATGGATAATGAGATGCAGTCATTATCAGTAAATTGAACTTGGGATTTAGTTCAGTTACCAAAAGGGAAAAAAGCATTGCATAACAAGTGGGTATACAGACTAAAACAAGAATTTGACAGTTTAAGGAGATTCAAGGCTAGACTAGTGGTTAAGGGCTTTCAGCAAAAAGAAGGCATTGATTTCGGTAAGATTTTTGCTCCTGTTGTGAAGATGTCTACTATTGAGGTTGTGATGAATATAGTTGTAGTTGAAGATTTGCATCTTGAACAACTTGATGTCAAGACAACTTTTCTTCAGGTAACTTTGATGAATAAATTTATATGAAGCAGCCAGAAGGGTATTCAGTTAAAGGGAAAGAAGATCTTGTGTGTAGGTTCACGAAGAGCTTATATGGTTTGAAACAAACACCGAGATAGTGGCATTTGAAGTTTGAACAATTCAGGTCCAGAAATATTTATTCGAAGAACAATGTGGATCACTGTTATTTTATCAAAAATATAGGGAACTCGTATATTATTATACTTTTGTATGTAGAAGATATGTTAGCAGCAAGTGCTAACATGGGAGAGATTATCAAGTTCAAGGAACAGTTATCCCAGGAGTTTTATATGGAGGACTTGGGTGCAGCAAAATAAGTTCTTAGTATGCGTGTTACAAGGGACAGAAAGCGGTGAGAATTGAAGTTATCTCAAGCTGAGTACATTGGCAAAATACTTAAGCGGTTCAATATGGATAATTCTAAAGTTGTTAGTACACCATTGGGAGGTTACTTTAAATTATCAAAGGATTGTTGTCCGAAGACGCAGAAGGATCGCGATGAGATGCGGAAGGTTCCTTATCAATCCGCGATTGGTAGCTTAATGTATGCTATGTATGAGACTAGATATTGCCCAAGCAGTGGGAGTTGTTAGTAGGTATATGAGTAATCTAGGCCAAGAGCATTGGAGAGCTATAAAATGGATACTGAGGTATCTAAAGGGGACTCGAGATATGATATTATGTTATGGGGGTTCTCAAATATGCTTACAGGGTTTTGCTGATTCTGATATGGCGGGTGACATTAATAGGTAGAAAAATACTAGTGGTTTCATTTTTACATTGGGAAGCGGTGCAGTTACATGGGTTTTTAGGCTACAGAAGATTGTAGTTTTTTCTATAATGGAGGCAGAATATGTTGCAGCTACAAAAGCGTGCAAGAATATATTTTGGCTTAAAGGGTTTATGAAAGCGCTTGATAGAGAATAACTTTCTCCTAAGTTGTATAGTGATAGTCAAAGCGTTATACACTTAGCGAAGAATTTGTTTTTTTACTCTAGGACCAAGCATATTGGTATTCGGTATCACTATATTCGCTCGCTACTCGAGGACGGTGTGCTGAAACTTGTGAAGATTCATACTGATGTGAATCCGACCGATATGTTTACGAAGGTGGTGACTTTTCAGAAGTTGACGATATGTACAACTTTTATGGGTCTTCAAGATTGAAGGTCCAGGTAGTGCGAGTAATTTATTTGAAGATCTAGAGATGGGTTACGGGATTCGATTTCAAGTGGGAGATTGTTGGGTGTGAACTCGAATGTGAAGAAGAAATTGTCAAAGTCTGATATTGTCGAAGTCGAGCTTCAAAGTCGTTCGAATGCGATTATCTGTTTTTGCGGTTTGGAACTTTGTTCGTCAAAGTCGTTCGAACGAGCTTAGATGTCGCTTGAACTAGTTATATGTTTCTAGGGCTGGAGACCAACTATCGTTAAAGTCGTTCGAACGAGCTTGGAGTCATTAAAGCGAGCTTTGCGTAAGTTTGCCTTTAATATTATTTTAAGATGTTGGGTTTGCCTCGAGATCCATTCTACTTGTATTTTAGTTCCCTAGTATATAAAGGGGACTTTGTTTATTTGTTTAATCTATCCTTCTGAGTGAGTTTAATTTTAGAGACTTAGAATTTGAAAGACTCCATTAAAGCTTGAGAAGCTTGGAGAGATCATTGTAACCTATTTGATTATAATAGTAGATTGTTCGGGGAGTGATTTTTTATCCTCAAGGGTTTTTCACTTCCCTCCTTTGGGAATTATTGTGTCCTTGTTATTCTTACTTCATTGTTTCTTCTTTTAGGGCTTATTCCACATATTGTTCTTATCAGAGAAGAGAAAGTAACTACCTCGATTCTCAACAGTTTAAGCATAAGTTTGGAATACAATAGGACATGGGAAGAAAAGGTGATGAGACTCAAATAGAGATGTTTGATATACAATAGGGGATCGGATTAGATATTTGATGAGAAAGGGAGGAGACTCAAATATATGTTATACTAGTACTACCCGTGACCAAGTCACGTCGACGCGCCTTCGACGCTATATCATTTTTGTTGCAGCATATTTTGCTTTATACTATGCATGTTTTATGGACTATTCTTTATTCTTTTCTTATTGTATTATTTGGTTCACATTTTTCATTAACAATGGCTTGCAATGAATGGCTCATTCTATGCACTTGGGCGTAGAATAGTCAAAGATGTGCCTTGAACACATAACAAAGTGTGTAAAAAGTGTCATTTGTTTCAGATATGGTATATATTCAATTTCCTGTAAAGGTTCTATGTTCTAGCAGTTGCAATATGTTCAATGGAGCCTATTAACCATAAGAAATGCATATTAGATCTAAGCAACATAGATAATCAAATTTATACAATTGCATTTTGTAATAGGTTCATTGCCATGATTAGTTCATTGAAGTTAAACCAATACTATATTACAAAATTAGGAAATGTTGTTCCATTAGACTTGATTGTTTAAAACGACAGCCTTTCGTCATATTAGCAACACTTGAAATCTAAACCAGGATATGTAGAAATTAAGAGAGCAGGTTTTGTACTTGGATCGAGGAGAATTTGTGAAAGTTCCTTCCACTCCTGAGATCAGGAGACTTGAGAGTACCACTCTCCACAAGTTTTTGTCTTGCTATGAGTTTGGTAAGTTAAGAGAAAGAGAGCAATATCTGCTCGACTTCTCCAGTTCTCCAAAAACATGCTCCCTCCCTCATTTTCCACCATTTCCCCTTACTCTATTTGGTCTGCTTATCCCCCATCTTCGAATGTGCAAAATTTGTAATCAAACAATGGTCATGCATATGAAATAAGCACCTTTGATGTGTTTTTGCATATATATATGTTTAAATCTTGTTTTCCTTTATATAGTTTTTACCCTCATAATATGAATAATGCATTGTATTCTACTTCTAATGCTTTAAGAGAATTTAAATTCACATGATAAAATAATCCCCTATTATATTTACAAAAGGAAACTGATTTAGACACGCACAAGATCTGTTATTATGGTACCAACACTTGGTCTACGTACCTTACTGATATTGGCCCCTAACATGCTAAGACACACAAAAGCTACAATTTAAATGGGAAATCATTCTTTACTATTCACTATTTATAATAATGTTAAGCAACAATATTAAAAGGTGCTCCCAAATTCGTTTATAACAAAAGATTTGGTTATCTTGTTAAAAGATAATACTAAGGGGAAAAAATCAAAAGTAATCACTCAATTTCTCTTGATCTCTCCCTTATTGTCCAACAAAGAACACCTTATAATGAAACCGATCACCATCCATTTCAATGTAAACAACAATTGGCTTTCTCTCTATCGGGAAATCTTCCAACTTCAAAATAACCACCATAGTAGACCTCACAGTGGTTCCTTGGCAGATAACTATTTTATAGATTAGCTTCCTTGGTAAGGTTTTATCAGGTGAGGCTTGATAGTGTGCATAAAAGTGCTTTTGTTCATGCATGCGCACCGACATAACTCCTAGGATAGAATAATTATTTGAGATCTCATCAATGACGAATACTTTCTTGCCAATTTTTTACCTGTAAACACATGATTCCCACGATCTGGATTAGTTGGAAAGTAATGAAAGAGTAAAAAGATAATGTATATACACAAAATTAGATCGTTGTGCATCTATGCTATCTATAGTTCCAAAAAAGTAAAGAAAAAAGAATTGAAAACATGCTTAAGTAGTAAAAACATATGCAACTTGTAAAATGGAAGGGCTAAACCTTAGAGCATGACACGTTTAGACTGACGATATAGATGTAATGCCCTGTACAGATTCTAACCTTAAAGACTGATTAAAAATATCAATGAAGATTTGTGCTTAAACTTTAATTTTACTATGTTGAGGAACTACGTGCAGTTCGACATATCGAACTACTTGAAGAAGAGTCACAAACATAGAGAAAAGCAGAGAGAAACCAATCTACAGAAACCTCTCTTGAACGTTATGTGGTATGCTTTAAAAGAACAAACAAATTCAACGTGGCATCACACAAAGAGACGCAACTCAATTTTTTTGGCTATTTATATGTACTTCAAAGTTGGAATGAACCCTTAAGATATCCCTCCACCAAAAAAGCCTTGAAGATATGAAAAACTTTTTAGAATCCTAAACCTTGATTTAATTGGTTCCTAGCATATGCAATGATTCTTGCAAACATAGGATGCACTAAAATAACCTACAATTACCAAGAGAATTTGAGAAATGGTGAACTAAAATTCCTTTCGAAGATGTAGTCCTAACATATCTCATAAACAAAGTCAATAAAAATAATTTTTGTCTACTTAACTTTTTTTGATTTGCATAATGTGATTTTTGAATCCATAATCCTAATTATGATAGCCTTTTGAAGTAACAACAACCGATGTATCTTCCCCTTTTCATATTAAACTTTTCATCGCTGAAAACATTACTTTAAATCCTCTAATCCTTTCCACTCATATTCCCCAAAAACTTTAAGAAATTATTGTTCTTCTCAACTAATTGAGATAAAGGACTTGATCAGATACAAACCAAACACAAGACTAAAGAGAAAGTTTGGGATAATTCAAACCACATACAAAAATCAGAGATCATAAGAAAAGAAAACTCATGCCTAATTTTACTCATGGGAAATGTACAATTTTATCCATCCATGGGTAGATCTTGCTTTCTTCTATAATAAAGACATTACTAGCATAGAGCATTGACCAACACAGTAGAAGAAACTTATAGAAGATATGTTGCCCAATATCTCCATAATCCATACCCATAATCATCCACAATTTTTTTTTATTTGAATCAAAATAAATCCATCCCTAGTTTACCTTTTCTTTTCCCCACTTAAACCAATCCCAACTCATTTTAATCCGATCATTTTTTTATGTTTTCCCCACTTTTACTATTTGTTGACATCCCGAACTTTTGTTCCCTCATATAAGTATTCACAATTGCCCAATTGTATTGTTGGGACACTGCGAATCTTCCCAGTTTTAGGGCCATTAAGATAATAAAGACCAAAATTATATCTAATTCCAACCACAAAAAATAACTAAAGTACGGATGCTTGGTGTTTCTCAAGTTAGTCGTAATTAGAAGAAGAAAAAAATCTTGTAATTCAGATGATCATAATCCAGGTTACTTTGGCGTGGCTTTATCAAGATAACTTTCGATTTATTTTGTTTATTTGATCATAACCAAACTCCATATTGGTCGTATACCGACCTACAATGTGTCGATACTGTCCAGGTTTGACTGTACTTCATTTTTGTGTATTCTAGCTTATAAGTCTTCTAATGGGTTTTAAATAATGGGTTTATGGTAAACAACAAATTGAATAATGGGTTTTAAACAAAAACACCTACACCTCTTTAATTAATTAAATAATTCCTAAACTTCTACCAAACATCAAGAAAGTGAATTTAAAATCAACTTAAACACACAAATAAGGTATGCATGAAACAAACCAAGCAGCAACTCACCGTAGAGTAGACGATGTTGAAGCAGCAACAAAACTGATTAAATTTGGGTTTTAGGGTTTATTGGTCTTTAGACCTTGCACACCATTAATGGTTGCTTTAGAACTTCTTCGGCCTCCAAATTCTCCTTCTTACGCACGATTAAAGAGGAATATACATTAATTCATCATTTTTAAACTCGATCGCCGAAAACATAGAGAATTGGGGATGATGACAATTCTAAGAGTACCAAATAAAAGTATAGGTGGAAAGTATAATTGGAGAAATATCTGATAACTGGAAAATCACAGGACTTGAGAGAGAGAGAGAGAATCACAAAGATGTAAATCTTACAGTGATTAGACTGGAACTTAATATTTCCTAAGAACACCTGACTCCAATTATTCGTTGTCGCACAAATGTTGGATCCACTTCTTCTTCGACTCTGTTCCTATTCTCGTGGCTTGCCTCGGTAACGAAGATAAACAAAATTAAATGATCAGACTTAATATTGGAAAATAAACAAAGCTTCGTAACGAAAACCATAAACAAATTAAATTAGGTAGAGATTCTCAGCGACACAGAGAGTCCGAGCGTCTCCTTCTCCTTGCCTTCACGGCTTCGCCTTTGTTTTTCTTCGCTTCTCCTATGGTGTTTCTCTATTCACATTTGTTCTCAGAATCAAACAATGGAGGTAATTGATCGATTATAAACTGACGTCTTAAAAGGCCCGCAGTGCATGGTGTACCGTTAAGTACAAGGGTAAACAGGGTCGTATCCCTAGAGACTTGTGGTGCGAATTATATTTCGAGCTACTAGTTTTATCCAATAACAACGAGTTTGTGTAGGTTTTGAAATAAAAAGAAGAACGAAACAAATTACAAGATAAATTAGAGTGGAAACTAAGATATGGATTCCACTCCACCCTTTTTAACCGTTAGATAGCTTAAATAATTAAAGTAAATTACGATTTCCCGTATCGCATATCCTTGGTCGGGCATATGCAATACATCAAAAGATACAAGAGATTTAGTAATTGGGAACTACCCATAAACCAACTTACTCAACCATGGTCTGGTTGATAAGTATGGATTATGTTCTCTTCTCCATGTTCCTAACCTATCTTGTTATGGTCCAGCAAGATGGTTACATAGATTCATTATTTCTCATAATCCTAGCTATGGTCAAGCATAGGATGAAGGAGCTTCCTCTAGTCTTGGCTAAGAAGATTAACTACTCATCCCTTCCCTTTGATCATTATCATACTACTATTACTACGATAAAATTAAAAGACAAGAACAAGAGAAGAACAAAAACTTTATTGCTTATTAAACTTTGATTTACACTCTCCAAGATGCTCTCTCATGGGTGGGATTCCCCTCCTATTTATAGAGTATAGGAAGGGTTTACAAAATATTACCATTAATATAAAATCCCCTAAGCAATGCCTAAAATCATGCATATATATTACAACTCATGAGAATAATATCTATATCTAATTCTATTCAATGGGTTTCCATGAATGGGCCTTTGGTTGACAACTTCAAATAAGAATCATTGTTGGAGTGCATCACCCTTGTTCTTCGCTAAAAACTAAAAAAATATACGACATGTTTATCATGTGACCGATATCTATAAATACAAACAAAAGCACTATTAGTGTCACATTTATTTAATAAATGACTAGGTAGATATAAATTTAGGAGTTGTACACGTAAATATTACGTGTGTATCAAATACCCCCGAACTTATATTTTGCTAATCCTCGAGCAAAAGTAAACCAAAATCATTTCTGCATGTTACGAGGTTACATTTAGCGTATGCAATAAGCCGTTAAACCTCCAGGTTTAGCCTGGTAGATGAGTATTGTCTCGTGAGGGTTTGCAGTGACTATACCCACAAAAGTCAATAATGACATTTTAAACAATTCTAGAATATACATAACTAATTTCATGTGAACTTAATCTTACTTAATTGTGACAAAAATATACCAATGAAAAAATCCATAAACTTGTTATTCTCCCAAGTATATCAAAGAAAATTTTAAGCTTATCCGAAACTAGAGGTACTACCTCAAGATTAGAAAGAGATTTAAGTATTTTTCTTTAGCTATATTTGAGTGTACAATGAAAATAGTTTTATCACCTAATACGTTGTCTAGAATAATTTACTCAGTTTTTAGTAGTCTAGTTCTCACTAGAATAAATTCAGCGGTCAGTACGACAAGTGCCTTAGTCAATTCGTCTTCCTAGAATTTTTTCTTTTCTTTTGTAAGCCTTTTCTTTTGAGTACTTTGTTTCTTAGTGAAGCCTCCGTAACAAGGAGTTTTCGGTCGACAATCCCTGCCAGTTGGCGAAGATTGCCAGGGTGTGGTTCCCTATCATGACCTACACTCAGGATTCTCACAAGTAATATTTTTTTATGCTCCTTTCACATAGTTCATGGTCAAACTTGAGATTGGTGATAATTTTTCTTCTTTCAGTTTTTAATCAAGCCAGTAGCCTTGCAGCGTGAAAGTTTTTAGAGCACATTTAGCTTTTTTTTATTTTTTTTATTTTTAGGAATTAACTTATTCTTAGGCAGTTGTCTCCCTTGTAGCAAACTATTCCTAACATAAATGCTAAATTTTCCCTATAATGAGCAAAAATTTATTGAAGATATTAATTGCAAAACTACAGTGAAGTGCACGTTTCCAAAATATGTCAAGTTAACTTGAATTAGTTGCTAATAAAAAGATAGTATATCTAGCTTAAGATATTCCAAAATATTCTAGTGTATACTTGGTACAATTTCAAAATTTAGGTTTTTCCATAATATTTATGTCAAGGTAAAATCAGTTTAAGTGTTTGGAAATTTGTCGAAAATATATCATAAATTGTTAAAGTGCCATTATTTCACTTTTCTTCAAAAAACATATCAAGAAATGGTTTCCTACCCCCAAACTTAAATCAAGTATTGCCCTCAATGTTGAAGAACAAGAAAATTAATGGAAGAGAAAACTAAAATGTTTCACCTGAATGTGTCAAGGGTTGCCTCCCAAGAAGCGTTAAGTTTATCGTCTTCAGCCAGACAAATGTACCCCATACTTAAATGATTTATAATGGTACTATAAGGGTACATAATATCAGATTTGATATACTAGATCATTTAGAAATGTTAGCTCTTCACTAAAAGTGTAGGACTCTAAGTACGGTTTAATCGTTGGCCATTGACCTTAAAAATATTTTTCGTTCTTAAGATCCTCCACCTCTATAGCTCCATGAGGATAAACAGTTTGAACTACAAAAGGGCCGTACCAACGAGAACGTAATTTCTCAGGAAATAAACGTAGCCGTGAATTGCAGAGTAACACTTTCTGATTAGGCTCAAAAGTTTTACGAATAATCAGCTTATCATGAAAAGCTTAAGTTCGTTCCTTGTAAATTTTTGAATTTTCATAAGCCTCACGACGAAGTTCGTCAAGTTCAGAAAGTTGAAGTTTTCTATGTGATCCGACTTTCTCCACTTCAAAGTTGAAAGCCTTTGTAGCCCAGAGGGCCTTGTATTCCAATTCTGCAGGTAAGTGGCAAGCCTTCCCAAAGACAAGTTTATAGGGTGACATACCAATCTGGGTTTTATAACCTGTTTGATATGCCCAAAGGGCATCATCAAGATGATCAAACCAATCTTTACGATCGGTTCGGACAGTTTTTTCTAAAATTCTTTTGATCTCCCGATTAGATACTTTGGCTTGACCACTTGTTTGTGGATGATAAGGTGTGGCAACTTTATGAGTGATGGAGTAAGTTTTTAAAAGATTTTGAAAGACACGGTTACAAAAATGTTTACCACCATTACTAATAATTGCCCGAGGCGTGCCAAAACGATTAAAAATGGTTTTCAAAAATTTTACCACGGGCTTATGGTCATTCCTTTGACATGGAACCGCCTCAACCCATTTAGAAACATAATCAACTGCAACTAGAATGTAAAGGTAACCGCGAAAAGAAGGAAATGGGCCCATAAAGTCAATGCCCCAAATATCAAATAGTTCAACAATAAGAATGTTGTTCAAGGGTATCATGTTTCGATGAGAAATATTCCCGGTCCTCTGGCACCTATCATATTTAGAATAAAAGGTATGTGCGTCACGAAAAAGGGTAGGCCAATAAAGACTAGATTAAAGGACTTTTGTAACAGTTTTCTTGGTCCCAAAATGTCCTCCGCAAGCTAAGGTATGGAAAAATGTTAGTACACTATGGAACTCATCATTTGGGATACATCTCCTAATCACTTGGTCGAAACAAAACTTATAAAGATAAGGATCATCCCAACTAAAACATTTAACCTCGTACAAGAATTTGGTTCTATCTTTCTTTGACCAATGGGCAGGTTATCGTTACGTAGTAAGATAATTAACAATATCGGCGTACCAAGGCAGTTGTGAGATAGCCATGAGCTGCTCATCAGGAAATGTCTCTAAGATAGGGAGAAAATCTTCAGCACCCTCAGTGAGAATTCGAGATAGATGATTCGTAACCACATTCTTAACACCTTTCTTATCTCGAATTTTGATATCAAATTCTTGAAACAAAAGAATCCATCTGATTAACCGAGGCTTGGCATCTTTTTTAGATAGTAAATACTTTAAGGCCGCATGGTCGGTGTAAATAATGATTTTGGATCCAACAAGTTATGATCGAAATTTCTCCAAGGCAAACACAATGGATAATAACTCCTTCACCGTGGCAGAGTAATTTAACTGTGCGTCATTAAGCGTGCGACTAGCATAGTAAATAATATGAGGTTTATTATCTACTATTTGCCCTAAAACCGCTCCAACAGCGTAATCAGAAGCATCGCACATGAGCTCGAAGGGAAGTTCCCAATTGGGAGGTTGGATGATGGGGGCTGAAGTTAATAAAAGTTTGAGCTTCTCAAAAGCTCCTAAAAATGCATCATCAAAGTTGAAATCGGTGTTCTTAGCAAGTAAATTACACAAGGGCTGGGAAATTTTACTAAAATCTTTGATGAACCGGCGATAAAACCCAGCATGCCCCAAAAATGATCGAATGGCCTTAACCGTTCGAGGTAGAGGTAAATAAGAGATAATGTCGATCTTCGCCTTATCGACTTCAATCCTTTTGTTGGAGATAATGTGTCCAAGAACTATCCCTTGTGTCACCATGAAGTGAAACTTTTCCCAGTTTAACACCAAATTAGTTTGTGCACATCATTCTAGCACGAGCTCTAAATGGTGTAAACATTCGTCAAAAGACAATCCAAACACTGAAAAATCATCCATAAAGATTTCAAGAAATTTATCAACCATATTAGAAAATATGTTCATCATACAACGCTGGAATGTAGCGGGTGCATTGCACAACCTAAATGGCATACGTCGATAAGCATATGTTCTGTAGGGACACGTGAAAGTTGTCTTCTCCTGATCTTCTGGGACAATGGAGATCTGATTGTATCCAGAATAACCGTCAAGAATATAGTAATATCTTTTTCTGGCTAAGCATTCAGGCATTTGATCAATGAAAGGAAGAGGAAAATGATATTTCCTTATGACCGTGTTCAATTTCCTGTAGTCGATACATACACGCACCCAGTGGTCGTGCGGGTGAGGATTAGGTCATTATTCTCATTCCCAACTGCAGTAATCCCTGATTTCTTAGGTACAACCTGAATGGGACTAACCCACTTACTATCCGAAATGGGGTATACGATACCCGAGTCCAAAAGTTTAAGAACTTCCTTCTTCACCACCTCCATCATGGTGGGATTCAACCTCCGTTATCTCGCAAGAATTTTTAGCACCTTCCTCGAGATTGATGCGATGCATGCAAACAGCCGGGCTAATCCCCTTCAAGTCTACTATAGACTACCCTTGGGCTGATTTGTGTCTTTCAATGACACCCAATAATCTACTTTCTTGGTCAATATTGAGGTTGGAAGCAATGATCACAGGCAGAGTGTTAGAATCACCTAAGAAAGCATACCTCAAAGTCTTAGGTAATGGCATGAGGTCTAACTTGGGTACATTAACAATGGATAAAATAGGCAAAGTAGTGGACGATTCCAGAGGTTCAACATGAAGTCTCCATTTGGACTTGTTAAAAATAAGTGTTGAGTCGAGTAGAACATTAAGCTCTTCAACAATCAAATTTTCATCAAAGTCTTCTCCAAAGTTCACAAGACAGGATTCTAAGGGGTCCTCAAAAAATGATTTAAGGAACGAGTTGTAAACTAGGGAGTCAATCATATTCAGCTCAACCATGTCATCAGAATGAGGGACTTGAGTATTATTGTTAAAAACATTGAGCTTGATCTTCATGTTTTCCATTAATAGTTGTAAGACCCCATTAAAGTAATTAATAATGGCATGAGCAGTCGCAAGGAAAGGGTAACTCAATATGACGGGAATCTCACAGCCAGAATTCTTTACATCTTCAGTGTCCAAAACAACAAAGTCTACAGGAAAAATAAGAGTATCAACCTTGATCAAAATATCCTTAAGGATACCACATGGGTATCGTATTGACCTGTCACCCAATTAAAGTATCATTCGGGTAGGTTCGAGTTCTCCAAGTCCTAATTCCTGATAGACCGAGTAAGGAAAGACATTTACACTAGCCCCTAGATCGAGTAATACCCTATCCACTTTGTGATCTCCAATTTTACAAGGGATAGTTGGGCTTCCTGGATCTCGAAGCTTAGGAGAGGTTAATGTCTCAGTCAAGAAGACTTTCTTGTGTACATTGATTTTCCTTTTCCTAGTGCACGCATCCTTAAGGAAATTGGCATATGCAGGGATAAGCATGATGGCATTGAGTACTGGAATATTTATATGAACTTGCTTAAATGTATCCAATATCTCGTCAAAATGAATCTCTTTATTAGCCGGAAGAAGGCATTGTGGATAAGGTACATTTGGCTCAAAAAGTGCCTTTTGTAGGGAAATAGAGGAGGTAGGCAGCTCCTTAGATTTATTAGAAGGTTCACTCGTACCGACCTCATCCTCAATAGTAACGGGTGTTGGCTCAACCCTAGGCATTTCAACTTGATTATCAACTTGTCTACCACTTCGAAGAGTTGTAATGGCATTAACCTGTTTTGGGATTGAGCTAGAATTAAACCCCGGTGGTCCTTTCAGATTAGATACAGGTTGGCTAGGTAGCGTACCTGGTGGTCTCTCATGCAATGCATTTGCCAATTATCCTATCTTAGTCTCTAGATTAGAGATAGATTGGGATGTAGAATTTTGATTCACCAAAGTCTGTTGTTGAAATTACATCATTTGTTGCTGAAATTGCAATGCTTGCTTTTGGCTTTCCATTGATTGTTGCATAAAGAGAGCAAGGGTATCTTCTAAAGATGGTTTGGGTGTAGCGGGTGGGAACTGTTTGGATGACTAAAAAGATTAGTGAGATACCTAAGGATAAGATTAAGATAGGGGATTCCTAGGAAAATTATGACCCGAGGTTTGTGGCTCTTCAAAAACATGAATTGGGTTGGTTGTTCTTCCACGAAAAATTTGAGTGGTTCTGCCAAGTTGGTTTGTACGGGTCAAAGGGCCTCTTGTAGGTATTATTCAAAGCATTTACTTGTTCTTGATTGTCATTTATTTCATTGAGCAAGGGGCACATTTGAGTCACATGGGTTATATCATAACAAACGATGTAACCCTGTTGCTGAACCTAGTTCACACTACCCTTAGATTGATTCGTAGCCATAGCCTCAATTTTTTGGGTAAGAGTATCTAAGTAGGCTTTGATGGCCATTTTCTCACTCACTTCGCATATGCCACCTTTCTTGGTTATACAAATATTTCTATGTGGATCAAAATCCTACTGCTGAGAGTTCTCATCCAATGTCTCAAACTCCTCATAAGCTCTATCAGGTTTAAGGTCCTGGAATTTGCCACTATGCATGGATTTTATCCTATAATGATTCTCAGAAGTTATTCCACGATAAAAGATCTAGGCTAGATATTGCTTCTCAAAACCATGATGGGAACATTATGAAAGAAGATCTTTATATCTTTCTCATGCCTCGTAAAATGTTTCACTCTCATTTTGAACAAATTCAACAACTGCATTTCTAAAAACGAGGGTTTTTCCCATAGAAAACCATTTGGTTTTGAACTTGGTCTCCATTTGATCCTATGAATTGATAGATGCTGGTAACAATTAATCAAGCCAATGACTCACCTTATCTTTTAGCGAAAATGGGAATAAACGAAGGCGGACGGAATCCTCAGTAAAATGTTGATATTTGGAGAGCGCATGGATTTTCTTAAACTCGTAGACGTACTTATAAGGGATCTCAGAATCAAGCCCATGAAAAATAGGTAACATTTGGATCACACTAGGCTTGATTTTATAATGGCTTGTCGTGACAACTGGTAACACAATACATGAAGGTATATCACTCACCACTGGGGTCCAATAGTCCCTAAGAGATTTGGCAGCAGCCATGATTGGGGGTTCGACTTCTAGCTCAACAATAAGTTCAATTGGGTCAGCTCTATATGAATTACCCTCCTCCGAAATTGGAAAAACTCGAGATGGATCACTTTCCTCCCAAATCGGGGCTCCTAAGTCCTCTATTATATTAACTGGGTGAGGTGGTCGCCCTCTCCGCTTAGGCTAAGGTAGTGGCCTGTAAATGGGCAAAGGTTCTGGTAAGCTTCCTAAACGTTTTCCTCCACGTGTCCAATTGATCATGCACAACTAATAATCAATAAAATTCGGCACCCGGTGCAGTAAACAATTAATCAAACCTAAATTTTAGCACATCAACGTTTTTTAGAAGAAATAATTAGGTTTTCCCTATATTCTTCTATCTTCAAAATGGGTACGATGGCAAAAGGTTTTGGTTCCTATACTCCCCTGCGTCACTATACTAGTACCAGCTTAAAGTAGATGTTCAGTCCTCGCGCCCGAGCTAGTCACCTTATCGTACGTCAGCACTCGAAACGGTGACGTCGTAAACCTACAACCAGTATTTTGTAACGCTAGGCTAGGGACGCATTCTACGAACCAGTATTTATACCCCGGTCCGGTACACCTATCTGTTGGGTGATGAAATCCAGCGGGAATCTTGCTACTCTTTTTTATTAACAGTTATTTTGAGGTCCGGGACGTTCAATTTTCATGTGATACGAATTTCTTCATATCCCTAATGGATGGTCCTACCTGTTGGAGAGCTTTTTGGGTGATGAAATCCCGCAAGTCTCTAACAGTTTTTATCTTTACTAATGTTGGAATGAAAAAGAATATTAGACACAACAATAAGTCAATCCAACCATAGTAAATTTTTTATTAGAGCAGCGTGTATTTACATAGTCCACACGACTTTATATGTCATAGTGCCGGGGCGGAGCGGATATGTACCCCTTCTAGATGTCAAGTTTTAAGAAGTACCAACCTACGGGAAGTGTTTCCCGGTGTAGCTGTGGCCGTCTCTTCACTTAGGGGGCGAAAGAATGAAGTGCCCCTTCACTTAAGGGGCACAAGAAGAATAGATTTGATGATGCTTTTAGCTTTGCATATTGTCCATCTCGTTTCCAACTTTGAGACTATCCTGCAAAACAAGAGAAAAATGATTAGTGAACTTGCCACAACAATATTAATTCAATTTCCAAGTTTATTATAGTTTATGATGTCCTAATTTTCAAATATGCATATCTTTTAGCTCGGTTAAGAGATATAATTAAATAATATCAATTTGGAAAAATAATTTAGAAAGGAAAGACATTCAAGAAGGAAGTTTTCTATAATTTACCTTCCCTACCGCTCAAAACAAGTGATTAATGAACACGGCATCCTATACAAAGACTATTTTTACTATTTTTTCAAAAGGCTATAACTCACAAACGATTAAGCAGAAAAATATGATCTATAGCAATTCGAAAAGGGTTTTGAATTATCAAAAACTTTTGTAGCAAACGTATTTCCCAACTGTGAAGTATAGATGATCAAAAATGGTGAAACATTCAGGGATAGACTTCACAACTACTGTAGCGCCAAGAGAGTTTGAGCCAATCACTCAATCACTTTGTTTCCGGATCCAAAAAAATGAAAAGAAAAAGAAAAGAAAAATTGGCTTAAAATAAAACATCTTAAAAAATAAAACGCAACTTTGCAAGTCCCCGACAACGGCGCCAAAAGCTTGATCGATTATAAACCGATGTCATAAAAGACCCGCAAGTGCACGGTGTACCGGTAAGTACAAGGGTAAGCGGGGTCGTATCCTTAGAGACTTGTGATACGAATTATACTTTGAGCTACTAGTTTTATCCAATAACAACGAGTTTGTGTAGGTTTTGAAATAAAAAGAAGAACGAAACAAATTACAAGATAAATTAGAGTGAAAACCAAGGCATCGATTCCACTCTACCATTTTTAACCGTTAGATAACATAAATAATTAAAGTAAATTACGAGTTCCCGTATCGCATATCCTTGGTCGGGCATATGCAATACATCAAAAACTACAAGAGATTTAGTAATTGGGAACTACCCATAAACCAACCTGCTCAACCATGGTCCGGTTGATAAGTATGGATTATGTTTTCTTCTCCATGTTCTTAACCTATCTTGTTATGGTCTAACAAATGGTTACATAGATTCATTATTTCTCCTAATCCTAGCTATGGTCAAGCATAGGACGAAAGAATATAAATATGCAATATTCTGGGATAAAGAGAAAGTAATTACTCTAAGTAAGCTACACAATCTACACTAAGGCTACATTGGGTGGAGCTTCATCTAGTCTTGGCTAAGAAGATTAGCTACTCATCCCTTTGATCATTACCATACTGTTATTACTACGATAAAATTAAAAAAGAAGAACAAGAACTTTATTACTTATTGAACTTCGATTTACACTCTCTAAGATGTTCTCTCATGGGAGGGATTCCCCTCCTATTTATAGAGTATAGGAAGGGTTTACAAAATATTACCATTAATATAAAATCCCCTCAACAAAGCCTAAAATCATGCATATATATTACAACTCATGAGAGTAATATCTATATCTAATTCTATTCAATTGGCTTCCATTCATGGGCCTTTGGTTGACAACTTCAAATAAGAATCATTGTTGGAGTGCATCACCCTTGTTCTTCGTTTAAAACCTGAAAAATGTACGACTTGTTTATCATGTGACCAATTTCTATAAATACAAATAAAAGTACTATTAGTGTCACATTTATTTAATAAATGACTAGGTAGATATAAATTTAGGAGTTGTACACGTAAATATTTCGTGTTTATCAGCAATCATAAGACTTTAGATCAATTCCTACCATGGAGAAAGAGAGAGAGAGAGCATACCTATTATGTTTGATTAAATCCATAGTCATCTTCGTCATTTCCTTCAAAGTTAACAGAGAAGATGGAGAGATAGGGAAATGTTTCATGCTGAGAGAACTTTCGGTGAAAGTAAAAAAATGAAGAGATGCGACTGGATCAAATTCTTAATTAAATTGAGTTCGAGATACGATAATACGTACTTATCGTGGCACAACATTATGCTTACGTGGCAGAACGGGAATCACTTCCCCTAATAAACTTAAAACAATTTTACACCTTTGATCTATTTTCCCCGCCTCGAAAGACTCATCAAATGGTGTTTGTCTTGATACATGTACCCTAGAATGTAATATAGACTAGTACTACCCGTGGCTCGCCACGATGAACACGTCGACCTACCTTCGGCGCTACAAAATTATCTATTAACGCACCTTCGGCGCTAAAACTCGCGTACCAAACTTTTGATGCTTTAGTTAAGATAGTGGGAGTTGACCTACATTTTTGCAAAGTTACATAACAGTAAAGCACATGCATTAAAACACCTCTTGCACCACAATTAATCCAGTTATTGAGCAAAACTTGGTGAATGTACGATAAGTATGTCGATAGGCGCTTCAAAATTGCATAAATAAACTGCATATCCTCCTTAAAAACTTTGTAAAGCGACTCTCATATATCTAAGTTTCAAAGAACATGCACATAAAATATTTGACCGTGATCTTAACGTTAAAAAAAAAATCTAACACTAATTAGATATGAATCATTACTTCGCATCTATTACAATCCCCGATAATATTTAGAAGTGCACCACAAATCTAGAATTTGTGTTCGATTTCAATCTTCGTTCATTAAACATTAGTTATCTCGAGTTGAAAAATATGGACAGCAAAATATGCAGATAAAACATTTAATAGCAATATCGTTATTACAATCTTCAACTACATACATAACAAATACTTGAGGCTTAAAATTGGTTTTCAAAGCTTGTTACACTTCAATAACATATATATCAAGACCCTACCAACAAAAAACAATAGTGATACTCAATTTCCAAGCTTACCTGAAAGCGGCTGCAAGGACGAAAGTAAAAGTTGGGATGATGTTAGCCATGGCAGCAGTGAGAGACGGAGAGTTGTAGCGAATACCAACAAATGATAGAACCTGGGCAAAACACACCCTACAAAAAATAAACATATAAGTGATACTTTAGTCATAATGTATCATGAGATACTAACATTTACAAAACAAAGACCCTATTTAGTCGTCCCATGAACTTCTTTAGATGTTCATCCGTCTAGAAAATGTCTAAATAATTTACAAAGAGGGCTAAATTATGTAACTCAATGGGACTAAGGATGAAGAATCTGTGAAGGATAAAGATGGTAAGCGGGGGATTTTTTTTTTCTACAAAGGGAGAATCATAGAGTGAGTACCTAAATTGATAACATGTTTAAGAGTTTAAAGAATGAGGATAGACCTTTCTAAAATGAAAAAAGGGAGGAGGAAGAGACTGTCAAGAGAATTATAGTAGACAACATAGACGAACGGACTCAATCCTCTTGACATATAGATGTTTTGCTTAGTATAGTTATTCCCACATCAGTGAACTCTGCGGCCATCATTCCTGTAAAGACCAATACATCTTGTAAATCCAAAACCATCTCTCTCTTTAGGCCTTTGAGTTCATTGTTAGGAAGGAAGAAAGTATTTGTAATATGATAGAAATTTATTAATGTTGTAACGGAAACTCCATATGTGGAGAGCATCATTTCTAATTAGTTTAACAATATTTTTCTTAATTTCTTTTGTTAAATATGCTCCATTAAACAAAGTGATTCTTCCTTTAGAATCATATGTGGGAAATAGGAGAAGGATGGAGAGATAAGACTAATAATACCCACACATAAAACTAAGTTATTTATACTTGAGAGTTGAGAGTTGAATTATTTCTTGAATAATATAATACATGCAGTTAATGACTTGACGATTAATATATCAATACTACAATTGATAGATAGATACGCGTGCAACACCAAAATGAGAATTGAGCAATGTACAAAGTCGTATGAAATTATATTTATCATTATCATCATCACAGTCCAACTAACATGTACTTACCTCAGGAACATGTTTTTCCCCCTTTCTGTTAGCCTCATTTTTGTTGTTGTGATTGTCTTCAGGTGTCGACAGCGAGTTAGCCATGAAAGAAACTTATTGAAAATTCAATGAAACATCCATTATCAAGAGTATAAAGAAAAAAAATCAAGTAGCTCATTTTAAAACATCAATGAGGAAAAAGTACTCAATGGCGTCACGAAATCAAGATGCAAAAGGCCAAAAAATTATGCAAAATATACGCCAACTGTCACTACTGTAACATTAACTATGATAATGTTAGTGTTTGAGAAGGGGGAAAAACACTATATACATATAGTTTAATAACTACTGGAACCCAAACAAAATATACAGATTCCAATTGACAGATAGATACAACAAGAATTATAGAGTTCATGATTACTTGGTACAGTGAGTTGCTTTCAAACCTATTTCACAATTTCCTGAGTATGCAAGGATTTCTCTGCATAGCTGATTTACACCAATAAAGCCATGAAAAGAAAAGCTAGAGAATAAGAAGAACTAGAGAAAGCTCTAAGGGTTTCAAAAACATGAAAAACCCCATAGACTAGTTTCACTTTATATAGATTTTGCAATACATTCTAGAGTTTTCTATTTACATAAGAGCTGAGAAGACTTTCAAAATACACAAAGTTATATATTCTTGATTGAAGAAAATCTTCTAATATTAAAATGTCTTGGAGAAGAATTAATCTCTATTTTTGGCAGTTTTATATATTGTATGATTTGCTGAATCTTGAGGATCTTTGAGACTTCTAGAACCTTCTTGTTGTTGAGAATCTTTAGAATCTCCATCAAGATCTCTAGGATATTTACTATCTTTATCACCCCCCCCCCCCCCCTTCAAGCTGAGTAAGGGTGAACACACACGAAGCTTACCTCGAAGAAATGAGAATTACGCTTGAGAAAGAGGTTTAATCAAAATGTTGGCTATTTGATCACTACTTGGAATATACCTCATAAATATATGTCTAGCTATAACATTCTCGCAAATGAAGTAATAGTCAATCTCTATGTGCTTGGCGCGAGCATGAAATATAAGATTAGTCGTCATGTAGATGGCACTTTGATTATCACAAAATAAAGTAACCAGATGAAAGATAGATATACGTAAATCCCTAAATAAAAAATAAATCCACGTCAATTCAGCAGCGGTGGAAACAAGTGCCCGATATTCTGCTTCTAAACTAGAGCGGGACACTGTTGGTTGTTTCTTGGTCGACCAAGAGATTGGATTGTCACCAAGAAAGATCATGTAACCAGTGGTAGAACGCCTTGTTGATGAGCAACCACCCTAATCAGCATCAGAGTAGGCAAAGATTCGTAGTGGAAATCGATTAGAGAGAAATATCCCCAATAAAAGAGTGTCTTTTACATATCGAACAATGCACTTTACAAGACGAAAGTGCTCAACAGTAGGATTATGCATATATTGACACATAGAGTTAACAGTAAATGCCAAATCAGGTCTAGTCAGAGTTAAATATTGTAGCGCACCAACAATGCTTCGATACAAGGAAGGATCTTCAAAGGAGGTACCATCTGAGGATAACTTTGAAGTCGAAGGAAGAGGCGTCGAAATCTGTTTGCAATCAATCATGTTACAACGCTTCAATAAATCCTTGGCATATTTAGTTTGGCATAGGAACATACCTTTAGATGTACGCACAACTTCGATACCCAAGAAGTAATGAAGATCTCCCAAATCCTTTATGGAAAATTCCGATGAAAGTGTAGCAATAAACTCTTATAATAACGTGGAGGATGAGCCGGTAAGAATGATATCATCGACATAGACATGTAAGAAAATGACACCTTCATGAGAATGTTTTGTGAACATGGAAGAGTCCGCCTTGCTACGTGCAAAACCAAGATGCAGGAGAAATTGACTAAGTCTATCCGACCATGCACGTGGTGCTTGCTTTAATCCATATATAGCCTTGTCAAGTTTACATACATAATGAGGCATTGCCGGATTGACATTCCATGGGGGCTGCTCCATGAATACTTCCTTGTGAAGGACACCATGTAAAAAAGCGTTCTTGATATCAAGTTGTCTAATTTTCCAATCAAAATGTAAAAAAGCGTGACACTTAAAACAAGCCGAATAGTGGCAGGATTAATTACAGGGCTGAATATTTCTCCAAAATCAATACCTTGAACTTGATTTAATCATTTTTCTACAAGATGCGCTTTGTAGGGATCATTAGATCCATCTGGCATGAGTTTAGTCTTATAAACCCACTTACACCCCACAACATTCATAGATCGAATGCGAGGAACAAGTGACCATGTCCGATTGTGGTAAAGAGCATTCATTTCTTCATTCATTGCATCATGCCAATGAGGATGTTGGGAAGCTTGTTTATAGGTGGATGGCTCTCTAATTTGATCCAAAGAAGCTACAAATATAGCATGCCAAGGTGATATAATGTCTCGAGAGTGAGGATATCGTTGTATAATGTAAGGTTTGATTGAAGTTGATGGATTGGGATAAAGTGTATCTGATATGTTGGCGTACTTCAGATTGGGTTTAGTTATTCCAAGCTTCCCTCTTGTGGTCATACCATGTTGGTTGTCATTAACCGGAGGTGGAGGTGGAGGTGAAGGTGGAGATGATAAAGGTGTTATAGCAACACATGGTTAATGAATTGGAGGTACATTAGGACTTAGGTTCGGGTGGAGTTTAAGTGTGGCATCCCCCCTTGAATTTCATCACTTGGGTGATCTGGATCGTTTGAAGCATCTGTATTTTTACTTGATTCATCACCAAAATTGCTAGAAAAACTTGGAGACGGAATTGACAAGGAAAGTGGATTGAGGTCCTGTAGTTGGCCATTATCATCATACACAATCTCATTCGATGGTGACCCAGAAGGTGGTGATATACAATCTGCAACACAAGGATTAGTAACTCCAGATACATCTCTGAAACTAACAAGGTTAGTACTAGAGGACTCTGAAGAATGGCTGGTAAAAGGATAGACATTTTCATCAAAAACGACATGTCGAGAAATGTAAATTCGACCGGTAGGAATATATAAACATCAAAAACCCTTATGTTGATTGCTATAGCCAAGGAAAACACACGAAAGACTTTTTGCATCAAGTTTATTTGTAGAATATGGACGTAAATACGGAAAATATAGGCAACCGAATGTTCTAAAATAAGTGAAGTCTGGTTCCTTACTAAATAGGAGAAAATATGGTGAAGCGAGCTGAAGAATGAGCGTTGGTAAACGATTTATAGTATAAACAGCAACAGCAAAAGCTTCATACCAATATTTAGAAGGTACATGAGCATGGAACATCATAGTGAGACCACTTTCGGTAATGTGTCGATACTTTCTTTCTGTTCTTCTATTATGTTCTTGAGTGTGAGGACATGATACTTTCTTTGAAATATCACATCCATTAAGGTAGTCATTGAACTTGTGACTGTTAAACTCCAAAGCTCTATCGCATTGAAAGATTTTGATCTTCTGACTCAAAAGAATTTCAACAAGTTTTTGAAATTTAATAAAAGTTTCATAAAATTCAGATCTTTCTTTAAGAGGGTAGATCCAAGAGTAATGACTAAAATCATCCAAAAACAAGAGATAATAACGATAACCACAAATAGAAGGAATAGACGATGGCCCCCAAATATTGCAATGGATTTTATTGAGTAACTCGTTACAACGAGAATCATTTAAAGAAAAAGGCAACCGCCTACTTTTACCCAAGTGACAACTTGAACAAACCAAACTACTGCTATCTTTATTGGACTCGAGAATATCTAATTTACCACTACTTTGTAACTTGACCAAGACTCTAGAAGACAGATGAGACAAGCGTTGATGCCATCGATCAAAATTTGCTTTCTTATGCGACGAGCTAACAGAAGAGAGAAGCGCTTCCTTATTGGTGTCTAACACGTATAAGTTGGATCACCTATTGCCCGTTCCCAGTATCTTCCCTGTTTTCCGCTCCTCAATAAAAAAACCAGAAGATGTGAATTCAACATAACATTTTAAATCATCAGTAAGTTGACTAACTGACAATAAATTTTTGGTAAGTTTGGGAACATGTAGAACATTATTGAGAGTAAAGGAGGAGGAGTGTGTATGTAACGGGACAGAGCCAATATGAGAAATAGAGATAGAGTTCCTATTACCTGCAATGACCTTGTCAGTACCATAATAAGATTGGAGTTTAGAGAAGTTACCTTCATTGTTTGTCATATGTGACGTTTCACCACTATCCGAGTACCAAGCTGGTTCGTGTGGATCGTCAATAGTCATACTAGCCAATGCTTCAGGTATCTCATCAGATTGGAAAGCATGATCAAATCTTTTATAACATTAAATCGCCGTATGATTGGCTCTCCCACATATCTGATAAATAATCGAGCTTGGCTGTTGAACCAATGATGTTGGAGAAGATTGTATCGCCTTATTAGCATTGCTTTGGGGCTGATGTGCATGGGGAGTCGAGGAACGATAAGAATTAGAAAACCTTCCTCGACCTCGACCTCGAAAGGATCGCCCACGACCTTGCGAATTATATTCACCTCCTCTTTGAGTAACATATGCAAATTCCATAGGGGATTTGTGCAACAAACTCATTCGCAAGTCGTAGATTTTGAGGCTAGCCACGGCTTCTTGATAAGAAGGAATCGGAGGTTTTGCTAGCATTGTCGTAGTGAAGGACTCATAGTTAGGACCTAGTCCTTGGAGAAGCCAATAAGACTTGTCTTCATCAGGGACTGAACAACCAATAGCTCCAAGTGAATCGCAAATATTTTTGAATGTTTGAAGATACTCATCAATCGTAGAGTTCCCCTTCTTACACTCTTGAAGAGCGTGCTTAAGTTACAACTCGCGAGCCTTTGATTGTTGGGCAAGTGTCGATCCGAGAGCTTTCCATACCTCACGAGAGGCTTCAAGCCCAACAACATGACTCAAAATTTCTTTCGAGAGAGAAGAATTGATAAGCATAACACGAGCTGATCATAATACTCTCATGTTAGGTACTCGGGATTAGGTTGTTCCTTTTCGTCCAAAACAACCATTTTCGGTGGTTGTGGATGACCGCTATCAACAAAACCGATTAATTTCTGACTGCGTAACATGGGAAGAAATTGACTCTTCCATAACAGGTAATTTGTGGAAGTAAGCTTCACCGAGACCATTTGATTGAAGGAAAGAGAAGGGGCATTCATTGCTGTATTCGCAAGTAGGTTGTTGTTCGCCATGGATAAGGATCGAAGACTCAATTGAGCAAGGGCTCTGATACCATAAAAAGAAAAGATAGAGAACAAGAAGAACTAGAGAAAACTCTAAGGGTTTTAAAAACATGAAAACCCCATAGACTAGTTTCACTTTATATAGATTTTGCAATATATTCTAGAGTTTTTTATTTACATAAGAGCTGAGAAGACTTTCTAAATACACAAAGTTATATATGCTTGATTGAAGAAAATCTTCTAATATTGGAATGTCTTGAAGAAGAATTAATCTCTATTTTTGGCAGCTTTATATATTGTATGATTTGTTGAATCTTGAGGATCTTTGAGATTTCTAGAACCTTCTTGTTGTTGAGAATCTTTAGGATCTCCATCAAGATCTCTAGGATATTTACTATCTTTATCAAGCCGTAATTACAAATCCAAAATAGGTAATCCCTAATTACAAACATAACATTGAAACCCTGGATCAAACATTGAAGAATTAAAAGCAACAAAAGGCAATCACTAAGCAAATATCATAACTTGAATAACTTAACTTATAAGAATACCCGTCCATAATCAATTTAGCTTGAAACTGTATGCCGCTTTTTATTAGCGAACCAAAGTTCGGGCCTTTTAAATTTTTGGATGAATAAGGGAATGAACTATATACAGTATATTTAACTTGAATAATTCAAGCAATACCAATTTGTATATTCATTTATACATCAGTAAGGCTTAATTGGGATAGGCAGAAGATGAAAACTACACCAACAAAAGATACAAAGCACTAACCCTGATGATATTCGAATGGCGTGCCTTTGGCGCTAAGCTACGAGTTTTCCCTTTACAAACTGTAACTCTAGCTTCGGGCACCATCCATTCCCAATACTAAACTGTATTCTTCACTATACTCATGAAAGCATGCCTTCAAGCATTGAAATAGGGGTTGTAGCAAACAGAGTTGTATAACTATGTGTAAAACGCAATGCTTCAAAACCAGTTAACTATATACAGTATATTTAACTTGAATGATTCAAGCAATACCAATTTGTATATTCATTTATACATCAGTAAGGCTTAATTGGGATAGGTAGAAGATGAAAACACACCAAAAAAGCATCGAAATCGTTGAGTTTGCATATTAATACAATAACGATGAGAGAGAGAGAGAGAGAGAGAGAAATATATATATATATATATATATATATAGGTACCTTGCTTAAAAAGAGAGAGGGGGACGCTAATGGGAGAGACATCTTTGGGAGAGATGAAACCAACAACAACAGGAACAACAAGTATAACTGAAATAAGTAAAATCAATGGAACATATTAAACCCAATTCCTGAATTAAAATTCTTTGAAGCCCGCAATTTGAAATGTCCCTGAAATGTTAACTCTTTGATTCGAACAAAATGACAGCAGATAGGCAAGCATTGTAACCCGAAACAAACCTTAAAATCCAGATCTCTATACACCCAAACTCGAACCCTCAATTTCAAACCATTGAAGACGATTGCAGAACTCAAACCAACTCAAACATTGAAAATGAAATTAATTGTTTTTCTTACGGTAATAAAAACCAATAATTCGAAACAATGATCTGTTGTAATTGAAACCCTCGATCCACAAATTTGATACATAAGATTGAAAACCACGAATCATGAACTTAGGGTTTCGGGTTTTACCACTTCGAAGATTGATTTGAGAGCTTGAAATCGATTTGAGAAAGTTTTGAGATCGCTCTCTAATGGTTGCGAGATCTAAAAGATGATGATCCAAAACCTTGAATCGATGTTATAATATCTAGAAGTCCTTACAAATAAGGGAGAGGGAGAGATGAAGAGTCGGGCTTAGTTGGGAGAGATAAAGAGAATGACTAATGCTAAACTACATATTTTCTGTGTTTTGTCCAAAATACCCATAAGCCAAAGAGTTAAATAAATCTAGGCTGTCTATCTCCCTCCTTCCTACCCCAACCCCCTCTTTATCCTTGAGACAATGGCGAATGTGTCTATAAGAAAAACACAATTGCCTAATGTATAATAGATATGAGTAATTAACTTAAAATAAATGACATATTAGCCCTTTTCGCGAAAACTGCCACGTGGACCCTCTCATAGTGGGAGAAAAGTTTATGCTTTTAACTAGTAAGTATATATATAGATAATGCGAGAAGGTAACATATAATTGTGGCAAGCGGCAACTCGATATTTCAATACTCCTCTCTCTCAAAATTTATGACGACAAATAATTTTGCAACAAACTTAAGATCGATGCCATTAATGTGCAACTTGTTATAAAAAGATTTGAAGAAAAGTTGATTGCATGTTCGAAAATTTTTTTTTGAAAGAGATGGAGATTGATTATGTGAGTTGTGGGAGGCAAAGAATATGGGGTTATCAATCGCTGCATTCTATTTTGTCGTACAAAATATTTCATAATATCTTTAGAAATCACATCTTATTCGATTAGATCTTACTAATTAACCAAACAGATTTACAAGAATCGTTTATCATATATTGTAGACGTCTACTTTAATCATGCAAGATAGCATGTTCTTAACACTAAGTTGAAGACAAGAATTAGTTTTGCCTTCAAAAGCTTCATGCTCGATTCTTTCTTCGTCTTCTGTTTCTCGTGAAGCAAAATCTTTATTTTTGTGGCAATTGTTCGCCTCTTCACAGTGTAAGTATAGCTATTCAAGTACTTTTGCCTGGGACTGAGTTTCATTCTAAGAGAAAACTTTGATAAACCGTAGCGTTCCAATATGTTTCTCCTGCGTTTTGAATACTCGGCATCTGAGCGCATTGTGAAGGCGGATTTAGATTGTAACCCAATGCTAGGATGCATCTTTCGCTCTCTGAAATAATTATAGAAATATATGATCATGTATGTTGTATTTATAGATTAATTATTGACTTATATATAAATATATGATCATTTCCTTATTTATCTCAAAACTAGAAACAGATTCGATTTTTAAATCCTACAAAAGGAACACTTCTAGACCTCTAGTTCTAAAACGTCAAAAACCCTTTCATGGCTTTGGGCTTTTGTTTTACAAATTATTGTTGGATCTAACTACGGGTTCGAAGTCTGAACTCAAACACGATCCAACAATCTGCCTCAAACTTCGGTTTGGAGCTAAAGCCCGCCTAGAAGGCTCTAGATCTGGAGCTTTGTGAGGCGGGCTCCAAGTATCTGCTCAGGCGTTGGGTGCCAACGCCGCCTAACGAACTTTTCCAATAGCATGTATGATAGTAATGCTTAGCTAACCCAATGCTCAACCTTTGTCTAAATCATTGAAAATGTTTCTTATAGCAGATATTTATTTTTTACTGTAGGAGCGGAACTATGGGGCAGAAATGTTGTAATGTTTCGCCCAAAAAATTGCAGATATTAAAGCATCTTTTGCTAAATTGATTCGAACTTGATTCAATTCAAATCTGTGGCAAACACAACTATATCTCAGTACTCTTTTGTCTCAAAATTTATGACGAGAAATAATTTTACAACAGACTTCAGATACCATTATTAATATGCAACTTGCCGAAATATTGTAGACTTTGCGGATGGGCATTTGCTTACGGACTACCCGTCAAAAGAAATAGCATACAAAAAGATTGTGGAAAAGAAGTTCGCACTTTCGAAAATTTTGAAAGGGATAGAGATTGATTATATGAGTTGTGGGGGCAAAGAATATCGGAAAGGAACAAAAAGGAGAGGTCGGCGGGCGTCTGCATTTTGTTTTATTGTATAATTTTCATAATCTCTTTAGAAAGAAATCACATGTTTTATGAGGTTATCAATCTAAGTAAAAATAAGAAATCTATATTCACTCCCTTCGTACTCAAACACACAAGTCTTTTTAGTCAAGTTTAAACTGGCAAAAATGGTATAATGATTATTATTTGTAGGGGAGTAGTAATTAAAATTGTACTATTAGATTTGAAATTTCAAAGAGTGATTACTGATTACCGTAAACTAATCAAATTTTTTATATGAGAGAAAACTAGTTGATGGCGCACACCAAAGACTAAAGTCTCACACCTAATCATATTTGAAAAACACAGAACATTCTTTGAAACACCGTATTATTAACTTCTGAGCACTTTTCTACCATTTTCAAGCCATCTCATCTGGCAATCCCAAAACCTCCAACTTCGCGACCCAGGTGAGCCGCGGCCACGGGTGGAGATAGCCTCACAAAATTTCCCCTAGGAAGAAATTTTCCCAGAAATAATTAGGAAACATGTGCCATTATTCTCTCTTAAAAGAAAAGGTCTTTGCAAAGGGTGTTTTTTTCTTTTCTTTTTTGGGTCTTAAAAATAGTATTTTTTAGAAGAATAACACAATGTACTCTGTCATCTTTTAATTTTTTTTTCATGAAAGTGGGTTGAGAATCATACCAACCAAACAGTTGTTCTTTGATTCCTTCCCACATATTTTTTTTAAACTTTTTTTAATTAGGTTAGGTGGATTTCATTAGAACATTACAGAGATGAAAGTCAAAGAAATCTTTCTCTTTGAGTTGAGATAAAGGGTTTGTGGGGTTTTGTGGTGAAAAGTTAAAGAAACCCCAGAAGTTAAAACTTCCCTCAATCTGGCATTTATTAATTTTTGTTTTTGCCCATTTGGGGTTATAAAGGCCCTTTCTTCAATCCTTTTTGGGGTCTAAAAGTAAATAAATAAATAAAGGATTTGGGTTCTTTCTGTTTTGACCTCTGGGGGATTTTTTTAGGTTGAATTCAAGAAACCCCATTTCTTTTGGATTTCAGTTTCTTTGTGGATATCTTCGAAAAAAGGGATCTGGGGTTCCCTTTTTTTTCCCACTTCTCTTGAGATTTCTGGGTTATTGAATTGTAGGATTGAAGGGTTTGATTGGGGAAGAGGGGAATATCTTTTTGTGTCTGTGATGGTTGCTGGAACATTGGGATTCAAGGCCTTTATCTGTTTGAGGTGAGTTATATGTTTATTTATTTTGATATGATCTACTTTTGCTTTATTTTGAAATAAGAAATGTTTGTATGAGTTCCTGTGTTGTGAATTTAATCGACATGTCGAGCTGGGAGAATATCTCCTTTTTGTTATGAGGGAGCTCTTATATTGATGTTGAGGTTGAGTTATATGTTTTTGTGTATATGAAGCAGCTCTAGTCAATCAGATCCTATTGATATTTTGGTGGGTTTGAATATCTTGGGCAATTCAGATGTCTGGTGGGTCTATGTTGAATCAGTTTTTTGCATTCTGTTGTTTCTTGTTTGGATTACATTTAGATACTCATTTATCGAAATTGATTTATTTGCATGTTATGTCTAAATCCACATGTTTTAGATTTGTTTCTAGTTTTTCCCTTTTTTCTTATTTGAGGCTGAACCGGAGATTTTCGTAGCCTTGTGGATTAAGCTTTGGTTTGCCATCCATTTTGGGAGCTCGCATATTGTCATAGACTTCTTGGGTTTCAAGGAATCATAATGAAAGGTTTCATCGTGGCTACCTGTGTGTAATATTGGCTAGTGTTTCAGAATCACAGTTGCATGTATTGTAATTGAGGCAAAAAAGTTCATTAACATTTGTGAGAGAAATCACAGCTTAAATCCCAAGCCCTCAGTCATTTCTATAACTTTTCCAAGTCTTTTGATCTGATATGTCTTGTAATGATCTTGCTTGATAGCAAAATATGTATATTCTTTTTTGTGAATGTTTACGGAATTATCACGTGGAAAAATATTGAGTTCGTCATAATATGGCATCTTATTATTTGCATTTAGCGTTTGTCTTGATTATACGGATGATATATGAGCAGGGAACATATTGCCAGATCATGAAAGGATAACATTTTGCATTATGGGTTGGCTGAACAAAATTTTCAAAGGTTCCAGCCATAAAATTTCCGAGGGGCAATATCATGGCAAGCTTAATGATGACAGGGTTTGGGATGAACCTTCTAACTCGGTGGTAACCTTCTAATTTAGCTGCATCTAACATTGACTAATTTCTATCTTAAGTGAATATATTTGGGGCTTATTTCCTTGAATCTCGTAAAAGCCTCGATTAGATGCTGGATTTTAGGAGTCTCATGTCATTGGTTTGTTAACTATCTTCTTGGGTGATCTTAAATGCAGGATTCATGGACTGAGCATGAGAACGATGATATAGATCGTGCCATTGCACTTTCTCTTTCAGAAGAAGAAGAAAAAGGAAAAAAAGTAATCGGTAAGTAATCTGTGGATATACTGTTGTCTTGATGGACGTAGCTTTTAATTTTAAGGTGTATTCTAAGGTTAAAAGAAACATTGTTAAAGCTCTAGTCTAACTAGCACATTAGCAACATTTGCTGATGTATCTCATGTAATAAATCACTCTAGATAGAGAAACTGTAAGGGATAGGAAAGATTCATGGTGAATGAATAAAGCTTCCCAAAGGCTAGAATGTCAATAGATTAACAAAGTTGGACATGAAAAATCAAATACATCGATGTTAGTTGTTTTATCTTTCCTGTTGTTTATAAGGAGTTAGCGATATGGAAGTTAATACTATTCATTTAATCAACTAAATTTATTTTAAGGCTTTGTAATAATATTTTATTTCTTTTGTAGAGACTGTATCTCATCTGGATGAAGATGAACAACTTGCACGGGCTCTGCAGGAAAGTTTGAACTTGGAGCCCGAGTCTCCCCCACGTTATGGAAATATGCCAAGTGCCAATATGTATCCTCCTATATTTCCATTTTCGACAGGGTTCAGGTACTTGTGGTTTTAGTGTCAATTCTTTTCTAATTTATTTTTTGTTAGTCTTTTTTTCCTTCCAATTTCCCTAAAGTTGCATCGGAGATTATTAAAATGATGGTCGCAATGTTCTAAAGCTGTCATATTAAATCAAATATATTGCATTAAATTCGAAAACCCAAAGCTCAAAATGATTGAGATACTAAGTATGGGTGTTAACGGTGTCTACCTGGTTACTTTATCGGGTACAATCTTAACAAGGTCTTGAGAGTAGTTTTCTAGAATTGATTAAGATCAGATATTTATTTGACTTTACCCATGTAAACCTTACAGCTATATATCTGATCTGGTTTAACAAACTGCTAAATGGTCAAGATGCTCTTAATATTTTGAGGGGAAATTATGAGATTTAAGAAGTGCAGGACTTCACCAGCTTGTTTTGTGTGGTTCATCCGGTGATCGTCCTAGAACCTCCAAAGCCATTCATCTTCTCTTTTGGCTACTTTCATTCACAAACAACTCATAAATAAACATTGCTTTCTTATATAAAAGGTTCTTATACTAATCATTCTTCTCTTTGTTAACATATACAACTTGAAGATGAAAAACTAAATTGCTGGATATCCCCTTCCGACTCAAAGTAGAACCGTTTTAAAGTTCTTGATGACTCAGTGAATTTATCATACACTAATTTTATGCTTCCCTCTCCTCTAAATTGATTTTCTGCAGCCAAATCAGTATCTTACAAAGACATCTTATTCCACTCTGCCACTTCAATGGGGTTTGTTACTGTCAATGTATTGTTTCCCATCTTGTTATACTTTCTCTCAAGAGAAGCCACTCTTTCAAATGCTTCTCTAGGTTTCTTCTCGCCAAATCTGCTTCTTTTTCCCTCTCCTCTGCGTCTACCTAGCCAAAAAAACTGCTTTAGTCATCGAACTGATGCGAATTGATATTGTCACGCCCCCATAATTGGCTTCTTAATAATCTATTAAGAACGCGAATTCTGAGGTGTAACGTCGGGCATCCCGAAGATGAACCCCAAAAGACGTACTACAATTTAAACATATCGTAAGTAGATCTACAACACTATGAAATTACACAGCGGAAGAAAATCTAAAAGAGATAGAAATGATAAATAATACCACAAGGATAGAAAGAACTCCAAATGATGCAAGTCCAGCTTGCTCCAACTACTAGTATTGCTACCGCAACAATTCACCTGAAAAAGTATATATGCGCAAGGCGTCAGCAAGCAACGCCCAACAAGTACAAATATCCAAGGTCATAAGACATGATAGACCAAGATAAGCACAGAAAAGAGACATGAAGAATCTAACGGAATTATAGGAGGATATCAACCAGGCTACGAGTTCTAAGGAAGACGGTCTAAGTAAAACTAGAAATCCCAATACGATAACAACGATAGCCTAAACTTAGATCTAACTATTACGACCTAAGAGGTACGGTTAATGAGGAAAGAGAAGTTGGAAGTCACTTACACAGGGTCACTTTTAATTCAGTGGGGCCACACTTTCGCACCCTTCTGTCCTCAACAGAAACGTATCCCTTATTGGCGAGCCAGGGATTGGCGGATTCCTATTTAGTGAGCCAGGAATTAGCGGGTAATGCACCTGATCAGGGTGTTCAAGGAGTTTCAACCTACAAGTCTAAAGCCTGATTTATTTTCAACTTTTAGGGATCTGCCCACGGGATGCTCGCGAAGCATGTAGCCGAGAAGTAACTGAGGTATAATTTAGGGACTTGCAACCCGGGACACTAATAAACAGTCACCGCATATTTTGTTTAGGGACTCGAACCCAAGGACCGTAACAGCATAGCCCTACTGTGTACATTAACTCGAAGTTGTCCTAACATAATGGAAAGAAAGAAGTTTGAATCCTATAAGAATCAAATGATCCGTGCCTAATCAGCATCTGGGACTAAATCCAAAGACCTACCGCTCTTACGATCAGATAATCTATCTACCCTCACTTTAATAACAAGTGGGGACTCTATCAAATGAAGTACAGCTCCAACATCCAATGTTATCTGTCGTAACATGCCCAATAAGTGCGACTATATCAAAAGGAAACCCTAAGCGTCAAAGCGAATTTAAGTCGCGTACTACTGAATCATGGAAAATCCATTCTCTTAAATGGTTGTCACAAAAGACAAACCAGGGAATCATCTAAGTTCTAGAATAAAGGACTCGCCCAAATGTCCTAGTGATATAAGGAACCCGCTTACTCTACTCACACCTTAGAATACTAACGTCCCAATGAATAATGCCCATCTCTTGGATACCTTGTCCCAAAATAATATCATAAAACTCTTGAAGTTCTTATACTACCATAAAGCCTAACAACTATTATTAGACCACCCTCGTATAACCATTTACAATAGTAAGAAAAACTAACGGTGTCCAACCACTAAACCAACAAGATGAAATAACCCGTAAACAACTCCACCCACAGAGACTATGCACCGTCAATATCCTCAGTAAACTAACATGAAACTTAAATAGTCCAGCCTTAAAAGACGTTCAACAACAACCATACTTGCCCACCATTACCTGCCATGATTTATTAGTGATATTCCACTTGTATATTCTCAAAACTCAACTCTAGTCATAACTATACATATCATATTTCTGACCATAAGTTCTACGTTCGAGACGTATCTACAACTCTTAAATCTATTAATCACAACTCCAACTATATAAGCACTCCAATTATCAATTCGAAATTTGATAAGAAACTATTAAGGTCCTCATGTCAAGTCCAAATAAAATCCCCCATTCATATCCATATAAGATTCGATTTCAAAGATGATAAAACTCCAAGTGGGATTTCTCCTTCTTGTTTCATTTACTTAAAAGTTTCCAAACTACTAGTTAAAGCTTACTACTTCTAGATATAAGGAGCTACAAAAGATATTAGCTTACCTCTTAAGGAAACTCTGCAACACACAAAGCACAACCTATTTCCCAAAGTACCACCTTTGATTTGGGGTCAGAGATCATATATCTACAACTCACATAAAAGACTAATTAAGTAATCTATGTTGAGTTATCCTAAAATAGAATAAAGCTTGATAACAGAGATGAATGCCATGACTTAATAGGAACTGATCATGCCTATGATGAAGTATTGTTAGCTAAAGATCGTGGCTAAGAAATCATATTACTATCAGAATACTCAACTAAGAAAGATAAAGTTCCTAAGCAATTGTACTTTTAATTTACGAGAACCTATCACCAATAAACAAATAGGTAAACCTAGACTCAGTAAGGTCACAATTTCAGATTGGGAATTCAAAGATAGGAATCATTAGTAACCTGAATAAGATAGCATATATGAATATGATTCAAATAAACCAAAAGTATAATCTCAACAGATGTGAATTCATACTATAATCACGGTATATGAGAATGGATAAGAGTACTTGCCTTGGGTAAATGGGCGGAGAAGGAATTTACTGCATCTTACTTCAATCATCAACCTTGCCAAAGCATCTTCAAATTCAACATAATCAGATTTAACCAAGATGGGTTTGAGATTGAAAGGAGAAGTGGGAGGTTATAGGGTCGGAATCCAACCAACATAATGTTGTTCTGCGATGAGATTCTAGAGAGAGATTGGAGAAGGTTGATGGAGGAGAAATAAGGAGAAGGTGAGAAGCAAGGAGTTATTTCGGTGGTGGGTTGAATGGGTTAAGGGGAACTAAAGCTAGGATTAAGTATTACAGGGTGCTACTTCTTTAAACCACAACTACTGCACAACTAGTTATAACAAAAGGCGAGGCGCTACAGATATTGAATCCTATTTGCTGCAGTCAAATCAGTATTTGTTTTAGTCTCTTAGACATCTTATCCGGCTTAACCATTTCTCCGACTTTTTGTTGATGTAGACATCCTATTTGACTCAACCACTTCAAAGAGGTTTATTAACGTTGATGCACCAGTAGTACTACCTGTGGCTCGCCACGGCAACAACGTCGACACGCCTTCGGCGCTACCCATGAATATGTCGACGCACCTTTGGCTCTACACTTGCAACAGATAAGCGTAAATTTGTTCACTATTTCATAATAGGTTTAGAAGAGGACAAATAAACAATGATATGAGAAAATGTCTAACTATTAAGCCACTAAAGTGAACATACGAAGGAAATCACCTTCAGTTCTTGTGCTTCATAGTTGCTTCATGTAGTCCGCTTCCTTCAAAAGCAACTCTAAGTGTCCACTATGACTTGCAAGGCGAGTGTAAAACAATTATCTCTAGAGTAAGTCTCACTTTTCATTAGTAGGGGGATTATATTATAGATAAAGAAAAAACATTTTGATTAGTTACGGCAAGTACCATCCTAAGATGTCCCTGCTAATTCACCCAACAAAGACCACTTTAGTTAAAATATGAATTGCATTTCTATTATAAAATTGCATTATGCAAAGGAAGAATTAATGACTTCATATACATACATGGGGACAGGGTATTGTACATGGAAAGGCATCAACTTGGAGGCACACATGAGAAAGAGTATTTACCATAAGTATGTATTATTGACAACATCCAAACATTCGTAAATGCTAAAATATTAATACAATTCTTCTCAACCAATAGAATTGTGAAACTTCAAATTATTATGTGCCTACAAATTTGGGGAACCTATTTTCTATCGTCAGTTCACACTCCATTCCTTCATTCTTTCTTATGTTGAATGCCTCATTAAAATCCCTGTAAGAGAATTAAAATAGTAGAATAAATAAATAAGGAACCAAATGTTGAGTAAAAAAACTATTATAACAAAGGTCTTCCAACCATTTTAATCAATGTAACTTCTCCAACCATAACCCATTCTCATATTCCCCATCAATCACAACATAAAATAATTAAATCAATACATGAAGAACAACAATGAGGTTTATTCAGACCATGGTAACTATAAATACTTCAGTGTTTATGTAGACCGTGCTAACTATAAATATAAGCATGAATGTGGAAGGAATTAATATATGGGTATCATTAAGTAGGTGCTTGTTATAGGATATATAATAGTTGGTAAGTTATTGGTGACAGTTTGCTACATGACTTCCTTCCACAATCATAAACACAGTAGCACTCCACATTAAAAGCAATGACTTCCTTCCACAATCATAAACACAGGAAGTAAAGTAAGATCAAAATACAATTATCATCATATACCTTGAAAGTGGTTAGGGGCTAGTACTCATGTTTATATACAATTATCATCATACACCTTGAAAGTGGGGATAAGTAGATACATTAAAACAAAGAAGGCAAAAATTTGAGATCAAGCCATTACCAAAAAATATATTACTGATGAATTGCAGATATATGTGGAAGCCCTAATGATCAATTTCAAACAAATCTCGTGAGCATCCAATTTGATACAGATTAAGCAAAGATTAAGAAGAGGCAAGATTCATCATCATCTATAAAAGTACCTTTAGAGGCTAGCGTAGCCAAAAAAAAAAACCCTTTAGAGGCGATATGAATTTCCTTCAAACTTAGAACTCAATACCAAAGGTCTGTGGGCTGTTTTGAATTTAGAGGATAGGTTGCAGAGATAGTAAGAGATATTAGGGTTAGAATTATTGAGATACTGAGAGAGATTTGGGTGAGGGAAAACATGATAGAGAGAAAGAGAGGTCAGGGGAGAGATGTGAAAGAGGTAGAGAGTTAAAGAGAGTCGGGGAAAGAGGGAGAGTTTGATAGAGAGTCAGAAATATTTTCAATCAAAACAACATTTGACGAAATTCCCCCCAAGTAAATAAGAGAGAGAGATCTCAGCCCCTTATGTTAGGAAAAAGAATAATCTCGATGCACTTTAACTCCATTTCTGCCCCTCTTTGTCTCTTAGATAAACCTCCTCTCTCGTGGGCAAACTTGTCCCTAAGCAAAAACACCATTCTTTAATGTAATATAGATTGTTTCCCATCTCGTTATCTTTTCTCTCAAGAGAAGTTACTTTTTCCAATGCTGCTCTAGCTATCTTTTTTGGCAATATAGCTTCTTTTATCCTCTCCTTGGTGTCTACCCTAGCCAAAAAATTTGCTTTTGTCATCGAAACCGATTCAAAATGATATTGAATCCTATTTGCCACAGCCAAATCAGTATTTATCGTCGTCTCTTAGACATCTTATTTGACTTGACCACTTCACCGGGATTTGTAAATGGCAATTCATTGTTTAATTTATTTCCCATTTGGTTATATTTTCAATTCATAAAGCCTTGCCCAGAAAAAAATGAGAAGAAGTTAAGATCTGATGGAGGTAACACCTCTCTTATCTAAAGCAGTAGAGGCCCTAATGCCATTGGAGATCGCATGAAGACTGTAAAAGGTAGAGCTGATATTATCACTTCCTTCTCTAGCAAAACCATTAGCTGGGGAGTTACCCTCTCTGAAAATCTGTAGAAGGATAATATTTAGAGATTTGCCCAATCTAATCACTTCCCTCCACATATGATGGTATTGCCAAGGGAAACCATACCGATTATACCACTGAACCAGTTAAAGAAAATCCACTTCAACAACTAGAGTAGCCCTCCACATATTATGTCTCACGGCTAGGGGTGGTTCCCACTGAGTAGTCGCATGTGAGAGACACTCCCTTCTTTGTTTTAGAGAATTTTTTTTATCTTAGTTTATGTTTATTTCTCATTAATATTTTTTTTTTCCTAGAGTTATTAGGTTTTCTAATTAGTTTGTAATTGTGCCAAGCTTCTTCCTACAAAAGGATAGCTAATTCTAGGTCATTTCTAGGTTGGTTTTAGTAGAATTTTGTTCTCTAGGTTTTGGCCTTTGACCTCTAAATAAAGAACAAAGTTTATGAGTTTTAAGTTTCAATTGAGGTATTCTTCTAAATATTACTTATAACTTGACCAATATGCTTCCGCTTGGTTCGTTTGTAACATTATAGTACTGCCAAGAGAATGAACCATACCCATTATACCACTAAACCGGTAAAATAAAATCCACTTCAACAACAAGAGTAGTGTAGACCTTTGAGCAGAGAACAAATTTCTGGATAGTAGTACCTGTTCCAAGGTAAACCTATTGTCCTGCTCCATGGTAACATGAGAATCTAAAAGCAAATCCACATTAGTGCACAAACTGACACAGTTCGAGTGGCTCAACATCAATTACGCATCGATCGCCAACATGACCCATTTCTTCTTCGCCTCCATTGCTCTGCCTTTTACCACGTTTTTAGTGTCGAAAAATGCAAAACTATGGTTTATGCAAGATGGAAAAAAACGAGGGAATTGAATATGTACCAACAAAATATATGGTTTATGCAAGATAGACATTGTAGCAAATTTGGTATAAGGATCAGACATATAATTTCAAAGCAGAATGCAGAGACAACAATGGATACCTCAACTATTAGATTGTAAACAACTCTAACTTGATTCATCATAGAAGCATAGTTTGGTGATCCAACGACATGATGTTGATTCATTGTTGAAGCATTGGTGGATGTTCGTCCTTGGGTAAACCCTAGATGAATATAAGAGGAATAGGGTAAACAGATGAGAGTAAGGCTTGAGATGATGATCGTTTCTTGCTTTGTATAGCGCTGATAGACTACTTAAAAGCAGTTGAATAAAATAAATCTGAAAATTACATACCCCAGAAAGAAAGCTAGTTCAAGTAGAAAGCTCATAATGCTGCATCTCTACTTTTTCATACACAAAATCTTACTTGGTTGATTTATCAAAATTTTATGTAGAATCTGTTGGGGTTGCAAAACTGAAATTGGCCATGGACGTTTTTTGAATTGCATGAGCCAAGTTTGGCATCCAGAATGCTTCCGTTGCCATGGTTGCAGTCTACCCATTTCTGATTACGAGGTTTAAATCTATTTTTCTAACTCTAATTTAATTTGTGTGGTGATCTTGATGTTACCGTACCTGAACTTGAGCATCTCATGATTCATATATATGTGTTGAGTACTTTACATTTTTTATTTATTTGCAGTTCTCTATGAATGGGAATTACCCCTACCATAAACCTTGCTATAAGGAGCATTATCACCCAAAATGTGACGTTTGCCAGCATTTTGTAAGTATTTTCCTTAGAAAATATACCTTCTTGCTGGTTTCGGTCTTTTCTTGAAGTTGGTTAATGTTATGGTATCTAAAACGTGTATAAGGTGTTAGACACACCAATTCCCACAAACCTTGATACACAAAAGAAATGGTCAGTGTTTGGGCATATGTAAAATAGTGGGTAAGAGAGTTTCCAACACTCTGAATTTATAGATATTGAGTACATAGCCAATATAAGGTATGAGCCCTTAATATGCTCTATACACATGGTATCCTAGGTGATCACCACTCTGCCAGTTTGACATAACATCTCCCAGAAGTATTTTATTCTCGCAAAGTTCTCCAGAAGACAATAGTTTTTTCTTTGTACCTTTTCTCTATGCACTATTTCATGATTCTGGGGTTTGCAATTGAGTATGGCAAAGTGTCAATTATGGAGGTTTGAGATAACCCGAACTTTTAAATTCTGTGCTGCACCCATAAAGTTGTAAAAGAGTTGGGTGGGAGTACAAAAACAGACATCTCCCGATTTCTCTATGGATTCTAATTGAGCATCAAGCTTTTACACTGTCTTTATCAGGTTGATTCTGTAGGGACGTCTTTTCAACAAACTTGTACCTGTTTTCTTCAAGTTCCACAACAAGATTGCTTGTTTAGATGTTTTGAAATGTGCAGAAGGAAATCTGAATTGTTTTGCTTGGCCCTTTGTTTATTCCTATTCTTACTGCTTTTTGTTTATGTGCAATTCCTACCGTACAGATTCCAACAAATGCCGGTGGTCTTATTGAATATAGAGCACATCCCTTCTGGAACCAAAAGTACTGCCCCTCTCATGAGCATGACAGGACTCCTCGGTGTTGTAGCTGTGAACGGATGGAAGTAAGTGAAGAAGTATATTTGTAAGGCACTGGGATCATTTTCCATCACAAACAGCTTCCCTTTAAAAAAATTAGATCTTTAGGAAACAACGTGGGTTTAGGAGGATAATTTCACCTCGACTGGCTCGTCTCCATGCTTGACCCATAATCGTACATAATTTTTTGACTCATACTTATTGGTGCCTACATGGAGATAAATCGAAAGATTAGTTTCAGCAAGGATATACAGAGTATCTCACTATCACAGCGATTTGTTTTACATCTCTAGCCTTGTTAAAGAGGAACTCAAATAATAAAGTATGGGCTATCCCTTTACTATTGTATTGGCATTAGTGTAGTTAAACATTTCATAAATACATTATCATTTGTGAGGATGATCCCGGCATGAGACTGCATTCTCTCACCAAAAAATAACAGAGCCTAACTCATTACCTGATTATCTATCTGCAGCCAAGAGATGCACAATATATCTCACTTGATGATGGTCGGAAACTCTGTCTAGAGTGCTTAGACTCGGCAATCATGGATACAAACGAGTGCCAACCACTTTACCTTGATATACAAGAATTCTACGAAGGCTTAAATATGAAAATTGAGCAGCAAGTTCCGCTACTCTTGGTAGAGAGAACAGCACTAAATGATGCCATGGAGGGAGAAAAGAACGTAAGGCAAATGCTTTCAATCTATCCAATTTCGTTTACAGTGAATATACTTTCTTTTTTTTGTAATTGTTAAAATATTAATTGGTTTTATTCCATTTCTTTTGTCACTTTTAGGGTCATCATCACATGCCCGAGACCAGAGGCCTCTGTCTGTCAGAGGAACAGACTGTCAGCACTGTAAGAATTCTTCTAAATCTTTATGCTCGATGTTGTGGTTATGTTAGTCTCTACAAAATAATGGGTTTATCAAGATACCTCAGTTTCATGTTGTCTGGCTTCTTCTTTTCTCCCCATAAATGAAGATCACCTACCTTGAATTCGATAATTTCTTGTACACTTCTTTGTAACTTTTATCATGTGTATACTATTTATTTAAGTTTCAATGTCCTCGAAATATCATGTTTTTGTCAGCCATTATCGATACAGAAAATGAAGATCATTTTCTGAAGAGTGGAAAAGACTAGGCTCGTATCTCGAAAATAAGCCTAAAGTAATTTTTTTGAGGGAAAGCTAGGTAACAACGACACGGATATGGGTGTCGGTGTCCGACACGGGTACGAGGTATCAGAAACGCCAAAAAATTGTTAAGTGCCTTGTAAATAGTGTTGGGCATGTGTGTCCCCGAGTGTCTTAGTGTCCAACACGTTTTATTTTTTTAAAGTGAAGTGTTGTTACCTAGAGGGAAAGTAAGTTCTCTAGATGACTTATTATCCTTTTTTTTTCATTCAGATCTTAAAGAGGCCAAGGATTGGAAAAGGAAACAAAATCATGGAAATGATAACGGAGCCGTATAGACTGACTCGGCGTTGTGAAGTGACGGCCATTCTCATTTTGTATGGCCTCCCTAGGTAGTCTTTCCCTTTCCAGTGTTCTCTGTCTATTAATCAAAATTGTATCAGAAAATCGAATTCAATAACTCATCTATATGTTTACAGATTGCTAACGGGTTCGATCCTTGCTCATGAAATGATGCATGCATGGTTGCGGCTTAAAGGTATCATATCCTTTTCCACTGACCAACATGTTCCAAGCTCTGGTGATATGCTCTTCTGGATACAAGTTATTTGTCTCTAAAACCGCAAATGCTTAGCGTCCCATGAAAATGCCGTTGTTTTTACATCTCTAGAAAATTTGAAGAAAAAATCTCTCTTAAGATGCAATATTTTTACTTGGGTTGTTGAACAGGTTATAGGACTCTTAGACCAGATGTTGAAGAAGGTATCTGCCAGGTACTAGCGCATATGTGGTTAGAGTCAGAGATCACGTCTGGTAGCGGTAGTAATGTGGCCTCAAGTTCATCATCCTCTTTGTCTGCTCCCGCATCTTCAAAGAAGGGTACCAGATCCCAGTTTGAGAAGAAGCTTGGAGATTTTTTCAAACACCAAATAGAAACAGATACTTCTCCGGCATATGGAGGTGGTTTTAGAGATGGTAACCAGGCCGTAATCAAGTATGGTCTTCGATGCACTCTTGACCATATTCGATTGGCAGGTACATTTCCCTGCTGAAATGGTGTGACCAGTTCTCTTTCCTCGCCAGCCCATTGTATGGAACAAAAGGGCTGAAGCATATACAAATCAACGATTTCACAATCGGCTTCAACGTTTATACATGTTAGTTATAAACTATTATTACTCACTGGCGAAAAACTATCTTACGAGATCATTGTATGTCTCAAACCTATGGCCATTTAAAATAAAAAGTGCAGAATCTGCCTTTCACTTTGTACTGGTATTTCCCGTTATCTTCTTTACATGGAATGAGGAAGCGATGCGTTTTCTTGCATGGTTGTACTCATTAGTCACTCTTCTAATGTTGCATTTTGTTTTGAAAAGTGAACCTGCGGCGACATGGTTAGGTATCTGTTAATGTGATTTCGATCACTGAGGCGAGAAACCAGACTGTAAAATCTTCCATTGGCAGGGTGTAACAAGGTCCCCATGGTTATAACCAGCCCTTTTATTTTTTACTGGATTTCATCTTGTAGTAGTAAGACATTTGCAACTCCTATTAGTGTTTGACTATTAAGAGAGTGAATAATTTCGAAGGCGGTTTCACCGTCGTAGGAGGCTTCTATGCTTCTTCATGCTCAACAAAACATAATTACGGTTCTTCACAATTTACAGGGTCTTGTGAAAATTAGATTGATTTGCTCTCTACATCCTTAATGGAACAATCTCTTCTCTGTGTGTCCATAATTGACTCCCATGACAATGTGTTTTATGAAAGTTAGCTAGCGATCCCTACAACTGTCAAATTCAGGCTCTAGAAATTGTGATACGCAAAGGCAAAAACAAAAGATGTCACACTTAAAAATGTTTGTCCTGTTTAAATGTCATCTCTGTCTCTCTCCCTCATCATAGTAATTTCATAAGAACGCCTAATTCCCTCTTCACCTTCTACAAATAAGAGTTCAAGGATCTTTGTCGATAATGGTGCTCGAGCTTCATCACACACCATCCCATGGTAAACTAGTTATAAGAGCATCTCCAGCAGAAAGTGCGAGTTTGGGTGTGGGCTCTGATAGGGGGCCCACAAAAAACCCAACCCATACCCAGCCTCTCCCAGCAGTAAATTCGAGTTTGTAACGTATTTTTATTTTATTTTATTTTAAAGGAAATCAAAATACCGCGTGGTGTTCTTTTTACCGCACGGTAAAAGTAATATCGCCGCTGCAACTATTAACATTTCATCAGTTCCAACTCGACTCATTATCATTTTGCTTCCTCATCTCTCTCAATTCGAAGGTATTCCTTGAAAAAAAATCTAATTTCTTTCAAAATCAAACGGAGATAGCATAGGAAGACACCCACACGCTAGTACATTACTTGGGTTTAGAGGGACAAGAGATCCAGAGCGAGCCGTAACTCGGTCGAGGTCCAGAAGGAAGAAAAAAATAGTATAATTTGAAGATGTACAATTATACAATTGCCGGAAAAGTTTATGATATGGGTTATTACCTAGCGGATGGCATATACCTAAAATGGGGAATACTTGTCCAAACCATATCCAATTCGGTTACAGCAAAACAAAAATTATTTGCTCAACAACAATAAAGTTGTCGAAAAGACGTAGAACGGGCGTTTGAGATTTTACAATCACGGTTCAATATTATAAAAAATCCGGTTAAATTATGGGAAACCAAGATTTTGAACAATGTCATGAAGGCGTGCGTGATAATGCACAATATAATCGTCGAAGAAGAACAAAGTTCATTCCCATCATACTTAGACTACGGTCCGGCCGATCCCTCAACTATCAAAGGCAAACGGTTCAATATTGTACGCGAACGCGAAATAATAAAATCTTTTATAACGAAAATGAACAGTATTCAAAGTTGAGAACAACACTTTGATCTAAAGGATGATCTAATCAAGTATTTGTGGGCCGTGAAGGGAAATCTTCATTCCTAGTGTTACAATCAAGTATTATCTTAGTGTTCTTGATGTAATTTAATGTTTTTTGTCGTACAAGTTTATTGAACAAGTTTTTATATTGCATTAATCTTGTATTTATTTTAACACAATATTCTCGAAAATAAACATTTCAAAAAAAAGATTGCATTCTTCAATAGCAAAGTACATTATTCAAACGATTACATTATTGGAAGGTAAACTATATTCTTAAAAAGAAAATTTCTCTATACAGCAAAGTTAAATTACATTTCATTACCACTTCAAGTACCTAGTCTGCCCCTCTTGGCCAGGCATTCTATGAACTCAGCTTGCCTTTGTAGATAGTATTGCAATTGATGTCCAAAAAGATTACTCAGGTCTTTATCCATGATTTTGCGATCTTCCCTGTCTTGTTCTAAATCTATTTTGGTTTGCCATTGTTGATTTGCTTCCGCTATTCTTCTTTCATTTTCTTCTTTCACATGTCTCTTCTCCAACCGTAGTTCATCCAGCATTGTTTGGATACTGCTACTGTTAAGGTATGAACTTAAATTATGTTCAAGGTCGTTTTAGTTCGAGTTATTTCAGTTCAAGGATTGAAGTTAGATTGAAACGGATTGAAAATGAGATTTGCAATGTTCAGATTCGAACAGGTTATGAACAACAGAAGTTCGAGCTGGTTAAGTTACCTGAAGATTTGAGCTTGTTAAGTTACCTAAAGTTCGAACTGGTTAAGTTACCTAGAGACTCGAGCTGGTTCTGTTCGAGTTGTTGAAGTTGAACTCAAAGTAGGTCGAAGTCATTCGAACGAAAATGGAGCTCGTTCGAACGAGTTGTCTGATTTTGCGTTTTGAATTTGAAAACCGAAGAAGTTGTTCGAACAAGATTGGATTTCGTTCAAACAACATTTATGTTTTTCTAGGGCTAGAACTTTTAGTCGTTCAAATGAGTTAGTATTTCATTCGAACGAGTTGTACTTAGGTTGTCTTTGGGAGTTACTCTGAGACGTTGAGTTTGCCTCGAGATCCGTTCTACTAGTATTTAGTCCTCTTGTATATGAAGAGGACTTATGTTATTTGTTAGCCTATCTTTTCCCTGTGAGTTTAATTTTAGAGACCTAGAATTTGAGAGACTCCATTAAAGCTTGAGAAGCTTGGAGTGATCGTTGTAACCTGTTTGATTTAGTGGATTGATCGTGGGGAGTAGTTTTTTATCCGTAAGGGTTTTTCACTTCCCTCCTCTGGGAATTCTTGTGTCCTTATTGTTCTTGCTTGATTAGGGATTATTTTGCGTATCGTTCTTGTCGTATAAGAGAGATTAACTACCTCTATTCTCAACAGCTACCAGATGCAATAACACAATCCAAGGCCTTTTGTATTGCAAGGTTTTTTCTAAAGAGTTTTTGGCCGATGGGCCTGCTTTCACCCTCATACAATGAACCATCTAATTCAAAATTTTGGCCCGTGGATTGAGGTATAGGTGAGTCGTCGGGGTCTTCCGATAGATTGTTTGATCTGACCGAGTTTCTTGGAGAAGAATTGTGTGATGTTCTCATAGCTATATTTTTTGGTGCATTCCCCGCATGGTTTAACCCATCATCATTTAGGTTGGCCCATCGCGGTTTTCGCGCCAAAATCTTATACGCTTCACGGTGTTTGAAGTCATTGTAGCCATTCAAGCCTTGATGGATCTTGTGTGCATCGTTTTCCTACAATTCGAAAAAATTACCAAATACAAATAAATAACGTGTATATCCAAGAGAAATAAACAAAATTAAGTTAAAGATAATTAGAACGTACCTGATCTTCATCGATTTTCTTGCTGTCGTGCCGAAATTGTACTTGAGCAACTATCCCCTTGTACGCCACACATTGTGCATTAAGAGGATACCACTGAGCTTTGGTCGACCCGCATGATCGTCGTGTGGGGAACTCGAGGTCTCTGCTAAAGACAATGTTGACCTTTTGATAGAAAGTAAAACTCTTTGTGCGGCCCACGGTCTGGACAGAAGCCATTATCCACGCCCTTGCGAGACACGTGAAGTCTGCATCATTCCAATGTTGTCCAGCATCATCCGTCTTGTCCAAAAACTCATCATCTTCCGGTACTTGCACGCTTTGTCTTTGTTTTGCGGGTGCTCTTTTCTTTCTTCCTTTTCATTTGTCTTTCTCGAGCACTGCCACTTCAACAAGTATTGGTGCATTTGCGCCACTTTGATTGTGTTGAGTAGATTCACCATGGAATAAGTAGTTCTAAAAGTAATTTGGAGGTTAAAAACTTTGAGGTTGAGTGAGCAGATATGGTTGATAATATGAGCTAAACGTCTGAGGTTACGATTGAGAGAGTGTAAATGGTTGTTGATACTGTTCTCCAAAGGTATCCCCTTGCGACATGGTAAACAGAGGTGGGGCCTGTGATTGGAATTGAGATTGGTTGTGGTAGAGGTAATGAAGTGAATTGTGATGATGGGTGTTGAGAGAATGATGTTGAAGGTGGGTTATGGGAGGACAGGGTGGACGGTATGGAGTTATTACTGCTGGTGCCGAAATTCACCATTTGGGGACTGCGTAGAAGTTCTCCTCTATTGTTTGGGTTTGAGTTTGGGTAAGAATAGGTAGCCAGGGAAGAGCTCAACCAAGCTTTATAGATAAGTGGTGTTATTTTTACCACCTGGATTTTCCGCGCGGTAAAAAGAACACCGCCAAACTCTTTTTTTTTTAGTTTGAGGAGCTCAAACCCAGTTTGCCTCTGAGATGTCCATGTCACCTAACTCAAATCCGTTTTTTTGTGCTGCTCGAAGGCCAAAAGTTTGGGTTTGGCTGCAGATGCTCTAACTTACCAAGCCTAGGCCTTGCTTAAAGTTGGAGGAGGCTAATACAAGTACTCTGCACTCCAACTGTATGAAGAAAAAAAAATTCAAAAAATAAGATGTATCTCCCGCGCTTCTCCTTCTCTATCTTCCTTCAGCAAACTCGCTATTTTGCCTCAAACACCAACCGAGTCACCCACTATTTCCAACGAGCTAAACTCATCGACTCAATCCGACTCGCTCTCCGATCCAACTCACCTCACTCTCACCTCCCCTCACTCCTCAACACACCCCATCTCGACTCATTCGTAATCACTCACTCGCTCCGATCCGCTCCATCCCCTGATTCGGCATTATCTCTTCTCGAAACCATCAAAACCGTAAACCCCAATTTCTCACATTCCCAAACAACCCTCTTCGCCCTCGCCAAAATTCTTGCCAAGTCACACCGAAAACCCCAACTCCAAGCCTTAATTATGTCTATAAATCACTGCGAGTTTAAGAATGTTTTGCGAGTCAGTTTTATGGATCTCTTACGGTGGAATGCCATCGCGGGTGATCTTGAATCGGCAGTCCGAGTATTTAATGATTACCGAGAATCGTTGCCTGTTGGCAAGAAACATGTGTCGACCGAGGGTTATAATCTTGTGATGAGTTTGTACGCGCGAGAGGGGAAGGATTTGGATGCGGTGGAGATGTTTCGTGGGATGATTAAGGATGGGGCGAATCCGAATTCGCGTAGTTATACGGTTATAATGGAGCATCTTGTGGGGAGTGGGAGATTGGGTGCTGCGTTTGAGGTGTTTGCTGTGTTGCCTTCAATTCGAATTAAGCGTACTTTGAAGCAGTACTCGGTTTTGGTCGATGGGTTTATATTAAATGAGGATTTTAATATGGTGAAGACTTTGTTGAATGAGATGCGAAATGATGGGGTTTTGCCTGGTTATGCTATGCGGGTTTCTTTGAAGCGAATGCAGGAGGCGGGGTTCGTGGAGGAGACTGAGGAGTTTGTTAGGGAGTTGTTGCCTGACGAGAGGATTGGGAACATTGGGTTTGCTGTAGACGGTAGCGAGGATGAGGAAGATGGAGATGATGGAGGGGTTGAAGAAAATGTCAAGTTGAAACCATGGTTAGATCCTAGCGCTTTAGCGAGTGTGTTGAGTGATTGGAATCCTGATGAGGTTTTAGCATTAGAGGATGCGAGGTTGGTATGGACAACTAGGTTGGTGTGCAAGTTTCTTAGGAGTTTTAAGAAGGCGGAAACTGCGTGGAAGTTTTTCTGTTGGGTTGCGTATCAGCCTGGGGATTTTAATCATGATGTTCACACGGTATCTAGGATGATTGCTATTTTAGTGCGTGAGGGGAATGTTGATTTGGTTGATCAACTTATTATCAAGGTTAAGCGAGAGGGAATTCGATTGTCTTTTAGTACTATTAGATTGATCGTTGACTTCTATGGATTTTCAAAGAAACCAGATCCTGCTTTGAGGATTTTTGATGAAATTGAATTGCTTTGTGGCCCAGTCTCGAAAGTTAATCTAAAGTTGGTATATTGTTCGCTTTTAAGGACATTGGTCAAGTGTAAGAGGGGTCCTGATGCCATGAACATACTTGAGGGGATGATATCATCTGGGGTGCTTCCAGATATCCAGACATTTACTGGATTGATGCAATACTTTGCATCAGTAGAAGATTTGAGAATGGTACAAAAGCTGTTCGGGATTGTTAGGCAGAGTGGCATAGAACCCGACGCATTTATGTTTAAAACTCTTATCCGCACTTATTGTAAGCATGGACAATTCGCTTTTGCTTTGAGGGTTTTCAAGGATATGATGAACTTGAATTTATTTCCTGATGGTGCAACAAAAACGTTGCTCGTGAAGTGTTTGTGGAATGATGGGAAACTGAGAGAGGCAGCCTTTGTTGAAGAGAGAAGCGAGGAAATTAATGAAATGCTTCCACTTGCAGTGCCTGGTCATGTTTGGACTACGAGTTGTGCTGATCTCAGAAGAGTTTACAGTATTTATTACAATAGTTTTGCGGCTGATGGTGAGTAGAAATGTAGAGTTATTAGCAGAGCTATGAGTATGAAAACATTGGAAAGCACTGAAAGTGGTAAGCTCTTTTGAATGCCTTGCAACTTAATATCAAGTTTCTAAAGATGTCTCTGCTTTTCTCGTACTGATCATCTTCAGTTCTTACTGATATCTCTACTTGGTGATAGTGGTAATTCTCAGTCCCAGTTTGAAACTTGTGTCAAGTAACTTTATGATTCCACACAGAGAAAATTTGGGTTATTTCTGCCTAGTATCTAGAACATATCTATTTTGCTAAAGAGAATCTGAGATCAGTTGACTTGAGTTTCAAAATGGACCCCTAACCGATTGCCGCTCTTATTAAGAAATTATTAATGTGATATCATAAGAAGAAAATGTTGCTGCATTCTCAAATACCTGTCTGCTGAAACCTAGAGGGTTGTAATGGATCTTTCTAAACTAGGAAAAATATTAGTTTTTGTATTAATCTCTTCTGTCACTATTCATGCGTTATTTCTTTGTGAAATACCTCATTTACGGGCATTACAGGATAGATTATATATTTTCTATTTTACATGAGCACTTTTATCATTATTTCATGACTGTATTGTGAGCTAGGAATTCATCATTTGAAACCACACATACAATAAAAAAAGAAGTTGGTGACAGAAGAAAAAGTATATCCGTAGAATAGTTATCCTCATCATTATTCATTCAAAAACAATCCCAACATTTTACATATTGAGTGATGTTCATAAAATGCATATGAAACACATTCAATTAAGACAAGAAAAGCAAAACAAACAATAAAAAGACCCGTAACTGTAAGCACCTCCCTATAGCACCTCTTTACGCCAATTAGCCACAACCAATTATGATCCCTTTGTGATTATTACAAAGATCGATGTAATGAGGTTCAAACCTGCTTCTTGGGAATGAAGCTGTTTATCATTCACTTTATGTACTCATATCTTAGAGCTCCATGAGGAACTTGCCTAACATCTCACAATTAGAGAAAATAAATTTATAAAAAGTGATACTGGTGGGCTTGGTCAACTCAGATAGGCTTGGCTCATGTCAACTTGTATGAGCTGAGAAAACACATTAAAATGATGATATGTGCAGGCTGGGTCAACTTGGGTAGGCTTGGTTTGCCAATTATTGTGGTCTTGGTATTTTTTGACGTTAACAGTAAGTTAAGGTGGTTGCAGTTAGAACATCTATAATCCCATCTATAATCCTATAGGAAAAAACTCAAAGCAAAATCTAAATTCCAAATTCCATTTTCATCTGAAATGCCAGTGGCACCGTTCCCATCTTTTCAATGTCGTCCACATTTGACATTTACGACTAATGAGTTAGCTCTCGCGCCACATTTGAATTTCTTGAAAATTCAGATGATATTGAAGATAACTTGAATATCAAAATCAAATCATCATGATTTACATCTCTGAAAAACATCTGATCATTAAAATTCAAGAAAAATTGAGTGAAAAAAATAAACTATCGCTAAACAGTCCGATTAAATCTCAAAAATACACATTAAATTTCTTTTGGGTAGCGTTACATGATGAGCAAGTTGCTTGCCGAGACCGGCTTCCAAAAGCTTTTGTTTGCATGGGAGATTCAAGTGGCCGCCTTAATCATATGATATGTTTATTTTGAACACTAGTGTTGTTGCACGCCCTATGGGCGTGCAACCCCCTTTTTAGGCGCGCTTCGCGCACTTCCTCTAACACACTTTCACTTACACATTTGCGTATATAAACTCTCTTTATTTTTTGATTATCTACTACTGTTAATACTAATTAGCAAACAACAAATTGATTCCAATAACGCCCATGCACATAATTAAAATCCGATTCACTTCGTGGGAAAAAGGCAAAGACACCAAAATCACTAAAACCCTAGGCTAAATGACTAAAAATTACTGAAGCCGATGACCATCACCTTTGTAGACCGAGGTCAACAAGCTTCATGTTTATTTCCGCAAAAGTTAGGGTATGATGAAGTATTAATTTCATTCGGTTAATATGTCCCGGATGTCTTTCAGGCGCATTTCGTATGCCTCCTTGTGCAGTGCCACTTCGCATGCCTATAACAATATCATTGAGATACCCCGGTTTTCTTTTTTACAATCTATGTTTTGTGTTTTTTTTTTTTACTGTAATATTAAAAAAAAAATCTTGTAACTTAATTGTCAAGCTTGTTAGAGTGTATGTGTGTATTTACATATACTACTTTAGTCCCACATTGGGTAATAGTATAATTAGCTTAATGGTCATCTACTATATAAAGAGAAGCTATGATGTAATCTAATTAATTAATTAATTCAAGAGTGAATAATATTTCTTCTACTATTTATTTTCACATGGTGTCAGAGCGATTGCATTCTTGAAGGCAACCAAAAGTTTGGTCGCTTCCGCCGGCGGCGGCCATTGTCGTCGCCGGACCACCGAAGTCCGGTTTTTCTTCTCGAATTGTTTCGGGATTTTTTCTTCTCCTTTTCCTTCTTAATTGGTGAAGCTAGTTTTCTTTTCTTCTACTATCTTTGGCTGCTGCTATTGCTCACTCTGTTGGTTCTCAAGTTTCGAGAAAACTAAATCTCGTAAAGTTTGTTTCGTTTTTTCGATCTTTGGTTCCGGTGAACATTAAAATCTGTGAACAAGGAATTATCTCTCTCTTTCTGGATTATCTCTGCTGATATACTACTGATTTACTTTCTTCTCTTTTAGATTAGGGATTATATCTTCTGGAAAATCCTAAATTATCATTTGGAATATGAGAATCAAATCTGCAATCATAAGAAGAAGAAATGGCTTCGTTATAAGCTGATTTTCTATTTTATTCTTAGAAGCCTCTTGTAATTTGATGTATACCAGGGTTTGTTGGATGTTTAGGGACGAAGCTTGTAATCTTAGTTTGGTTTCTTCTCTCTATATTCGAGTTTACAATAATCTCTGGTTGTTGTAACTTATGAGTTGAAGAAGAAGAAGAAGATGCATTAAAGACCTGTAGTTTTTCAAGTAATGAGAGGGTACTCCTCAAGCTATCCAAATCAGGTTATGATTTTGCCTTTGGTGATGTGATCCAGGAGGATCTGAGTTTTTTTTACTTTTTAAGAAGTCTATTCGAACAGACTAAAATACACCATTTTGTATTCGAATAGAATCTTTTCCTGTTCGAATACATTTGTGCCTGAGTAGTTTTATTCGAATAGTCTTATGTCTGTTCGAATACATTTCAGCCTGAGTAGTTTTATTCGAATACAAATTATGTGTATTCGAATACATTTTTGTTTATTCGAACAGAAACTTGTTCTGTTCGAACAAAGGCGTGATTTAGCCTCTTTCCTTTAGGCGGTGATGGTATTTATGAGGCGTGTTTTTGCCTTGAGATGCGTGGGATTTGTAATTCCGAGTTCCCTCTATATAAAGGGAACTTAGGTTATTTTCTAGGTTATGTTTTTTTATGTTAGATCTAGAGAGAGTTCTGAGAGAAACCTAGGGTTTTGGAGTGATTCATTGTAATCTACTCGTTTCTTTTAAGCAATTAAGCTTTATTTTGCCCAATTTTGGTGTTCTTCGTGTTTCTCTACTAACTAAAAGCTTCTCAATCGTATTGTGGATTATGATGCGATTGTTGTTGTTGATGATGCGATCAATTACAACAATAATGTGTTTGGCTCTACTTTTGACTTTGGTAACTAGTGAGTTGTGATATTGCCAGGGATTTCATTGATACATAGCAATCCTATTTTGCGGCTGGTAATATTTGTATATGGGTTTTCATGTTTGGCATGTGGTGCTTTGCTTCTTTCTTGAATTTGTTACCTCTTGAATTTGTTACCACATTAGGAGTCTTTATATCAAGTTTCCTATTTGGATTATGTATAGTCCTCTATATATATATATGAGGAACTTCCATAGCTTTGTAATTCAGATTTTCAGAGTTAATCAATCTAAGTTTATTATCTTTCTTCTACCTCTTGTTAATCCGAGAGTTTTCATCAATTGCTCAATCTTGTTAGTTCAAGAGAGCGCCTCCACCGCTCCTAGTTCGTGCTAGGTTTTATTAATCGCTTCCGCGCCATTAACTTCAGTGTATGAGGTCCATTAATCACGTTAATAAAACAACTGTTTGTCCTGAAATATGTGTATGTAAGTGCAACATGGATATGCATTACATTTGCGCCCGTTTAACATGTAGATGCACTTGCACACCTGCTAGTGTAAATTATATTACAACTAATCCTCACAGCTTAAACACCTTTAAGTTGTAACCATGTTGATCAAATTAAACAATCCTTTCCACAAAAATATCATGGAGCAAAATCAAATGAAAGTACACACAGAAATTACAATGAAAAGTAGATATAGGTTCCCAAGTTAAGAACCTCAAAGTGATTGAATCTCTAAGAAGCAATAAATAAATAATATGGATTAAAGGACTAGAATTTTTAATTGTACTACTTATTAAAAAAACATTGTTAATCTATCTTTCACTTGCAGACCCATAAAGAACTGCTACAAAAACATTCATAATCAAAGAAGATTATTTGACATTTCCCAATTCAGTGAACTGGCTGAGACGCTTGATAGAGTTTGCACGATGTCATTCATAACGGGCCGCCCAGCCGGATCTCTCCTTAGGCAACTCTCTATCAGTTTGGCCATGAATAGAGCAAGGTCTAAAGGATAATTCCCTTGAAGAGACGGATCCATTAAGTCAGCCAGGTTCTCTTTCGGATCTATTTCGGAAAGAATTGCTGTTAGCTTCTCTGAGGATACTACATCTTTTGCTCCATGTTCAACAGAAGCTTCCTTCCCGGTAATCATTTCCATCATCACAACTCCGAAGGAATAAATATCAAGCTTAGGAGAAACTAAACCGTTCTCTAAATACTCGGGAGCCATATAACCCTTTGTCCCGACTATGTGTCTTGTTAACGCGAACTCCCCTTTCTTCCCTTTTGCAGAGGTTGCTAGACCAAGATTTGCTATTTTAGCTCTGAAATCGCTGTCAAGGAGAATATTACTGCCCTTTATATCTTTGTGAACATGGGGAGGGTCAGTAAAACAGTGGAGATAGTTAAGCCCTTTAGCCACATCTAAAGAAATTTGTACTCTCTGTGTCCAACTCAAAACCTTTGTCCCACTTTTGCCGTAGTTGATCCAGTCAACTAGAGATCCGTTCGCTGCATACTCGAAAACCAGATACCAATGACCATCGTTAAAACAAACTCCTGAAAGTTTGATAAGATTGAAGTGGTTGATCTTGTTGAGTAAATTTATTTCTTTAGAGACATCGTTATTTGTTCTTTTAATTGCAGCTAAATTTCCATTAATGGTACCACGATAAGCAGAACCTTTGATCAAACACTTGGGGCTGAAATTCTCTGTTGCGTTCTTTAACTCTTCAAATTTATATAGTTTCATGGTTTGACCAATATATGATAAGCTCTTGAGAAATTCGTCTGATTCTTCTTCGGGCTTCTTGGATGTTGTCCCGTAACTCTCGAGGCTTTCTGAGGTGGTATGTAGACTAACTGTGTTCTTATTTTTATGGAAGTAGACAAAGAAAACAATGGTACATGCGACTAACACAAAGACGATTGCCACAGAGACTCCTATAACAACATAAACCCAACTTTTCTTCTTTCCATCTGATCTAGTAGTCATTTGAGATTGTGGGGGAGAAACCACTGGAGGTGGCGGTGGCGGTGGCTCTATGGTTTGAGAACTCGATGGAGGGTTCTCTAGAGGAACAAGAAGGGTCGTGAATGGATATACAGTGTTCTCTTGCTCAGAAAGTCCATTAGCTTCGAGAGTTCTCTGGGTATCTACACCAAATCTTGTGCTTATACTCCAAACAAAATCTCCCCAGGTGACCGAATAACTCAATAAATACTGCATACCATCATCGGTTTGATTTTTTGTAGGACAGGCACACCTGAGAGGGACTGTAATCTTAGTACCTCCCAACATAATCTTAGTTGAAATATGGTTTTGATCCTGGAGAGCTTGGCAGGTTGAGAGGCCTTGGTAGGTATCATTTGCTATCGAAAAATACGTATTTGCGTTTTCTATAACATAAGATGAATTTGCCTGATAGTACTCACCTGAACAAGAACAGTTGACAGGAACTATCACCTCCTTATTGTTTGCAAAGCTTGAAGTCTCAGAAACTGAGTTAATTTGAGAAAGTTGTGACGGGTTTGACGCCAGAAGATTAGAGATGGAAGAAACAGTATCATATCCAGGTTGAGATCGGAATATCAGATAAGCTTGACACCTTGAGGTTTGGCCATTACAGGTGTACCCAAGGACAGAGTTTGAATTATCAGTGTTGTTATCACATACTGTTGTTGCTTTTCCTATATATGGCTGCTGAGCATGGATGAGGAAAAGGGGGGAAATAAGACTTAGAATACAAAGGTAGATGAGAGATTGGAGATTCATATTTAGATGGGATGAAAACTTTGATGTGTTGTTTAAAAGGTTGGGAGATTGGGGTGATTGCAAATGCACCTTTTTGGAGATTGAAGGCTTATTGATTTCATGTTCTGATTGAGAACAGTATTCTTCTCCTAACAGAGTGGAATGGGGAGGATTGATTGACTCTCTCTTGGCTGATTTTGTAAAGGTCAACTTATGAAATTCCAAATTATACAAATTCTGGAAAAAGTTGATAATAGTTCTTTTAATTCTATAACTGAAATTGTATTTCTAGTCAGAGACTGTTCTCCAAATAAAAGGAAGAAGTGTTATTGAAGAAGAGAAGTTTATATAAATTGAAAAGTCTGGTCAAAGGTAAGTAAGATATGAAGTAATGTTAGGATGGCTGCCAGTAGTTGACAATTGGGCCAATGAGAGGGACAGAGCCATGTTTGGTTTTTTTAAGTCTGAAGGAAGTCTAGAAGACTATAACTTTACCTTCAAGGTTTAGTGCTGCAAAAAAGATAATGATAATAATAGTATCATAATTAAATGTGCTACAGAGTCCGATTTAGATAATTGGCGGCAAATCTTTTGCATCTTCGTGTTTCTTTAGTATGTGACCTGACAACCGTTTCAGTTAGCATTCCCTTCAAAAAAAGTTGGTCAGGACTGCTGCGAAAAGAGGTGGAGCTACAATAACAATATTTGTTGTTTCTTGTTTTCATAATGAGGAAATATGAGTATTGTATAAGAGCCTAAATAGGTTATTAATTTAAATGCTTCTAACACAGGACTTACTGAACTTGAATTTATTCTTCTCAATCCTACTTTTACTACTGAACTTGCAGGCCACAGCCACTGCAGAACAGGAACTTCAGAGGAAGCCGAGGCAAGAGCTGTCCGGAGAGGCCTCCAGCTGAGTCGAAGGGTCAGGGATAAACAACCTTTTTGTGTTTTCTGATGCTCAGAAAATTGTTTTAGCCCTCCAAGACAATGGCACTGATATTGAATGACAACATTAGCAGGCAGATCGCCACTGCCAAAGAATATGAAGCCTAATACAATCTTTTGTGACTGAAGTTTGTCAAGATTGGTTAAGAGTTAAATTTCACTGCATATTTTTTATGATGATCCTTGTGAGTGTCGTTTAGACGTTTGGATCATTAAAACTGTTGTCCTCAATTTTTACTTGATACATTTTCGATTACAAAATGAACGCTCTTATATATGACTTTAAAATTTATATACAATTATCAGTCTATCAGAAAACTGGTTTAGTGATTGTTGTAAGTTAAATAACTAGTCGCTTGAGACTAACCAATTTTGATTGTTTTAGGTCTAAATCGATAGGTCATAATTCCTTTGAATTAATGGTCTACGCTTAACCTAAATCAAGTCGATACGATTATCTAATGTCAAGCAAGCAATGAAAATTAAAGACAAGGCAAAGATTTTTAACCTTGTGGGAAACCTTTTTCAGGAGAAAAACCCACAGGTCGCTATCGAATCACCCGACAGCTAAACAATCCACTATTGAAAAAGGATTACAAGAATTTAATCACTTACAAACTCGATAAGCACCTCCCATAGTTATCTCTCTTCCAATTAATTTTCTTGCAATCAATTCCGCGTTCTCGCAACGCCTCGCTCCAATCTCACGTCGAAGCTCCTAATCTTGAATCGCTCAAGTTCTTAAATCCAGTTCTTCAATGCATGAATAAGTTTTTTTGATCAATTGATTGATTCAAGGTTTGAGTGATTTGATTATCTCTTAAATCTCTCAAAGATAGATTTCTCTTCACTCTAAAAAACAAACCCTAAAAAAAATATGTTTTCAAGAAGTGAGTTTTTCAAAGAAAAAAAAAAGTATGTCTTAAGAAGGAAAAAATAGAAAACACAGGCTCTGTTCGAATATAAATTAATATATTCGAATAGGAATCAAACTAATAAAAATTATTCGAACAACAATTAATCTATTCGAATAGAAATGCAACTGTTGAAAATTATTCGAACAAAAATAATTTTATTCGAATACAATTTAAATTATTGCAAAATATTCGAACAACATTAAAAGTTATTCGAACAGAATGAATATTTCCAGTTCTATTCGAATAGATTATTTTCTATTCGAATAGAAGTTCTGTTTTCTTTAAGGAGACATTCTTATTACTTTTTCATACTTTGTAAAATACATAGGCTTGACTTTTTAGAACAAAGAGTTAGAAACCCACTTACCTGTTCAGAGTCAGTCAGTTCAGCTGTAGTCGTTCCACGTGCACTCACTGACGCCGGATAACCACGAGATAATATTGATGCCTACTTTAGACATTAAATGAAACAAACTCCAAAATTGGATGTTTCAATCTCCCCCTTTGGTTCATTTTTTGTCAAAACTAAAACTAGAGATAATAACTGAAAAAATACATACTCGATGGACTGACTGACTCACAGAACATCCATACTTAAGAGCCTAGCCTCTAAAATCCCTGCACACTAAACAAGCTATATTACGTAACCGTTCATATTCAAAATAAGGAATTCAGAGGACAAAAAAAAACTTACCTGGCTTACCTGTCATAAACATCTCTCCCCCTTTTTGACACAGAAGAACAAAGGGTAATCAAGCAAAAAGAGAGGGAAAAATAGAACTATATTAGACATGGCAAAGTATATAACAATTATGAACGAGTAAATATCATGAAAAGAGTATCAATGCATAAAATGAACAATTAATACATAGTAAAGTCAAAATAAAGAATCCATACAGAATATACATGCACTAAAGATAGCAGAATCACAAAAAAGTCACTAAAAAGACAAAATACAAAAGACTATCACTCTAAAGTGCACTGGTTAAAACTAAAATCTCAAAAGACCTAAGACTCCTCAGCTGTATCTGCAGCGGGAGGACCACTCTACAAGGCTCACACTATACTACTCAATTCGTCCACAGATGTCTGGAGCCGAGCTATCTGAGTATCCATACCACTAAAACGAGACTCTATCTGAGCTGAAAAAGACTATATATAGGTGTATAGAGATGCAAAATCGTGTGGGACTAATCTAGTAGGAGTAGATGTAGAAGTACCAGGTACAAAGGTAGTAGCAGTCCTGGAAGTAGAAGATCTCGCAACTCGTCTAGCAGGTGCAAACTCAGTCCCTGAGTCCTCTACATCCCCTTCGGTCTCAGACGCCGGCTTTGCGACCATATACTTTCTGCTCTTCTCCTAATACCGAAAGTTAATAACCTCGTTTTTTGCATCAACCTCCTCATCTGGACGAATAACATACCCCATCTCAGTCAGAAGCTGAGAGATGAATCTGCTGTAAGGCAAAGTCTGTGTCTGATGATCCGGGTTTACCGTGGCAATCATCTCATGCATGATAATGAAGACCAAGTCAACACTGAGCCCCATAGAGTAAGGATATACTAGATAAAGCATATTGCCCACCAAAACATTCTTATTCCCCTTTTGGGGAATGATGTTCCTATGAGCCACCATATGGAAAAGGCAGAGTGTTGGGTTCAGGTTCTTGCACTTAAGATAGGGACCTTTCTTCTTTCCAGCAGCAATAAGCTCCTTCTCCATCTCCTCCCTGGGAGGAAACTGACTAAGAACCGGAGGCCACTCCAAATATTCTACATCGGGATTGTCAGACTCTCCTAGACCAAAAGCTTTTTGGATATCATCCAAATCTATATGAAACTCAGACCCATTTATGGAGACCCTGAACGTCCTATCAATTCCCGTGCCTTGCACAACGTGGAAAAAAACATAAAAGAGTCGTACTAATCGAGGGTAGCACGACAACTGAGGTTTCATAATCCCAGTCCAACCATGTATAACAAAAATATCAAAAATTGTGGAGATCTCTAGATATTTCATACGCAGTTCCTCCCTATCTAGAGTTACCTCTTTCTGATATTCTCTAAACTTAAACCCTGATTTCGGGGTTGATCAATGGGGAAGATTAGGAACTTGTGCTCCTGCACTAGACTCCCCAGCTCCACTAGCTCCTCCTCTTTGAGAGCCTAGAGAGTTAGTGTGATGAGGACCCATCCTAGTACCTTGAGTCGTCCGTCCCCGTTTTGCCGCACCGCTCGAATTAGGAACAGGAGGCCCCTCCTGAGGGTGTTTAACTCTTGCCATAGAAAACAGTACAGTATATATAGAATCCTCTGTAAACAATATCAAGCACAAACTCCAACAATCTCCTCACACAACCTACAAGAAAATCACCAATTTCCCCAAAATCAACCCACACGGTTAAGCAGGGGAACCCCAATAAACAAGCACACAACTTCCACTTCCTACCTGTACTTCACAGCCCAAACAAACACACTTTTCCGCAGTAACAAACCAAATCAGCAGTTTAACCAACAAGCGGAGTTTTGTAGCACTACTTTCAACAACCAATTTAAGCCAATATGCACAATACAATCATCCCCAATTACAAACAATCAATTACCAAGCATAACCAACAACATACTTCATCAAGAGCAAACCACTTCCAATTTTAACTTCCAATATCTCAAACCAAACCTAAACCAACAACAATCCTCCCCAAGCAATCGAAACCCCACACAATACAAGTCGAAATAGGTGAAAACAAGGAGAGAAAAAAAAACAAACCTATGATTCGAGAGAGAGCAAGGAAAATCACCCTAATTTCACAGCAACCGTGAATTAGGGCATCAATTCAACCCCAAAACATGAAATTGAAGCAATTAGAGGAACTCCGAGGGTTGAATTTGGTCAATAAATCATAAGCGACGTAATGAAGATCAAGATGAGAGACTGTACAAAAAAAATTGCTTCGTATGGTGAGAGAGTGTGTGAAATAAAGAAAAAAAATAAGAACAATACTCTTATGTTAAGAAATCAACTGGAGAAAAATATTCGAATAAGTCCAGAGACGTATTTGAATAAACAATGTTCCCTGTGAACAAAAAACAAACTAGAGAAAACTATTCAAATAAGTCAAGAACGTATTCGAATAAAAAATGTGCCATTTGAAAAAAATAAACTGAAGAAAAATATTCAAATAAGTCAAGAAACGTATTCGAATTAAAAATGTGCCCTTTGAGAAAAAAACAAACTGAAGAAAAATATTCGAATAAGTCAAGAAACGTATTCGAATAAAATAAAGAAAAAAATACTGAGGCAAAATATTCGAATAAAGAAAAAATTTATTCGAACAGAAAGAATCTTTTTTTTTTTTCAATAGACTGAGAAACGAAATGGAACACAACAGGAAAAACAACAAACTCGAAGGAATAATAAAATAATAAGTAAGCAATACTCTCCTTGTCCACTCTAGATCAGAGACTAATCACAGGCTATATGAATATCAGATAGGAAATCATTCAATAGAAAATTAAGACATAATAAATATTTACTCAGAGAGTATGTGTGCGCAGTCAACGTAAAACAGTACCATGCATTCAACAGACCCAACATTCAGAAATAAGACAATATAAGAAAAGTTGTTTCCACTTAGGCCTCTCATCAGTGGTCACTCGAAATCACTGAGAATTGACTAACTAATACTCTGTGTGAAATATGAATATGAATAATATACATAGAAAGACTCATATTCTGTCAAATAAGCAGCGCACTGTGAGCTGGAAGATCTCATGGACAGAAAATCAATTGTCATTAATGGTGTCAAGTTAATTAATATAGACTTCAAATCTCTCATTTCCACTAAACTAACTGTGTTAAAATCAAGATCAAACAGGTCTTGAAAATGTTATAATGTAGGCACGGGTAGGTATATGACGGAGTAGGTGTTTTGCTGGCATTCTGAGACTACAGTTACACTCTTTCCCTTTCTTTCTTCAAAAAGAGTTCACCAATTGACATTCTTCCTCTTTAAGGAGTACACATATATCAGAACATTTCTTCCCCTACTTCTTGCCTCTTTTCTTTTCTTTTCTTTTCTTGTTCCTTTTTTTTTTAAGACCCAAAGTTACATACTATCAAAGATATGGGGAAATACAATCTATTCTTTCATTCAGCTTTTCTAACCCTCCCCCCTATATTTTTTCACTGAAAAGTCTTAGAACAAACGGGTAAATGAATAAAGGATTTGGGTAGAAAAACGAAAGGCTTACTTTCAGGCACAAAGGGCTACAAGTGGATAAAAATATGGTTATGAATAACGAAGGCCAAAAAAAGTGTTGCAATAAAAAACCTATTATCATATCTTTGGTCTCACATAGTATTTTTTTGTCTTGAATCAAGTATAGGGAATGTTCTATTAGACTAACTTGAACTTGAAGTTACCATTTGACAATTGAGTAAGGAAACGAAATGAGATCACAAACAACAAGATCAAATAGAAGAGTAAATTTCATAATACTCGAAGCTCATAAATAAGGTCAGATCCTCACATAACATTAGATATAAAGTCTCTACATGTATCCTAAAGTATAATATCAATGAATGCCTATCTATCTAAACATGCGATAGTTAACTGCCGTGAGAGAAATCAAATCCAAGTAAATATTATACTGAACTGTCCTAACATTAAATTAAAAAGCGTATCTGACCAAGCATATATCACTGCGATAATCTAACAAAATAGTGTAAAGAAGAAGTAAAAGACATACCTAATCAATAGAGCATACACCAATTGACCATCTCAGAAGCTCAAACATCATAACATCTAATGGCTTGGTGAAAAAATCTATTAACTGACTCTTTGTAGGAACATACTCAACACTGACTATCTTGCGCTCAACAAGATCACGGATGAAGTGGAATCGAATGTCGATGTGCTTGGTTCTGGAATGTTGTTCAGGATTCTTGGAGATATTGATCGCACTTATATTATCACAAAAAGCTGACATCGTCCCCTAGACTATTCCATAGTCATGCACCATCTGTTTCATCCAAATCAATTGAGTTCAACAACTACCCGCAACAATATACTCTGCTTATACTGTGAATTGAGAAATACAATTCTGTTTCTTGTTCTGCCAAGCCACAAGATTATTTCCAATATAATAGCATCTACCAAAATTGATCTCCCTATCATCTGCATTACCTGCCCAATCTGTATCGGAATACCCAATAACCTCGAAGGTTGTGTCATGTGAATACCATAAGCCCAAATCAGAAGTCCCACATACATGATGAATAATGCGCTTAACAGCCTGTAAATGCGACTCTTTCGGACTACCTTGATAACGAGTACAAATACATACACTAAACATAATATCAGGATGAGTAGCAGTAAGATAAAGTAAACTACCTATTATACTTTTATACATCTTTTGATCAACATCCTTACCTGTTGAGTCCTTACTTAACTTTGTAGTAGTATTCATGGGTGTCTTGGTATTTTTTGCAGAAGAGAGACCAAATTTCTTCACAAGATCCCTGGCATACGTGGATTGAGAAACAAACATTCCTTTCTCCACTTGACGTATTTGAAGACCTAAGAAATAAGTTAGTTCCTCAACCATGCTCATCTCAAATTCACTTTTCATTAAAGCTGTAAAAGAAGTAGTTAGTAAACTCGAAGTAGAGCCAAACACAATATCACCTATATATACCTGTGCAACAAGTATCACGCCTCCCTTCCGTTGGATAAATAGCATTTTATCAACTCCCCCTTGAATAAATCCCTTAGCTAAGAGAAAATTAGAGAGCCATTCATACCATGCTCAAGGAGCTTGCTTCAGACCGTAAGGAGCCTTCTTCAAGTAGAACATGTGATCTGGATGATGAGGATCCTCAAACCCTTTTGGTTGGACCACGTACACCTCTTTCTCTAAGAGCCCATTCAGAAAAGCACTCTTCACATCCATCCGATGAACTTTTGATTACAAGCAAGAGCAAGCAGTAGGCAAATATACTCAAGCCTTGCAGTAGGGGCAAACATTTCAGCAATATCAACCCCATTTACTTTATTGTACTCTTGAGCGACCAATCTAGCTTTGTTTTGAATTACATGCCCAAGTTCGTCATATTTGTTCTTATAAACCCATTTAGTTCCAATGATATTTGTACTTGAAGGACGTGGAACCAAATCCTAAACATCTTGACGTTGAAACTGACGAAGCTCATCTTGCATTGCATGTAGCCAATATTCATCTGAAAGAGATTCCTTTACCACTATTAGTTCGATCACAGAAACATAACAAATACAGTGCACCGTCTCATGGTGTTGGCTCCTAGTCTAAACCCAAGAGGTAGCATCCCTGATGATATCGGCATGTGAGTGATCCTTACAAACTTGATGCCATCCGGGTTACGGTACACTTGGGGCGGGAGGGAGTAGTAGAGCTGGAAGTGGTAGAGTAGGCAAAGGAGAAGCAACCTTTGATGCAGGGCTCGATGCAAGAATGTCACTAGCAGATGTTTCTAGATTTTTCCTTGTACTATCATCTTCTCTCACATCTACAGAACCAATGGTGTAAGTATTATTAATAACCACATTACAAGACTCCATCATGACATTGGTCCTCAAATTGTAGACTCGAAAAGCTCTACTATTTGTTGAGTAGCCCAATAAAATACATTCATCACTCCGAGAGTTAAATTTCCCAATGTTCTCCCGATCTCTAAAGATGAAACATTTACTCCCAAAACCCCGGAAGTAGTTGACATTCGGCTTCTTTCCAAACCACAATTCATAGGGCGTGCTTAATGTAAGTAGACGTATATATACTTTATTAATAGTATAACACGCAATATGAATGGCCTCCCCCAAAAAATGTGCCAGAAGATCCTTGTTGTGAAGTAAGACTCATCCCATTTCTTGAAGAACTCTATTCATTCTTTCTGCAATCCCATTTTGTTGTGGAGTGATTGGAGCAGAGAATTCATGTTTAATCCCATTTAAAGTACAATACTCAATCACCCCAGTATCCTTAAACTTTCATCCACGATCACTTCAAATTTTATCAATAGAGCAATCTTTCCCATTTTGGATTTGAACTGATATACTACGAAATTCTTCAAAAGCTATCCATGTATAACGAGAGAAATCATCCACTATTACCAAAATATACCTTTTACCTCCCAAGGATGTCGTTCTCATAGGACCCATCAAGTCCATGTGTATTAGCTCAAAAATCCAAGTAGTAGCAATATTGTTGGACTTCTTTTGAGAGCTATTTATTTGCTTGCCAATTTGACAAGGACCTTACACCACGTTGCTCAATCTTCCCAGCTTCAGAACTCCCTAAATAAGCTCTTTACTTGTAATCTTGGACAAATCATTAAAGTTTATATGTTCCAACCTTTGATGCCATAAGTCCACATCATTCAGTTTTGCTTTGTTACATAGTATAGCTTCTTATTGAATAGCATAACAGTTATCAGCGGTTCTAGCAGTATGCATCACACGTTGTCTTTGAGAGTTCAAAACATCACATCCACCTCTGGAAAATGTAACAGTGTGATCTGTATCACATAGTTAACTGACACTAAGAAGATTTGCCTTCAGCCCCTTAACCAGGAGAACATTATCAATTGTTGGAGTACCAAGTCTTTCGGCCTTTCCCTTTCATACCACAGGAGATATGCTCCCATCACCAAAAGTAACATCACCTCCCTGAATATCCTCTAGGTGACTCAGCTTAGACTCATCACCAGTCATATGACGAGAACACCCACTATCCATATACCATTGAACTAACTTGAAAGCATTCAAAGCAGTTAGTGCAACATTCCACCTTATTTGAGGTGCCAAATCCAACTTTCAAACCCAAATGCTTCGAAGAGTTCTTCGACCTGTAGTTTTCTATGTAAAATATCTAGACACATTCTCACTTTTCTCATTAGTAGAAATCACATTAGAATTATATTTATATCCATTGAAAGAGCAAACATGTGGTTAATAAGGTCCAACAAATCTACAGTAAGATGTAATATGTCCATTTCGACCACATAAACTATAATAATAAATTTGAGAATAAGAGGCCCGTTTGGTATGATTACGAGTAATGGATATCATATTATATTTGAGCACCAAAGTAGAAGCAGTTGCTTTCACAAACTTAGTGATTTTAGGAGTCTTGGCATTAGGAAGAGGTTCCTTATATCCTAAACCCCTTTTATCACTATCCGTCTTTCCCATACATAACATTTTATCAATGTTCATGGCCCCATGACTGAACTTCTCAAGTTTCTGCTGAGATAGAACTACATCAAGCCTGGCTGAATAAAGTTCATCCAAAGTTGATTTCATTTTCTCTTTTGCATTATTAACTTCTTTTTCAAAAAACAAAACTTTGTCATGAAGGCCTTCTTTCTCATTCTCAAGTGCCTCTATCTTATGACTTGTATTCTCAGTTTTGTTTTTAAGATCGCACTTAAGTGTATTAACTTGGTCTTTTAAGACTTTGTTCAGTTTACCTAGTTTCATACACTTGAAGAGAGTTTGATCATATAAGTCCTCAAGATTCAGGTCCTCAAACTCATTTTGTTTTTGATTACTCTAATTTTCATCAGAATTTTCAAGTTCAAAAACATTAAAGTGATTATTGCCACAATTAAGGACCGCAGGATATGCACAATAATTTTTGGTATCAACTACTTGGGAATAACTCTCATTATTATCATGTTCATCATCAGTGTCATCCCAAGTAACACTGATATTCATAGTTTTATGATTTGTTCCAAATTTTTTAATAAGATAGCTATGGGCCTAATGACCAAACTTGTGACATTTATAGCATTCAACTTGACTAAGGTCAGTATCACTGTTGGTCTGCCGGTTATAAGTTTTGACCCGATCATGAGGTCATGGTTTATAGTTCATTGAATGCCCTTATTTTTGTTCTTGTTTTTGAAATTGACGTTTCTTAAAAAAAAATTGAAATTGTTGACTAATAAGAGCAATTGATGAATCTATATCTGAACCTTCATCATCGTCTGAGATATTTGAGTGATCAACTTCTTTGGAACCCTTAGAAGAAGAAGAGTGAGATAAAGACGTGAAAGCAACACTCTTATTCTTTTCGGGGTTTTCCATTCTCATCTCGAGTTCAAACATTCGCAATTTTCCAGCCAATGTATCGGTTTTCATTTTCTTAATATCTTGTGTTTTCTCGATAGTATCACGTCTGGATCTAAAGCTCTTAGGAAGAGATCTTAGAACTTTGTAAACTATTTGAACATCGGAGTACGCTTCTCCTAATGCGGCACTAGTGTTTACAATATCACTTAGTCTCGTATCGAACTCGTCAAAAGGTTCATTTTCACTCTTTTTGATATTTTCAAATTGTAAAGTAAGCATTTGAAGCTTACTTTCTTTGACAGTATCATCGCCTTAATAAGTTCGAACTAGGATATCCCAAGCTTCTTTAGAAGTGGTACATGTAAAGATATATCAAAACTCACTTTGACTCACAGTCATAAAAATAACATTAAGGCCTTTTGAATTATAACCAATAGTATCCCTTTATTCTCTTGACCATTGGTTCCTAGGTTTAAGGAATTCAATAGTATTCCCTGATGGGCCTTGCATCATAGTAGGGGGTGTCCATCCATCCCCAACAACAATCCATACATCTTCTCCGATTGATTGTAAGTATGCAATCATTCAGACTTTCCAGTATGGGTATTCTTTGCCATCAAAGGCTGGAGGGAGATTTATAGGACCTCCAACCTTTTCGGAACTCATTATTCTCAAGCGAACTATTCGGGATCCACGCTTAGGTAGTTAAACCTCAAAATGTAACTGCTCTGATATTAATTTTAAATAACTAGTCGCTTGAAACTAACCAATTTCGATTATTTTAGATCTAAATCGATAGGTTCTAATTCTTTTGAATTAATGGTCTACGAACCTAAATCAAGTCGATATGATTATCTAATGTCAAGCAAGTAATTGAAATTAAAGACAAGGCAAAGATTTTTAGCCCTGTAGGAAACCTTTCTCAAGAGAAAAACCCACAGGTCGCTATCGAATCACCGGACGGCTAAGCAATCTACTATTGAAAAAGGATTACAAGAATTTAATCACTTACAGACTCGATAAGCACCTCCCATGGTTATCTCTCTTCCAATTAATCTTCTTGCAATCAATACCACGTTTTCACAACGCCTCACTCCAATCTCACGTCGAAGCTCCTAATCTTGAATTGCTCAAGTTCTTAAATCCAGTTCTTCAATGTATGAATAGGATTTTTTGATCAATTGATTAATTTAAGGTTTGAGCGATTTGATTATCTCTTGAATCTCTCAAAGATAGATCTCTCTTCACTCTAAAAAAATAAGCCCTAAAAAAAATAGGTTTTCAAGAAGTGAGTTTTTGAAAAAAAAAGGTAAGTATGTCTTAAGAAGGAAAACATAAAACATGGGCTCTGTTCGAATATAAATTAATCTATTCGAATAAGAATCAAACTGATAAAAATTATTCGAACAACAATTAATCTATTCGAATAGAAATGCAACTGTTGAAAATTATTCGAACAAAAATAATTATATTCGAATGCAATTCAAGCTGTTACAAAATATTCGAACAACATTAAAAGTTATTCAAACAGAAGGAATTTTTCCAGTTCTATTCGAATAGAAAATAATCTATTCGAATAGAAGTTCTATTTTCTTTAAGGATACATTCTTATTACTTTTTCATACTCTGTAAAATATATAGGCTTGACTTTTTAGAATAAAGAGTTAGAAGCAAACTTACCTGTTCAGAGTCAGTCAGTCCAGCTGTAGTCGTTCTACGTGCACTCACTAACGCCGGATAACCACGAGATCATGCTGGCGCTTACTCTGGACACTAAATGAAACAAACTCCAAAATTGGATATTTCAGTAAGCCTGAGTTCAAAATCAACAGTATCAAAAACAAATTAAAGAGATTAGAAAGATATCAAAATACTTATCGAGATATGATCGAGTCTAGTGCATGCGGACTATCTCCTTAAGACAGATTTACCCCTGTCGCAGTATTTTCTAGGATATAATCGGCCCATGTCTCCTAGGATACAACGATCAAACACGAGTAGAAGAAAGTACATCAATCTACCCGTCAATCAAACCTTGTTTGTGACTACTATTCGTCGGATGAAGAAGACTCAAGGAAATTGTAAAAACCTTTTAAACAATAGAAACGAAGTTGGATTATATAGAGTATTTTGGTGCCTATTCATCAAGGGTCACACCTTAAGTTGCGACTCTTCACCAAGGGTCACACCTTAAGACATACCTCATGTGAGTGCCTCTTGACCAAAGGTTACACCTTAAGATACACCTAAAGATGTGTCTATTGGAGATACTTTAAATTACGCACACTACAACTCATAAGTAATCTCTTACTTATAATCTAGAGTTGTGTAGCCTATATACCCAATGTGGTACTGTGATAGCCTAATTTTGTATTTCGAACTTAACCTCTTACACCAATGATAATCAAATCTTTAGTAATCAATAAGCAACAACTAATACAAGGTTTAGCGTGAAAAACCTTTGAATAGGTTAAAAACCATGACCTCTCTTGAGGATTTTGAAAGATATATATTATTGATAGTTACTAGCTATTATAAAGAATGTTCTGAATAATTTTGTAGAGTTTCTGAGTGAGAATTCATTTGTCCTTCATCTGTAATTTTTTGGTCTTATTTATAGGTCTTATAACATGACCGTTTGATGACCATTATTATTTTTAATGATGGACGTTACAATATAGATTTGATAGTCTTTGAATTGATTGTGTAACGGTCTGATCTTCTTGTCTTGTAACGGTTTTATTAATGACGGAGTGCTCGTTAATTCGAGTTGTTGATGTAGAGGTCGTGAATAATAAGAAAAACTTTAGCTGTTTCGTAATGTTATGTGTCATGTGTATGTTGACGAGGTTGAGTGGTCGTATAATGGTCGAAGATGAAGCTTGAGTTTGAGATGCGAAATAAGCCACTACAATGACCCTCTCTCAGCCAAGAGCACGAGAAGTATTAAAGGCGTGTGGTGTTGGTTGAGAGGCTTTTTTAATACTGTAATTAATATCGGGGAATCATTTCTAATGCTTCTTTATGAATATCTGTTGTGGTTGTTGGGTTTCCTAGAACCAATAGTTATGGTCAAGATTGTTGTATGGGAATTCCTTTTGACGTTTAGGAATTTGGAAAGTCGTCTTTAATGTTAATTATATTATAAATAATATTGTGGTTTGCTGTTCTAGTTGTGATTAACCAAGTGTTTCTCTGACTCTCTAACCTTTCTCTTTTGCACCTTTCCTTTTGTTGTCTGCAACCTTCCTTATGTTGAGAGAATGGTAACTACTAGACGACAATCTCGGGAGGCTAGGATTTTTGCGAAAGTGGAAGAACTATGGTTTCGATACTTTGGGAATCAGTTTATTAGTCTTCCAACACCAATTCCAGTGTACCCTACCTACCACGGTATGACATATGAAGAGGTGGTGGAGACGGAGGATGATCATCATCAAATGGTGCACTTTCCTTATCTGTTGAGATTGGAGAAGGAGTGCTGAAATAGGCTGCGTCTGCTGGTGGAGGAGGCTGTTACAATTGAAGATGAAGTGGCAGGCGTTCGTCTAAGGGAGTCTCGTCGGTACCCTGCTGATGAGTGGGTTCTATAAAATAAATAGGACCCTTCTTCTTTCTCTGTCACGCGGGGTAATGGGGGTTATGGTGGAAGAGACGATGGTGGAGAAGATGTTTCTATCACACAATCATTGTCTCTTGTTGTGAAGAAAATCTGTTAGCTGAAGGTTGGTTCAAGCAGAGATACCTTAACTTCCTTAGTTTCTTGAGGAAGTAAATGGTGTTTAATGGTTCAATTTTTTATCTTCAGTATCTGTTGCTGCTACCCTCTTTGAAGAAGACTTTCAGGCAGTGAACTGATATATTGTAGTCTGTAAAGTAATCTATAGAATTTTTTGGAAAACTCGCTACCTGTAAAGCATTCTGTAAATTCTGAGATGTAAGAAAATTTTAAGCTAATGAAAACTTCGTGTTCTTCCAACTTTGTATTATTTTTCGAACTGATATTTATATGTCTAGCATACTTGTAAACTGCCGCGTTGGAAAAGGGGAATTCCGAACTGAGTAATTTGAACTGGAGTTAAAATGTGAGGAAGTAAAAAATGGTGAAAAAGAATTTTTGTCATCTGTTGAAGTGTGACAAACACTTGTGCCGAACTAAAGGAGGTTTAGTTAGTGCGAGATATCAGACATCAAGTTGTGGTAGGATAGTCCTAAACAAATCAAATTGCAATGAATTTAGTATGTTTATCAGTAAAGGTATTGGGAAGTAAAGTTGAAAAAGGGAAGTTTGAAAATGTAGATGAGGTCGTTTGGTGAATGCAAGCAAACAAGTGGCTAGTATAATTGTACTGAGTTTAGAGAAGATTGGTATGCGTAGGAGTTGTTGTGTCAAACAGCCTAGAAAATGTCTTGATGTAGGTAGGTAGATGATGTATGTCTGTAGGTGCTTTGTTGGAGCTACTGCTGGAGGTACTTGAATATTTTATGCGAACTCCATCTTTGCGGATGTGTTGTCTGTACGAATAAGATATGATGATATGCTTCATAGGATGGAAAGTACTAGCTGTCAAAATATGCTCGAGATTCTGCTGATATCTTTATTTATGAAATTTTGTTCTTGTAAAATATATCTTCCCTCAAAAACTGTTGGGGAGGTGACTTTAGTGGTGCAAATAGATCTTCATGTTAGCTATATAAAATATTGATCTGTATCTGGGATGCCTTGTATCTTGTGCAAGAAAAGCTTGTTATTGTTGATTGGAAGTCATCATGGTGATGACACATTCTCAGCGTATTCGTCATGCAGCGGAAGGTAGGTTGAATATCAAAGTGGCTAAACTCCGTGAGCGCTACTTTTGCATGTTGCCTGATAATGCCGTGTTACCCTCCTGGCCGTTGAAGTTGGGTGGGTTAGATGATGAAGGTAGGTGTACAAAGTATGATAATTATTTTTGGTGTAATTTTTTCTCTGAGTTGCTGCTTGATGCGACTTTGCGAGAAGAAGTTGTTCAAGAGATCACACGGGATAAACTTGCTGAAGAGGATAAGAGAGCAGCAGGAGGAGAGTTAGTTCCATGTGGTGAAGTGAATTATCTGGGTTGCTTTAAATGTAACTACATGTGATTGTAAGCTCGAACTTTAAGAGCTTAAAATAAATAAGTAATTTGTTTGTAGTGTTCTATTTTTGTTATCTGTTTAATGTAGAATAATGCAGATTAAATCTGCGAACTAGAAAACATAAGATCAATGTGTTTGCTGAACTACTCATGTGGCGAATATTATGGATTAAAGCTGTCTAATTTTAGTAGTTGTGCAAATAATTTCGTATATTATGGTACGATCTTGGTTGAGTATAAAAGTAAGGTGATAGATCGTTTAGATTGTCTTGGGAAGGAGAGAAGGAATTGTTTAATGGCTAAAAGTAGAGACAGACGTGATAATAGTAAATGTTGTCACATAAGTCATGATGATGCCGTGAGATGAAAAGACGTGCCTGTAGAGGTAGTAGGGGTGAACGACACGTGTCAGAAAGAGCCGTCGTTTCATAAACCGATGAAGAGAATAAAAACTTGTCTCTATCTCCCTCATAAATTATCTACAGTTATATAGAGAGAGAGAGAAAAAAAAGTGGTGTAATCAGTACTTATAGAGAGAAAAAATGTTTGAGTTCTAAGTGTAATCTCATTGAGAAAGCTTTATCTAGTGATAAAATTGTGTTAGAGAAACAACGTAAGCAATAACTTTCTGTAAAAGTTGTGGGCAAAGTAGAAGATTGTGGATCTTCTAGTACAGGTTAGTAAATGGTGTTCCTCCATTTTGATTACATTGTCTAGTACTTTGTGTATGATGTTATTTGTTCATCGCCTTTGTATATAAGTTATTTGGGGATGGCGAATTTGGGAATGTAGGGGGCTAAGAAATGATTGTTTGCCTGTATTTTTTACTGTTTGGAAAAGCTTTAGGTATAGTAACAACATCTAGAGAGAGAAAATTGTTTTTTTAAAGAAGATGAGAGAAAGTTGAAAAATGATTTTCTGTTATTTTGGAAAGTTTGAAAATAAATACCATGACTGGGTAAAAAGTATAAGTGGTGGTTATTTTTGCTGCGTATATGGTATATCATGTAATTGTGTAAGTGTTGAATCATAGAAGTAAATAAATTGATAAAAAATTGTGTGTACCTGTAGGTCCAGTATACGTTTAAAAAACATAAAGCTTATGAGTAAATTTTAGTGTCATCGAGTTCTGAGGAAACATCATCGTCAGGTAGGGAGGACGATTGTAGTGGTATGGAAGAGACTGTAGATAGGAGGGAACTTATTGTAGGATAAAGGTTAGAGAACCCAGTGAAGTAAGTAATGTTATAGAGAAGATGATACAGGAGTGAAGGATAAGTCATTTTACATATATCCTGAGGGAGTAGATGTAGGGAAAGAATTTTTGAAATTTAAGAAGAAGTTAAAAGGATAGTGGGGGAATTATGTGATGGAGCAAGGCCGGTGGTTTAGGACCTTAGTACTAAGGAAAGGGGAAGAAGGCGTATACTACCAAGATCTCAGCCTGGATATGTGGAAAAAGAAGAAAGGCATTAGTGAAGACGTAGAAATTATGTACTATAGGGCAGGAATGGCAGGCCCAAATGATGGGTTTTTGTGCTATCTGAAGCAGGTCGTATATGGCCTTAGGATTCTTCTGACCTTTTTTCAAAAAGGGATTAAGAATGCATTGCAGTGCTGCTCTGCCCAATTAATTGGGAATGTATTTGAGGTGATGAGGGTGTGTGAGGCATTGAATGCGAGGTGGAGGGAGAGTGGGACTAAAAAGTAGTTCGTAGTAGCTGACATGCTGAAAATTTACAAAATGAAGTATGTCAAAACTCGTAATAGCGGTTACCTGTATAATGACTCCTCTAGGCTAAAATTTTTTGACTTCGAATCTGTTGGTAGACCGTAGAATGACCACCTTGTATGGGTAGGGGGCAATTGTATGCAGGTTCAAGATGAACCAACGCTCGTCCTAAAATATAAATATTATAATCCGAGTAAGTAACATCTGCCAACTCGACCAACCATCAGTTTGTCTTTGAACTACTAACGATTTCCTTGTTTTTGTCTTTTAGGTCTTGATCCCAAATCTTTTCTTGATAATACAAGCTTGTTCGACTACGTATCCCTTGAGTAGGTCGAGTTGAACTAAGTACTTGGTGAGTTAAATATCCGTAGGGATAAAAGGATAGACTATAAAGTTCCCAAAGTGCAACGAGCTCACGAGAATCGAGTTATGGCTAAGAAGAATAAGACCCGTCTTCCTCTAGGTGACTTGACTGGTATCCCTCCGCCTGTGCTAAAGAGTACAAGCATGGGGTAGAAGTTTTATAGACTAAAAAAGACAGTGCCATAAGTTTTTCTTTCTACTGTGGTGGTGGCCTAAGGGACAAAAGGCGGTAAGCTTGCTGCTGATGGTGTAATGGAGGAGCATGTGGTGAATGAGGTCGCTCTTTCAGAAGTATACAAGAGGTTGATAAAAAGGAAACAACATGAGCTCAAAGGCAATGACCATACTAATGCTAAGGCTGTAGCCAAGCTGAGAGAAATGGAACAATTTTTTTTAAGATGGCGGGGACCGAACCGATGCAGCTCGAAGGGATGTTTCAAGAGCAAACAACTTGTGTACATACTGATACTCTCTGTTTGTTGTATTTATGATTGATATATGTCTTACTGATCTCATCTCTTGTATTGACAGCTCTCGATGTTAGTGACGAGAGCTATAATTTTTATTGGGAAGAGGATCCAAGAGTTTGGAAAGCTTACTCAAAGGTTCGATACTCAATCAGTTCGAATGAAGGTACTCGAGGAGGAGCTCAAGAAGGAGAAAGAGAGTAAGGCTGAAGACTTAAAGGCTGCTGAAGAGCGGTATGTGGAATTGTCTAAACGCGAGGAGACTCTGTCAGAAGCGTTTGGAAAGATAAAGGCTGAGAGAAATCATATGATCTAGTCTTATCATCACTTTGGGTTGACCGCGGCCGATATCGATCTGGGCCTAGCAGGTAGGTACCATTAGATAGTATTTACTTTAGATGCGGAAAACAAACTGGTGGAAGATGTTGTAGTTCCAGTCAATATATATGTTCTACAAACTGAGCAAGTTCAAGTTGTTGGTATTGAAGTGGATCCTCCGTCTGAGGTAGAGACTGCAAGAATATTTAATCAGTTTGTGATATTTTGTTTTAAACTATGCTATTCTGTCTTGACTTTGATGAGATTGTGTTCCAAAACTGTAAAGTTTGATAGACATCTCTTTATTGTACTATGTTTAAATGTTTGTGTGATAACAAAAAAATTGTAATATGTGTAGGAGATAGAGCGGTTGAGAGAAAACTGTTTCCACCCTGGAGAGATTGTTGAGTAGAGCGAGGGATAACGTGACTCATATTCAACAGGTACTAAATAAAATTGAGTATGAGAGAAGGGAGTTTAAATATAATTTAGAGAATTTTTTTAAAGAATTGTATGATCTACTAGGGCTGAGCAAGAAACCGAAGAAACTGAGAAACTGAACCAAACCGAACCATATGAAGCAAAACGGTTTGGTTTCTAGCAGCCCCGGTTCGGTTTCGGTTTCTAAAACACAAAACCGAAAGGCTTTCGGTTCAGTTTCGGTTTCGTACTTCAGAACCCGCTAGAAACCGAACCGAACCGATAAACATCTATTTATTTATTTATTTCCCCAAATACTTCTAAAAACATCTCTTTCATCTCACTTTCATCATTTCCCAGTCATCCCAAGGAAGAAGAATAACACCACAAGAATGACACCACAAGCCTTTTTATCTCTCTCTTTCATCAAGATATTTTTTATGTTATGTTATATTTATGTGCAGTGTGAGGCTTTTGAGGAATCGAGCGTAGTAGAGCTTGTTTCGGTGATGGTAGGTGGATGGAAAGCGTAGTTGGTAGTGGAGATGTGGTGTCATGGTGGGGTGATTACAACAAGTATTGGTTTAGTCAAAGCAAACCATCATACAGGAGAGAGACATGTTTGCATTGTTCCATAAGAATGGTCGAGATTGGAGTATGTTAAAGCAATGGACGAGGATGGTATGTCCTCGGAGGTTATTGTAGGTGAGGTAGAGGAGGTGATGGGTACGTTAATGGGTATACATTTTCTTGTGGTGGATTGCCGACAAAAGGATTTTTCTAGGATACTTAGGTTTGCAAAGTTGAGTCACAGGGGGGCAGTTTTGGTTTGCAAGAAGACGACTTGGTTTATGCCTATGTTGAGAGCTACTTTGGTAATAACATGGTATTCACCGTTGAAGATTTGCACCATCGCCATTGCTCCATGAGCTTTGTATGTTTCTCTCTCTGCCATGGTGGTAGAGATGGAGGAGATCTTTGAGATGTATTTGGTTTGTTTCATTTGGGTTTCATTTGGAGGGATTTCAGTTAATGTATCATTTGGGTTTCATTTGGGTTTTATTTAATGTATCATTTGGGTTTCATTCGGTTTCGCTTTGATGCGGTTTACCTCAGGTCAGGTCGGTTTCGGTTTGAGATCTAATCGGCTCGGCTTCAGTTCTCAAATTTAGGAACCGATTTAGGTCGGTTTGGTTATGGTTAGATCAAAACCTGACCTGAACCGACCCGTGCTCACCCCTATGATCTACAATGTAGATATGCAAAAATAAAAATAGAGAGGGATGAAGTTTTAAGAAAAAAAGAGGAAATGGGGGCATTATTACGAAAATTGAAAGACTTGACTTGTTTTATTGACCCGAGTGATAAAGCTAGGTGTCAAAAGCTTTTGGTAACTCTGACACTGTATTTTGAGGCCAAAGTAGATAGTGAGCATGGTTTAAAAGAAGCTTATGGAATATTCTTGAAGGAAAGGGGTGTAGTACCTAACCCAGCTCTCGAGTTATATTTTTAGCTCAAGAACACGTAATTGTCATAGTGTAGAGGCGAGAAAATGCTCAGCTCGAGCTGGTGTGTCTATTATATGGGGTGACGTAGGACTCTTACCTGATATTCTTGGCTTTTTGTAGGATCGAAGAGCAATGAGGATTTTGTTTTTCAAAATAAGAAAAGAGCAAAACGTGCTGACACAAAGTATGAAGCAAAATCCGTCCTTAGCAAATCAATTGACAAAAGAAGCGACTATTAGAAAGAAGATATAATGTGATTTGAAATCGTTGGGTATATTGCAGAAGGAAACGCGTAAGCGTCTGTATAGGGCGCATATGCAATTAAGGGAGCATTTGTATCCATCACGATCAAACGTCGCTGCTTGAACGGACTATGAACGTCATATAGAAAGTGTGATTGAGTTTTATGGAGGGGAGCTGGCGAGGGTAGAGAACGAATTTAAGAAGTATGTAATAGATTGTGGGAAAGACTGATATAGAGAACGAAAAAGCTAAAAATATGTGGTTTTTAAAAGATGAGGAAAAGGTTGTTGAAAAACCAGCTCCTAGATTGAGAGAAAATTTGTTAGAAGAGGAGGAGGAGGTCAAGAGCCAGATACCTCAGTTACAGGGAAAGTAGCGACAGCCGGAAGTAGTGACATTTATAGCTCCTTTGGATGTGCAGGTAGATAGGGGCAATCCTCACATAGCCCGAGGAAGCAAAAGTAAAGTAGTTGAGTGTGTTACCAACTTGCATATGCATTAGATGTTTGTACACTATTTTGATGATAAATAAAATTTGTTCTCTATAATAATAAAAAATATATAAGTAGAGGTGTGGATTGATTGCACACAAGTATTATATTGTTACGTAACAGTGTTAATTGTGATAGGTAAACTGTTTTGATATACGAACTGGTAAGTATGTGAAAGTTAACTATTGCGGCAGGTGGAATTAGTATAGGTTCAAAGTTAGTGTGAAGCATTGCGCGTGCTAAACGAGAAGCTAGACACTGATTTGAATTTCCATTAGGAAACATTAATAAATACTACTGAGTTGATGGAGGTAAGGATAACTGAAGAACAAATTATGGTGGGTTGTTTGACCGAACAATTGGAAGATAAAGAGGTATAACTGGTCATTGTGCAGAAAAAGATGGAAGAATTAAAGGAAGTTGTAAAGAAAAGAGAGTTGGACATTGAAAAAGTTCAACGTCATGCCAGTAATACTTTTGAACGAATAAACTAGCAGGAGGTGGAACTAATACCTGTGCGATTTAAAATAACAGAGTTGTTGGCGATGTTGAAGAAATAAGAAGGTAGCGATAAAATCTTGCAAGTCCAGATAAATACGCTTGAAGCGAAAATAGCTGATATGCAATTTGCTTTGAGGGAGGCAGATGGGCGTGCTCGTAAGTTTGAAGAACTGTGGCATACGGCTAATGGTAGGGTAATATAGTTAGAGAAAGCCAACAACAAATATAATGAATTAATAACAAAAATATTTAATCCATAATACGATTGAGAAGCTTTAAGTTAGTAGAGAAAACACGAAGAACACCAATTGGGAAAAATAAAGCTTTAATTGCTTAAAAAAAATGAAGTAGATTACAATGAATCACTCCAAAACCCTAGGCTTCTCTCAGAACTCATTTAGATTTCACATAAGAATAAAAAGATAATCTAAGTCCCCTTTATATAGAGGGAACTCAAAATTACAAAATAGAACGCATCTCGAGGCAAAACAATGCTTGAGAATCAAAATACCGCTAGAGTCGTTCGAACGAACTAGGGAGTCGTTTGAACGACTTTACGACTAATTGGTCTAAAACCCTAGAAAAGTTATCTGATCGTTCGAACGAAGCCCAACTCGTTCGAACGAAATATGGTTTTAGGCCAAAATTCCATAGGACATGACAACTTGTTCGAACGACACTCAACTTCGTTCGAACGACTTTGACAAATCTTCAAATAACTCTAGATCCTTCTTGATTAACATTGGCTTAAGATAGGAACTTTAGAGGATGCAGTTCAAGTGTTGGAGTTAAATGTGTTGGCGTACCAAAAGGAAGTTGGGGAGCTGATTAGTTCTAAGACCAAATTGAAGGGGAAGATTGATATGGCTGAGCGAAGTTTAAACGCAGAGGTATTGAGAGGGATCATAATTAGTTTGTTATGGAGGAGTCAATGGCTATGTTGGAAGAAATGGACGAATTCATGACGGTAATAGAAGCACGTAATAAAGCTTTTGTGGATAAAAAAATAGGTGATTGAAGATTGCTGTAAAAATTTGGAAGTGATGTTGAATGAGGCTAAGGGAAAAATTGTGGAGCTCGTTGTCCCTGACAAGGTTAAGCACGAGGCAAGTGACGTGCATGACAAAAAGTGATGGCAGTGCTTTCCTTTTTTGCATCTGAGTTCAAAAGATTGGAAAAAGAAAAAGATACGACTCATGACAACATGATCGCAAATGGTGTGGTGTGTGATATGCAACTAGTGGGGACTGAGTATCTTGACCCAATTATGTCAAAAATTGGTGCTCTTACTAAGAACAATCTGAATAAAGGAAGACAAATTATTACTTCGAGGGTACCAGAACTAATGCGTCTGGGACTTTTAGGGTGAGGGGAAAGTTCGCGTGGCGATGTGCTGTCTGATAGTTTGAGTGATTGAGGAGACGTTATTAATGTAAAAAAGGAATTTATTCGTACAATACCAACAAAAATATAGTAGATAGAGTGTGAAGGTTATGCTGCAGCAAAATTTGACAGATAGTAAAATTAGTGATTTGTACATATTTGTACTTACCATTTGATGAACCAATTGAGGTATAGAATAGTAGAAGTCTGTTGTTTGCTAGCAGGATTGGGGAACCGATAGTTGACCTATCATCTGATAGAAGATAGCATTGTCTGAAGCAATAGGCGACCTGTTATGTAATAGAAGATCGAATTGGTTGGAGCAACAAACGATCTGTAATTTAATAGAAGATCGAATTGGCCGAAGCAACAAACAATCTGTAATATAATTGATTGATCAGATTGGCTGAAGCAACAAACGTTCTGTAATATAATAGAAGATCGAATTGGCCGAAGCAACAAACGATTTGTAATAGTAAAATGGGATGAACCCATTGGTTATCTGTGATATTATAAATGTGTTTTATATATAGAAGTACTTGTATAAGATAGTAGAAAAGTATTATAATGTAGGGCAACCAAACACAAGTATTTCATTGATATAAGATTGGCGTACACAAAATGTAAGATATAGTAGAAGAGTATTGTATGTAAAGGTAGAAAGTACTCTGATGTAGGGAGATCAAACATAAGTATTTCATTGATATAAAACTGACGTACAAAATGATAGAGATAGTAGAAGAGTATTATATGAAATAGTAAAAAGTACTCTGATGTAGGGTGATCAAACATAAGTATTTTATTAATGTAAGAACGATGTACACAATTGGAGGAAATAGTATAATATTACATTGTGATTGAATATTATCTATGATATAACTTTATTCTCCTCGTGTTCCAAGGATTAGGGACTCGATCTCCATTTTTTGTGGCGAGATCGCAAGAGCCAAGTCCACTTTTTCTGGCAATGATAAAAGGTCCTTCCCAATTTTTTGTGAGTTTCCCAGCATTGAGTTCCTTTATGTGATTTGGTATTTCTCGTAGGACAAGATCTTTAATATCAAACTCTCTATGACAAACTCGTTTGTTATATGACCTTGTTAAAGTCTGATAGTACCTTTCCAAGTTCATGACTACTCTATCTCTTATTTCCTCGATCTAATTCATGTTACATGCCAACTGGAACTCATTTTCTTCGTCTGTCATGGAATAATTACCTAGTGGGTGATGATATTGAGTGGGGATGATTGCTTCGGTACTATATGCCAACAAGAACGGTGTACATCAAGCCGATACTCAAGGTATTGCTCGGTATGCCGATAACACATATGGTAATTCTTGTACCCAATTACTCTTCTTTTATGTCAAGCATTTTTTGATTCCTTCAACTATAATTTGATTGGTGATTTCGGCCTGACCATTTCCTTGTGGGTAATACGGATTTGAAAGAGAGTGGATGATGTTATGCTGGCTGAGGAAATCAACGACCTTAGAGCCAACAAACTATAGTCCATTGTCAATTCAGATGAGGTGGGGGAAGCCAAACCGTATTATAATAGTTTTCCATATAAACTTGATGATTTCATCTTCACATGTTTGACACAAAGGAACTTCTTCGACCCACTTGGTAAAATAGTTTGTTGCTACCATGAGGTGTTTATGTTTTCCTAGTACAGTTGAGAATTCTCCCACGAGATAGAAGGCCCAATTTGAATGGCCAGATAACTTTTCTAGAATAGAGTACTAGAGCTCAAATTTTGGGTCCATATTGTTGGCAGGCACCACACTTGCTCACATATTCGATGGCTTAAGCTTTTATTTTAGGCTAAAAGACTCCTTGAGTAAGAGCTCGGCTTGCTAAAAACCATTCTGCCGTATGGGATCCACAGGTGCCTTCATGTAGATCGTGTAGAAGGCTTGTGCCTCTTTATCAAATAAACATTAGAGATAGGATCCTGTAGCCAATTTTTTGTAAATGAGATTATTGTCGACGACGTAGCGTTGAACATTGTCTATCAAGCGTCTTCTTTTATTAGCACCTTTGGGGAGTTCACCATCAATTTTTTTTTTGGCCCAATGTATGTGAGGAACGGCCATCGCCAATCGTCTTCGACCTCTTCGCCGCCCCCAGTATTAATGGCGTTTGAGATGTTAAACCTGGGGCTGGATACTACTTCGATCTTCAAGTATCGGGCTTCTGTTCCAAGGACTCCAGCAAGATAGGCAAGGGAGTTTAAATGTTTATTTTCTCCACGAGGTCAATGTTCGAATGTACCCTTTTTAAATCTGCTCATTCTGTCGGCTACGGCTGCAGCGTAGTCGACCATCTTTCTATTTTTCTGATATTTGTCTGTATAATGGTTCACAACTAATAAAGAATTTGTGTACACAAAAAACTTAGGCACACCAATCTCGAGGGCCATGTCTAGCCTGTGGATTAGTGTTTCATACTCGGTCTCATTGTTGGTAGCTTTGAAGTTGAGTCAAATTGATTTTTTTAATTCTGACATTCGAAGGTGTAATAAGAACTATTTTGATGCCTGACCATGCTGGTTCGGTAGAATCGTCAGTTAAAAGGTGCTGACTTGGATGCCCAATCCGATTTCTCTTCGAACTATTCTTCGTTTGTCTCAGTAATATCCTCTTCCCAATCAGGGTCATCTGCTAGGAAATCTGCTACTACTTGCCCTTATTAGAATGTCGTGGTTCAAAATGTATATCGTGCTCACCAAGAGTAACCGACCATTGCTAGACTCGTCTGGATTTCTCTCGTATGGATAAGACTTCGCACAAAGGGTAATTTGTCATTACTCGAACTAAATGAGCTTGGAAATATTAATTTAACTTCTACGATGCATAGATGAGAGCTGAAATCAGTTTTTTGATCTTGGTGTACTGTGTTTCTGTTGGAGTAAGAGTCTTGCTTATGAAGTATACAGGTTTTTCCGTCTTTTCATCGAGTCGAATAAGAACAGAGCTTAGTAATTCATCAGTAATGGTGAGATATATTGCGAGTTCTTCTCCTTCCTTGGGTGTACTCATTACTGACGATTTTTCCAAATAGCGTTTTAGCTCCCGAAATGCTGCTTCACATTCTGTTGTCCACTCGATCTTAGGATCTATTTTAGGTTTTCCTTTCTTCGTTCTTTCGCGTAGGAGGTCGAATAACCATCGACACCGATCTGAAGACTTGATAACAAAATGATTAATTGTTTCTATCTTGCCAGTTATCTTATGTATGTCTTTCTTTATCTTTGGAGAAGGCATAAGCAACAATGCGCGAATGCGATCTGGGTCAACCTAGATTCCTTGCTTGCTGATCAAATATCCCAAAAATTAGCCTGATTAGACTCCGAATTGATATTTGTAAAGATTTAGTCTTATCCTGTAGGACAGAAGAATTTCGAAGGTCATGTATAAATCTACGAGATGGTTTTCATTCTTGAGACTTTTACACAACATATCATCAATGTAAACTTCTACTATTTTCCCCAGATTGTCCTTGAACATCTGTGTCATCAGTCTTTGGTAAGTGGCTCCTACGTTCTTGAGGCCGAAAGGCAACCTTGTAGCAATACAAACCATGCTCTGTTTTATTTTTTCTTGATCTTCGAGTAACAAAGGTATCTGATTATACCCTGATATGGTATCCATCATGAATAAGAGTTTGTGTCCCGTAGTAGAATCAAGCAGATGGTTGATGATAGGAAGGGGAAAATTATCTCTCGTAGTATGTTTATTGAAATCTGTGAAGTCAACGCATACTATGATATTGCCGCTTTCTTCAGAACTGCTACAATATTTGAAACCAACTTCAATGAGTTTATCGATTTCTTTATTGACTTCTTTGCGTAGCCTTGGTACTAAAGTTCTCTGTTTCGTTTTGACTGCCTCAGATTTATCTTTTAAACTAAGCTTGTGGCAAACCAAAGTTGGATTGATGCCTGGCATTTCATTGAATGTCCATGCGAAGGCGTCACTGCTGTCTTTGAGAAATTGAATAAGAGTATTTCGTTCTATTATAAGCAAAAGAGTTCCAATGTAGGTACCCCGTTTGTCTCTATTGATTTTAATGTATTTTGTAGTTTTGCACTTGGCAACTGGTTTTCTGTGGAGCTCTCTGTAATGTTTACTATGGTATTCTGTAATTACTACGCGAGTTGCGGTATTGGTAGTTCTGTCACGATGGTAATAGTATTTTTGTAAGCTCGAGCTAGCTTCCGACTGCTTTTGATTTTACAAATACCGCCATTCCAATCAAACTGTAGCGCCAAATGATAGGTCGATGGGATAGCTCATATGTTATCCAGCCAGCAGCATCTCATGATTCCCAAATAATTGGATTTTACATTGATAACATAAAATACTACATTAACCATTGTCAGTCCAGCAGTAATAGGGAGTATGATCTTTCCTACATGTTCTTCTTTAAAGCCAGTGAAACAACTGATATCAATGTCACTAGGCTATAGTTTATCGACCAGTCTGTTGTAAATGTCTTTGGCAGTTTGAATCTGGGCTTTGAACGACTCTTTGATATGTTTTTCAACATGTTCCTGAGTCACATATTGATGAGCTCTGACAGTTTGGCAAAGGATGCGTCCTTCGCGAGGATTGTGGTCGCCACTTCCTTTACTTAGTTGATCACGCGCTGGAATATGAACTTTTCTACGGGGTGGATCCTCTGCTTGTCTGACTACAGTAAGACTGCCATCAACTTCTTGGTGGACTTCCTGTATCTGGACAGGCTCGACCCCTGGCTGATTATGATTGGATCGAATATCATCTCCCAGGCTGTTAGCGTAGGGTCCTAGTCTATCCTAAACAGAAACTCGTGAGGCGGCTGGTAGTGCGCCTTTGTTCTTCTGGGCTGCAATTTGTTGGCCCTGTAGAACTTTCAGCGCATCTTGCACACTTGCCAATTATTATTCCAGAATAGCTTGCTTTTCTATTTTGGAGTATAGAGTGGCCTGTAATTCTGCTAGTGGGACACTTCCTTCTGTTGGGCCAATCGGTGTTGGAAGGTCTGGAAGCATCATGTTTGTGAAAAGAAAATCAGTTGTTTCGGAGAACTGTGGCTAAAAAAGCTTCGTTCCCACAGACGACGCCAAATATAATAACCTAATTTCGTATTCTAAACATAGCCTCTTATACCAATGATAATAAGAGCGTTAGTAATTAATAAGCAACATCTAATACAAGGTTTAGCGTGGAAAACCTTTAAATAGGTTAAAAACCATGACCTTTCTTGAGGATTTAGAAAGAGAGATATTATTGATAGTTGCTAGCTATTACAAATGATGTTCTGAATAATTTTGCAGAGTTTCTGAGTGAGAATTCATCCGCCCTTCATCTGGAATTCTTTGGTCTTATTTATAGGTCTTATAATATGACCGTTTGACGACCATTATTATTTTTGTAACGGTATGATATTCCTGTCTTGTAACGGCTTCATTAATAATAGAGTGCTCGCTGATTCGAGTTGTTGATGTAGAGGTCAAGAATAATAAGTAAGACTCTAGCTGTTTCATAATGTTCCATAAATGTGATACGTGTATGTTGACGAGGTCGAGTGGTCGTATGATGGTCGAAGATGAAGTTTGAGTTCGAGATGCAGAATAAGCCACTATAGGTACAAAATAAACTAGTTAGATATCAACCATTCAAACTAATGATAAAACCATAAAGTTTTTTTCGAACAATCCCCCACATTTGAATGGAAACAGATAAACTCAGACCAAACAAAATAGAAGAAGAAGAGAAAAATAGAGAATGATCCTGCATTGAGAGAGGTGTCCTGTGGACTTGAACCTTCCCTAGTGAAAAGCTATCAGATTTACACTGCTTAGTGAGCATATGTCTTGAACTGTTAGCTTTAGTATAAATCAAGACAATAGTCTTCACACAGTATCTTTCCAAATGCAATCGGCTCTCACAGTTGTGTTTAATTCGGCCCTGAACAAATCCCGGATTCATGAGTGCTATTAGAGAACTTTGCACTATAAAATTCTCATGAAAGTGGCCCTACCTCACACTCACATAGGTGATTGCCTAGTAAGAGTACCATATCGCTTGAAAATATAAGTCATAGGAATCATTAAAAGCTTCTTAAAAATCGCTACAGGTTATATTGTTTACATCATGGAATGAGCAGGAGTTTAAATCTCCTCAGTGCTTATGGTGAGTAACTCACAACCAGTTTTCCTATTGAACCTAGATCATGGGATTACCAATCAACGAGAATAGATTTCTGCTGAGGTTACTCGTAATTAAAGGCTTTAATCTTATTCCCCTCGATGTACGATATACTTGTACTCCGACAACTCTCATTGTTAATGGATCCGTTAAATTATCTTTAGACTTCACAAAGTCAATATAACTCAATTCGCAAGTAGTTGCTCACAGAACTACGTCGACGACAATAATGTCGTGACTTACCAAAAGAAAAATCCTTAATAAACTTTCTAACCACTCAAATGATTTTCCGGCCAGACTTTATCTATCATAATGAATTCAATTCTATAATAAATTTGGTTATATAAGTTTGTTTTGAGGAATTCCAAAATGTGATTGTACTATGAAGTGTAAAATCATAACCCAATAGTAAATTTTGACTTTCATACTTTGAAATCCACATGTACTCTCATATACCATTGGATATTATGTATAGTGTGAACCATAGTCTAAGGTATACTCCTAGTACCTTAGTACCCTGGCTAACGCTTATGTGTTTAATTATGCATAGTGCCCCCACATTTTCATTAATCTATAGAAAGACATAGTTAGAAACGACTCTAGCATATATTTAAACAAGAAGATCATGTATATCTATAAACCTGCAAAGTAAAAATTCTTGAGCATCGTTATGGCCAAATAGATACCCGCATCTTATTCTTTAGACACACACAAGTCTAACTTTTAAGAGTAAAAATCATCCTCATTTATAATTCAACAAGTACTCCACAACCTAAGTGTTCCAAGGAATTCCCATGAGCTCAATAGTAGATTTTAACTTTCATACTCTAAAATCCACATGTACTCTCATATACCATTGAATATCATGTATAGTGCAAACCATAGTCTAGGGTGTACTCCCAGTACCTTAGTACCCTGACTAATGCTTATGTGTTTAATTATGCATAGTACCCCCACATTTTCATTAATCTATAGAAATACATAGTTAGAAACGACTCTAGCATATATTTAAACAAGAAGATCATGCATATCTATAAACTAGTAAAGTAAAAATTCTTGACCATCGCTATGGCCAAATAGATACCCGCATCTTAATCTTTAGACACACACAAGTCTAACTTTTAAGAGTAAAAATCATCCTCATTTATAATTCAACAAGTACTCCACAACCTTCAATACTTCAAGGCCTAAAAATATGACTAAGTGTTCCAAGAAATCCCCATGAGCCCATGGCCCCAAGGCCGAATCATAGAGATATATAATAAGCGGGTTTCCTAGGTCGAGCGAGCCCATGGGTAGCCCATGCACCCAAGCTAGTTTGCACACATGGGTTCGCACATGCGTGTGTTACCCACAAACTCTCACACACATCACAAAAAGTTAAGTATTAGACTAACTTATATAGTCGAGTTGAGTTTCCCTCATATCCAATGTGAGACTAAAAATACTTAGTTCTATCATTCAAATAAAAAGAAAACCAAAACCCTCTTTGTATTTTTTACTAGATAAATGTAGAGTTTAGTACTTCAGGTCACACAATATTCTTGTGACTCTTAGAATTACTATGCCAACAAGTATACCCAATGGTCATATCTTACGCATGTATTATTTTGAAACTCGATGGGCCAAAGCTATAGTACACAATATATAGATTGATACTGTAACCAAATCACAATGTTACACCTCATATCCACTTTCAACAATCAACCAAGGGTTACTATGAAAGAACAAAATCACCCCTACTCATTTCCATCGAGGTTTGACTTTGATCCTTCTCGCAGCATTCATTTTCTCTACAATGAACGTTTTGACTATTACAAGTTGAGATTCCTCAAAAGCATAGAATCTCATCGTGATTCGTTTCTATATATACAATAAACAAACATGTCCGTAGATAGAGGTTCATATAATTTGAATCCTCCCTACTCGTTAGAGCGAAACGGATTCAAAGCTCAGATTTGTCTTTCTATCGTGAGACCTCTGACCAAGTCACTATCATATTCATAAGCATTTAAGCTATACATCTCAAGGTACTTTAATTAGTCCCCAAAACCCAACCAATTTATCACACGGTTGTCTGTAATCAACCTCTTTCTTTGGCTGAAATACAGCTTACCATTAGAAGTTACCTATGCCTGCCACAACATTGCATATACCTTCTAAAGGACCCGAAACATTGGTTTAGGGAATTTCCTTACAATACTTCACAAGTATGATATGCACCACCTGTATCACAATACATATTGCTAAGTGATAAATCTCAAAGAGTCTAGGGCTACCTGAAAATAATTTACTGAATATGATCCTCAAATCAGTAGTGATTCCATACTGATTATTCCCCAAGTAGATACTAAATAACTAGCCATAGTTTGCATTTCATACCAGAAATGTTGCATCTTATGAGCAACACTAATAATAGATAGCAGACAGTAGAAATAATTCTCCAAATTCTTTAAGGTCAAGTTCTGCTTCTATTTTGAGGATCTCTACGTCTCGCACAAAGATGATGCATAATATCTCTCAACCATCTCTGGTCCTCAATACCTATTGTAGGGACCTATCCCTCGACCTAACTCAAATTCGAACTACCTCCATATTAGGCTCACGTATTTCATACGTGATATAAATAGTCAGTATTGCCAGCTAGACCACGAACTGATAAAGAACGTGGATCGAGCACAATAGAAGAATATGAACAAGTCAAAGACACTTGTCTCCCATGAACTTAACAATTACACAATCAACAACCAATTACCTCATTATTCGGAGAACGTGCTTCAACACAATAACGAGTTGCGGGTAAGGTCTATATAAAGAAAAAGTTTTAGAAGAGACAGGGACGAAGGACCAAGAAAAACTAGGTTTTCTATACTCTAACACAAAAATTCTTATTTGCGAGATCAAGTATTTCTAATTCTAGAGATCACTTGTAATAAGATATCAGCCTCAAGCAATAAAAGATACTATTACTAAAACCCTCAACTCGAGGTCGTAGTTTTTACATATTCAAAGGTTTTCGACGTTAAATCACCTGTGCCATTTCTTGTTTTATACTAGTTTTCGTCACAGATACATTTGTTGTAAGAGCTAATTCCGAGCCATTTCGAGCTATGGAATTAGGCCATTACACCTACGACCTGCATTAGGCCTGTGGTAGAACTTGGATGCTCAACACTAACACCTTAAGTGATTTCCAAACTCTCCATAATAAAGGGCAACCACCGATCTCTGTACTCGTATAAAATGATCATGAACATGTGAAAGCGCTCATCTAAATCAAAACGAGACGCAGAAGACTTCAAAGTCATCCTCATTACATAGTAGAAAATCCATCATATTGAAGTCTACTGATTCCACAATCAGATGGGTTGACCCTGAATTGTTCCCCAAATGTCGTATTTAATAAACAAAAATCATTTTAATCCCAAATAATTATCTGACTCGTAACTGCATCATCTTCTCTTTTGGCAATCGTTGCCAATGAGAAAGTTGTCCTCCATTAAATATATCCTCAGTTTGATTTTTGGAATCCCAACATCAAAATCAAGTAACATCATCGATAAAGATGACTTTGTAACTGACTATGACATCTACTTTGATTTAATTTGAAGGAGTTTCTCTCTATAGACTTTTCAAATCAGTGAAAGGAAACAAGATATTTCATTCTTCTATCTCCAACTAATGATGGAAGGAAAAATATATGAATCATCTCCCTGGAGCAACAAAGCCCATGAATGGCATATCCACATGAAACATTCTTTTCCAAAATATCAATAGGAAAAAAATACAACTTTTTCCCAAAGCCAACAAAAATGGAAGAGATCACCACAAATGAAAGAGACCAACCCAACCTTCAAGATCTAAAAAATTGAAATTTTGATTCTTCTTAAATTCTTTTATGCGTTTGAGCCAAAGAAACAAAAACCCTTGAAGTGTTGATTCAAAGAATGTTGAAGAGGAGATTCACAATTCTGTGTGATAATCTTTAACACCATATTCTTCATCCTCCAAAATGAAAACCCTTTTTTCTCTCTCTTGGTCTATCATTATTATTTCTCCCACAGTCCAACTGAACTCCGAGTCTTAAAACGTCTCAATCCATCATGAATGGATGAACGATCCTTCATTGTACATCTTCTAAAACTTCAATAACACACACATATTAGAAATAGACTCCCTCGATTGGTAATGGATCATTCCGATAGTAATTTTAAATACAGGATAAAAGTAGGATCTGTCTTAAGACTGTTGTAAGCTTGTGTTCAAAATCAACAGTATCAAAAACAAGTTATGGAGATTAGAAAGAGATCAAAACACTTATCGAGATATGATCGAGTCTAGTGCATACACACTATGTCATTAAGGCAGATTTGCCCCTGCCACAGTGCTTTGTAGAATATAATCGGCCCCTGTCTCCCAGGATGCAACAATCAGACACGAGTAGAAGAAAACACTTTAATTATCTGTCAATCGAACCTTGATTGCGACTACTATTCATTGGATGAAGAAGACTCAAAGAAATTGTAAAAATCTCTTAAACAATAGAAATAAAGTTGGGTTATATAGAGTATATTGGTGTCTCTTCACCAAGGGTCACACCTTAAGTTGCGACTCTTCACCAAGGGTCACACCTTAAGACACACCTAAAGATGTGTCTATTGGAGACAACTCAAATTATACACATTACAACTCATAAGTAAACTCTTAATTACTTATAATCTAGAGTTGTGTAACCTACATACCCAATGTGGTACAAAATAAACTACTTAGATATCAGCCATTCAAACTAAGAATAAAACTACAAGGTTTTTTTTCTCAGCAGTGATGTGCATTATGTACCCCGATATATCTAAAATATCAGGTACCTTAATTGCCAATATCCCCAAATATTGTTGATATTTATGAATTTCTTGATTTTCTATATCGGTTTTGTAAACTGTCTATTCTAATTTTTTAATTATATCTGGAGAAATTTGCCAAAATAGCGAATTGTAATGTCTATAGTCTTTTGCGTGTGCTTAGGACAAGATAAGGTGAATATGAAGTCAATTGAGGAACTCCTAGTAGTAGAATTGTCTACTCTGAAAAGCTAGGAACACCTGGTAGTGGAGTTGTCTGCTCCGGGGGTGTTTTCCCTGCAACTAATCCGCACCCCTTGATGTGGCATCATGCATTAGCTATTTAAAGCACGCATCCACTCTAATATAATTTTTTCCCCAACTTCCAAGTAGGAATGTTAAATGGGCCTAGAGTCAACCCGACCCTAGATAAATAAGGCATTTATGAATTTAAGGACGGGCTAATCCGACCCTCGGCAGTGTTAACGGCTGGGTCGACCCTTAACACTGCCCTTAGGCTATAGTATCAACCCTTACCCACCCATTGGCCCTAGTGTTAGGGCTAATGGTTGGGCTTAGGGTCCGACCGATTTTAATGGCTATTAATAAAAATAAAATTAAATACACAAAAATAGGCATCATCATATTAAAATTATATAATGATATTAATATGTTTTGACAAAACACTAATTAGTTTATTATATATAATGGAAAGTATGAGAGGGGGATACATACCTTACTTCCCTACAGTGTTGCAAGGCTTAGTGTGGGCGGGTTTAATGAGGGCTAGATTAAGTGTGAAAGGGCTGGGTTAAGGGCTGTAAACATTAGACTTGACCCTACCAGTTGCAAGGGACGAGTCAGCCCAGCCCTTAGATGTTCAAAGTAGGGTTTTAACTGGCTCAAACCCTAATTTGTAAGGATCGGGCTGGGCCAGGCCAATGGCTATTTTCGCAGGCCTACTTCGAAGTACTGTCATTGTCCCACTATGAAATGGATGAACATGTTGTCCAAAAAATTTTACTTTTTTTTTTTTTTTTTACTAGGGATTTTCGAGGATCGTCAATTCCCGACTACATTCCCCTAGGGTTCGTGTAATAGCCCGCAAACCACACGAACCGAGCAAGCCGACGGGCTCATACCAACCTTGAAACCCACACGGAGGTGGGAATCGAACCCTGCACCCCAAGATAGAGTTTATTCCAAAAATTTTTACTAAAACTTATCAAACAACATCCATATGAAGTGTTTTTATGATAGGCACCATTGAAATCAAAAAATGTCAAAAAAAAAATGTCCATTCTCCATCACTCTTCTTCTTCTCCTCCCCCATCTCTCTCTTCTTTCCAATCATCTCTTCTCTCTCGCCCTTATCCCGAGTTCTGAGATGAGTGAGTTTCGCCCTATTGGGTCACTAGTAAATTTCATTTGTCATCTACGTCTATTTAATAGACGGGTCATAAAATTTACGGGGCATAAAACAAAGTAACAAACCAGACTTATTAATTGTGATTATTTCTAAACAGTGATTAGCTCTAACTTTTATTTTCCCAGATAAACCCTAAACCCCAAATTACCAAGCATTCAACAATCAATCAATCATGGATGAACTCTAATTCTTAAAGCAAACCCTCTCTTGAAATGCTCATCAGGTACTTTTCAATCCCTCTTTCTCTCAACTTCATCTCTAAATCACTATTACACACAACCCCATTTCTCCAATGGAGACTCATAGACGAACACAACCTCGATCAATCCAACTTAGTTGATCACATATGTCGAATACTAAGTCTCGAACGCTACGATAACTTAACCGGACTTAACTTCGATTACTCGGATGATATTCTCGACTCTGTGTTGGTTAAACTTAAGTTAAACCCCAATGGGTGTTTACAGTTTTTTAAATTGGCTAAGAAGCAACAGAAATGGAGACCCAATGTGGGTTCTTATACTAAGGTGATCCACATTTTGACAAGAGGGAGAATGTTTAATGAGGCGAAATGGTATTTGAATGAGTTGGTTGGAATTTGTGAGAGTGATTCTTCGGTTTCGATGGTTTTCGATGAGTTTGGGGTGGTGTTTAGGGAGTTTAGGTTTTCGCCGACTGTTTTTGATATGCTTTTGAAGGTTTATGCGGAGAAACGGTTGACGAAGAAGGCGTTGTTTGTGTTTGATAATATGGGAAAGTTGGGGTGTAGCCCGAGTTTGAAATCGTGTAATTGTCTTTTGAGTAATTTAGTTAGGAATGGTGAAAGTCATGTAGCTAGTTATGTTTATGATCAAATGGTTAGAGCTGGGATTGTACCGGATGTGTTTACGATTACGATAATGGTAAATGCCTATTGTAAAGATGGTAAAGTGTGTAGAGCTATGGAGTTTGTAAATTATATGGATTGTCGCGGTTTTGAGCTGAATGTTGTAACTTACAATGCTTTGATAGGTGGGTATGTTGATCTAAGAGATATGGAAGGAGTATCCAGAGTTTTGAAGTTAATGTCTGAAAGGAGAATTACCAATGATGTGGTCACTTATACTTTGTTGATTAAAGTTTTTTGTAAGTTAGGTAGGGTGAGTGAAGCAGAGGAGGTACTTCGTGGAATGACGGAGAAAACATCATTGGTTGTAGATGAACATGCTTATGGTGTATTAGTGGATGGGTATTGTCGAATTGGTAGTATGGATGATGCTCTTAGGGTCCGAGATGAGTTGCTTAGTGTAGGACTAAAGCTGAATCAAGTTATTTGCAATTCCCTGATAAACGGGTTTTGCAAGCTTGGACAAGTTCATGAAGCGGATCGAGTTGTTAGGGATATGGGAGTTCGGGGTTTGAAGCTAGATTCGTATAGCTATAGTACTCTTGTAGATGCGTTTTGTAAAGAAGACCGTGTAAGTGAGGCATTCAAGCTTTTTGATGAAATGCTTCGGAAAAAGATTAATCCTTCTGTGGTCACTTATAATACACTTATCAAGGGCCTATGCCGTGCAGGTGCCTTTGATGATGCTATGCACCATTTCCACCTGATGCTGGAAAGAGGCGTGTCTCCTGACGAGGTTACTTGTAGTACTTTGCTTGATGGGTTTTTCAAGATGGAAGATTTCAAAGGGGCCTTGAAATTGTGGAAAGCTATTTTAACAAGGGGATTCGCTAAAAGCAAGATTACCTTCAATGTGATGATCAATGGGTTATGTAAGTTTGAGAAAATGGTTGATGCTGAGGAGATATTGTGCAAGATGAAAGAGTTGGGATGTTTCCCAGATGGTGTAACTTATCGAACCCTGAGTGATGGGTACTCTAGACTTGGGGATGTTGAAAAAGCTTTAGATGTCAAGGAAAAGATGGAAATGGAAGGAATTTCTGCTTCTGTTGAAATGTATAATTCACTTATTGGAGGAGTCTTCAAATGTAAAAGATCGAGTAAAGTGAATGATCTTCTTGTTGAGATGCATGCAAGTGGATTAAAACCAAATGTTGTGACATATGGAGCTCTTATTGATGGCTGGTGCAAAGATGGGATGTTTGGAAAAGCGTTTCATATGTTTTTTGAAATGATTGAGAAGGGTTTAACTCCGAACTTAATTATATTTAGTACACTGGTCAGTAGTCTTTATAGATTTGGTAGGATTGACGATGCAAATTTGATTATGCAGAAGATGGTGGATTCTAGTTTCAGTTTATCCACGGTTGACTCGTGTTTTAAGAAGTTCATTGAGCATTCTAGAGGACATCTCGATTCTCAGAAAATTGCTGATTCCCTTGATGGAACTGCAAATAGATATCTTCTGCCGAACAATATTGTATACAACATAGCCATTGCTGGGCTATGCAAGTCCAAAAGGGTGGAAGATGCAAGACAATTTTTTTCAGCTTTGTTACTTCGAGGTTTTGTCCCAGATAATTTTACATACTGTACTCTAATCCATGGTTGTTCATCCGCTGGTGATGTGAATGAAGCCTTTAACTTACGGGATGAAATGCTCAGCAAGGGTCTTGTTCCTAACATTATTACATGCAATGCTCTTATAAACGGTCTGTGCAAGTCGGGATACCTAGACAGGGCAGCTGGTCTTTTCTATAAGTTAAAAAAGAAAGAGTTAGCTCCTAATGTTGTCACATATAATACATTGATTGATGGATACTGCAAGGCTGGTAATACCCGTGAAGCCCTTAAGTTGAGAAAGAAAATGATTGAAGAAGGCATTGTTCCTTCGCTTGTTACCTATTCCGTCTTGGTCAATGGGCTATGTAAGCAAGGGGATTTCGAGGCGTTGGCAAAGTTTCTTAATGAAATGGTTGAGAAAGGAGTGGACCAAAGTATCTTGACCTTCTGTATATCAATTCAGCACCGACAGATATCCCGAATTTATGATTCTAGCATTTGTTCAAACCCAAAATTGGGACTATAGAGGCCTTGGATGAAAAAGCTATGTGTAATGCCTATGCCATGTCTGAAAGTGTATGTTGATGCTTGCTTTCTTGTTTTCTGAAAGACCGATGACATGGGGCTTCCTTGCGCAACCTGGTTTCTCTTCTGATGGACTGAGGTTTTAAGTGCCACACATGCCTTTGATCTTATACATGCAGTGTATACATGTTTTATTGGTCTTTGGATGTTTAGATGGTGCAGTTTGACATCTGGAATCTGAGGCTTATTTCAACTTAGTCTCCTGTCACACCCAGGTAATGTGGCCCTACTGAAGCTTGCTTATTTGGTTCTCTTTAACAACACTATGATAATGAGCAATAGTGAAATTGATTTTTTGGTGCAGGAAAAGTTGAGATCAGTATCTTGGCTCAAGCAAGTATGAATATCCTTATTCATAGGTTCCAATCTGTTGAATTAGAAGGTATCTGTTTCAAGTCCAAGAACTTACTTTCTTTCAATTGTCAGTACGCATAATTGTGTTTTAGAAAGAGTGATAATCCAACAATGATTCATTCACCGAGTATATCAAAAGGATGGCTGCTAGACACATATTTTGCAGCGGACCATCTTGGGATATATAAGGCATCTAACAGTCAGTTGATCCAAACCATCTGTGTCTACGAGGGGTTCTGATGGATGGAGTATCCTATAAAAATAAAATCCTTACTGAATACTCCTATGGAAAGGTTGCCTGAGTAGCTGATAGCACTCCAACTGCGACCAGTGATGGGATTGCAGACAAATAACAGGCTAGGAGTTTATTATTTGAAGGAAGACACCTTCTCCTTATGTTCCTCAATATTGGGCTGTCCTGTGGATCACACATTATACATTTGTTAGATGATGTTGAAGAGAAAACAACATGGGCAATATAGTTGGCTGCAGTGCATTTTACTTGCTGATGGGTTTATGCAAATCACCCCATTAAATTAATATGACGATTACTCTACTCTGCATATTACGAACCTACCTGAAAACCACTGTAAGTTGAGTCTTCTTGTCATAGTTCACTTTCTAATACTTAAACAAGCGATGTAGTTTGGTGTAATTTGCTTGTAAATTCGAAGCTTGGAGTCTAGGGAACTTTATCATTCTCAAGTAAGATAAATTATGTCAAAAAAGAAAAATTACCAAAAATTAATGTCCCTTTGAAATTTTGAAAAAGGCTTCTTGAGAAAGCCTTATTCAAAAATGAGATAGAATGAAGATGACAAAAATCTGGGAGCTTCTTTCCGCCCTTCCACTTGTATTTATCCTCTCTATCTCACTACTTTTACTGAATAAAGCGATGTTTTATTCAGACCAAGGTTCTCAATATTTTAAGATTGGTACATTCGGCTAGACAAAAAAAAAACAGGTTAATATTCAACCAATTGATTATTATGATTGCATTTTTACAAAACTGAAAAAAGGGTCTACAAATAGAATTGAGTACACTGATAATCGTAGTTATATTCTTTTGGAAAAGATTTTGTTTCTAATGATGCCCTTAATTATACTTCTGTAGGTATTTCTTGAACATCTACGCTATTCATCCACCTATGTCAGTATCACTGAACTGGGAAATGCATTATTTGTACCTCTGGAAATTGAGTGCTTTTGGACGATCTAAAGAAATTTCTGGTTCTCTTAGCAATTTCTGTAAGTAGAATTTTTAACTTCCTTCACAAGATTACTTTGTTGTTGCCACACTTTTGAGCTTTATATCACAGTTAAAGATGCTAGTCAACTTTATGCTTGTCACCATGCTATTAAACATTATGAACGGCGTGGGCGAGTTTTGTGCAATTGTGTATTGGGTATTAGGATATCATAAACTGCTAAAATTCATATTGTAATTGATAAGTCACCTGGTCGTACCTAGGGTTGTTCACGAGTCGTGTCGGGTTGGCCCGGGTTATGTCCTGGGCCAGATCCGAACCGGCCTAACCGGGTTTTACATTTTTGAACCCGGACTGCTTCTAAACCCGAACCGGAACCGAGCCGGACTAAGTCGGGTTGGGCCAGGTTTCTTATCGGTTTTTTGCAACAGCTCGACGAATCTTTCCCTTTCCCTACGATCACTGCCATCAACATAACCCATTTCGCCCCCATTTCACCTTCTTAACTGATCCAAACAATACAAGCTAGCTCGGTTCTCTAAAAGAGATTAAAACTTCAACCCCAAAAACCCTAATTCTCTAAAAGAACATAGTAACAGATTATGCCCTTGTTACCTTACAAAAAAGAAGAAGATGGGATGTTGAGAAAAAGAGAGAATAATTTGGCATAAAACATAAACTTTTTTGAGGCCCCCACCTTCTTAACTTTTTTATGGCATAAAACATAAAAAAAAAAAAAAACAATGAAGAAGAAAGGCTCCATGTTTCTTCATGCCATCACGTCATCCTCTATTCATGCCATCACGTTTCTCCCATCTGATCATTAGCCCCTTAACTTTTTTTACTCTTTCAAACACCAAAACAATGAAGAAGAAAGGCCCCAAAGATCCCAATCCCTCAACGCCCCAAAGGTCCTTGCGATTCGGGTTCAGAAACACAACAAGCTTCAAATTACTCACAATTCTCGACAGATCCCTCTTCACAGTATCCTAAACAGGTTCGGTCAAAGTATTCACCGGTGAACCAAGCCCACTCATGCCATTCGAATTAGGGTTTATATTCGAGATTGGCCAAACTTGGGGAGCCGGGAGAGATTGAGATTAAGATTGGGGTTTGGGTTTGAATTGTTGTTGTTGGGGTTGGGGTTGATATGAAGGTTGAGGTATGCTTGAAGAGATGGAAGAGGAGGCTATGAGAGTTTGTTGTGTGAGAAGATATGAGATAGGTTTGGTTTTATAATTCTGAAATTTACCATATTGACCTTGTTTCGGTCCGGTTCGGGTCTGGTCGATTACCCGAACCCAAGAACCGAAACCGATCCGAGTACAACCGGGTCTCAATATCCAAACCCGAAACCGATCCGGCTGTCTTCAAAATCGGACCGAACCGGCCGGTTCGGGTCGGCCCGGTTCGGGTTCTCGGGATTTTGGGTTTAGGTGTGCATCCCTAGTCGTACCCACGACTACGCATGGCACGTTTCGTACGTCGTGCTGATTTTATCACCAAAGTTCGTGGTCGAACTATTCTTAGAGAAGGAGAGTTACTAAGTCATGTGGTCGTACCCACGACCACGCATAGCATGTTTCGTACATCATTTGCGTACCCTCTTATTTAGTTTATGTTATTTACTTTAATTGCATTATAATTAGAAGATAAGTCTCCTAATTAGAGTCTAGCTAGGGTTTCTATTTGTGCTAGGTCTCTTCTTCTATAAAAGAGAGCCGCTTAGTTTATTTGGTATGCTGGTTTTAGTGAGAGAAAAAGCTTAGCCTTAAAGAAAGATTGTAGAGTTTGGGGTAAATCTCATAAACCCAATGTCTTTGACCTTTATTTTATTCAATTGAGAGATCTTAGTATGAATCAAGGTTAATTTAGCTTCTGCATTATTAGTTATTTAACAATTTGGTACCAGAGCTAGCAATATTCTACGGGGGGATTTTTTTTCTGCTGCTACAGTGATTTCAACGTTGATACAGTGATTTCTGTGTGTGCTACATTGATTTTGACATTGCTGCAGTGGTTTTCTGCGTCTGCTACAGTGATTTCAGTGACTGATACAGTAATTTCTGCTTGTTACAGTGATTTTCCGGTATTGCTACAGTAATTTCGGTTTTGTTACAGTAATTCTGCAGAAATTTTCTTTTACGACGAACGATGAGTGATCTTAGGTTTGCCTTCTATGTTCGTACGATTCCTGAGGTAGCAAGGTTGGAGGCGGGAGTTGTGACGGAGGATTCAAAAAAATTCGTTGGAGATGTTTTGGAGATAAAACACCTCGAAGAGACGACGGGGAGAGAGGTTCACCGTTCGATTGATCTAGTAAGTGGAAAAGACGGAGACATGTCGAAGAGTTCTCGATCAAAGGACAAAGAGGAAGTTGTGACTTTGATGCGAGGCGTTCACATTTTCAACGATTCCAATCGTCATGAAGCCCAACCGAAGAAAACCAACCCCAATCCAAAACCAATACCCCGAGTCGAACAAATTGAGGAGTGGGGTGTCACTGAGTTATTTGGCATTGACGAACAAAATTATGAGATCGAGGAAGAAGCTATTAGCGATTGCAAAAAGATGCCAGCTTTTGAACAATTTGAGACCATCGGAGTGGTTGAAAATAATACGAGTGTCGCCAGGGTGTGTGTCGGGTTTGGAGTCGGGCCAGAAAATGGCAGCCCACACCTAGAGTTACCGCATATTGCAGAGACAGTCATCAGAGAAGTAACGACACCCAAAACTCAACATCAGATCAGTGGAGTCATTGATTTCAATGTGGAAAGCTCTAAGAATGATAATCGTGGAGAGGAGTGGCCGTACAAAGCCACGAGGAAGGCGAAACTGTCGACAATTGCAGGTGCTGAATCGGAGGTGATTGGACAAACTTCGGGCAACAGAGTTGTCCAACCGAGGACTAGAGTAGTCGGGGTAGGTTTTCAGGGCTTGGGGGCATGCCAATTGGAACAGGGGTCACATGTTTCGGCACACCAATTGGCATGCCATCGAAGACACATGGTAGAGGCAGAGGCTATCATGGCATACCTTTAAGTAAACCACACCCACATCATGCGTTTACTATTTTTGACTTAAGCCCAAAGTGGAAGAACCACACCCAGGCTCAAGCAAGCTCAATTAGGGCCGCGAGCCCAGGCTCAATTCGACTCAAAGCAGCCCGACCATTCTTCACACGATTTGGGCCCGAACTCAAGCAAACCAAAGTGGAGTCACGAGCCTAGACTCCAGCTCAGGTTTCACGAGAATAAATACAACACCAATAACAACAAGTATTATCACTATTCCGACCACAAATTCGGTGACCTTGACGACAAATATGTTACTACAAATCCAGGTTGTTGAAAAGAGCGCGAGTATTGATTCATTTTGGCAAGAGAGGGAGGCTCGTGCAAGTATAGAGGTAAATAGATTTTTGGGGAATCTGCATAATGTTACCAACAGGGTTTTTGGCAAAGTATGTTGTTCCGTATGCAGAGTTATTGGGTACGGCAAATACCGTGGACGGATTGCCAATCGTTCTCTTCTCGAAGGTACCTCTTTTGAGTTCAAGATCTTGTTTTGTTATGCAACCAGAGTTACTGGATACGGAAAATACCGTGGAAGAATTTGCAGCCGTCTTCCCGCTTCTTTCGGCGTGCATTTTTTTAATAACTTGTTGATTTTCTCACTAGAGTTCGTGGTCAAACTCTTCTTAGACGGGGAGAGTTGATAAGTCGCGTGGTCGTACCCACGACCATGCATGACACGTTTTGTACGTCGTGCTGATTTTTTCACCAGAGTTCGTGGTCGAACTCTTCTTAGAGAGGGAGAGTTGATAAGTCACGTGGTCGTACCCACGACCACACATAGCATGTTTCGTACATCATGTGCGCACCCTCTTATTTAGTTTATGCTATTTACTTTAATACAGTTTATGCTATTTACTTTAATTGCATTATAATTAGGAGAAGTCTCCTAATTAGAGTCTAGCTAGGGTTTTTATTTGTACTAGGTCTCTTCTTCTATAAAAGAGAGTCTAATTTTAGTTTATTTGGTATGTTGGTTTTAGTGAGAGAAAAAGCTTAGCCTTAGAGAGAGATTGTAGAGTTTGGGATAAATCTCATAAACCCTAAGTCTTTAACCTTTATTTTATTCAATTGAGAGATCTTATTATTAATAAAGATTAATTTAGCTTCCGTGTTATTAGTTTTCTAACAGTAGAGATTGTAGAGTTTGGGATAAATCTCATAAACCCTAAGTCTTTAACCTTTATTTTATTCAATTGAGAGATCTTAGTATTAATAAAGATTAATTTAGCTTCCGTGTTATTAGTTTTCTAACAGTAATATTTATTAATAGAATATAGGCTTTGTTCCTTCTTCTCTTTTCTACTTTAAATATTTATGCTTCTCCTTTTCTATGAGATCTAACACAAGAAGTCATCCTGCTTGTTGAGCCTCGGATGGTCCACCATCTCCTGACACACTCCTCAGCTTGCAAGGCCTGAATCAAGTCAATTCAGTACTTTGTAGTTACTACCAATTAAACTATGTAATGAGAGATATACATGTTAAAATTCATGCATAACTTACTCTCTAGTCTACAATAACTAAAGAGAACAATTAGATTTTAGTACCTCTTTAATACCAGCTAGTTCCTAGTATGATCAAGAACAACAGGACTGTTTGCAACAGACGACCAGCCAACATCACTGACCAGAGGTCCTACTTGAGGATTGAGGAAAAAACGATAAAGTAAGCAGTCCGATTTGCTTGCATGATTATAATTGGTTTTGTTGGTCTCGATTTCTTATCTGAACACCCAACTTGAACTTGAAGCTGAGTAAAATACCGATATGTAACCAAAAGGTAGTGGCAACCTATGCTTATGAACACACTAATAATTTGTCAACCTGGACCAATAGCTACCCTTTCAAGTACATATATGCACAGTGACAAACTTCGTTTATATATTTGCCTTGTATATAGCAGAGAGAATTGCCATCTGGTACAGATTGGGTGACTTCGAACTGAATAATTTTTCCAATTAAGAATGTAAGAATTTCTGCAGGAAAAAGTTAACTGCATAAGTGAACAATTGAGAGGTTACCTGTATTGAGTAAGTACCCCTATACGTTGTTGTTTGACAAGGACTTCGGTAATGATGATAAGGCATTATTGGGAGATAGAATTAATGCCATCATGATTGTTATAATCCACGATCTTTCAATATAAACTCCAAGTTGTTATGTTCCCCTCACCGACGGCTTGACCATAGTGATATTTTTCCATACCTAGCTACCACACAGGAATATGTAAAGGGTCGGCCGACAATCAAGAGGACTGTGGTCCTGTAAGGTGTCAGATTATACTGTGATATAATGAGTAGTCAAGATTTCGATTTATCAGAATATCGGCCAGTTGTAACTGTATATATAAATGATCTATTACTACTAGTGATGGCAACTATCTAGCTTCTACTTTACAGAGGACCTTGTTTGTCTATTGTCTGGCAGAAGAATCCATCCTATTGATCCTACAATTCTTGAAATCCAACTCACCTTATCTGCGACCCATCTCTTTCCTTCCTTCAAAATTTCAATAGTTTCCCCATTTTCTTTTAGTACATTGGCGACTTCATTAATAGAATTCATACCTATTTCACAGTAATAGGATGGTCCTTAAGTGTCTTGCTCTGATTCATTTAAGTGCTTAGTTCTAGCTGAAATCTATGCAATTTCTTCTCTTCCTACGGAAGCTACTAAACCAAAGTTATTGTTAAATAAGCCATTTCGGGTCTTAAGTCAAACTTCTAGTAGTTCTTGGTAGAATGTTGCATCATTGGCTTTTCATACAAAGTCCATCTTCCTTAGTATTTTTATGACACAAAGTGATGGAAAGAGTCCCCATTTAGTATGGTTGTCTAAGCTTTACTCCACAAACAATTTATAGTTCGGGTGCAGATTTGCTTTTGTTTATCTTGGTTTCTACTACATCCCTTCTTTGCTTAGAGTGGTAGTGATATTCACCTAATTAAGTTAGGGTTTTTGATCGTTTAGAGGGGTGCTCTGTCCTTATTTTGTGTCTTCATTTATGAATTATCTATTATTTTTGGATGGGGTGCACCTTTCCAACAACTATCTAAGTTGCTTCTTTTTCAAATGCTTCGTGCATTAGGGCATCACTTTGGCCCACTGTTTTGAATTCATACCTATTGTTCATCTTCTAAACAAGTTTACTGCTAAAAGTTGTTTATTAGTATAGACGGGGGCTTAAGTTTTCAACATGATTCATTTAAAATGATTGCTTAGTATTAGTATTGGCCAAGCTATATGGGGCATTCAAAATTTAGCTTCAAGTATCTCCTCTTCTCAAATGAATGCAAGGGCTCATTATAAAAGGCACTAAACACGCGTCTAAACGTTTACTTTTAGTCCCATAAGCAGTGTTTTAAAGCACAAAACCTTACAAAGTGTCCCCTACCTCAGAGTAGCCATTTCATAAACAATCAATCAACACATTAAAAAATTGGAGGAAGATTCTCTTTCGATTGTATTCCTCTGCCAACATATCCCAAAAGTTAAATAAGCAACCAATCACTTAATTTCAAGTAAAAATATGACAACAAAAGTTTGAAATTTTGCCCAACATAAGGAAAGATTAAGATCTTAGCCGACAGACATTTTCCCCTTTTTTTTTGCGAAACTCCAATTCAATCAAAAATTAGATATTTGTAGCATAGCTTTATTTCCTATAGATGAACTGTAGAAGACGTGCATACGATACAATGATAACTATCATACAAAGTACTTCTATAATTGGACATTATTTTTGCATAAGCTTGCTTCGGTTACTCAAAATACTGATTTATTTCTGTGTGCAGGAGAACTCTATTAATGCCGCTGATCATTGGTGAGTATGTCATGCTGACATATTTTCAGATACCGTAAGACTGTTACTAAATATCGATTTTTTTCAACTAAACACCAGAAATCAAGTGTTTTAAGTTCGGCTTGGCATTGCGATTGAAGTTCCAGCCCCTTCTGATAATGAAATTATGAACCTAGTCGTGGTCACGTCTAATGTGTTATGACTTACGCGTTATATTTTTCGATGGAATGTATGGTTGGCATGAATTTGAAAGAAACATAATAGCAGTAGTGGGGAACATAGTTGCTTAACACCAATTCGAGAATAAGGTACACATGGTCTTGAACCTTTTGTTCCTGTCATTCATAGTTTCTGACCATTGTTGATATCTGGCATCCACTCATACCATCATCGTACTTGTGTTGTGGCTACAGAGTACTTGTGTTCTTCGTTGATCAATTAGGTTAGGACGACTCGATGACCATCACTGATCATCGAAAATATCCAGTTCTGAGACCTTAATGAGATACGATTGCGTACAATTGGTGAGCCTCAGATACTAAGAGAAAAATCTCCTGTACAGCTAAACGGAATGTGATCAAATATTAAGTTCTAAGACCTTAATGAGATACGATTGCATACAATTGGCGAGCTTCAGATACTAAGAGAAAAATCGCTTTGTACAGCTTAACGGGCATGTGATCAAATACTAAACATACCCAATCTTGATCTTAATATGTTGATTGGAAACCAAATTTTTGGTAAACACAAGTATTACCGTATGTACGCCAACATGGGTACCCGCCAGAACTTACCCGACATGTGGGTTAGTGACGTTCTCACATGCCCCAGTGATTAGTGAAGCAAATGGTGATAAATTATGAACCCCGATCACCCTGGTCTTACAAGTATTACCGTATGTAAGTTACGTCAAGAGCGCATTTTTTTTTTGTCTTCCTTTTCAAGCTCCACTGTTGAATTGAAAAATATTGTGTTTTGCAGAAAGAATGTCATCATATATTTGCAGACAAAGAGTGAAGAAATCATAGCAGTAAAATCTAAGATGTCTATTAAGACAAGTTAACATCAAGCCCTAAAAACAAAATTACTATTTCATTGGTCAAACATCAAAGAAGAAATAGTGACACAGAGATAAACTAATAATTCTTCTCTTTCTATGATAATTTTGTTTTCCTCTAATCCTCTCCAGCAGTGGAGAAGAATATTTCAGACTACCTATACAATTGGTACTAACATCCAAACATATAAGATAAAAATTTTCTGCAACACTAAGATTCAAGAGCAAATGGTGATTGCAGAAGATCATAGGGAGCCCATAATGCATCCAATGGGCACGGCCTGTTAGCGTCGAGTCTAGCCCACGGCTTACCCTTTCCGCTCCAATGTAAGAGACTTACCGGTCCCGGGTGAAGATTTCTGCAAAGCCCCCGGAAGTTATCCCCTCCTAGACCGTGTTGGTTCCACCGGTAATCAACGGGAGCAATGTTTCCTGCAAACACGAGTAAGAACGGCGGCAAAGAACCCAAATTGTATATTCTCATTCTCTTTTGTAGTTCCATCCATTCTTGAATCTTGCTTGTGTAATCTCCAATTCTCCATCTCTCCAAATCAATCACCATAACCCCAGTATTAAAATAGCACGCCTGACGTCCTGCAAAGGTTAACGAAAGAGCGGGGTTCGACCAGAAGGTCGAGGTGAAGTACAATGTGAAATTAGCATTGCAATACTCGGGAGCAGCTAATACGGAACTATCTCCGAGCGGGGTTGCAGCAAGCTTGGCAATGTCGTCTACAAGTATCAAGTCGGAATCAAGATAAACAACTCGACGGACACATAATGGGAGAATACTAGCTAGATAATTACGAGCGTAATTCAAGGGGCAGTCAAGTGCTGCCCTTATAGACGTAGAAATAAGACCGGAAACAACCCTATCATCAAACCTATACACATTGAACCGTAAATAAGGAAATGAGCTAGCAATAGTACGGCGAAGATGTTCAGTGTCAGCTTTGGACGATGCCACAAAGTGGAAATCAATATTTTGTGGACACGAAGAGTGTTGGAGCACAGAGAGGATCGCAGCCATCGACCCACGAAGGTATGTGACGTCCAGAGTCATCGCAACGTGTACACTGTGATCTGAGCAGGTTGTCGCGGGGGTTTTCGAGATTGGAGGACATTGTGGTGAGTTGTAGAACTGCGGTGCTTCTCTGAAGTTGGTGGCTGCTGTGGCCAAAGTTGAGGAGAGTAGAAGGAGGAGTGTAAGGGAGAGAAGCATGGTTGAGAGAGAGAGAGAGAGAGAAAGGGTTATGACTTGTATATATGGGTCACTCTCTCCTAGTTCAACTTGGCTTTGAAACTACGTTGGTTGAAAGATTTGCAATACTATTTGTATTTGTATTTGAATTTGGATTTGGATTCTATCTTAAAAACACAAGAAGTGCTATTTATTTCTGATATATTAGGGCACACTTCATACTCAAATCAGAACATTATTAGTAACTTTAGCAATTAGTACTCGAATCTTTGTTTTTTGGTTGTCTTAAGCAACAAATATTATAAAAGATTGTACAAGATCTAGGGTATTAATTTGCAAAATAATCTAGTTTGAACTACCAACTTTTGAAAAATAAATAAAAATTTCCAACAGTAGGATAAATATTTACTCAAGAAAAACGTAGCTAGAGCTAGTCTAGTGCTTGGAAAACCAAAAGTCATAAAATCAATTCCCATCACAAGCAGGGTACAAGGCATTGATCGTGACTTACAGGGCACACGCCCTTGGTGCATGCCCCGGGTATGCATTTTTGAGAAAAGGCATGACCTTTTACTAATGCATTATTATTTACTAATTTTGAAGTTATATAAATAAACTGCACATAATTTTATTAAAATTTCTATTAGCTCCAAAATTATTATTAAGGTGAGCAAATGGAGTGTGCAATACCATCTACAAGAAATAAGAGCAACTAAAAAGTAATCCCGCTCAACTTACATTACTCCATTCTCTTTGATAATTTTTCAAATTCCATTATAGACTGCTCTATTTTTCAAAATATGTCACATGACATATTTTTTACATCATGACCCATAGACATGTTTCTATTACATGATTGAAGAAGTATGCTTAAAACATCTCTACAGCAGTTTGAAATTGTGAAAATTTTGTTAGAGTTGCATCTTAGTAGCTCAAAGACACTACATATTAAAAAATCTCACTTAATCTTTGTCCCCCTTTCTCTTAGTTATCTATAGAAATCTCAAACCTTTGAAAAACAAGTATGATATTTTATATTTTATTCAATTTTTCGTTAAACTGTCTTGCTAATTTGCTAAAATGAATTTTTTTTTTTGAGGAATATTAACATGTAAGAGTTTCCCCGAGTAAATAGTACATTGAGCATGTAAATGGATTTGATATTTACGGAAAATTATAGTTTTGAGTAATATATGGTATGCATATATTTAAATTAATAAATAAATCAACTAGGGCACAAAGAGGGGCATGCATTTTTTGGCATGCTCGTCTTAAAAGTTAGTGCGCCCTGTACCCTATCACAAGCAACTTACCTTTCAAAAAGATAAAGGAAATAGCAAAATATCGTTCAAATGAATTTTGGCTAGTACACGCATTAATATTACTGGCACCGCGTCTACAACAGCATTGCCATAATGACGCATATGCGTACAAAAACACCTAAACCACCGCAAAAATCATTCAAAAAATGGAAACCTTGCACAAAATTAGGGTATCAAGGCTTGCTCTAGTTATTTGTTGGAGATGCTATATTAATAAAAATAAAACGGGGATCTGGACTTAACCCGAAACCAAATATGTCATCGTCGGTAGGGTCCAACATATTAAATGTTTCCAACAATTACGCAAAAGCAATCTCATTAAAACATTTGAACTACTCTGGAATGACTAGCAAAGCCCCTGAATGCCGACAGATTAAAGATCGAATACATATACGCTCTGAGGGTATAAGAGTAAATTAAAAGGGTCGTGTTATAAGTCATCATCGAATCAATAAAGAGAGAGGGAAGAAAATGCCACGTTGTATTAGATGATGATACAGTGGGACCAGGATATCCACGTGGTGTTTGGAGCAGAATAGACTGTCTCCCATGTGACGTACGTAACACTTTAATTAATGACGAAGCTATAAGGTGATTGGATTTATTTGACCCAAAAACTTCCGGGAAAAATAATATTTTTTCACACTAAAATATTATCTTTTAAATTAGCGTAAAAACATAAGCAATTTTTCCCCTAACTCGTTTGAATGTGTCAAATAAAATATTATGATACAACACTAGTGTACTTTTTAAGAGTTTCAACCCAAATTTGATGGTGTGGATATAGTATATTCCTCACAAAAATGAGCTATATCACAAAATTAACTATCTAAACCACTTCAATATAGCCACGTCGGCAAAATTTAAAATTTTTCACCTCTTTTCTTTACTTTCCACGTCAAAAACAATTTCCGACGTAATATGAGAGTTCTACATGGCTGACCTAATTTTTCTCTGGACTCCCATCCTTGAGGAGAGAGGAAAATATATAGATAACGAATAGGGAGTCTATGAGAGCATCCACATCAACCTCCCTAAACTTATTTTAGGGAGGCAATAAAGTTAAAAATGTTGGGATATGATGAATCTATAGCAAAATAATACTAAAGCATGAACAAGAGAGAAATAGAGAAAAATTTTATTGATTATCATAACCGTGTTCTCTGTACATAGTACAATGATATATATAGACAACCCAAAAGGGATTCTCTATTCTACTCTAACTCTCCCCATAACCCTATTGGGCCTATGGGTTTGCTAGGAGTCTGTATAGGACACCCCAACTCTGTTGGGTTCCTAGCTTGGGCTTGGACCCAACTCCTAACACTCTCTCTTGGAGTGTTCCATACTAGGACGACTTGCCTCATTAAAACCTCTGCCTAGCAAAACCCTTTGGGCAAAAAGCTGTGCAGGGAAAAAGTACAATCATATGCCCTGTATAGGTTGTGGACGCGTATACGTTGCCTCATTAAAACCTCCAGCCAGTAAAACCTCCTAGGATAAAACTACGCTATCAGGAAAAAGAGTACAACACGCATGTATCCATGTCAGGCTGGGACTACTCCCCCTGACATCAATCTCCCTGAGATAATAAATCTTGTAAACTTCGCATGCCAATTCCATGAACTAATCGTTTGAACGTAGGATATGCAAGACCCTTCGTGAATAGATCAGCCAGGTTGTCTGCTGAATGGATTTGGACAACGTTGATCTCATTCGTCTTCTGCAACTCGTGTATGTGGAAAAACTTTGGTGAAAGATGTTTGGTCTTGTCACCTTTAATAAATCCGCCTTTGACTTGAACGATACAAGTTGTTTTGTCTTCATAAAGTGTCGCCGGATCATCTTGGATAGAATTCAGACCGCAACTCCCGTTGATATGGTTGATCATAGATCGCAACCATAAACATTATCTGCCGGCTTCATGTAATGTAAGAATCTCCGTGTGGTTCGAGGATGTAGTAACCATCGTCTACTTCACTAATCCTCATGAAATCGCAGTATCTCCATACAAGAATATATAACCCGATTGTGATCGGCCTTTATGTGGATCTGACAAATATTCTGCATCGGCGTATCCTATAATATCCCATTTGCCAAGTTGTGGATAGAACAGACCCTAGTCTTTCGTGCCGATAAGACATCTCAGAATGTGCTTGATCTCAATCCAGTGCCTTTGGGTAAGAGCAGAACTATGGCAAACCAAACAGTTTACTGCGAATGAGTCATTGGGTCTAGTATACCCAACTAACTATAGTAAAACACCTCCTAGCTATGGTACCACGGACCTAGGAGATTCTTCCCCCATTAAGATGGTGAAAGATGTCGTTGTCCACACCCAAGTACTGGACGCGTAATAAACGACTTAGCACCGTGTGCTACATCCATATCGAAGTGTTAGATAACTCTTTCAATATATATTGTTTGGTGTACAAGTGCCACTATCAAGATATTCGATCTACAAATTGAGACACTCTTGATTTCCCAAGGTCATGTATTTTAAATTCCTCCTCAAGGTATTCGATGGCTCTCGCGATATTCCCCGGAGGTCTAATGATATCCAAATCATTTAGTACACTGTTTATGATGATACTGAAGCTAATATATGTATAAGAATGCATGGACAGATAAGGATATTTGCAAAGTTCGTGACCTTCAAATACTCAGTCAACTATGTCACATGGGCCCATTGCTTCAAGTAGATAATAACTTTTCCAGTTTTATTACGTACACACCTCGTGTGTCGGGCTTAGTTGCTTCCAGAAGCTTATACCTTCCTAGGTAGCTTCATGTATATATTTGTATCTAGTTTCCCATATATATACACGATATTTACATCAGACGCATGTCTAGCTTGTCCTCAACAACTTGACAGACTGATAAGTACTAAAACATTATAGCGTCCATAACCGGGTAATAGGTCATATTGCAATCGATGCCAGATCTCATAAAGATTTCTTGGGCAACTAGTCTTGCTTTGACCAAATTATCTCTCTGAGTTAATTGTGTGAATACATTTCCCATTATAACCGATAGGCTCAATGGTATCACTTCCTATTATGCACAAGCTGAGCTCCGCTTGGAATCCAGACACCTACTTTTGTTAATGTACAACAACACAGTCGTTTATAATAAGTGGTTTTGAATCCTCATCCTTGATGGCGAGTACAACAACGAATATGAATACCTTGTAAATGGGTGGTTCCATCCTCGATGATCCGACTACATCATTAGTCATATATGTCCCTTATTCTGCAGCTCTTCGACTCATAATATTTTCTTCCAACGGTGCTTTGCACTAAGTGCGAGCCTCAGATTCGTTTATGGTACTAATTACCTTGGAACGTTCTGCTGCAGTACTAGTTCCCCTAAAATGTTCTGCTATGTAGGTGTATTACTTGTAGGTACATACACGTACGGTACTTCAATTGTGCCTATGAATGCGCCTAGCAAATCATTTGCGATCTATTAGAGGTTTGAAATCCATTGAACCTTATTGTCACCTAACTTATATAAAGGGATCTAGATGAGACAATGATGGTATTTTCCAAGATCTCTTGGAAACATCCTCAGAATTGACTATCATTTCTCCCCCCAATGCTGGGAATATCGTCTCATCAAAGTGACAATTATCTGCCCTGCAGTATATACGTCGCCAGTGGGTCCAAATATCCAGTGATAAATGCGAATCATAACCCACATGATACCAAGTCGATGTTGAGGGTCCCATCTTCATACATTGTGGTGCGATTGACACCTGTACGAAACATCCAAATGGTCGTCGATGGGCGACACCGGGCTCCGACCCAGTTAATAGTCTCTTTTGGGAAAACATAATTTAATAATTTGATAAGGGACAAACTCTAATCAGTGATGCGGGAGCAAAAATGCATATCCCACACACTAGCTGGAATCTGTAATCGCAATAACAGTGGCGTAGCAATTATCTGAAATCGCTGGATTAGGTTCTCCGCCAATCCTGAGTTGGGTATGGTATGGGGTACTCACGATGCTCAATCACCTATCCTATTTAGCAGTAAAATAATTATCAAAAGCCTGTGAGTCCAACTCCCAAGCCTCCGTCAAGTCGCATCGATCGACTTTGATCGGTTAATCTAGGAACTGAGCCTGCGATCGAATGATCTATGTGAGAAGTCGTGCTAACGTTGCATTCCTAAAACCATCTCCTAGATGCATCTTTCATGACCATAAATATGCAAGTGTGCCACTATGTGGATGGAAAGGTCCACATGGGTTCCATGGATACGGTTGGAGATCCCACTCCACCTTGGTCATAATAGACTTTCCTTGAAAGTAATCGTTACACGTACACTCTCTTGATCTTCTCTCCTTTCAAGGAAAGTTGAGATGTAATCCCGATAATCCTCCTCGTTATCCCAGCCCTGAGGAGTGTATTGGAAACTGTTCCAATAACGTGCTCTAACCTATAGATATGGAGTGAATGCACAAAACCTTGTCTGTCATTTTCCTCGATAGTCATTACGTGATAAGTATTATCATGTATCTCCCTAAACTCAGTAAAATCTGGCTGGATTTACTAGTTTATAAAATGGTCGAGATACCCTGTATCTTACCGTTAGAGAGTAATAGCGTGGCACACCCAGTGCATTTTATCATGTTAGTCATGCCAATGATATTCGTGCAATCCCCAATGCACAAGGATAGACAAGAAATATAATCATATTTCAAAAAGATTGAATGTGTGGTACTCATCCGATCGGTCATTCTCAATGAGCAGATAGATCCATAGGCAGGTTGTATGTAGTAGATTAACTATCATACAAAGAATTCAACTACTTTCCAAACAAGAAATTCGAGTAATCATATTATAGAACAAATTGAGAATCTCATGTATGTCACGAGCACTTTATTGAAATATAAATGATATGTTCCCAACAAAATCAAAAATACTGACAATAAAAAGAATAGTAAATCAAGTCTATACTAGAAAAGAAACTACTAGTGCTCTCTCTAATGCGACATCACATGTCTACTGAGATATCATTAAGGATTACTCTGTATGTTGATCCATGACGGCATTCATGTCGTCGAAGAAGTCTAACGCTACAAACTCCAGGGGGGTGGAGTTAGTGTCAACAACTACCTAGTGTGTTCAGACTCTGTCATCTGTAGCCACCCATGGTGTATGACATTCTCGTGCCCAGTGTCCTATGTCACTGCAGTTAAAGCAAGTAGATCCCTAATCAGTCTTCTTTTCCTTCTTCGCATTGCCTAGTGTCCAGGATTTCCAAAATCCTTTACCTCTCCTAGGGCCAAAGGATTTATGGTTCCCACCCTTTATGTATCCCTGGTATCCTCCCCTGCTTCTTCCATATCTTTATCCCCGACGTGCAGAGTTGTTTCCTCGAAACTGAGCATTGTTCGTCGCAGGCAACGATGCACTCCCAGAGGGCCGCATAGCATAATTCTTCATCAAAAGTTCATCATTTTGCTCAGAGAGGAGTAGTGCCTAAATCAAGACTTTATGAGTCTTCATGTTCTCTCGCTAATATTGGCTCTGAATCGCAATATTGCGAGTATGGAAGGTTGAGAGAGTATTCTCTATTATTTCAGCATCAGTGACTTTCTTCTCACACAGCTCAAGTGTAGAAGTAATTTTATGGACTGTTAAGTTATAATCAGCGACTGTCCTAAAATCTTGGAACCTAAGGGTGTTTCATTGGTGCATCGCTTTTGGGAGCATAATGGTCGTATGATGACCATAACGCCCCGCCAAACTTGCCCCTAAGTTAGCCGGCTCAACCTTGTTGAGGTATGCAGTCTTCAGGTTATCCTGAAAATGATGCCGGAGGATAAACAAAGCCCTTGCTTTTTCCATGAGATTTTTCTTGTTGCCAATGATGATGGTCTTCTAAAAACCAAGTGACCTCAAGAAGAAGTCAGCGTCAATACACCAAGTGAGGTAATTGGCTCCAGTGAGCAGCAATGGTGGAAATTCAACATTTGTGAGTTTCACAGACATCTGTAATGCAAGATATAGATATTGCAATGAGAGACAATACTCAATAAACATATCAATTGCATGAACGACATATCATAGTACTTAAAATAAAGCTAAAAAATGATTCTCAATCATATTATAGGTGAACCCTGTTCATACTCTAAAACTCATGAAATTCTTTTATAATAATTAAATCCCAATTTTACCCTGTAAAATGACGATCTTAATCTGAGATGTGCGTTTTAATAGAATCTTAGCCAAGATTGATATTCAAAACTATCAGATGTGTGCATTCCTTATGAAATCCTTTTGAAGTGCATGATCTCCAATCATTACCAAAGACAATTCATAATATAAAAGTCAGTGATTCACAATCATTAACTATAGGTAAACCTTGTTCATATCCTATGAAGCGTTAAATCATAAATTTACCCTGTAAAATGGTGATCTTAACCTTTAAATTATATTTTAATAGAGTCTTAGCCAAGACAGCTATTCAAAAATACTAAATGTGTGTTTTTCTTATGTTCTAATCCCTCAAGTTCTATAAAGGTAGGTATATTCTAGCCAAATAAACCATTTGCTACGAATATGAGGGGTATTAGATGTTTAGCTGACAAGTGGTTTTATCCCGAAGTCAGCTGGGTTCATAAGATAGGTTGATTATGTCTGTCTTTAAACTGACAATCTAGGGTACTATAGGTTGCTATTAATGCCTATATACCTCTAAATGTTATGCATATAACATTTAATTGCATCTAGATACGAAAAATTGATTTCTCAGACACCTAGTTTTTAGAAATAAGACTAAGTCAATTCCCAATTGAGCTCTAGTTATTTGTCCTCGACAATTAACTATGATTTAGATATGACTCACAGTCGTATGCTAAATTAGTCTTAGTTTCGTATTATCAGTGATCCCCGATCATGGTAATTAGTATTATAGGGACATACTAGTAATATCCTATTAGCTATCGTAATATACTTAAATAAGTATTAAACCATTTACTTATATCACATATAAGTGAGCCAATGTTCATTTACGAGGCACCTATTTCTAATTTTTTTTTTTAAAATATTTTGCATAAAAAAAATCAAAATGGGTCCCCCACAAGGTAGGTCCAGTTAATAGGAATTTTTAAAAAAAAATTGGGCTCAATTTGACCAAAAATTGGGCTATAAATAGCCGTTATAGTGTCTGGATCAGTTCTGGACCGGTCTGACTCGGTCTGGTTCAAGGCCTGGGCCGGGTTTACATGGTCTGACTCGGTCACACGTTCCCCGCACGTGCACCACACGTGTCACACACGTCACTGCCACGTTCAAACCATGTTTTTACACACTCTCTCCTTAACAATCAAGAGGGAGAAAGAAAATTTGGGTAGCCACGTAAATGTTTCTCCTTACGTGGAAAGTTAAAAGTGGTTTCTCCTTTATTTTGTACGTGCAAGGTTACTTGTCTTCCTATTTATAAGAGTTTGAAAACAAAAAAAAAGCAAAAATAGAGATCCACGCCACAACCACTCCCTATTTTTCAAGGGAGCCTGTTGTGGAAACCATTTTATTACATTTTGCCTCTCTAAAATAAGTTTAGGGAGCCTGTTGTGAGCACATATTTGTGAAAAAGTACCTTGGGGTTCATACTGATGACTAATAAGAATATATGCAGCAGTAGGGTGGGCATATTCACCCAAATCCACCCTAAGCGGAATCCACCCCACAACAGTTTAAGACTAAAACAATGTGAATATTACTCATCGCAGTTCAGAACTGCGGGGCACAAAGGATGGCTAAGATATGTTCACGTGTCACAAATCCAACGTCTAAACATGTCTAACAATTCAGAAGTGTGGGGCATGAAAACCAATTAAATGATGTCACGTAGCTGTTTTGAATTAATTAATTTAGGGATTATATATGCCCCGCAGTTCAGAAACTGCGGGGAATGAGAGCCACTTAAATCTTGACAAGTATCATAATATAATTGGTTATTGATGTCGCGCAGTTCAGAACTGCGGGGCATCAATAAAGTAAAAAATCTACCCTGAGGGTGGTGAGACCATCCTCAAGATGGATAATCGACCTAGCTGTTGTGGGTGAATTTGAGCTAAAACAAGGTGAATTCATGAATTCGCCTTACCATGTCATCCTTCACCTAGTTGCCGCATATGCTCTAACTGGATGGGTATGATATCTCTACTACACTAAATATTTTCTGGTTCGAGGGGGCAAAATTAAATATTAAAGTTACAATGGGGGGCAAAGTCAAATTTTCTCAACAACAAAAAAACCCTGAAAATGAACAAAAGACGATATAACAATAAAAACATAATAACCTGGCTAGTAATTCTCTTATATAAATTGAACAATTGTCTTTGAGTATTTGTGTGAGGTCTGCTCCCGTAATATCCATCTAGGATAAATTTAAGTGCAGTGTAGTGTTTTTACCAGGTGAGAAAGTCATTAGTTTTCAGCTGAAGTATTAATGTTTATATGTTCTATAAAAAGCATTTGTAAATCAAAATAAGATATGACGCACGAAGAAGACTTTTAGTCGCCAGGCATATCTGTTAGGACTTTCAAGGCATGGATGGGGCATGGAAGGGAATCTATATTACAGAATTCAACAATTTTTAAAAGGAGCTCTTAATTGGAGTGCGGATTTATGATCAATTTTTAAGACAAAATAAAACATAATCAAGTGATCCCCAGTCGTAAGAAAAATAGAATTTCGACGTCCCCTTCCTGCGTTGAAAGGCTACTGAGAACGACCAATCCCCTATTGATACACTAGTGGTACTGGTAGAAACGGATTTTCACAATCTCCGTTTCAAGGAATCGCCACAGTTACCTAAACTCTGTTTAATGGGAAACATAAGATGATTTCTTCCGAAGTCTCTCATAATGTCATCAAACTTCTTCTGAGAACAATAAAGACAACCTTCACTAACCTGAAATCAGTACTTATTAAACTAGATGACACAAATCTAAGATATATAGGAGTTAGTTGATAAGTTCATTCACACATGAAGCATAAAAATCAATTGAACACCAATAATAGACGGTGATGCATGAACGAGACTTTTAGTTGTCAGGAAAAAAATTATTAAGAATTTCCAAGGCATGGATGGGGTATGGAAAACAAGGGAGTCTATAACTCGGGGTTCAATAAATTTTAAGTGGGGCTCTTAATTGGAGTGTGGGGTGAAGAGAAAAAGAAAATGACAAAATGTAATCAAGGGATCCCCATTACAAGTAGAAAATATGGCGACAATATGTCATAAAAGGTCCTACTGGCGATGTCCGCATCCACTTCAAACACCAGTGAGAAGCTCTCACTCCCCATCAAACACTAGTGGTGAAAGATATGTTCCACCATAAGACTGAACTCCTCAAATGGTTTCAAGCAAAGAAAACAAATTGGTTCCACCAGAATTTCTACCTCCAAAAGAGGGAAAAATAAGAAATTTAGTCCTAAAGCTTTCCATATTGTATCAAACTTCTTCCGACTATAATAACCCCACCAGCAGAAATCAGTGGAACACCAATACTAATTGAACTTGGCGACAAAAACCTAATATATAAAAGATAATGCTATGTGAATTCACACGATGGGGAATCGCCTAATGGTATACTGCGAAAACCAAATTTCAGTCACCTAAGTCATATTTAACTATAAACATTTTCACTACTTGATCAGTTACTAAATTACGTCCAAATGAATATTTAAACATATTATTCAATGACATCCTAATGAATTTTTGTGTGCTCAATCTTTGAATTTTTCAAGTATTAGAGAGATCTCTTCCAACAAGGTTCAATGCTTGAATTTCATTTAAGTCATCAGGCGCATCAAGGTTACGATGCTATCCATGGTTCAAATTAAAAGAAATAATAGGCGCATAAAGGTTGTGCCTGGTAAGCTTTTTTTTTTTTAAATAATAATTTACATCATGCGCATAACCTTTAGGTGCCTGCCTTTTTAGGGCGCATATGGGTTATTAATCCACAATACGAATTGAGAAACCCTAAATAGAAAAATAGTACGAAGAACACACAATTCGGTGGGAGAAATCCCTTTTAGAGTTTCAATTGCTCAAATAAATCGATTACAATCAAATTCTTCTCTAACCCTAAATCTCTTTCTTAGAATTTGGATTGATCTAACATCCTCTAATCTTGCCTAGCCTTGCCCCTTTATGAGGGTTACAACTTCTTAGTTACAAAACTTAGAGAAATATGCCCTTAAATGCCTTAAACAATAGGTTGAATCGCGCCTCTGTTCGAACTTCTGTATTCGAACAGACTTTTTGTTCGAACAGAACACTCAGACATGTGTTTATTCGAATAAAAATAAAAGTTTATTCGAACAAAAAGGGGTGTATTCAAACAGACTAAAAGTCTGTTCGAATAGAACACTCAGAAACTTGTTTCTTCGAATAGGAATAAAACTCTATTCGAACACAAAAGGAGTGTATTCGAACAAACTAAAAAAAGTCTAAAAATACTTAGATCCTCCTGGATCAGTTATGTTCCTGAGAATGAAATGTTTCAGGCGCATAAACCTTATGCGTCTGACTTCAAACTCAACATTCAAAATTTTAAGCCTCATGCTTGAAATTCAAGTATCGAGGCAACTGCTAGAGGCCGAAAAGTGGAATGATCATACGCGGCATGTGTTTTCAAGTATTGAGGCAACTACTGATGATGCTCTAATGCCTTTGGAGCAAATGATTGGCATGTTCAAGTGCAAAACTAGATTCATATACAAATTCACTCAAGACTATCCTCCCAACAAACAAACATCATCCGGCGATTACAAATCAAGTACTGAGAAAAAAAAGTTGGCTCATATTTTCAAATTGAGATCTACAGAGAACCCACAACCACGGAAAAGTGAACACATAATCTCCATTTAGACAACAGGATTATCAAGTTTTTTTTAAAGACAGATTTCAAGGCAAATCTGATCTTTAGTACAACTCCAGGAAAATCTTTTCCTTCAAAAAATGACTGGAAGATTTCCTATTGAGCACAAGTGAACCCTTTTTTTGTCAACATAGATCCTTAAAGTAGACACACAGGAAACTCCACAGATACCAAGATAAAGGAAGAAAAGAAGAAAAGTATATTCTCCAGCAGAAGATAACATCTTCAAGCAATCACTCAACCTTTTTTCCTTGATCTTTTGATATATGAAGAGATCTCATTAATCAAAAACACCTTTTAAGGCACAAGAGCAACATATACACAAGTACAAAGGGTGGCCTAAAGGACACTAACAAAGAGTAAGAGAAATCCTAATTAACATAAAGTTTACCAATGAAACAAGAAGAGATGGGCTCATCATACTCATAAACTGGAATGTGCAAAATAAGATAAACGTAAAGCGCCAAAGTATTGAAGTCTAAATCTCCTAGAGTGATTTTATCCCAACACTGTCTGATCCCTCCAAGATAATCCAGAATGATGTGTGCATTGTAAAAACCGTCAAAATGCTGCAAGTAATGGAGCACATGAGCAGTCCCCACAATCCCTGCCTTTTCGCCTATGATTTCCATCAAATGGTAGATTCCCAAAAGTTTTCAAAATTTTAAAAAACACACACACTTAAAAAACAGAAGTTTTCAAAATGCTGCAAGTAATGGAGTACATGAGCAGTCCCCCACAATCCCTGCCTTTGGCCTATAATTTCCATCAAATAGAGACTCCTTAGCATTCCAGAAGTTATCAAAAAAAAGAAAAAAAAGAAAAGAAAAAACACTTAAAAAAATCTCAAAATGCTGCAAGTAATGGAGTACATGAGCAGTCCCTACAATCCCTGTCTTTCGCCTATGATTTTCACCTCCAAACAAGATCCTCAAACATCATCACTGGCATCACACTCTACGTAGAGGCCCAATATAACATGACTTCACAGTCACAGATATTCAGAATGATTGCATCCAAAGCCTTCCTAACTCGTTTTGCATTCCACATCTTCCAAACCACAAGTCACCATAAATTATTCGGCTGAGATCACAAGAAGTAACCTCACCCCAGGGTGGAAATGACCTGCTTGTCTTTGAATCTATAAATAGTAGTAGAAAATTAACAAAGCAACAAGGGACTCTACAAGCACATATTTATCTATATGACCTTTGAATCTCAAAAGGTTGTACATGTTTATCTGTTTGAAATTTATCTCTTTCTTACTTATATCCCTCGTCATTTGAATAGAGAAACAAGTGGTTCCGGATTCTTCTCTACTTGCTTACAGTCCTTGGATGTCTCTTGCTTACAAATGCCACCATTTCAGGTGGTCCATTGAAGGAAAATAAATAGAGAAAATACTACTTGAAATTAAGAACAGTGATCCTCAATACAAATGTCACCAGTAATCGCCTCATTCTCCAGGTTATGGTTCTTCATAAATAAATAAAAATTAGACAGTGGCACCCCCCCAACACAAATGACAAAAAAAACTCGAACTCATCACAACTAGTCAATATTGTCAAATTTATAGGAAGGTAAAATTCGGATGTGAATAAACCTTGACTTCTTGGAGCCTAATAATTGCAAAACGAATACACAAAACATTATTTACAACAATTTCAAAGAACATTACCCGACAAGGAACTCAACTTTGCAGCAAGCCAAAACTTTGATTATCGACGGTCACAATCTTATTGTTCCTTTGCAATTTGTTGCTTCTGCTTCTCAACAAGCTTGTCAAGGGTGGCCTGTACGGCATCACTTCCACTAATAAGCAACCGCGTTATGACTTCTGGATCACTTTCAAACCGAGCTTCTTCAAACTCACGACGTGCATTTTCTCTAAGGGTATCTCTCCACAAGTTTCCACGGGAATCTGTCCAAGAGAAAAACCGTGTGGCACGGATGATGTCACGGTAGAGGCTGAGGGCCTCCCGACGAGTGCTAGTGAGCCTTCGTCGAGCAGAGAGCTCATCTTCGTCGCTATCAACACTCTTCTCCTTCTTCACTACATGTCTTTCAATAATCTCCTCTATTGTATCAGGCCCATTGTGCAATACCCTTTGATAAACAACCTGGCCATTAGGATTCATACAGAGCGCGAGTTTTCTCCAATTCACCACCTTCATTGCCATCTTATTTTTCCTCTCGGCTCTCGTTTCATTTCACGGTTGCTACAAATGGTAGGACATCTAAACCTGCAATAACATATATAACTCATAATCAGATCCAGCATTCGAATACCTTTTTTTTTTTTGAAAGAGGAAGTTAGGGTTTTGGCAGACCCTCACCAGATTTATTGAATATGAACAAAATTACAAACAAGGATACCTATCCTTTTTGGCATCAGCAATACATATATTTACAACCTGTAAAAAAAGTTGCAGGAATTTTTTTTTTTAGAGATTTCCAGACTGGAAGCAATGAATTCAGCAGCTTTGCTCCCTTCTATTGGATTATATAAAACATTCACAATATCCATGATGTCCATGATCTGAATGTACTGCATATGAGGAGACTGTCAAATCTTTTGTTCCCAGTTTTGCATCCATTCAACCCACTAGATAATTCTAGGTGGCCTAATTTCAGGATACACACCACACTTTCTGAGATAAGAATCATTATTTTGCCCCGTCCTGAATTTGAAATTTGAAATGCTACACCTGAAGCTCACTTCATAGAAAATCTTCATATATGGCGCAAAAAGCTACCTTAAGAATTTTACCCCTTGAGTTGTGAATGGAAGCAATTCTAACTGACCAATCAAACTCAGGACCCCAGCCCAAAATCTGTTTAGTGTAGCCCAGATTTTCTAAAACAGTTCCCTAAACTTTCTGAGTATAAGGGCATTTAAAAAACAAGTGATCTCTGTTTTCCTCATTTGCAGGGCAGAAAGAATAATAAGAAGTAATTTCCCTATTTTCAGGAGAAAATCCTAGTCTTGATTCTATTCTTCATTGCTAGCCATGCGAGAAAGAAGTGTCTAGGTATCGAGTCTTTATCCCATATAACTCTGTGCCAATGAGTCTTTGGTTTACACTTCCTTATAGCCTCCTAAGCAGATTCTGTTGTGAACTTCCCATTAATAGTTAAAACACAAACAACTTAATCTTCTGCTTCTGATTGAGGTTTACTAGGACTAACCCAATCTTCATTTGAAATGATATCAAATACTTTAGCCATTTTGAATCCCTGAAAGAATCATGTTTACAGAACCATAACTCAAAGAGAGTGGACCATCTTCTAACTATGGATCTTTTCAGAATAGTGTTGAATTCCCATTCCCAATGATGTGTTTGCAGTATTGCAAAGCTAATGGTCTTCTTTTCAGCATGGCTCTCCACCCCCAGGAATAGATATAGTCTAGAATGACTCTTCTCTTAGATATTTGTTTTCGATTCATCTAGTCCACATGTTGTCCTTCCTAGAAACCAAGTGCCAGATCACCTTCATTATTAGGGCATCATTGAATTCCTTCAACTTCTTTAGTCCCAATCTCCCTTCTTCCTTTGGCAAACAGATCTCATCCCATGCTACACTAGCAATAGCCTTTTTTGGATCAAGACCTGCCCATAAAAATTCCCTGAATAATCTTTCTATCCTGTTAATTGAACTCTTGGGGATTCCAAAACTACCTGCCCAGTAAGCTACAAAACTCTGAAGAACACTTTTAATAAGTTCCAATCTACCCCCATATGATAGGAATCTATTATTCCAATTAATAATTTTTTTTTGGACATCTTAGACACCAGTGGATCACAGTCCTTATCAGACAATTTTGAAGCTAACAGTGGGAGTCCTTGGCAGGTTCTCTCTTTCAAACATAAGAATATCACAAATGCTTTTCCTTAGTTCCTCAGGAGTTGGTGCAGAGAAAAAAATAGTGCTCTTTGCTGAGTTGATATGCAGACCAGATATGTTAGCAAATTTATGAAGTGTTTCTTTTGTAGATATAGCAGAGGCAACTGAGGCTTTTAGATATAGTAGAAGGTCATCAGCAAATAGAATATGTGAGATATTTGAAGGCTTACAACTAGGAATGGTTTGCAATCTTCCTTCACAAATAGCCTTGTTAAGTAACTCTGATAGTGCTTGCATAAAAATAACAAATAGGTAAGGGGATAGAGGATCCCCTTGCCTAATGCCTTTACTACTGTTGAACAAACCCAGAATCATCCCATTTATATCAATTTTGAAACTAGGCGTAGTGATACAAACTTTAACCCAATTTAAGAACACTTCTGGAAATGCCATATCCCTTAAAGATTGTATAAGAAAAGACCACTTAACAGAGTCAAATGCCTTGTGCATGCCAATCTTCAATAACATCTTCTTACCCCCCCATCCTGTCTTTCAAACCCTCTAGCTAGCTCATGGGCTAGAAGTATATTATCATGTATAATTCTCCCCCTAATAAAAGCTGATTGACTAGGATCAATCAACTTCTCCATCAGACTTCTCATTCTAAGAGCAAAAAGCTTTGTGATGAACTTGTAAATAACATTGCATAGGGAGATTGGTCTATAGTCTGAGAAAGAGTTTGGGTTAGGGATCTTTGGCAAAAGTTTGAGAATAGTGATATTTACCTCTTTGAGGAGCTGTGAGCTCCTAAAGAAACTCTGAATAGCCTTTATAACATCAACCCCAACTACTTCCCAACACTTTTTATAGAAGAACACATTATATCCATCCATACCTGGAGCTCTGTCTTTTTTCTCATTGAAGATCATACTTCTAATCTCATCAGCAGTAAAATCCTCTATTAAAGCAGTAGCCTGCACACGTGTTACCATATTGGAGCAATTGAGATTTTGAGTACATGGAACAAAGCTATCCTTAAGAAGATTTGTATAGAAGGAAATTGCTTCTCTCTAGATTTTCTCACGAGTGTCTGCTATACTTCCATATTGGAATGAGATCTGATTTATATGGTTAATGCTTAGCCTCTCCTTTACAGATTGATGGAAGTAGTGGGTGTTTGAATCCCCCAAGGGAGAGCCATTCACACCTTGCTCTCTTTCTCATATCCATTTCCTCTTTTAAGAGTAGCTTGTTTAAAATTGCCCTTTGACTTTTTTCCCTTCTCATAATACCTTCATCAATTATTGGGATAATGGCTATTTCCTCTTGAATATTTTCCAGACTTTTCTAGCATTCTGAATATCAACTTGTAGATTTTCCTGAATTTCCTTTCTCCACTTGAAAAGATCTTGCTTGAGTATTTTCAATTTCTGAGTAAGTATATACATGGGAGTACCTCTGATCTTACATCCCCAAGAAGCCTTTACAATCTCCATAAATTTCGGGTGCAATGTCCAAGAATTTGTAAATCTGAAAGGGGATCTAGGCTTTGATTCCATCTCTTGAATAGTGATGTGAATAGGGGTGTGGTTTGAAATGCCATAGGCTAGATAGTTGGCTTTTGTAGCTGTGAAATAATTCAACCATTCTATATTAATTAAAGCTCTATCCAGTTTTGTATAAATCCTATCAGTTCCAGCTTGGTAGTTTGTCCAAGTAAACCAATTACCTTTCCACTTCATATCAACAAGCTGAAGGTCAACCATTGTACTCCTCAGAGGCAGCATATCAGTATCACTAAGCAAATCACCCTCTTTCTTCTCATCATTGTAAGCTATAGTATAAAAGTCACCAAATATCAACCAAGGCAATGCGTTCCTACTGCAAAACTCCTTGAGGTATTCCCACAAACTAGCTCTCTCTCTAGCATAGTAGAAGCATATATATAATAAAATATGAATTCTTTCCCAGTAGACCTGATTGTAACACTAGTTGTAATAGCTCGAGCTGATTTTGGGATAAGTTGAACTCTCAAAAGACCAAAATCCCATAATACAAGAACTCTACCATTTGCAGCCTCCTCATAGTTAGTAATTCTTTCCCATTGAGCTGCCACTGATTTGTGAACCTTGTCTATGTTTGCTCCTTTCACTTTAATTTCTATAAGACCAACCAAAGATAAACTATTCATCTTAATACTATTTCTTACCTCTCTTTGCATTTGAGGTCGGTTGAGGCCTCTAACATTCCAAACAATTATTTTAGACATGATGAATGGTTGTTCTATGCTGCCCCTCTCCACCTTTCGACATAGCCTTGTAGTCAACTACTTTATCGATTAGCCTGCTACTTGCTCTGTCTTTTCATTTTCTCCACTTTCTTTATTTTCTTCTTCACGTTCATCCTCTGTGTTTTATTAAGTGCAGGGTTATAATACACCAACCAAAGAGATGCGATTTTAGATTCTGGGGATTGTGTAGAGTCCACAGTGAATGTAGATATTGGTGAACTATAGCTGCCTTCCTCATTTACAGATTGATTCTTCTCTGGAGTTGAAACTATATTAGGAGCAGGTATCTTATGTGATTTACTTGCCTCTTTCTTCTTAGTGCTTTTTGATTTTGCAGTCTCCCATCCTTCATTATCACTCTGTTGAATGCCATTCTGATCATGTGTTTTCACCCCTTTTGCTTTTTTGAACTCAGTTGCCACTTCCTTGGTGTCCTTCTGCCACTTTTGAACAATCTTTTGTGGTACCTGAACCTTCTCTTTATCACATCTATTTGTATAATGGCCAAAAGTATTGCAATTTTCACATTTAAGGGGTTTCCATGGATATTCTATCTCAACCTCTATTAGAACCCCATCCCCTCTGTCAACCAAAACTGAAGATGGTAAAGTATGATCAGTGGTAATCTCCATAGATTCTTACAAAACTCATTCTAGACTTGGTTTCAGTAGCATTATCTAAATATACTGGTTTACCAATAGTACTTGCTACGTAACTCAACCCTTTAGGTGTTCAGTACTGCTTAGGAACATTAAAAGTTTTCACCCAGATTGGAATGAATTTGATTTTGCTTGCATCAGTGTTATTAAAGGGGCTCCATTGTTGCACCACCAAGTACTTGCCAGCAATGTGCCATGGACTCTCTTCCAGTACCTTATCTCTCTCCTTAAGATCACCAAAAGTGAAAGTATAAATGGAATTCTGCATAGTCAATGATAATGGTCCTTTTACTCCCCATAATCCTCTTATTCTATCTCTTACCATGTAAAAAGGAACTCCTGGACCAACAAAAAACCCAGTGATAGTGTCCTTCCAGAGCTCAACTCCTCCATCCAACACTTCCTTTTGAAGCATAACTCCCCATTACAACAGATGCATAGCTAACATGGTTTGGATCATTTGATTCAGCATTAACTTGCTCCTCTATTCTAGAATCCTTTGTAATCCTCCCCAAATCAGAATTTGGTTCAAGAACAGATACATCAATCACAGGGTATTTTCCTTGCTGTCTTGTGTACCCAAATTCAATTTCATCTTCGCATTCTGGTTTGCCTGATTCACCATTTTCAGACTTTGATTCTGATTTAATATTGATTTGGTACTACATAGCTTCACCATTAACAATCTTTGAACTTGAAATTTCGCCATTATTATCCAAAATTGGTCTCAAATTCTTTGATTGTGATACAATTTCTGTATAGTTCATACTTGATTTCGCCTGTACTTCTTCGTTTTCTGCGTTTGAACCTCCCGGACTCGAAACCATCTTCAATCTTTTAGATCAACTTTGATCCCCCTACCCCCTTATCTTTTTGATAAAACAATCGAAGATCTTTAGGGGGAGACACAACACGAAGTTCTTCTGTCAGATCCCAAGCCGTTGAACCAAGTCCATTCTTTTCTTGCTACATTTTACTTTATTCCAGGTATACTATCGATTTATCAACTTCCTAGTACTGAACCTATATTGGCAGCATTCGAATACCTTGTTCGTTCTTGATACATAAACTATAATTATTTATATAACGTAACAGGGGATACTATTTGCTCTATAGCTAACTCATCCATAACAACCGGACATTCTAATAACCATTTAACCGCGAGATAATGAAAAAATCCATAATAAGCACTAAATCAGAACCAAAATGTGTTTAATATAATGAGGAAGTTTAACATAAATACTTTCCCGCAAAAATGTTTTGTGAATTCGATCACTCGCCTGAAACCCTAATATAGAATAACACTATTCATACAAAATATGGACTTGAATAATTATTTAAATTATTTTCATATCGAACTGTTTGATTTCAGCTCAAACATTATTTGCTAAATCACAAAATCAAGAATCTAAATCAGAATTCAAAACCAAAAATAACCTTGATATCAATATCGAATTCTCTCTGAAATCCCCAATTCTTGCTTCGCTCTTGTTTGGAGTTGCAGGGAACAAAAACATCAAAGCTTTCGGATCAATTTGTCAGGCCCAGGCCCAAGCCCAACAACAGAAACAAAAAATTATACGGTTGAGATCTTTTAACACAGTGGTTATCGTGGCAGTTAGGGACGGTTGGGCTAATTTTGTGGGCCAAATCTTTTGTACGATAAAGTATCTGACTAGAATTATTATTTGGGGGCCCGTAGTGGGCTTAAGCTTTTTAAAAAGGTGGATAATAGTATCACCCGCCTTCTATAGTATAAACACGGAACCAGACGATTTCTGCAGATTCGACTCTCTAGAGAATATCAGAAGAAGTTGTAGAAGGTACTTACTCTCTTTGTTTTGATTTCAAGTTTTAAATATTACTTATTTTCTCTTTATAGATCAACAAGATATTAATATTGGATAAGAGTTATTTTTGGAGCTTAAACTGGTAAATTTGTTTACTTAATATCACATTATGATTGTTGTTAGGTATCTTGATGAGTCAAACCTATTGATACGGGAAACATTTTATATATTTGGGTAATGATGACTAGTGAGGAAATTGGGTTTTTGTCGAAAGATTATATATTTGGGTGGTGATGGACAATAAACAATAGTATCTAGGACTCTAGAGTGTTTGAGGTAGTACGCGATTTTAGAACTTTGGTAGAAATAATGAGGGTATGTTTTCTATTTTGCTTGTTTTGTTCTTCAAAACTTTGACATAATTTAACCTTTTGAAGACTAGTAACTTTGACCAATTGTAGGAAATGGGAGGTCATAAGAAAGTTATGCTAAGATCCAAAATTAAGTCATGTCCAAATTAACTTGAAGATTGGTAGAGGTCATTCCAAAAGTGTTTTGGGAGACCAATGAGTTTGCTAAATTAAATCCTGCTCCAAATTTGTTTTTTTTTTTTTGTTTTTTTGCAAAAGGTAAGCAAATTTATTGAAGAAATAATAAGAGATTGCAGACAAGTCCTGTAACTCTCCAAATAATAACAAAGGTTTATAACATTAAATCATTAAAAGAATTAATCAAATCTAAAATATTCTACCCAAGTGACCTTAATCTTGTGTAAGAAGATAGGTGTGTCAGTATGCCAAACTTTAGTAAGAGGAGCCATTCTAGCAACTATGTTTGCAACATTATCAGCACTAAAATTACATTCCCTCCAAGAGTGTTTAAACTTGATTTGAAGCTTGGAAGAGATGTGTTCCTATGAAATTTTATTATTAATAAAGGCACTGATTGCAGATTTATTGTCAGAAACTAAGAACACCTTTAGCATGTTGTTGTCCAATGCAGTATTAAGAGCAGACAGGATACTGCTACATTCAGCATAGTATGATGTTGTAACACCGATGTTTACCATTAGGACCCCCAAGAAATCCCCATTGTGAGCTCTGACAGTAGAACCAGTGCCAGCTGTACCTGGATTGCCAGGGCTTGATCTATCACAGTTGATCTTGACTTCCTCATACCATGGGAGTTCCTACATGTATGATCTAATCCTGGGAGCTTTCCTTCTCTTAAAACCAATTTGTAGATTGTTCAGAAGAGCCATTTATACTTGGTTATTGTTCATAAACCCTTTAGATCTGGATGTAGAGTTATGTATAGCAGTATGATGAGTTTTTATTTATGAAAGTAGCAGAAAGAGCTGGATTGTTATGATTAATTTTGTTCCTGATAAACCAAATTGAGTTTAGACAAGCCATAGCTCCATTTACCCATAGATCCTCAACATAAGAACTGTAGTGGTTTGCAAGTTGAATGATATGCTTCAGCTCCCACTTATTAATTTTGATACCAAATAAGTCTCCTAACCAACTCCAGATTCTCTTGGAAATAGTGTAGTCAAAAAATAAATGATTAGTATTCTCCACATTAGACTTGCACAATCTACATTAAGATACCAACTGAATAGATCTGGATTGAATATTTTGGTCAGTTGGAACAACATTCGAAATAATTCTCCAAGTCAGGTTAGAGTGTCTAGGATAACAAGAGTTTCTCCAAATGTATTTCTTTCACCAACTGAATAATTATCCTAATGATACCCATACCAATCCTATTGTCCCTCTAGGCATTAATAGCAGAGCCAGTGCCAATTATCCAAGTTGAATCATTTAAGACTGTAGAGTAGACAAATTTAATACCAGCCCACATAAAAGATTTCTGATAATATTGGATAATGTCTCCTTGTTTAATGAAGTATTTAGCTTTCATGTAACTAGCCCAAACACTACCCTTTTGAACTATATCCCGTGCTAACTTCATCAGCATTGTTTTGTTAATATTGCTCAACTTCCTAAGCACAACCCTCCTTCAGAGGTTGGCTTACAACACTTCTCCCAGGTTGTTGTAACCCTTTTTCTTTTGTTAGGATCCCCACTCCATATAAAATTTCTAATAATAACCTCCTCTTTTAAAATAGAAGAAGGCCATTTATAAACAAACATGTATATTAGCATGCTAGACAAGATAAACTTAGCTAAGACTACCCTCCCTTGCATCGAAAGCATTCTACCAGCATATAAACTAACTCTTCTCTTGATCTTGTCAATCATAGTTCTTAAGCAATCATTAGTAACTCTACCTTGAATTAAAAGAATCCCTAAATAGGTTTCAGGGAAAGTACCTTATCTAATGTTGAAAAGGGTTTGAACTTGATGCCTCCTAGAAGCTGTCATACCACCCATGAAGAGCTTGCTTGTTGTTAAGATTTATCCACTGGCCATTAGCTGCTTGATATCTTTTTAATAGCTTCTTAAGAGTTTTAAGACCTTTGATTGCTCCATTAGAAAAGATAATAATGCCATCTGCAAATAGAAGATGGGAAGGACTGTGGACCCCCTTGGGAGAAGCCATATGATGAATAAGAGATTTCTCCCTTAGCCAAATAATACCTCTGCTAAGAACTTCTTCAGCAAGGGCAAATAGATGGGGCGTTAAAGGATCGCCTTGTCTTAATCCCCTTGTTGACTTAAAAAACCCACATGGGCCACCATTTATCATGATAGATGTATTAGAGCTCCTGAGAATGCATTTAATCTAGTTACACCAGGTTTCAGAAAAACCAAATCTTCTCAGAACAGATAGAAGAAATTTCCAATCAAGAGTATCAAAAGCCTGAGATATATCAATATTCAAAGCCATACTACCTCCCCACTTTTTCTTATCTAGCTCATTGATCAACTTACTAGCCAAGCCAATATTAGTTTGAATAATTCTACCAGGTAAGAAGGCACCTTGATGAGAAGTTATAATTTTGATAGCCACCTCTTTGAGTCGAGTAGCCATAATTTTAGTTATAATCTTGAAGCAGAAGTTACTAAGGCAAATATGCATATATTGATTGAGCCTAGTTGTTTGTTCTTCTTTAGGAATCAAAATTATAAAATTATAATTATAATCATTAGGAATTGTACACTCAACAAAGAAAGATATCACAGCAGCATATACCTCTTTGTGATCCCAGGACTTGTGAAAGAAGAATCCCTGAAAACCATCAGGTCAGGAGAATTGTCAGCATTCATAGAAAATACTGCAATCTTGACTTCTTCAACTTTAGAAGTGCAACTCAACATACTATTGTATTCTCCAGTAACAGGTCTAGGCAACATCTGTAAAAGATTTTCATCATGGATAACTCTCTCATTAGCTTTGAACTTCTCTTTATAAAACCCCATAATATAATTATAAATTTCCTGTTGAGATATAAGATTTGTATCATCTTCTTTGACAAGATTAGTGATCATTGATCTCTCCTTTTTCAATTTGGTAATAACATGAAAATATTGGGTATTTCTATCTCCAACATTCACCCATTTCAGCTTGGATTTTTGCAGGCTCAGTTGTTCATTTTGCAGCAAAGCATTATTGAGATTCACTTGGGTTTTAATCATCTCTCTAGCCACAAAGTCACATTTCGGATATAATTGTTGACTTCTTGGAGTCCCAACAAGTTTTGTTACATCACTCTAACATTGTTTTCAGTTGAATCAAATACCTCTTGTTTACAAATCTTCAGTGCAACCTTGAGCATCTTCAATTTAGACTTGAGCATACATATAGGAGCACTATACACTCTTTCCTTCCAAACCTTCTCAATAAGGCTATATAAGGTATAGCGGTCAGCCCATACCTTACAGAACCTAAATAAAATATTTTTAGGTTTAGGGATGGGGGTATCCCAACTAAAGAAGATGGAATGATCAGAATTGGTTCTAGGTAATACCCTAGACTTCTAGTTATGATGTATGTGAGTCTAAAGTTCATTATGTAATACTATGTCAAGGAGACAAAATATCCTATCTTCTACAATCTAACCATTGTACCAAGAGTACAGTAGACCAAGTCTATCAGTTTCTTCTCGGCAGCAATCATTAAGGAAGTCTTGAAAATCAGTAATTGAGACAGCAGAGTGAGGTCTACCCCCTATTTTTTTAGAATTAGATAGTATAGTATTAAAATCTCCATGGATTGACCATGGAATGGGCCAACTCTTTAACTTTCTCAGTTCAACCCATAAGATTCTTCTCTCCACAATATTGCAATTGGCATGCACAAAGGAGATAACCATATCATCATGGTAAATAACGACTTGTTGTCTAGAGGAGAAAATAATTTCAGGCATAGCCATAACACTTCTCCAAAAAATCCATACGTTAGCAAGCTTCCCATCATCAACAACATTAACAATTGGAGTACCACTGTAATTTCTCAACCTATGTTTAGAAATGTTGTCCGAACTAGGCCCAATCTTAAGCTCAACAAGATAAATAAAATCAGGATTAAGGCTATCAACCAGTTTCCTTAAGTGTATTTGGGTCCTTTTATTACCAACTCCCCTAATATTCCAAAAGAATATCTTCATTGATAATATTTAGCGTTTTTTGGTTTTGTAGGCCTTGTGTTATACAAAGATCTAGTAGGGTCTGCAACTTTCTTAACATATGTTATCTTCTTTCTTTTAGGGAGAGTAAACTCACCTCTAGTTTCAATAGGCAAACTCTTTGTTGGAGTCTCAACAACATGATCATGAGTTATATCACCCCCATCGGATAAGATAGAGTCATCTCCACTAACATCTTCATGCTCATATGGATTAGAATCATTTTTAGTGTCTCCCCAATTTTTAGAGTAATGAGCACCCAAACTTGTAAAATGAACAACTTGATCCTTATTTAGTTTATTGCCATTATTTTCACTGTCAGATAAAAGCCCTTGCTGAACATTATCTGCATTAGTCTCATTGTTATCACTTGTAGTTGGTTATGTAGGGATAGTAGAATGAGCAACTGCTGGTACCGACTGCTTTGTAATATCCCCAGATTGAGTAGCTGCATTAATAGTTGTTTCTAAATGCTTCTTGACTCCCCATTCTTTTTTCCCTCTGGCAAAACAATGGGGTTAGCTGAAGTTCCCACTGGTTTGATCATACTTGGAAAGTAAATTGGAGATGACTCAAAGTTACCCCCCTTATTGTTGTCGTTATTTTCTTTAGTATTAGCAGTATCTTTGTTCTTCCCTTCATTCTTATTATTTACTTTCTTTTCCTTTTCCAATTGATTTTTCCTTGGGTTGCTTTAACCTTGTCACTCGCCTTTATGGCAGTTTTAATAGCTCTACAGTCAGAAACAATATGTCCAACTATTTTGCAATGAGAACAAAACTTAGGGGGGTCAGGAATTTGTACCTCTTGTAATATTTTCATTCCTTCATCTTCAAGAGTAATTGTGCTAGGTATAGGCTTAGAAAAATCAATCTCCACTAACACACTAGCAAATAAACCAAAGTCTTTGTTTCTGGTAGAGTTATCCACTCTTATAGGAATACCTATTGCTTTCCCCATAGTCATTAAGTTATGAACATACCAAAACTCATGAGGGAGTTTAGGAAATCTTACCCAACACACAACACATATATTTTTATGATTATCTGGATTGCATCTTCTAGACCATTGGAGAAGTCTCATAGGTTCCCTTTCAATAAACAATGCACCACCAAGCCAAACCCTCTTCTTATCCTCCTCATTATCTAGCCTGATAATAAAGAAGCCTCTGCCAATGGCAATGAATTTGCAGGAGCTTTTCAGTTTCTACTAAGATAGTGCCTGCAATTTAATCTCCTCAAGTGTGATTCTAAGCATAAGAAGCTTCCCTATAAGACTGAATTTGAAATAATCTAGTTCCTCCTGGATAGCAACCTTAGAAAGAGTTACCACTGTTATATCTCTTACCAAAGTAGGGTTTGGAATAAGATCCAATGAAATCAAATTTGGTTTAGTGCCCTTGACCTTACTTGCATAAGATTGTGGAGTTTTTTAGTCTATGTCAAATCTTTCCCATCAACATTGTTTGTAGTCTTAGTAACATCAGGGATTTTACCATGGAGACAAGTATTGTCATCCAAAACCTGATTGTTACTCGAGTCATCTACCGTTGATTTCAAACCATCTTCTTCTCCCATCGCCATGAAGCCCCAAGGGCAACAAATCTTTAGATTTGGATCAATCATAGCTTTACTTCATCTAAATCTCTTATATTAGTCTTGATCGTTGATGCCTAATGATGGCGCAGTCGCTGATGATTCGAGGTTGAGAAGTCGTCGATGATTATACGCCTCCAAATCAAGCACTCAAAGTAGACCCTAAAAATCGAGATCTGAAGCTCAAGATTATCGCGCCAACACTATGATTATCTGAAGTTTGAGATCGAGATCTAAACGATTTTAATGGCATAACAATCAGATCACTCGAAACCCTAGAGAGAAAGAGAAATTGAGTTTCTCTCTCTAGGAATATTAGAGTTTTTCCAAAGCTATGACATCCGTAATTAGCCGAATTTCAATCTGCAACTCATCCACTTCTCCAAAAGAAAACTCCTCTATATCAATATGCCCCTTGATCTTCTTCTTTTCCTCTTGGATGAACCCTCCAAATTTGTTCTCTCTATATTTGCCCTTATAGTACACACTCCTCTTAACCTTTCTTCATCCTCCTATATTCTTTAGCCTGCAATCGTGCTTCTAGCTATTGCATTTAATAATCCTGGCTGTAAATTGCCAAGCTACTTGATGCATTTTCTCCTGCTAGTAGGCTACATTTGGTTCGTACAAAACGCAGGAAAAGAAATTGAATTCATCCTAAACCAAATTTCCCAGTAATGTTTCGCGAGGAAAATATGAAGAAGACTCACTTTTGACATCTTCTCAATGTGGTTGGTAATAAAGGAAAACAAACATCGTATTCAAACTTGAGAAGTTTATTTCCCTATGCTCTTTTTCTCAAAACAATCTTCAAAGATCTTTTCCGTTGAAAGTTTATGTTCCGAAAAAATTTACTGAATTTTTTTTCTAGACAACATAAATTTTCCTAGTAAAGTTGTTGGAAACAATTTGGTGGAAGCAACAATATAAAAATCGAGTTGACTCAATCTTATCAAATCTTTCAATCATCAACTGCATAACAGTTGAGGGTCATAACATTTACTTGTACAGAGACTCAATCTTATCAAATCTTTCAATCATCAACTGCATAACAGTTGAGAGCCATAACATTTACTTGTACAGATCTAACAAGAGCTTCTAGTTCTCTTAGGATTTCCGTATATGAATCCTACTAAATCAAAATTTACTAAATATAAAAAATCCTAAAACAATAAGAAAATAAAAGAAATAACTAAATAAGAAGAAAGGAAAATGGGAAAGAGACTAAATATAGGAGATACCGAATTAGACTCTAATAAGGAGGTGGATGCTTCATATCAAAACTATTTTTCACCAAAATATGTTTTATCTAGAATGGAAATTGCAAGAGAAATGTTTTCGATAAAGTTTACGGCAAAAATCTAGATATTGAAAATTTTAACTGAGAGATTCTACATAGAAAATTTGGAGGAAGAGAGTTCATAAATAATAACCTGAGAAAAAAAATTGGATAATGAAAATTGATAGAGAAAATTATGAATAGAGTCATTAAACAAATCTAGAAAAGAAAATTTTGGGCCGGGAGAATCTTGAAAAAAATCTGAAACATCGTAATTAATAGAGATAAGATCTTGTATTAATGTGTGCTACTATACAAGTGATAGATAAAATCAAGTGAGAATGAACCGAATGTATTAATGTGGATAACGAGAAAATATTGAAATTGAAGTATTTTGGGACTACCAGAGAAGACGGAAGCACCAAATCATCGCCTTCAAACTCCACTTAGGGTTGTAAGGGGTTTGTTGTGGTTATTCGCACTACTATCAATTGTAAAAATATATTAGAGAGAGAAAAATATTATTATTGAATTAATTATTTAGGTTACATCATACTCTCTATATATAGGAGAGAGATAGTAAACTACTTCTATGAATAACCAATGTGGGACTAAAATAACATAAAATAGCCTTGCTAATACTCCCCCTCAAGCTGGAGCATGAATATCGCACATGCCCAGCTTGGACAAAACATCTAATAATATTCTGCTACTAACGGCCTTCGTGAGAAAATTTACAAGCTGCTGCGAAGTAAAAACATAGAGAGTCTAAATCTGTCCAGATTTAAGCTTCTCATGCAGAAAGTACCGATCAACCTCAATGTGCCTGGTATGATCATGTTGTACCGAATTAACCAAAATGTTAATAGCAGATTTGTTGTCACAATAGAGCGTCATAGGAAGAAAGACCGATATCCGAAGCTTTTGTAGAAGGCGCTTAAGCCATATTAACTCACAAACACCTTGAGCCATGGCCTTGTACTCGGCTTCTGCACTGGACCTGGAAGCAACATCTTGTTTCTTACTCCGCCATGTAACCAAATTACCACCAATAATGGATGGTACAATACCCAGAAGTGGAGCGACGATCAGATAATGAACATGCATAGTCAGCATCAGCCCAAGCCTTGACTCGAAAATGACCATAATCTCGAAATAAAATGCCACGACCAGGATACCCCTTAAGATACCGAAGAACACGAATAGCTGCCTGGAGATGGGGATGACGCGGCTTGTGCATAAAATGACTAAGAACTCCAACCGCATATGCAATATCAGGACGAGTAAGAGAAAGATATAAGAGCTTCACAAGAAGCTGCTGATACTGCCCAATGCCCCCCAATAACTCCCCCTCAAAGTCTGTCAGGCGATGATTCAGTTCTAGAGGTGTATCAACAGGACAACACGCAAGCTATCCTGAAGCAGAGAGAAGATCAAGAATGTACTTTCTCTTAGAGATGAAAATACCGGAACTAGAACGAGCAACTTCAATCCCAAGGAAATAATGCAAGGGACCGAGATCCTTTACCTGAAAGCGGGTTCAGAGGTAAGATTTCAGGTCACTAATACCCTGAATATCATCTCCTGTAATAATAATATCGTCAACATAGACAAGCAATGCAATAATCTTCCTACCAGAATGTCGAAGAAACAAAGTATGGCCAACACTACTCGGAACATAACCAAAGTCAATCATAGCGGTACCAAATGTATCAGCCCAAGTATGAGGAGATTGCTTAAACCCATAGATGGACTTTTTTAGCTTACATACCAAGCCAGAAGCAGAAGCGGGACAAAAACCTGGAGGTGAAGACATATAGGCTTCATCCTGCAATATTCTATTCAAAAAGACATTCTTCACATCCATCTGGAAAAGGGGCCAAGATTTCGACGCAACAATAGAAAAGATGATTCGAATAATATTCATCTTGGTCACAAGAGCAAACGTCTCCTGATAATCAACACCATATATCTGTGCATACCCCTTGGCAACTAACTGAGCCTTGTACCTGCTTACCGCTCCATCTGGATTTTCTTTAACCGTAAACACCCATTTGCATCCGATTGATGTACGTCCAGGCGGGAGGGTAACCAATGACCAGGTATTATTGATCTCCAATGCATGTAATTCTTCCAACATCGCAGCCTTCCAATGAGGTTTGGCTAACGCATCTGCCACTATACGCGGTATATCAACCAAAGAGAGAGAAGCTAAAAAAGCTCTATAAGTAGAAGATAAACGATGATTTGAAGTATAATCAACGATAGAATACGATTCTCTTTCCGAATAGCAATCGGTCTATCATCATCACTATGAGAAACAAGTGAATCATCATCAGTAGTAACTGGTATAAAAGCGGTAGGAGAAGGCTCAATACCTGATAAAGGTGAATCGATGGCAGGTGGCAGACCTGGAGCTACAGGGGATGCTTTGCAGTCTGGTGTAAGAGGTTGACGTTCTGGATGTCGTCGAGTATAAACCTGTGAAGGACGTGAAACTGAAGGTGAAACTAAAGGTGGGATTGCAGACTCACACGAAACACTCAACGGAAGTGGATCTGAAGGAGGAGAAGATAAATCTTCTAAAGGAAGAGGACCAACTGGAAAACACTCCCCCTGAGAGAGAAAACCGCTCATAAAGAACGGAACATGTTCAAAGAAAGTAACGTCCATAAAGGTGAAATAATGACGGGATGTGGGATGGAAGCACCTATAACCCTTTTGAGCATGAGAGTAACCTAAGAATACACATTTCAGGGCACGAGGATCTAGTTTAGAGGCTGACACAGTGACTTGGACAAAACATACACACTAAAAACACGAGGTGAAATCTAAAAAATGGAACGATCAGGATAAAGAATAGAATACGAAGTGCGAAAACCTAGAACTTGAGATGGAGACCGGTTGATAAGAAACACTGTCGCAAGAACAGCGTCAAACAAAAACGCGAGGGGACATTCATGCCAATTGACATAGCATGAGCAAGATAAAAAATATGACGATTTTTCCTTTTCGATTTACCATTTTGTTGCGGAGTTTTTGTATTAGAGGTTTGATGCTCAATGCCATTGACATTGTAGAATTTGCGAAGACCTTGGGACATAAATTCCCCACCTTGATCGGAACGAAAAACTTTAATAGTTTTCCCAAACTGAGTACGAACCATTGCGGTGAATGTCTGGAAAATAGAGACCTCATCTTTAAATTTCATCAAATAAACCCAAGTATACCTTGAAAAATCGTCAATAAACAACACAAAATAACGAAATCCTAAACTAGAGGTAACTGGGGAAGGACCCCAAACATCTGAATGCACAATATCAAAACAATAAGTTTTATTAATATTCAACGGATACGTGCTACAACGATGTTTAGCTAGTTTACACGTCTCACAAGTCAAGTCAGACATGGATACTTTAGAAAAGAAAGACGGAAACAAATAACGTAGATACTCAAAGGAAATATGACCTAAGCGGTAATGCCAACATAGCACCCGCTTTATATTTTCACTACTAGACATAAATTTTAACTGGAGAGCTTGAGGAGAAATAGAAGAGACATGTCCATCTAAAAAATAAAGACCACCCTCTTTACGTCCACTGCCAATAATCTTCCGTTATACCAGATCCTGCAAAACAACATAATCAGGAAAGAAAGTTATACTGCAGTTTTTATTTCTGGTAATTTTACTAACAAAAAGAAGATTAGTATTTAACTGAGGGACATGAAGGACATCAGGTAAAGAAAGAGAATCTGTAATCGGGATACAACCCTTCCCTGCAATAGGAGTCTCAGTTCCATTGGCAAGACAAACAATCCGTCGCCATGAACTAGAAGAATAAGACCAGAAATGAGAAGACATACCAGTCATATTATCAGTTGAACCCGAGTCAACAATCCAAGGCGAAGTTGGAGATGCATAAACACTATTTGCAGATGCAAAGTTACCTGCATAAGAAGCTGCCGGTGTGGAAGACAAAGAGAGAAGTTGTCAGAACCTGTTGAATTTATCCTGAGATAGAGCACTAAAGGCCGAAGAATCTGGCACACTAGAGTCGGCAAATAAGTGTGCTGATAACCAGCAGGACGACCGTGCAAAACATGACAAGTTGTCTTTAGATGTCCCTACTTACCACAATAATCGCACTTCTTTCTCGAGGGGCGAGAGTTATCGGAAGCCGCTGGTAACAGAGAAAGGCTAGGTGATGATGTATGTGAAGTTTGTGAAGGAACTGACGGTGGTGCCGGATAAGCATAACGAACAGCCATAGCAGAAGTCTCTGAAGGGATCCCGGAGATAGGAGGCATAAGTGACCGACGACTCTGATCGAAGAGACAATATGCGTGTGCCTCTTCAAGAGTTGGGAAAGGAGTCATGTTAACTAGATGAACTCGTGCATACTCAAAGTCGGGATTGAGCCCCGCAAGAAATTGAAACACCCGAGCCTTCTCCACAATCTTTGCATAAATCGCTGCTGTTGTAGGTAGAATAGGAACATTTTCACTTGGTGCGCTAGCTGGCCACTCGATGAAGCTATCATAATGAGATAATTCTTCCCAACTCGATCGAAGTCTCGCATAATACATCCCCAAAGTTTGAGTACCCTGTTTAAAATTCCCAATCTCATTGGAAAGTTGAAAGATAACATTATTCTCTCACTAAGAATATACCTTACGAAGTGATTCCCAAATCAGATGTGCATTGTTTGTGAATAAGTATCCAGCGGAGATCGTCGACTGCATAAAATTAATTAACCAAGTTCTCACCATCGAATCATCCGAGAACCACTTTGCATACTTCGGATCTGATTCGGCAGGTTCTTTTTCTGTGCCAAGAAGAAACCCGATCTTTCCACGACCACCAACAAACAATTTCACGGACTGTGCCCATCGAACATAATTCAAGCCATCTAATAGTTGTGAGGTAATCTTCATATTTGGATTATCATGAACAAAGTTGAAGGACTGGACATCTTCTCTCGTTCCAATTGAAGAAACGGTCGAACTTGAACTCGACTCGTCACCTATAGCTATCGCAATCGATTACCTCAAATAAACCAAATAGATCTGAAATTCAGATCAATATCTATCGCATCTCGCGACCGGATCCAAAAAACTATTTTTTTTTTACAGAAGCTTAGGTTGCGATCAGAACAACGCTGCCAGAGAGAGTGACAATCGTTGTTCTTCAAAACAGAGGAGAAAGAGAGCGGCGGTGTGAATCGGACCAACATGAACGAAAATCACAACCCAAATTTTTTTTAGGCCTTCGCCCCGAACCCCGAGCAGGAGGCGCGTTGCCCTCCTGCGACCTCCCAACGAACTCACCACCGAGTTTGATCGGTGAGGGTGTTGAATGAGGGTAACTCGCTCTGACACCATGTAGAAATAGATTAGAGAGAAAAAAATATTATTATTGAATTGATTATTTAAATTACATCATACTTTCTATATATAGGAGAGAGACAGTAACTACTTCTATAAATAACCAATGTGGAACTAAAATAACATAAAATAACCTTGTTAATATCAACATGTTAGTGTACATTGAAATTTCTGAGTCCTTGAGATTAATCGATTATGAATAATTAAGTTAACTAATTAGGTCCAAAATTCTTTGAATTAATTTTCCAATAACGAAGTACTAATCTAATCCAAATTGATTATAAAATCTAGCGAAAATAAGCAATGATAATCAATGCACAAAGTTAACCCTGTAGGAAACCTTCTCAAGAGAAAATCTACTATGATCAAAGAATTACAAAAAGTTTGATTATTTACAGACTCGATAAACACATCCTGTGGTTACCTCTCTTCAAGCAATCTTCTAGCAGTTGATCCTTTGTTATCTCAACACCTTCGTTTTCTCAACGCCTCGCTTCGGATCATGCACCAAAGCTTTTCAAGCTCGAATCCCTCAAGCTCTCAAATCACAAATATAAATTAGGTTTTTGTAATTCTTAGATCTATTCAAGTTGAGGGTTAATTCTCGTTGAATTCTCTCTTTTCTTAAATATCTCAAACCCTAGAAAAAGTTATGGAAGAGTAGATTTGAAAAAATAGAAAATAAACCTTTTAATAGTAAAATTGAAAATCTCATACTCTGTTCAAATAGAACCAAAGACTGTTCGAACAGAGAGGCTCCTGCCCATGTGTATTCGAACAGGAGCAAAGTTTATTCGAACAGAAAACAATTTTCTTCAAAACTCTTTTGTAATTTTGTAAAATACTAATAGGCTAGAGTATTTGAGCAAAGAGGTACACAACCAACGTACTTGTTCAATGTCAGTCCAGATGTAGTCACTCCACGTGCACTCTCTGACGATGAATAACCACGAGATAGTGCTGACACTCTAGACACGAAATGAAACCAATACCAAAATTGGATGTTTCATACTTAACCCCTATACTGCCATCACGCTTCGACTTTTCATCATACATTTTGGTAGGATAGTGACATCTCTCCTATTTGGTACTTGGTTAGCTCTATGGCCTTTTCTATTTGAGAAAATAAACAAGACTAAAGTGATTTTTGCTAGGGAGACTGTTCCGGCAAGGGAATATGCTTTGCTGAGCTAGTTTAATGGGAGTTTTAGCTCACAACACTTCTTTAGTTTTCCTCACAGGGCTCTTGTACCTTCTTTCTTCTTAAGAAGGTTGTTGCACTTAACCTGCTATGACCAAAGACTTTGCACTCTCTGCACTGCACTGGTATCCAGTTGTACTCTTCATAAACTTCAATTGGAATAACATCATCAACAAACAGGGGAATCACCTTTGGGAGTTCTTCATTGGCCTCAACTTCAACACACACTCTAGCAAAAGATTTCCTTTTCTTCTCTTCAGTTTCCCTATCCATAAGAAGAGGCTTGCCTATTTAGACTACTTATTAGACTGAGGCCCTCAGTTGTCCAAAACTCATCTTGAACATTTCTTAGCATAACTCAAACTAGCATATTTTCTGTCTCAAGACTCAAGAGGCTCATATTCTATGAAGGGTTTCCAATCTCTTATGGCAAACACTCTGCTACTATGTGGACTGGACCGTGTTCAATCACCCTTATTCTATCTTCATCCAGGGAAAATTTAAGAAAGAACAAATTATTCTTTCTCGGCTCCATCTCAAAATCACTTTTAAGTTCCCTAGCTTTTGTAAGACTATCCATCACAAAGTTATAGGCTAGCCTACCTCCTACAAAGTGCCCTTCAAGCATAGCCATGTTATCAGGGGTTTCAATGACAAAATTGTTTGACTCCAGCTTCACCACTATCTTACCATCAATAATAGCAGGAGGTATATACTGTATTTTGGGTGCTTCTCTGTTCCTGACTGTGTCTCTAAAGAGCAGACCAGTTCATGTAGGGTCTAGGTCCATGAGAAGATGATGCGTGGTCTTTATTGATATGTTCATTGCTGTGCCAAGGGGGGCAGTTATTGTTAACTTCATCAATACACTTAGGTGTTTCCTTTTGGTCTGCAATTAATGGGATGGTTGTGTCCTTAACTGTTTTAGGTGGGCATTCATTCAAACACTGACAATCATAACCATTAAGTCCTGCAGTTTCTTCAGTACTGGGGTCTCTAATTTTCTCCACATCAGTGTTAGAGGATTCACCTTCACTATCTTCCTCACCATCGGTACTATTGCTACAGTCACTGCCTTCCAAATCAACAGAGTTAGCATCAATATCAGCTTCAGCATCTTCCACCTCACAACCACGGGAAAATTTAAGGCAAATTCTGTTATCCAATTCCTTGTTTCTACATTTCTTACTAGCATCAATATCAGCATCAAAATCAGCTTAGTTGCTTAATATCAGGCCATGTTTGTTTGTTTTGATGTTATATTCCACAATATGGTTGTTAGATATTTGGATGAGCAAGAATATTGAGATGGGAAACATTTTATTTGTGTAGTGATGAGTAACACTAGATTTGGTTTTTGTTGGAAGATTATGAAGACAACAAACTATAGTGTCTAGGACTTTAGAGTGTTTGAGGTAGTATTGCTTGGAAACACCACTTTGATGGCGTTGTGACACGATTCTAGAACTTGGGTAGGAAGAATGAGGGAATGTTTTCTATTTTGCTTGTTTTGTTCTTCAAAGGGATAATAATAGTAAGAGAATTGTTTTCGAAGATGGAGCAATTGGTCTTGTTTGAGTTATTCTTTGAATCTTGACATAATCTTTTGGAGACTTGACTAATCATAAGAAATTGGAGGTCATACCGAAAGTTATGCTAAGAACCAAAAATAAATCATGTCCAAATTGTTTTGAAGATTGGTAGATGTCATATAGAAAGTGTTTTGGAGACTAATGAGTTTGCTAAATTAGATCATTCCCCAAATTTGTATCTCTATCTTTGCCCGAAATTTGTTCTCTATCTTTCCCTCGATAGTTAATACACACCCCTCTTAATAACCTATCTTCATCCTCCTATATTCTTTAACCTGCAATAATGCTTCTAGCTATTGCAGATAAGTTTTGGCTGCACATGGTGATCCAGGAGGATCTGAGTCTTTTTTTTTTACTTTTGTTAAAGTTTTAGTCTATTCTAATACACTCTTTTTTGTTCGAACAAACTTTTATGTCTGTTCGAAGAAATACCTGTCTGAGTCTGTTCGAATACACTCATGTTTGTTCGAACAGACTTTTATGTCTGTTCAAATAAATACCTGTCTGAGTAAATTGTTCGAACGAACTTTTAGTCTGTTTGAATACACTCATTTTTGTTCGAACAAATTATTGTTTTGTTCAAACAGAGGCGCGATTCAGCTTATTATTTTAGGCATTTAAGGGCATAATTATCCTATTTTGTAACTAGGAAACTTGTAACCCTCATAAAGGGGCAAGGCTAGGCAAGATAAAGTTATCTTAGAGGGATCCAAGTTTTTGTAAGAGAGACTTAGGGTTTGAGAGGAATTCAATTAAAATCAAGTATTTGAGCAATTGAAGCTCTAAAAGGGAAATTCTCCAGCCAATTTGTGTTTGTTCTTCGTTTATTCTTCAAATTAGGTTACTTTCGATTCGATTGTGGATTAAGTGGTATCAGTTTTCCAGTAACGATTCTTGGGGGGATGCTGGTTTATGGTCTCTACACGTAACCGACTCAAGCAAACGAAAGGGAACCTAGTAAGTTTGTTGAAGATTCACCGGAAACCTAACTCGAAGAAATGGCAAATTTGGAGATGGGCGATTCTGAAGATCGACTCATGACTTTGGAAATGAAGGTTTCTGACCTAACTATTACTCTAGGGGAGTTGGTAGAGCACTTACGTCTCACGAACCTCGCGAAAGCTTCTGCTTCGGTGAAACGGCGAGTACACTCGAAGAAGAAAGGGGTTGCGAAGGAGCGATCGGTTATTGACAAGTCAATGAATCTTATGCGTAATCTTTGTTTTAATTTTAAAATCGAAATTCCGGTATTCGACGGTTCAATCGATGCCGAAAAGTTGGATAATTGGTTAGATAGGTTAGAAACTTATTTTTCCGTGAATACTCCAATGCTCAGAAAATATGTTTTTCTACATTAAAATTCGCAAGTCATGCACTCACGTGGTAGAAGTCCTATCGGAAACGCCACGAAGTAGAAAGTTTGAGTTGGAAGGAATTCAAGGTATTAGTGAGAAAACAATTTTATCCGATTGGGTATGAGCAAGAGAGATGGTTCAAATGGCATAATTTGCACCAAAAGTATGGGCAATCCGTACAAGAGTTCACTACGGAGTTTCATAACTAAGCTTTGGTTTTGGACATTGATGTGGACGAGTATGAGTTGTTCATGAAGTATATTGGGGGTTTGTCGGAGTCCATTCGATGGGAGTTAAAGCTCTTTACTGTGGAAAATATTGAAGATGCTACCGTTAAAGCAATTGCTATTGAAGGCAAGTACTTGAAGAGTGACAAGAAAGACAACAAGAGCAAGTCGGGGTACAAGTCTAGTTGAAAGAATGGGCATAAAGGGGAGTCCAAAGGAGAAGAGTCTTCATCCAAGGGGAATTACTGTAGTCATTGTAAGGCAAATGGGCACATTTCAGATAAATGTTGGAAACTTCACCCGGAGCTTAGGCCGAAGGATGAGATGGGCAAGAAAGAGAAATGTGCACTAGCCGCAACGATTGTTGATCTTTCAGATTTAGATAAGCCAAATCCTAGCTTACTCTAATGTTCAAGCAAACTATAGCTACCGAGTAAGCGAGTTAGGAAGAACTTTTTCATGTTAGCATTCAGGTGAAGCAGAGCTTAATAGAGGCCATCATTGATCCGGGTAGTCAAAAGAATTTGATCTCTGAGGCGGTGGTGAAGAAGATGGGTTTGGCTACTATAGCTCATCCTAAGCCGTATGGTTTGGGTTGGATTAAGAAAGACGCGGAGTTGAAGATCACGAAACAGTGTAAGTTCAAGTTTGCGATTACTGAACAGTTTATTGACAAAGTGACGTGTGAGGTGGTTCCTTTAGATGTGTGTCAAGTCATCTTAGGTAGCCCTTATCATTGGGACCGAGATGCGATTCTATACTGTAGAGTTCGTAAGTACCGTCCTATGGAGGGGAAGGAGTTTCATATAAATGCTTGTAAGGACCATGCCACCACCAATAATTAGTAACGGCGACTCAGGCGAAGAGGTCCTCAAATTTGCCTTTAGAGAGAGATCAGAGAGAGAGAGAGATAAATAAATTTGTTAGGATCCTAACAAAATTGTAGTGTTTGTAATTGAGAGGAGTGAGATCAAGAGAGAAGGAGAAGAGAGAGAGAGAGGTACCTGTGAATTAGAACAAAGAATTGATGAATCGAGCAGAGAGATGAGAGAATAAAGCGATTTATCTTGCAATTCGATGCCCAGATTGAGTGTGGGAAAACAAGGCAGGAGCTAAAATAATTTCCAAACTTGTTTTTACCACCGTATCTTCTCCAAACCCACAATCAGTCGTTTTGTTTTTAGGAAAAAAAGTTTTGGCCACTGTTTTAGTCTATTAGCCACGGTGTTAACTGTGGGTTGGTTAATGCGAGCGGCAAATTTGTATTGTTGTTGGTGCGACCGGTTCAAGAGAGTCTGTCGGCTAAGGTGTTGTCTACTTTGGCAATGTCTCCAAAGCAACAAACCGTAATGAGGAAGTTGCAAGTGGAGTATAAAGACTTGTTTTTGGGCATAGAAGGGATGCCGCGCAGGAGGGATGTGGAGCATGATATCACCTTGGTGAATGGTGAGCCATTACCCAACATTCGGTTGTATCAGACTTCTGTAACCGAGTCTAATGTGATCAAGAAACAGGTACAATAACTCTTAGAGCAAGAGGTTATTGATCCGAGTTGCTCACCTTGTAGTTCACCGATGTTATTGGTGCCAAAGAAGGATGAGTCTTGGAGAATGTGTGTGGATTATCCGGCGATGAGCAAGATTACTGTGAAGAATCGTTATCCACTTCCACGGATTGTCAGGCTTTTAGATGAGTTACAGAAGGCTCGGTTTTTCACCAATCTGGATCTTAAGTCGAGTTACCATCAAGTTAGAATCCAGGAAGAAGATACTTGGAAGACAACATTCAAGACCAAACAAGGACTCTTTGAGTGGTTGGTGATGCCTTTTGGGTTATGCAACGCTCTAACGATATTTATGCGGTTAATGAATGAGGTACTTCGTGCTTTTATTGATGATTTCGTGATTGTGTATTTGGATGACATCTTAATATATAGTCAAACACGGGAGGAGCACCTTGTGGATATACGCAAAGTGTTGGGCGCATTGCGATCACAACAACTTTTTCTAAATGGGAAGAAGTGCGAGTTTGGGAAGAATGAGCTAGTATACTTGGGATTTATCGTTGGTGGCGGTGAACTTAAGGTCGATCAGGAGAAGGTCTCGGTCATTACTAATTGGCCTAGACCCAGCACAGTGACGGAAGTGAGGAGTTTTATGGGTTCTTGTCAATATTTACGGAAGTTTATTCGGCATTTTTCACAAATAGCCGCACCGTTGCATTCCTTAACAAAGACCGGTGTAAAGTTTGTGTGGGAAGATCACCATGAGAAGACTTTTATGGTGTTGAAGCGCAAGATTACAGATGCACATGTGTTAGCGTTGTCCAATTTCCAGCGGCCTTTTGAGGTCGAAACAAATGCGTCAGACTATGCATTAGGGGCAATTTTATTACAGGATGGGAAGCCGGTTGCCTACCATTTTGAGATGTTTACAGGAGCAGTACGCAACTATCCTACCTACGATAAGGAGTTATACGCATTGTATCAATCAGTGAAGCATTGACGGAGTTACTTATTGGGGAAGGAGGTTGTGGTACATTCTGATCACAAACCATTACAGTTCTTATCTATGCAGTCCAAGCTATAGCAAGCTCGCTATATGAAGTGGATGTCGTACCTACAACAATTCACCCTGATGATCAAGTATAAGAAAGGAGTGGACAACAAAATGGCTGATATGTTCCCCCATTACCAACTATTTCTGCATTGTTGGTAGCTATGCAGATACAACCTATTGTTCCTTCTAAATATGTTACAAGGTATGACGACGACAAGGAGCTCAGTGTGATTCACCAGAAGTTGCTGCAAGACAAAATATGCGATTATGTATTGAAGGATGGTTTGATTTACAGGGGCAGTCTACTATGTATTCCTGAGGGTGGAGACTGTTTGCATTGGATTAGAGAAGCACATTGTTCCCGGGTGGCAGATCATTTCAGGGTTGAGAAGACTCTTTTGGATTTGCGGTGTTATGTCTATTGGCCGAAGATGCAGGTGGATGTTGCTCGTGTGGTTCGTGGTTAAGTGCTATGCAACACATCGAAGCCTTCCCATCGTAAGTTAGGACTATACTTACCATTACCAGTTCCTAGCCGACCTTGGGAGAGCATTTCGATGGATTTTATGGGTGGTTTGCCCATGGCCAAGTGTAAGAATGACTATTTGTTTATGGTTGTGGATCGATTTAGCAAGATGATTGTTCTTATTCCATGCCAGAAGACGGTCACCGAGGAAGGAACAGCGCGATTGTTTTTTAGAGACGCCTGGAGGTATTTCAGTCCCCTTCTATTATTTATGATAGGGATAGCCACTTTTTAGGGCATTTTTGGATATTGTTATGGGGGATGATGGACACTAAGTTGAAGAGAAGTATCGCCTTTCATCCGCAGACTGACGGGCAAACAGAGGTAGTTAATCGCACTTTAGTTCATTTAAGCATCCTAAGACTTGGGATGAGAATTTACCGTATCTTCAGTTTGCTTTAAACCGGGCGATTCATGGTTCCACTTTGAAGTCTCCATTTGAAGTTTGTCTTGGGTACTTGCCTCAAAGCCCCTTTGATATGGCTTTTAGTCTTGGGGACAGGACAGTGTCTGGGAAGGAGGAAGAGGAACAAGTTAAAGCTTAGCATTTTATTGAGAAGATAAGCAAGGTTCATGAGGTGGTTGAAGTACAGTTGAAGAAGACTCAAGCGCAGTATAAGGTTCGACACGACAAACATCGGGTTGAGTATAATTTTCAGGAGGGCGACCTAGTTTGGTTGCATTTGGGTAAAGAACGACTAAAGGGGGAAGGCAAGAAGCTCAAGCCTATCTCTTATGGTCCGTTTATGATACTCAAGAAGATTGGTGACTATGCATTCCAATTGGATTTACCACCTTTTATGAAGATGTATTCAGTGATTAATGCCGAGCATTTGAAGTTGTTTGAGCCGTCTCTTTTAGATGAAGACTCTACAATCGACACTCGCCTACCGTCAGTTGATGACTTATAGATGGAAAGAGAAGATCCGTTGCAGGAGAATAGCATTCTAGAGAGGAAGGTTCATGCTACAAGACGGGGTAGTATCGAGTCATTTCGAGTTGGGAAGAAAGGTTAACTACCTAGCAGGTCGAAGTAGTATAACAGGGAAATGGGCCCGGCCGCATTCCTTCATCTCCAGTTCTAGCTTGAGCAGGAGCTCAAGGCGAGCCATGATCCAAGAGGATCTGAGTTATTTTTTTAACTTTTGTTAAAGTCTATTCGAATAGACTTTAATAGACTTTTAGTCTATTCGAATACACTCCTGTTTGTTCGAACAAACTTTTATGTCTGTTTGAAGAAACACCAGTCTGAGTAGATTATTCGAATAAACTTTAGTCTGTTCGAATGCACTCATGTTTGTTCGAACAGACTTTTATGTCTGTTCGAATAAATATCTGTCTGAGTAAATTGTTCGAACAGACTTTTAGTTTCTTCGATTACACTCATTTTTGTTCGAACAGAGGCGCGATTCAGCTTATTGTTTTAGGCATTTAAGGGCATAATTGTCCTAGTTTGTAGCTATAAAACTTGCAACCCTCATAAAGGGGCAAGGCTAGGCAAGATAAAGTTATCTTAGAGGGATCTGAGTTTTGTAAGAGAGACTTAGGGTTTGAGAGGAATTCATTTGAAATCAAGTATTTGAGCAATTGAAGCTCTAAAAGGGAAGTTCTCCCGCCAATTTGTGTTTGTTTTTCGTTAATTTTTCAAATTAGGTTACTCTCGATTCGATTGTGGATTACATGGCCAAGCTACTTGAAGCATTTTCTCCTGCTAGTAAGCTGCATTTGGTTCCCGCAAGGCAAAGGAAAAGAAATCGAATTCCTGTTTTGTGAAGCAAAAAATTGATTAGGAATCATTTTCGAATCTTCTCGATATGGTTGATAATAAAGGAAAACAAACTTCCTTTTTAAACTTAGGAAGTTTATTTTATCTTTGCTCTTTTTCTCGAAACTATCTTCAAAGATCTTTTCCGTCCAAAATTCATCTCCCAAAATCTGTTACCGAAAGAATTTTCGTTTAGACAACATAATTTTCCATAACAAACTTGCTGGAAGTAATTTGGTGGAAGCAACGAATTAATGAATCAACTATATAGAGATCGAACTCACTGAAACAAACTCGGATTTTTCAAATTTCTCAATCATAAATTGCGTAACAACAAAACATCAGATAGTTTTTATTTATAGAGTCTAACAAGGTTTTATTAATTCTCTTGGGATTTCCGTAAAGGAATCCTAGTGAAACAAAATTTACTATATAATAAGTTTTTAAAAATTAAGTAAATAAAAGAAATAGCTAAATAATTAAAAAATAAAACAGAAAAGAGAGAGGGAAAGGCCAAATTAGATGCTAATAAGGAGACAGATGTGTTACATCAAAACTATTTTCCACCAAAAAATGTTCTACCTGGAATAAAATTTGCAAGAGAAATGTTTATGAGAAAGTTTAAGGTTGGGGCCCCCTAAGCCAACCCGGTCCACCCTGATATTTCATCTATTCTAGTAGTGGTAATGTCTATAGGATTGCTAGGTTAAATGAATATGTAGAAAGCTAACTCGGACCAGAAAAATCTAGATATTGAAAATTTTGACTGAAATTCTATAGAGAAAAATTTGGACAATAAAATCGATAGAGAAAATTCTGATTGGAGAATCATCAGATGAATCTGGAGAAGATAATTTTGGGCCTTGAGAATCTCTAGAAGGTAAATCTGAAATAACATAATCATTAGAGAGTGATCTATAAAAAAATTGGATTGAGAAAATTTAGAAAGAGAAAATATAAAGAGACTTTTGTTTTGAGAGAAACTATAGAATGAATTGGGCTTGAGAGGATTTATTTTCCCCGTTTCTTTTTCTACTATTTTAACGTAAATGCAATTTATTGCAAACTGCTTTTTAGTTTCCTTTCCTTCTGACAAATTAAACACAACCATGATTTACATAGGTGATCTCACTTTTTGTTTAATCATATCCTTGCCACTATTGCAACTTTTGTCTATTTTCATGTCTGTTAAATATGAATAAGTAAATTTGTTATGATTAAGCATGTACTAAATGGCACTCCTAATACCTTTCTCCATTTCTAGTGTAGGATGAAATCAAAGTAAATATATCGATTTTATCTTTTCCCCGGAAGCTTTAGCTAGATGGATGTGTGCTACTATACAAGTTGTAGATTAAATCAAGTGAGAATGAGCCGAATATATCAATGTGGATGACGATAAAATATTGGGTTTAAGTATTTTGGGACTACCAGAGAAGATGGAAGCACCAAGTCATCGCCCTCTAACTCCATTTAGGGTTGTAAGGGGTTTTCTGTGCTTATTCGTACTACTATCAACGGCTTTCATGATGGTCGTGTACTTAGCCCCTATGACTGCCGTTGCATTTCGACTTTTCAGCATACATTTTAGTAGAAAAGTGACATCTTTCCTATTTGGTACTTGGTTAGCTCTATGGCCTTTTCTATTTGAGAAAATAAACAAGACTAAAGTGATCTTTGCTGGGGAGACTGTCCCGGCAAGAGAACGTGCTTTGCTTATTGCAAACCATAGAACTGAGGTTGATTGGATGTACCTGTGGGACCTTGCATTACGAAAAGGATGTTCGGGGTATATCAAGTATATCCTTAAGAGCAGTTTAATGAAATTACCCATCTTCGGTTGGGGATTTCACATTCTTGAATTCATTTCAGTCGAGAGAAAATGGGAAGTTGATGAATTAAACATGCGTCAAATGCTTTCAACATTTACAGATGCCCGAGAACCATTGTGGCTTGCTGTTTTTCCAGAAGGCACTGATTTTACGTAATCCTTCAACTTTTCCTTAATTTTTGCTAGACAACTTTAGTGATGACGATATCTAGTATTAGCTTAGCATTAAGTTGAACTTCAGTTTTCTTTTAATATGCAGTGACCAGAAATGCATGCGAAGTCAAAAGTATGCTGCTGAAAATGGCTTGCCTATTCTGAAGAATGTGCTTCTTCCAAAAACCAAGGGATTGTATGCCTGCCTTGAAGCTCTGAGGAACTCATTTGATGCAGGTTTCTTTTCTTCTCTTCGTACATTCTTATCTACTAAAAACATTTGCTTACATGTTAAATAAAAATGAAGTTTAGGTCACCACACCTTTCAAAGGATATTATAGCCTTTAGTTTATGACACCTTTTTGAAAGAGTCCGTCTTTTGTAAGCAGCTCCAGATACCTCTACTTACCAAGTTTGATGCACTTAGCGGGATGAGTAGCAAAAGCTACTTAAATTTTTTCTTGGATAAATAATAATCATTGTGGGGCTACTACGTGCTCGCATTTCCCATTCGAAGTCAGGTTCAGTCCTGGTGGGTGACCTCCGTTGGTGGCGAGGCAATCTTACATTCCATCATAATTGACTTAGTAATAATCTAAATAATGGATTGCACTATTTAGGTGGTTGGATCTTGTTAGGGGGTAGGCTACGTAGGGAACCTATTCCAATTAGATTTAGGAGCTTTCTATTCCTAACAGATCTATGTATTGTCTGAGTTAGTTGGTATGTCGAATGTAGAAACAAAATGATAAAGAAAAACCCTGTATGCAGTGTCTTCTTCCTCCATTCATTTAAACACATTTTTTCCCATTAAGTTCTATCTTACTAAGGAGCATACACAAATACTTTATTCGCTAAGTTATCAATCATCTCTACTACTGCACATATTTATTAAATGTACTTTTTTGTGATCTTATATGTACTGCAGTCTATGATATTACTATTGGATACAAGCATCGTTGTCCTACCATCATGGATAACATCTTTGGTGTGGATCCTTCTGAAGTTCACATTCACATTCGGCGTATCCCCCTCAATATGATACCAACATCTGAAAATGATGCAGCTGCTTGGTTGATGGACACATTTCGGATAAAAGATAATTTGCTGTCTGATTTTAAGGCTGAAGGTTGTTTCCCTGATCAAGGCACAGAAGGAGATCTTTCTATATTAAAAGGCATCTTTAACTTTACAATGGTAATCTCTCTAACTAGCATATTTATATTCCTCACATTTTTCTCGTCTGTCTGGTTTAGAACGTACGTAGTTTTATCTTGTGTTTATCTCGCATCAGCGACTTATTTCAACTTCCGCCCATTCCCAGTCTTAGGCCTTGTTATAGCAACGAATCACAGGCATACCAAATAGTGAATGTCATTGGGATACAAGATATTTTCAGATTTAATATATATTTCTTTCTGGTGTGGTTGTTTTTGGAAATTGGTAGATTGTTTAATCGTTGTGGGCCTTTGAATTAATATTTGCATAGGCTCTGCTTATTACACCGGAAACATTTTTGATCGAAGAGAGTTCCAGTGATTTGGCAATGGTTGACCATTGGATTAGCTAATCTTTTCTGCCGCCGCCTACAGAAAATAAGATGCTCTTTCCTCGCAGTTCCTCTCCCACTATGAGATAGGAATTTATAGAAGACTGTGATAGAGGGTTAACTCACAGTTCAACCATTGCAAAACCTAGGGAGTATTCTTAGTTTTAGTTCAATTACTATGAAATACAGTGCATGCTCGGTAACTACTAAGTAAAGTAATGAATTCGCCTTAGATCTTAAAAGCTCAATTAGAGAACCTGTTATTCATAAACCTCTAAAAAATTTAAAACATAGATCTGCTGACTTCTTAGGTTACACAGATAATGTATTAGAAGTTCATACAAAATCCACTGAAATAAAGATGCGAAGCTAAAGATATATTTATCCTTATCCAGGTCTAATATTTAATGCTCGGGTTGAATTACGGGAAGGAATCTGGATGAAGTATGAAATAGAACTATATGGATTAACTTAAATAGAATGATTATTAATATTATAATATCGGACAATCAGTACAACCCTGTATACAAAACATATTAGATCTTCAGAAAGAGCAAATTTTTTTTGTTATCTTCCAATTAAGTTGGGTCCCGGTTTCCCGATGGCCCTGCCCGAACCCAGGCCGGGGTTGACTAGATAGTTATCTCCAAGCCAACTTCGCTTCATTTGGGTTAGCATTTCTTGAACTTGACCGGTCACCCCATAAGAGAAAACTACTTGAATAGGTAGGTCTTCAAGCTTTTCTACTTAAAATGAAACAACAGGTTCAGCCACTTCTGTTCTCTTACTTCTTTGACAATAATAGCAATAATATTAAGAGATAGCACTTCTTCAATCAAGTTAGAAGACTCTCTTATTGTTAGTTTATAACAACAGGTTTAGTCATTAGTGGTTGCTTGGAATTGAGAGTTTCCAGAGGCCCTTTTTAAGATTACTTGTGAGAGGAAAAGAGAGAGAAAACCTCCCTTGGAGAAAAAAGAAGGATTAATTCTCTCTTCTCCTCTTTTGTTGAGGCGAAATAACTGTAAGTAGGTATGAAGAATCTATTTTACAGGGTATGTTATTAGAGGAATCCCAGAAAACTCGTTAATTTTGGATTTTTTTTCTTTAATGGTTTATGATTCAGGGTCCCTTTTACTCAAACTTTGTGTTCTTGACACCATAATAACCTCATAGGGTTGATTACGTTTTACATTTCCAAGGAGACAACCTGCATCATGTGTTGAAAGTATGAGTCTCTGCATCAAAACCTCTTAATCCAAGGCTGAAACATGTCCAACGGACATCTACAATATCCGTTATGGAATATGTCAAAGAGCTGTGATCGCACAAGTTCTTTACGGGGGGAACTCTGGGCATCTCACCACATGATGAAGCCATCACTGCAATGCCAGAATTAGATGTCCATGTTCCTCAAAATCGTGTTTCCACAAACATCACCCAAAGAGAGTTTATGACCATAAAAAAATCATAGATGCCTATAGTGGCAAGTCAGGCAACCGCCCCTTAAAGAATAGCTGTCCTTTGCAGCAATGTCTCCCCCCAACCAGGATGCAAATCAATTGATGCAGATACGAATTATTTTTCCAGATCTTCTTTTGGGAACAGTATCCTGAACTCATTCAACTCTATGAAAACTGCAAGTAGCAAAATTTAAAGCTCAAAATCCTTTTTCTATAGATTTGATAAATGACAAGATATCACAATTAAGGAAGTTTATGAAAAGAAGAATGATGCCAAGATATCACAATTAAGGAAGTTTATAAAAAGAGGAATGACGCGATGTATTTCCTTGTGTAACATTTTTTTGATGAGTTAAAATTCTTCCTTCTAAACCAAGTGAGCATCTTACCTTTCACCTAAATTTTTGAACGCTCTTTTATAGATTTCAAGAATTGATATTTTAATAGCAGACTGCAAATTAAACCTAACAATTAGAGAACTTGTGAAGTGCATAGATCCTGTTTCTCAGTTACAGATTACATGGAGAAGACTCACCAACAGCAGATATAGATATTACATTGTTTATTTCATGAAAAATGCTATAATTATGCCTTTCATCTTATAATTCCTGTTGATCTTTACCAAATCAACAATTTGCATATAAAGGGATCATAACTCCCTTTGCATGTTTTATGTTTTGTTACGATCCTGAGAGTGGTGCAATATTTAACCCTCAGGGTCCTAACATGTTTATTTCCCTGGGGCTGGGTTTGGTTGAGAAAACAACATTTAACAACAACCACCATTAAGAAGAAAAAAAACACCGGTTCCAGCCAAATCTTATTAGAAATTAGAACCAGTTCAGTTCTACAACCTGATCCGGATACGTCAACCATAAACAAAGTGGAACCCACTTTGAGTGGGTAACGAAAACGAGATGAGGCCACGTGGCCCTAACCGTCTCCAAACGTATCACGTGACACTCACACACGACTTACTGACTCAACCTCAACTTTAAAATAACCACTCACACTCCGCCACGTACTTCTGTTCCCCAACAGCAACTATCCGGTCCCACCACCAACCGACCCCTCAATCTGAACCGTCCAATGTTGAATCCAACAAATCAACGGTCCCGATTAAAATATATTTCAAAACACGATCACAGTCTTTGCGGGAAAACATAAAATACAGTTAGCAATAGATACGTTGAGCCTATAAAATGACAAAAATGCACTTAATTAATATTACATTTTTATGAAACACCAATTTTGTGACGGGTACCCCTCGTATATAAATTGCTAGAGTTGCTCCAACTTCCACAATTCACCAAAACAACCACAACCCTCTCTCACAATCTAAAAATGGCGATTATCTCTGCTCTTCTCCTAACCTTACTGTTATCGGGTAATTTTTTCCCCATTTTTACGGGGTTTTTTTTTTTTTCAATTTTCTTGGTTTACGATCACCTAATATATTTATATACAATTATAGGAACCACGGCATCCGCAACAGTGTTCACGCTTCTCAATCGGTGCAGCTACACAATATGGCCTGGGTCATTGTCAGGAGACGGTGCGCCCGCACTAGCAGGCGGTGGTTTTGTTTTACCACCTGGATTGTCGGTACCAATTACGGCCCCGCTTGGGTGGTCGGGCCGGTTCTGGGCCCGTACGGGTTGCAACTTTGATGATAACGGTAACGGGTTGTGCTCTACAGGTGATTGTGGTGGGGTCGTGGAGTGCCCGGGTGGTGGGGCGCCACCGGTTAGTCTAGCCGAATTTACATTAGGGATTCGGGGGTCGGGCAGTGAGCAAGATTTTTACGACGTTAGTCTAGTCGACGGGTACAACATTGGAATTGGGATTAAGCCGTCGGGTGGGACGGGTAACTGTCAGTACGCGGGCTGTGTGAATGACTTAAATACGAGTTGTCCATCTGAACTGCAAATATCGGAGTCAGGGCAAGTTGTGGCTTGTAAAAGTGCGTGCGCGGCGTTTAATTCTCCAGAGTTTTGTTGTACTGGGGAACATTCAACACCGGCTACGTGTTCACCTACTAGGTACTCAGAGATGTTCAAGAACGCGTGCCCCTCAGCTTATAGTTACGCTTACGATGATGCGTCAAGTACTTGTACTTGTACCGGATCCGATTACTTGATCACATTTTGCCCCACTGAAGGATGGTGATCACTTCAATTTTCGCGAAAAAAATTTCTTAGGTCATCTAGGGTATTTAGACACATTAGGAAGGAATTCCCTGGTAAATTCCCGTTCATTAATTGAATATGAATCTGATTGTAAATCGTTATTATCTCAATACAAATGTTTTGATGGTATTTTTTTTTTACATTTTCTCGTGGTCGGTGTTAAATTTAGTCCTAATTAGTAGTTTAAGAGTTCAAGCTTTTGGTTCTATCAATGTAGACATCAATTGGGAGATATAGAAAACTATACGGTAATCGAAAGATCCAAAATCGAGTAGTCGACAAACTATATAGAGCATAATTAGTTGATCAGTGTTTAACACATTCTTTTCGATACGACCCATTCCCACTTAACAATACGACTTTGGTGAAAGAGCATAGCAACAAAACGTGCTCAAAATGTAGCCAAATGTGCATAATATGACGGAGGCACAATTAATACAGAACGAGTGCACCTTGCATATGTTTAACACAGATTATTTGTTAGAGATTGCAGTCTGTAAGTGTAAGCTGTAAATTTACATATGTTTATGCGGACGGCTTGTGCCTTGAATACCAACGTGGCTACATAAATAGAACTGCCCTACTGATAGAAGCAACATGCCTTAAGGATTGCATCCAAATTTATTTCGATCCCACTAACTCCCACATAAAAATACTATGTCTCTTTACTCACAAAGACGACTTTGATGAAAGACCATAGCAAGACGTTACCTAAGACACCGTAGAGCTTCTTCTCCTATATAAAATTCCTTGTCGCCTTCATTCTCAGATTAATTGATTCATACTTCAGTATGTATGCTGGATATTGTGTAGTTTCGAGTTTGAACTCCATGTTTTATAGTGATCGACTGAGAGCGGAATATTGCTGGTACGTCAAATATTCACAAGGCGAACAGCCCTGAGTAAAATCAAATTTATTTAAATTATAGTGAATTGAATTTTATAGTTTGGGATGATTTTGTTAAGTAAGAGCATCTCTAGCAGCGAGTGTGGGTTTGGGTGTAGGTTCTGACACCCTGGTCCACCAAACCCACAACTCACACTCTTCTCCTCCCAGCAGCCAGTGTGACTTTGCCAACGTGGCTTTTTTTTCCACTTTAGAGGAGATTAAAACACCGCGCGGTGTTCCTTTCAACGCGCGGTAAAAAGAACACCGCCGCAATTTCTATATACTCAAATGTTACTTCGACTATTGTCAAAAAATTTATATCTACCTCTCTCTCAAAAATACCTTGGTAAAAAAAACTTCAATTCCAAAAAAATCAAAATGCAAATGCCAGAGGGAGAGCCACACCCCAGTACTCTGCCTGGGTTTAGAGGAAGAAGAGATCCTGAGCGTTCCGTAACTCGCTCGAGGTCCAGAAGGAAGAAAAAACGGGTATAATTTGAAGATGTTCAACCCCAAGATATACCAAACCCAACCGAAGATAACTTCCCGCGGAGATGTATTACCCAACTCCCAGACGGAGTCAGTCACATCTATTACACGGGAAAGGAACTCACGGTAAGTTTTAGTGTAATTGTGAAATTGTTTTTCCTATATATCAAGTGTTTGACAAAATGTCTCAATGAACAAAATCGGGATTCGATGCGTGTTCACGGCACATTCACTACGGTGTTCAAAGTGTGGAAGGATATTGCCACACTTCCAGCTGTAAGGGACGCCGTGGTGAATATTTTTGGGCAATTTATGGATATACGCTTGGGCAATTCGGGTAATCGGCAAATTCAGGCGCTTACAGAGGGTTGGTGGCCGACCACACACACGTTTCTGTTCTCTTGTGCGGAGATAGGGGTCACTCCCCTCGATTTTACTATGCTGACATCATTGCCCATCAGCCGATATCCGACACAAGTGCCATATGATGACGTATGGTCTATTTTATCCAATGCGAGGTAATTGCTCACCAACATTGATTCCAGCCATATAAAGAGTGGGAACGTCAGCATTGCACATTTGAAGACGTACTTGACCGTCAAAATCCATCGGGAGGGTGATATTACTATCGCTCGTGCTTTTATCCTCTTCATGATGGGGCATTTGTGGTTCCAAACGGCCAACGACACCCTCCCGCTTGGATATCTCGCGGCCGTGAATGATTTGGACTTGGCTGCCCAATATGACTGGGGTTCTACTATTCTTGCTTCCCTGTACCATGGTTTAGATACCGCAGTCACGACCGGAGGCGCCATCACTGGATTTGTGCAACTTCTTCCGGTACGTTAACACGTTTTCCATTTACAAATCAAATATCTTCCAATAAACGTCTTAAATATAAATTATAATTAATTTTTCTGTTATTCCAAATTGCAGTATTGGTTCTACGAGTATTGTGGGGTTGGTCACCCTATAGTCAAGGAAGAGGTAAAGTACCAGGCCTATCCGCGAGAGACTTACGCCTCATACTGGGTTGAACAAATTTCGGAGGTAGGCCACATGTTGACAGATTCCCAGAGGATGGGGAATCTAGATCTGTTCGGACCGAGTGCACTCAGAGCTGGTATTACACCCGTGGTGGTTACGTCAGCGTCGGTTCATAGCTTGTCCCAGGACTTCAGTTTGCCTGGCAAGGCGGAGGGGCCAGACCTGGGGTGGTACATGTAGTGGACAGGGCGGTGTGAGATCTTCCCCATAGCCCGCTTGAGGTACCCGCCACCCATGTCTTCATCCTATGGTACAGAAGAGCTGTGGCACCTGACCCATGGTATGCGGCGACTCGTCCTTCCAGAGTCTGCACGAGACGCACAAAGGATCCAAGAGGTGGAGGAAGAGCTTGTTATTGCCCGCAGGCAAATTGACAGTATAGATCATCAGCTATATGCCCATGTAAGTAATTTATTTATATATTTATTGCGGTGTTTTTTCTTAATGTCATATTTATTTTGTCAAAATATTTATAAAGTTTCTTTGTACCGTTCAGGATCTACAGCTGAGGAGAGGGCGTGGCGTACGGGTGGTGTCGCTACCACCTGGAGGAGGCGCGAGGACGAGGCAGTGTGGATCTTGTCCGCGAACCAGGGGAGGCTGTACTAGCCGCAGGTGGTGGGGTACTGGAGATGATTCTGAGTAGATATAGACGACCTAGAAGCTGTGTTTTGATTATGTAGATGATTCTGAGTAAACGATATATTTGTAGACGATATTTTGGATGTTTTTAATGTTCATTAGCCATTATTATCTAATGTTGAAATTGACTGAAGTTTTTGTTGAAATTGACTATTTGTCTGTTCGATTAAATTTGCACTGAGGTGTTTTATATTTCTACAGACTATTTGGTGATGTTTTTAGGTTTTAGGTAGAGTTTCTTCAATGTCTAATCGAACTGACTATTTGTTTGTTCGAACTGACAATTTTGTACAATTTTGGAATACAAACATAGATTTGGCGGTAAAAGGAACACCGCGCGGTGTTCATTTCACCGCCAAATCTAGGGTAAAAGACCCACAATTTCTTCCCCTTTTACATTTCTCCCATTTTTACACCTCTCTTCCATTGGAAACACATCTACCTTCGGGTATTACACCCTTCTCTCAACTCCACAGCCTCAAATGTCTTCTTCATCATCCGATTCATCCATACCCGATCTTCCAGGTTTATCGTCGTCGTCCTCCGATAACGATTTTATCTATAATTGTGCGGTGGCACTTTGTGTTTTGCACGAAGCTGCAGTAAACACAGTAGTTGAGGATGCAACTTTGAGTTATCACGGGAGTGTCATGGGCCGTAAGGATAGAGAAAGAAGCGCGGTCACCAATTGGGGTATTACAGCATTATACGAGACTACTTCCATCCGAATTGCACATATGAGCCATGAGAATTTCGGCGACGTTTTCGTATTTTGGCCGTAAGGATAAGAGAAAGATCTGCCGCAACATGTTTATGCGTCTATTCGATGCAGTCGTTGCACATGATCATTATTTTGTCCAGAAACCCAACAACGCAGGTACTATGGGGTTATCACCGTACCCAAAGGTAGTCGCAGCACTACGTTTCCTAAGCTACGGTGTTGCGGCAGATCTTTTTGACGAATACCTCCGAATAGGAAAAAAACACAACCTTGTTATGTGTGAAAAGGTTTTGTGTTGCGGTTATACAAATTTTTGGCGAGGAATATCTTCGAGCACCAAACGCGGCTGACATCGAAAAGTTAAAAGCGGTCGGAGAGTCCCGGGGATTTCCTGGCATGTTAGAAAGCCTTGATTGCATGCATTGGATATAAAAAAATTGTCCCAAAGCTTGGCACAGTCAATTTACTGGTCATTACCCCAAGGCGACACTGATTCTTGAAGCGGTAGCTTCACACGACCTTATGATTTGGCATGCTTTTTTTGGGTTACCAGGGTCTAACAATGATATCAATGTGCTGCAACAATCACATCTTTTCACCGACCTGGCCGATGGTATCGCCCCGCCTTGCAATTATACAATTGCCGGGAAAGCTTATGATATGGGGTATTACCTAGCGGATGACATATACTCCAAATGGGGAACACTTGTCCAAACCATATCCAATCCGGTTACAGCGAAACAAATTTTTTTGCTCAACAACAAGAAAGTTGGCGAAAAGACGTAGAACGGGCGTTTAGGATTTTACAATCTCGGTTCAATGTTGTAAAAAATCCGGTAAAATTGTGGGACCCCCAGGTATTGAGCAATGTCATGAAGGCGTGCGTGATAATGCACAATATGATCGTCGAAGAGGAACGAGGTGCATTCCCATCATACTTAGACTACGATCCGGTCGAGCCCTCAACTATCGAAGGCGAACCGTTCGATATTATACGCGAACGCGAAACAATAGAATCTTTTATATCAAAAATGAATCAGATTCGAAGTCGAGAACTTCACTTTGATCTAAAGGATGATCTAATCGAGCATTTGTGGGCCGTGAAGGGAAATTTTCAAACCTAGTACTCTATTTTTTGTATTATCTGAGTGTTATTCATGTAATTTAATGCTTCTTGTCGTACAAGTTTATTAAACAAGTTTTTGATATTGCATTAATCTTGTATTTGTTTTAACGCAATATTATCGAAAATAAATATTTCAAAAACAATATTGCATTCTTCAATTGCAATGTACATTATTCAGACGATTACATTATTGGAAGGTAAACTACATTCTTGGAAATAAAACTCAAATATACAATAAAGTTAAATTACATTTCATTACCTATTTAAGTACCTGGTCCGCCCCTATTGGCCAGACGTTCCATTATCTCAGCTTGCCTTTGCAGATAGTATTGCAATTGATGTCCAAGCAGAGTACTCAAGTCTTTCTCCATGATTTTGCGATCTTCCTTTGCTTGCTCCAAATCCATTTTGGCTTGCCAGTGTTGTATTGCTTCTGCTCTTCTTTTTCCTTTTCTTGGTTCACTTGCATCTTCTCCAACCATAGTTCATCCAGCAGAGCACGGACACCGCTACCAGATGTAGTAACACCCTCCAATGCCTTTTGTAATGCAATGTTCTTTTTGTGGAGTTTTTGGCCGATGGGCCTGCTTCCACCCTCATTCAACGAGCCATTTAAGTCAGAATTTGGGCCCGCAGATTGAGGTGCAGGTGGGCCGTCGGGGTCCTTCGATAGATTGTTTGATCCGACCGAGTTCCCCGGAGAAGAATTGTCCGATGTTCTCCTGGCCACATTCCTTGGTATATTAACCGCATGGTTCAACCCATCATCCCTTTGTTTGGCCCATCGCGGTTCCCGCGCCAAAATCTTATACGCTTCACGGTGTTTGAAGTCATTGCCGCCATTCAAGCCTTTATAGATTTTGTGTGCATCGTTTTCCTACAATTCGCAAAATTACCCAATACAAATAAATAACGTGTATATCCGCGATAAATAATTGAAATTGAGTTAAAGGAAACTATAACGTACCCGATCTTCTTCTGCTTTTTCGTTGCTATTCCTAAATCGTTCTTGAGCAACTATCCCCTTGTACGCCACACATTGTGCATTAAGGGCATACCACTGAGATTTGGTCGACCCGCATGATCGTCGTGTGGGGCACTCGGGGTCTCGGTTAAAGGCAATGTTGACCTTTAGATAGAAAGTAAATCCCTTTGTGCGGCCATTAACATTTACAGAAGTTGTTACCCACGCCCTTGCGAGACACATAAAGTCTGTGTCCATCCAATGCATTCCAGCATCATCCGTCTCGTCCAAAAACTCAGAATCTTCTGACACTTGCACGATTGGTCTTTGTTTTGCGGGTGTTCTTTTCTTTCTTCCATTTCCTTTATCTTTCTGGGGAGCCGCCGCTTCAACAGGTATTGACGCATTTGCGTCACTTTGACTGTGCTGAGTAGATTCACCATGGAATAGATAGTTCTGAAAGTAATTTGGCGGTTGAAAACCTTGAGGTTGAGTGAGCGGATAGGGCTGATAGTACGGAATAAACGCCTGAGGTTGCGGCTGAGATAATGTAAATGGACTTTGATATTGTCCATAACTGGGATCCCCTTGCGACATAGTAAACGGAGATGGGGTCTGTGATTGGAATTGAGGTTGAAATTGCAATGGGTTTTGGTAGAGGTATGGAGTGAATTGTGATGATGGGTGTTGAGCGAATAGTGTTGAAGGTGGGTTTTGGGATGATGGGGTCGACGGTGTAGAGCTATTACCACTAGTGCCGGAGTTCGCCATTTGGGGAGAGCGTAGAGGTTTCCTCTATACTAGGGTTTCTTGGTTTTGGGTGAGAAGGAGTCAGGGAGGTGTTCTAGAGAAATAATTGAGTTTGGAGGTGTTTAGATCACCGCCAAACTCAATTTCATTTGAGTGTTAGTTCCCCACACTCAGTTGGGTTACTGTAGCGCCAGGTCACTGAACTCACACTCAAACAGTGCCTGCTGGGAATGGTTTGAGTGTGAGTTTGGGTGTGGGTTGGCAAACCAAACTCAACCCACACCCTGCTGCGTTTGCTCTAAAAGAGGACAAAGAATTCAACACATTATATTTTGGTATTAAATAGATAGAATGAATCAAGGAAATCCAACGTTTACCAAATTAAAAATAGCATTCAAACAGACGATGTTGAGTTTTTCAGCAACAACGTATATTTTGTTATAGTTGTTAGTATGATAACTTATAACAATATAAGCATGAGTCAAATAAATACATGCATAAATCAAAGGGTTTTTTAATCTGGATTAATCCCGTTTAATCCCAAACAAATGTATTTTCTTAGCCTAATCTACACCTTAACACCGTCCATTTTTAAGCAGCCCAATAGTCTTCACGAGATAATTATTGAGGTTAATTGTGTATCTAATCCTACAGCTAAAAAATCAGTAGTTTAGTCTAAACTATCTGAAGCATCCCCTATGGCATCACCTTAAATGTAAGCTTTGGATACTTTATTTTCTGTATTCAAATTATTTTTCACAAGCATTGTCACCATAGTCGCCCTTATAGCTCAGTGGTAGAGCGTCAGTCTTGTAAACTGAAGGTCCGCAGTTCGATCCTGCGTGAGGGCATTTTTCATCATAAGTTTATAACAGTAAAACCTAGTGTTCAATTTTGGAAGTTCATCTCAGTTTCACAGGCTATTGTGCTCTGCATGGACGTATTCAGGATTCTTTGAGAATTGTCTATGTACGCTTTACTTTAAAAAGATCCGTGGTAATGTTTAGTGGTGTTACCAGTAGCCAAACTAGATCAAATGCTGCACTTGACTAGCGACACGGAACATGATCATGTCCAAACCTCTAAGAGCATCTCCTAAAGTACCTCACTCACTTGTTTTTTCTCTTTAAAAATCAAGGTTGAGTTTTGTTTCCCACGATGCAACCTTGTTTTTTTACGTCGCGATTGGGCGCCTAAGTGTTAGACGGCTATTTGTTTTCTAAGCTTTGGACACCCAATTGTTTTTTCTACCAAATTTCAAATCAGGCACCTAAGACTTGGGCACCCAATTGTTTTTTTATTATAATTTTTTCCAATGGGCGCCCAAAATTTAGGTGCCTATTGAAAAAACACTTGACCTCACTCAAATTGATTTTGATTATTTTTACGCACTAAGGTACTTTAAGAGATGCTCTACTCCGTGTATTATCATATAACTTTCAGGCATCTAACATCTTAATCGATAGATAAGACAACAGAATTGCAAGATCACAATTCATCAGACAAGAAAAGGAACAATCTTATATAAATACCTAAGAAACGCCAGAAGTTGTGCTTAATTTTTAGTGTAGAACAACAACTAAATTAGATTACATTGTTGGCCCATCTACAACAAAGGATTATCATTCACCTTCATATCAACTACAAGGCTCAAAGAAGAGCAGAATCCTCTGAAGAAACTCTTTTTTTCTCATTTCTAAATTGATCTACATTGGACTATCTTCGAGAGCCCAACCTCAGCAATAGACCACCCTACAACCCCTTGGAGGATATATGGGGCTGGGTGGAAAGGAACCCTACATCTGTGCGTACCATCGTTTCCTACAATAATGACCTATAAAACAAAGTGAAAAATTACAGGGGCTTATATGTTACATTTTCTCCTACAAGTTAACATTACTAAGGGCTATGAGTAGAAACTCCGGAATCTGCGGAGCCACCACGGTCTAATTTCACCAAAGCCCGTGCATTGTCCCTCACCTTCCTCCTCGCTACTAAAAAGTGTCTGATCCAAGCAGTCCAGGAATGCTCCACATGCATTGTTATATGACTGACATGCAGAGTGGCAAACCCTAAGCCTGTTATCTCCATCACTGTCACATTTTTGTATGGAGATCTGCCAATTCACAAACAAAATAAAACTTTGAGTTCATATCCCGATTATTTGATAAAAACAATGCTGACAGTTAACCAAGAAACAAAAATATCCAACTGTTATGCTGTAGGTACATATATGGGATACTAATATAACTTCGCAGAAGGCCAGATCAGCTAAATACAAATATAATACACTAGAATTTGAATACACACAAAATCATATTTGAGAAAAACAAAAATCGAAATAAAAAGTATCAGGGGATTGATTTCAACTAGAGAACATCAAGTCTTAGTTTTTTAAGGAACATCTAAGCATAGGATGAGCTCAAAGGATACAGCAAATAACAATATTTACAGAAAGTAGATACTAGATAGGTTGCAGAAAGAATATGCAGTTAGTATATCGCTTAATTTGACAGTAATTCAAAACTTAATTGACAGTCAAATAACCGAAAGATGAATGAGCGATTAAGTGTTACCCTAACAAAGAGGAACTGTGAACTCAAAAAGAGAAACGAGAGGAATGAATAATTATGAGAGATTATTCACATGAATCACATCAGATGCTAACTACACTAACAAGTTCATAATGGTACTCTGAAAATCAGAGAACTTACCCAGCAGGCTAACCGCTTAGCTGCTGCAGAACAGTAACCATTATCAAGAATGCCAAATAAGGTTCGACCACCAGGGATCAACCGGTTATAGTTGGGCATGACTACGGCTGCCTCAAGCTGCTGCAGTATGCTTGCTTCACTAGGGGCACAGTGTTGCCCAACCGCATCCCATGTGGCAATAACATCCCGGCAAATGGAGAGGCTAGGTAAAAGCATTGAACTGTTCTGGCACGTGTATCCTGCATAATCTGAACACCGGAATTCACAGACTCCATTGTCACACACCCCACCATGTAGACTGCACTGCTCGTCGCAAACAGCTGCACATTATTCACAATCATGTTAAAGATATTTGATTGAACAGATAAAAGTAAAAGAAGAGCTTGGCCGAGCTGATAAGCTGAACTGCAAATTAGGCAGGTTAATTCAACCCAAATATGTGAACAGCTAACTAAGTCAAACATTAGTCAGTTAAGCTTTTTAACACACTTCTAGACTCATATCAAATCATACTACAATCTACAAAGAGGAACCCTAGGCTGATCACTGCCCTCTTTTGTTATTTCCGAGTTATGACACGTGAGTTTGTCCAAAGTCATTGTAGCATATCAGCTAATAAAATGGCAGAGAATATGAACTGGTATAGGTTAACTCACTCTGTAATTTTTACCATAGATCAAATACAGCTAGTATTGGATTATCACGCAGCTATAGTAGTGTTTCAGATGAGTGAATTTAATCCAAACTAATACTCAGTGGAAAATTATTCCGCTAGTAATTCTCGATAAGTCTACTATGTTAACAGGTTTTGGCGACTTTGAGTTCCCAAGGCGAAAATACCCCCATCAAAAATTAAAGAAGTTTGGGAATGTTGAACTGGGCCGTGAACTAGACCACTAATCCAATTTTCTTAAATCTTGTCCGTCAAATGACTCAAATTGTGTTCAACACACCCAGCATGAAAAGGTTTTCTTAAATATCTTTTGGGCATTAACCTTCTGGCAAAGTGTAAAGGTAGGGAAATTGAATTTTAGTTTTAATCTGTGAAATGAAGCAACACGAGTCCTTATCTGTTGATTGAATTAGAACATTTCAAAGTAAGCAAACGTAGTCATCAAAAAGAGCTTACCAGTTGAGCAGTCAACGCCCGTCCGGCCATTTTCACATTCACATGTCCCACTTGAGAGGCATTTTCCATGCCCCTTACAATTGCCTGGACAAAAACCTGCATATAAAAAAATGAGATCAGATCTTAAATAATTTTACGAAGAAATTAACGATTGAAAAGGCAAGGCATGGTTAAAGCTCACGTTTACTGCAGTCAGGACCATGAAACCCAAGAAAGCATTTGCATTTTCCGTCAACACAATCACCATTAAAATTACAGGAACTAGGGCATTGAACAGATATGGGTACTGGCAAAGTACTACAGAGTTCGTGGTACGATGGGCAGATTAAATCACCTGCAATTGTTAGAGAAAAAAAAAATCCTACTCAATTAAGAAAAAAATGGATGTAGAAACGTTGTCTCAAGATAATCTTAAGTGTATATATACCATTAAACCCAGGGAATTTAATCGATCCCCCAGCTTCCGGACAGACTTTCCACACCCCATCGACAGCAACCTAAATAGAAAATTAACAGAAACTTTTTAGATTATAAAGAATAATGGCATTTAAGCGAAATTCAGATTACTTAGTGTAAGCAAATACCAAATAAACATACAAACCTCTAATGAGCTGTTTACACATCTATGCTGATAGCACCCATTTCCTTGGGTCGTTGATCCCCGGACAAATCCTGTACGCACTAAAGATGAAGCCATACACCTATAATAAGGTAGAAAGTTTTTTATTAGCCAATTTTAAGATTCACGAATTAATTTTTAAAGTTGTAAAGATCAAATCGCACCTGGAGCTACTCCCACGCACTTCACCCAACATTCTGTCAGGTGTCCTTGCACTATTTGTGTCTGTACATGAGCCATCAGAATAAGCTACAAAATATGTGCAATAATCAGCCAATGATGACTGCCCACCTGTGTTGATCAAGAGTCAAAGTTAATAAACTAAATAAATAAATAATAAGATCACAAAACAGTGAAGACAAAAGTGACTGCACCTTTATTAGCCTGTGGAAAGTATCGCGCCCACTGAGGGAGGTCACCACTATAGCTTACGATGGGGCAATACCCTTCTGCCTCTCTGTTATACGTACACCCTGACAACTGTGTTGTGTTACAGTGATACGCCCCTTTCCAGAGATTGCAAGGGGATGTCACGAAATCCGTCCCTTGGTTGTGACCCCAATCCAAACGGTCTGCCATACTATAATTAGCCTCATACCATCCACTATCCTCTAGTAAAGCTAATGTCATTTTCGAAACTACTGATCGTGTATCCACTGACCCCGTCATAATCTCATTCATAAGAAGCCTCTTCTCCCAGTGGGACCCTGTAAGAAGAAGAAAAAAATTAGTAGTTGAGAGAAGTTCTAAATGCTTTTTCATACGCCCACGAATGTTGTAAGAAATAAGAAGGTACCTGACGTGCCCCGACCTCCCCCATCTTCCAGCTCTAACCCAGTAAAATTTTCAGAGAAGGCCTGCATGTGAGAAATCGCCATCAATCGTTTGCTTTTTACGGTACATAAATCTCATGTATTAATTTTTTTCTTCAATCAATCAAGACTTGTCAACTTACACCATAATGATATCTTGAGTGCATTACAACACGTGGAAGCACCACGCGAGTGACCATACGCCCAAGTTTCTCATCCATGGATTGTAAAGTGACCTGAAATCACCATGGGTAAGGATTTTTTTAATAGGGAGTGTTATAGGTCCAGCGCGGTGACGAATAAAAAGAAATTCACGAAACTCGGGATTAGCACATCTTCCAAATATCTAAAGTTCAAAGTGGAATCGAACGGTGGGAGCTCCTTCCCAATCACACGGCATAATAATTGTCTTCTTTCAAGTGAAAATGAAATATAAGCATTATGTACCTGACTGCGTCTTCTTTTTCTTTCGTCCCGAAAATGTCCGAAGGCATGAGGATCGAAACCAAGGACATGCATGACCTAGAAAAAATATACATCCCAATCATACAAAGAAAAAACATAGTTCATTTTTATCACCTTCAACTGACCGTAACTGACCTCGTGTATTAGAGTAGCCGAGAGCAATGTCTCTGCTTCAGCTGTCAAATGCCGAGGGGCAACATTGACGTGTCCTACATAACAAATGAAAATATAGTTTTTCATTATGAAATACATACCACCTAATGTATCATCAGAGAAACTATAACAGAGTAATGTGTAGCAGGCAAGTTACCTGCAATTGCACGACCCCATTGATCACGCTCGCATGCCACCGCCCATGCAAGAGTGTTACCAGTTGTAGGCCTTGTTGTTACCAAGAGAACTAAGTCCGCATCATTTACCCCCTCTGACAAGAAAAGAGAGTTATTCAGAAAATCAATTCCACGGGAATTAAAATGAAAAAGAAAAAAACTCAGTTGTACAAGGGGCAAATGACTAAGAAATAGACATATCTAGATCGTGGTATAAGTACCTTCCACATACTGCCTTGGAAGCTGTACACCACCATCTTGGCCGCATGCAGAATACCCACTCAATCGCAAGTTCCCTTTTACAGGCTCAACAGATAAGGCTCTTCTGAACCAGTCTGCTGTCTTGCCTAAAGCCTAAAAAGTAGTACATAATAATTAGTTTTTCAATTTCATTGAAAACCAAATGGCTGTGTTATTTAAGTAGAATTAATGTCTAGATAGAGGTATGGCGAGTCCTCTTTTACAAGTAACTTTTGGACAAACATTTAAATATAGGGTGAGATTGCTTCATAAATCAAGACTTGCATTGGATTTGGAGAAGCTGATACATGTGTTGAGTAGTGTACGAAGAAAATGCAAACTATAAGTACAATGTATGACATGTTAAGTGAAAATATTACCTTTTCTAGGCAGAAAAAAATATATATTACACAGATACGGGGAAATGAGGAGAATATGGAAAACAGGTATATGACATAATTAACATATATCTGAAGATTCACAACCCTTCAAAAGGGATGGAAATTTCCTCAACATATCCATCTAAAAGATCCTACTATAATATATAAATAGATAGCAAAATAATTATTTATTTTTAATTTGAGTACTTTTCTTTACGAATTTAGTTTGTGGTGAATGCATAAATAATTCTAAAAACATATGGATGGTTTAATACTGGTGCAGATTATACAGCACCAAGTTAATCGATTTTGGAGAATACATAAAATAGTTAGGGAAATGAACCTTGTGAAGTCGGCGCCTTTTGTCTTCCCCGGATATATCATCCAAAGTGCAGTTATACCAACAGTCCCCAAAAACAGGAGGCTCGCCACGAGGATTACAGGCCGGGGTACCAGAAAAAGAAGTCGCAGGAGGCTCTCCAAGCTGAAAAGGAAAAGAGATAAATTGTTATGAAAAAAGAAAAAATAGAAAGATGAAAAGAAATTTGCAAACGTCCAAATCCGCATGGATTTTATCAATGTCACTTGCCTTCACAACGTCTCCAACACTTTGACAATCTCGATCAAGTGAATGACCTACAGCGTCGTAGTTAAGATATATTCTTATAGGCTGTTTTACATCATTTTTCTTCTCAAAAAACTGAGGAATTTGCAACAACGCCCTTCCCTTACGATGAAGGGGTTTTGACGAACCAGACTCTGCATATGACTGTGGAGTGATTGAGTATTCTTTGCGACCAGGTCGTCGCCTCTGTTCAAGTATGTGATCGTGGATACAGGAATGTGAGAGAACCTCTTCTTTCCCTACTTGAGAGCTTTTCCAGTTCAATTGGCCTTCTAAGGATTCAGCATTTGCGGGTTTTATCCACACAAGAATCAATAGAATCTGAAATAAAGAGTAACAACACCAGAACTTAATTAAGCATGGGTTTGACTTCAGACTAACAAATGTCCAAAAACACAAAATTAGCAACAGATCTACTCACTCATAAGATAGAACCCTCACACTCAACAGCATTATGATTCTATGAAGGCTAGTAGAAATCTTTAGAGTGAAATTAACATCACCAGAACTCTAGAAGACTACTCTAGTCTCGACTACTATATTTTTACCCACAAAACTATTTAAACCTCAAGCATTCGCCAATTATCCCCAATTTGGATACTCACTTAAAAATAATTCAGTAAATTTCATAGTTATATCAGAATCCAAAGACAAATTAAAACATATTGCAAAGCTCATAACCCTAAAACCACTGACACAAACTACAGAAACCTCGACCCTAAAAAATGTCAAAAATCTCACATATCTGAGTTTTCAAAGTCTAAACTAACACTAAAATTCACTCAAAAATATATGAATACCTGAAACAAAAAAGTCAAACTCGAAAATCCCGATCTCCTCAACTCCTCCACCTCCATTGAGAAATTTCGAGAATCTCTTCAACACTCGATCCATCGAAACACCAGCGATTCCCCAATTCTCCGCTGGGTTCGCATTTCAAATTCGCTAAAATATACAAAACGAGAGATTTGTAAGTGAAATCTCTGGTAATAAATTGAGTCTAGTGGAGTTGGAAGAAGAAAAAGATGTGAGAAAAACATCAGAACAAAATAAAAGTAGGTGGGCAGTACAATATATTAATTTTTAATCAATTAAATTGCTCGTTTTCAATCCGAATTACTATCTTACGTCTTAAATAAGTATTAGTACCAGGAGGATGTTATTAATGCATGCAAAAATTATATCACAATCAACTTGTGTGAGACATTCTGTGTTTTAAGGGTGTGCCATAAGTATGACTATTTACGGATCTAATCTTGATTTTCCAAGCTCTTGTTGTGTATGTCAACTGATGAGTTCATCAACCATTGGATGCACTCATGTTTAGCTTAAACTAATTTGCCCATATGGAGCTGGTCAACTACTATGTTTGTCCTAACATAATTTGAGTTTAATATGTGCAACTGGACTCCCTAATCTACAAAACTTATCCCAAGATTCTTTTACGGTTTCTTTTGTTACTTTCTGAAAACTCCAAAACCCCTTTTCTCATCTCAATTTTTTCTTTAGAAAATCATATTACTAGAATTCAAAATCCAGATATTCCCAAGACAAAATCAACGTATCATTTTTTATTTTTTTGAAAGTTGCTCGTAGGAATGGATCTCGGGACTTCTTTGTTTTCCAAGCAGTAGCCCTACCCTCGTTTATTAAGTCAGTGTTTTCAGAGTGCATTATCTTTGTCGTTATTAATTATCCTTGCGAAAACCATGATGACTTGATAAAATTATGCATGATGTTGTTCTGGATTCAAAGCAATGTTTTCTGCTTCCAGAACTTTGTTTTCAAAGGAAAACCGAAAAGAACACCCGAAGTTAAGAATACGGGGAAACTGTTTTTCAGGGAATACTTTTTGTGGGCATTACTTATGAGACTTTAGAAAGGTTAGGTATTGCTGAGGTACAAAGAAACTTTGTTTTTAGAGACATTTTCTCTCAATTTGAATTTTTTCTATCATCATTGTTTATTTGGATTTCTTTAATCTTACCTAAAAAAATCATGGTTGCCTTGCGTATTATTTAATCTTGACGTTTATTTTCTAATAAGAGTCGATATCATGAATTAGCTCACCTCCAGACGTTTAATTATTATAGACCCTACCACAAGAACCCTATCCACTATGTCTATATGCAATTTCAAAATTATGGTCAGACCTTTTTATAAAGCAAAACTTAATCAATTAGGCCCTACACTCCGTGGCTACAAGGTTAACCGTCGAGGCAAAATAACTAGTTCCTTAGGGAACATATGCACACACTATTAGAAAAGAAAAATTACTAAAGATTAGTAGGGCAGGTAATCCCATTTTGAACAAGAAGCGTAAGTTCATCCACATGTTAAATATGTTTTCAGGTAAGAAAGCTATCACACTTTTAATTTTCAATAGCTACCGATATGATAAAAATAGGGTAAAGACATGCCAAGAAAATTACTCGATAGCGTTTGTTTGCTATCGATGAAATAATGGCTTAAATTGCTAGTGGGCTAAACCAACACCATTATCTACAAGATTGTGATGATAAGATCTAAATTAACATATATATTGCTTATATTATTAGACTAGTACTACCCGTGGCTCACCACGGCAACAACGTAGACATGCCTTCGGCACTATCAATTTTAATGATATGGTTGATACGTTGACGCGTAGAAGGTGTTATCTATTTTATTTTTACCTTAAGCCACCAGAACTTCCGAATACCTATCAATATCAATCAAACACACAAAATGTGTGTGAGAGAGAGATAGAGAAATATATTACCTGAATGATAGTGGGAGAGTTGCATATAGACACACTCTATAGATATTTGATTACTATGTTGATTTTATGACATTTATGATAAGTACTCTATTAGTTCTTCAACATACTCATAGTCTTTAGCTCAGTGAATACGTTGACACACCTTCAACACCTTTGATCTATTTATGTGTCTGAAATACTACATTCTCGTGATATATGTTTTCATCCAGATTTAATCTATTGCAATTTTGGGGAAATGAAACTTGGCATTTGCTCTACAATGATGAAACAAAAGCCATTATCTTTCAAAGTACATTGATGAAAAACTGCCAAAGATCCATTGTTATGATCCTAACACTTGCTCTACATACCTAACATGTATTAGAAATGTGATTGACGAATATTATGTTGGCAGGTTATGGCCCTTAGAGAAGACCTTGTTGCTTTGTCAATTAGTTTTCACCTATAAGCATAAAACCAACATTAAATATGGACTTGGTTTTCTATGTCTCATCATCACTATTTTTATTCATGCCTTAATACTGTAAATCAATACAACAATTGCCATACATTGTCAACACACTAATAGTTACGATCACTGAACAACACAAACTCCACACGACCAAACCTAACACATCAACATCATAATTTTAAGGAAAGTTTCCGTAACATGAAGATCTTGATGTATTGACGTATATGGGAGTGAATTATTATGGAAACCCATGTTGTTTTCCACTGATTTCCATGGGCAATTTCGATTCCACAAAAAACCAAAGACGAATTACGCATTTGATCAAATAAGTTTTTTGTTTTTAAAGGCAAATCAAATAAGTTTAAATGTGTTTCAGTTTAAATTGGCACAACTTTCTTGGCTTTGTTAAACAATCATCGCTAACACTAAGAGGACTTAGTACCCCATTCGCTTAATTGCCCAATCAATAACGTATTGCCAGTTTACCACTCGAAACACTAAAGAAAATTGAAAATTTTAAAAGAAATACGAAAGAAAAATGACATAAGAGAAAGAAGAGGAAGTTTGCTTGAAAAAAAGAAATGCTACATTTTCGTATGTTTATATGTGGGAAGAAGTAATTACAAATGAGAAAGAAAGAAAGATTTCAAAGCCGCAGGGAAAATCTCCAATAGAATTAAAGTCCTAACCACTCATCTCCGTCTATGAAGTTTCTATCGATAAATGGCTTGGCCTCCTCATAGTTGAACGATTTCACCCATGGAACACGTTTCCTTGGGTTAGAGATTTACCAATACCTGAACAAAAGTCATTGGAAATCTGACCGGCTATATTTTAAAGTTCGAAAAGAGCCAAAAAATGGTACCTCAAAAAAAATAAAAAAAAGTTGATCAGCTCAAAATACAGCTTACTTCAACTGTTACTACATACTACTAATAATTTCCTAAACAGGTAGACCATTAAAATTATTAGATATGAAGAAAATAATAATACCATTTAACTAAATATCTGGCATACTTATTGGTATTTCTCTCCGCAAAAGGTATATTGGATCATCGTCACCGAGAAGTCCCTGAAAGAAGATAATCAATAACAAAATACTATATCAATTGTTGTGTGTAATTACTGTATGATGAAATAGATAACTAATCTAGGTGCAGTTCATGGTTATACCGTTCCATTGTGAAGATCCATTTCAGTATGTAGATCCGTAATATCACCTTGTACGGATGAGCAACCTGAGATAGCACATAATACTGCAAGAGGAAACAAATGTTGGAGAGTGAGAGATAGTGAATGTTTCATGTGGGGAATTATCATATATTAACATACTAAACAACAGGAAAGGTCAGTCAAAGTCTTAGAGGATATCTCAAATCCTAAAACGATAGTGAATATCTCACCCCCGTGAATCACATTACTCACTCTTGCCGAGTAAAGATAAAGATTGAGACACAAATATTAATATATTTTAATTCTCTGCCTTTATATCTTCACAACAATTGAGTCTAGGAAGAAAAAAAAAATCTGAACCATCACCAAACTAACTCATTCAAAGAAGCATCCATCTTTACCCCATAAATATAAAATTGATTTTCTTTCCATATTGTTCGATATATGGAAAAATGAAAAAAGAATTGTCCCAAGAGAAAATTATTAGAGGAACTTAAATGATATCATATTTCCATTATAGAAGTAAAAACAAAATATTAGGTAGACTTGCCTATACAAAAGAAAATCAATTTTATATTTCAAATATGACCTAACAAATTTTATAGGAGTGTTGTAACTATTCTAAAAGCAATAACAATAAAGAAACACTTAACACGAAACTATATCAAATTTATAATATCCTATGATTGCAAGAACTTTATACAAATTCATTTGGTACTATTCTCCTAAAAAATCCTCTTCTTCAATTACCATATCAAAATATGATTAGATCCTGAATAAAGAAAAATCTAATGCAAGAACAAAAGCCTTTGACACAATTAAGAGGAGAATACTCCAAATTAAACTCAGAAAAACATACCTACACGTTAAAGCTTCTCTTGGTTCCAATCTTCAGGTAAGGAACAGATAAAGTCAATTCTTGAATCGTTGCAATCATCAAAGAGAACAACTTGAAAGAGAACCCCTCAAGAACCTGTTATAAAATCATATGCATCAAAGGCATAAATAACTCATATAACCAACTAATTGCATGATATCAGAGTATATGCTGAATTAAAGCCATGTGCAACTTACAATGTCACACACCAGTGTAGATAGCAATAAATAAATGCATAAACATGATGATATCAAATAACAGCAACCTGTAAATTTACACGTTGAAGTAAATGTGCTTATGATTTGTAATTGACATATCTGCCATTCATACTAAAGTACATGCTTTCGATAGAAGAGTGGTCGGTACGTCTTAAGTAGCAATGGAAACTTAAGCATTACCAAAATCCTATTAAACCCCAAAAATTAATGATGTAAACAACCGAAGCCCCAAGTTAATGATGTACACACACTTATCATACATATTTGCAATTGAAACCTTTCCCGATACAATACAGCTTTCGCAGACGCCTCCCCGTTAATCGCAAGCGTCCCCGTATACCTAAAACTCCACAAAACATTCAATTCAAAACCCCCCACAAATACAATTAAATCCAAAACCACTACAAATTAAAACTTATTGGGGTTTATCAAACTTACTCATATAATACTTTTCTAATGGAATCGAATTAGAATTTGGGGATAACAAAAGCATCAATTATGTTAAATCAGGAAACTAAAATCAAACTTCATATCACCCAATTCAGATAATTGTGCAGATAAACAACACCCAATCAAAGACTGAATTTGTGATATATGTAATTACAACATCAAGTATCAATAGCCATTACTAACGCAATTTCATAAACAACAAAACCCTAAAGACCCCTTTCGTCACCAATACATTACGCCAAATACTAAGGGGCAATTCCACATTAGCAATAGCGGGGTATACTAAAAAGACTTTAACTTTAATACCAAAATATGAAGAAAAAAAATAGTACCCAAAACAAATACCCTATATCTGGCAATTTCCAATTTCAGAATGCGTCAATTTAGGATCAAAAGTAGGCTTTGCAAAATTTGGATGCCGAGAAAGCCTCTGAACCAGCAATTGAAACCTTTCCCGATACAATACATGACCTTTTTAAACTCTTTTATAGATGTGTTTATCGTGATGTAATCACAGACATATTATTGGGCGTGAAACCAATTGTTACGACCCAAACCCAGGCACATGAAGTGCCGAAGCGGTGACCAACTTTTTAGAAAAGAACAACTAAAACTAAATAGTCCATTAAACCCATCATTGCTCAACATATATACATAATAGTATCTTCTAAAAAACAATGGATGATAACACTGAAGCACTATTATAAAAAATTTCCATGAATAAGAGAAGATTAATTTCATGAAAGATTAAGATCATGATCATACCTTATGAATTGTAAAAGTTGGCTGCAAGTGCTAAAAGCCAAGCAATGGAGCCCGGGAACAACTTGTCACGAACTTTAGAAGCATACAACGCTCTTTCGGCTCAAATCCGGTAATAACCTGCAGCGATATGGTAGAATATTTTATCGCTCCAAAAGATAACTGAAATGAAGATAAAACACTAAGCTAACCAATTTGCTCATGAATCACATAACATAGATATATTCATTTGATGACTCCGTAAGAATGAAAAAAAACTTATGTACAGTCATCTTAACAACCCACAAACTCCAAAGAGATTGACTACAAAAGAGAACAGGCATAATCAATCTGCATAAGAAACATAAGCAGATCAAGTTATTGGCGCCAAAACCTCCCAAAAGATTTTAATTGTCCGGCTCTCAGTAGAATAACCCCCCGTATACCGCGTGTTGCTTCTTAAATCATCAACATCCATATCATGATTTCCACCTGAAAGCAACGTATACCTAAAGCCCCACAAAACATTCAATTCAAAACCCCCCACAAATATAATTAAATCTAAAATCGCCACAAATTAAAACTCATTGGGGTTTATCAAACTTACTCATAGAATACTTTTCTAGTGGAATTGAATTAGAATTTGGGGATAACAAAAGCATCAATTACTCGAAGAGCGAATCGATTACTAGAGCTAGGGTTTGCTTCAGTGCTAGCAGCTTCTTCGGCTTTTAGTATAAGAGTGATAACTTCTTAGATAGAGTCGCGATCGACGATTGATGACTTTAGGGTTTATTTTTGGATGTCGTCGAGGATGAGATCGATGGCTTTGTCTTCAAATTCGTCTTTGAATCGAGTTATGAATGAGATAATATCTTCTACTGCTTTGATTCTAGGATTATAAATAGAGATGGAGGTACTGATGTGAGAGATGTCTTTGGGAGAGATGAAGAGTTGGGAGGGATAAAGAGTCGGGAGAGATGGGAGAGATAAAGTGACGAAGAGTAAGACTAAACTACCCTTTTATGTGTTTTGTCGAAATTACCCATAAGCTAAAGAGTTGAACAGATCTCGTCCGTCGATCTCATTCTTTCCTACAAATCTCAACCCCTCTTTATCTTTGAGATAATGGCAGACTTGTCTATTTGAAAAACACCATTGTTTAATGTATTATAGATTGCTCGATGGGAACCTCTTTATTAGTACAATAAAAGGGTTACAACTTGCTCTTAAAAGTGATAATAATATATGTCTTTATAGTCTTTAATGATATTTGGATATATAGTATTTATCAGTTGTTTTTTTTTTGCAAAGTAGAGTTCAGTTTTGATTGTCGAGTCCGATTTTGTTATTCTAAATTTGGTGTCTGTTAGGAGTTGGGTCCAAGCCCAAGCTAGGAACCCAACAGGGTTGGGGTGTCCTATACGGACTCCTAACATGCCTATAGGCCCGATAGGGTTATGGGGAGAGTTGGAGTAGATTGGGAACTTATGTTGTTGGGTTACCTATATATATCTCTGTAATGTGTACAGAGGAGACAACTATGATGAATAAATAAATCTCTCTTTTTTTTCTCTCTCCTATTGTTCATAAGCTATATTATTAGATTGCTCTAGATTTATCATCTTCCAACACGTTATCAGAACACACGCTCTAGGAACGAGGAGAGCGGGAATAACCATATAATCAGAGTTTTCAAGGGAAACCAAGCGATCAGGAGAAGATGTATTTTAAGATTTTTTTGTATACCTATTTACAAATCTATTATATATGATAGATTATCACGTTTCGAAAACCTATTTTTTCCTATTTTTTTCAGATTAAAAAATAGGATTTTTGGTATTTTTTTAACCTTGATAAATAGATGTTTTCAAACTCGTATATTTTTCTCTATGGAGAGCGGATAGAGGTAAGACCACTTCAGTTAGATAGCTTACTCTGAGAGCTTTCCAACAATATATGACACGTCTCTGGGAGATGTCCCAATTGTCGAGAATAGCATGTTGTACTAGGCAGTTTCGTGGCCAAAAATGACATTTTTTAGTTGATGACATCATAATATATTTTTTTATAATTATCATATATGATGTCATCATTATCCACTATGACGTCAGCAGTGATACGTATCGAGGACACGTGGCATGTGTGACGTAGCATGGCACGTGGCTGTCACCAGTCAATTACTGGAGACCTGCCGCCGGCCGGACGTCGAAAGTTTACCAGAAATTTTGCCGGAATATCTGTCGGACGGCCACCGGAATTTTCTTCGAAGGTAACGGACCAGTGACATGGCACGTGTGGCTCGCGTGCATTGTACGCGTATGTTCCATGTGTGTGGCACGTGTAACCATTTGTGCCTGACACGTGGCAGACCGGGTCAGACCGGTTCAGACCAGTCAACCCGGTCCAGGCCTTGACCCAGATTGAGTCAGACCGGTCCAGACACTAAAACGGCTATAAATAGCCCAATTTTTGGTTAAATTGAGCCCAATTTTTTTTTGAACAATTCCTATTGACTGGACCTACCCGGTGGAGGACCCAGTTTAATTTTTTTTTAAAACAAATTTTTTAATATTTTTTGGGAATAGGTCCCTCGTATAGGAACATTGGCTTACTTATATGTGATATAAGTATATGGTATAATACCTATTTAAGTATCTTACGATAGCTTATAGGATATTACTGGTATGCCTCTAGGATACTAATTATCTTGATTAGGGATCACTGATAATACGAAACCAAGACTAATTTAGCATACGACTGTGAGCCATATCTAAATCACAATTAATTGTCAAGGACAAATAACTAGAGCTCAATTGGGAATTAACTTAGTCTTATTTCTAAATACTTGGTGTCTGAGAAACTAATTTTTTGTATCTAGGTGCAATTAGATGTTACATACATAATATTTAGTGGTATATAGATATTAATAGCAACCTATAGTACCCTAGTATGTTAGTTCAAAGACAAACATAATTAGCATATCTTGTGAACCCAGCTGACTTCAGGATGAAACCACTTATTAGCTAAACATCTAATACCTCTCATATTCGTAGCAAATAGGGTTATTTGGCTAGAATATACATACATTTATAGAACTCGAGGGTTTAGAACACCCTAGTTCTCAGAATAAGGAACACAGCATCTAGTGATTTTGAATAGCTGTCTTGGCTAAAACTCTATTAAAATACACTTTAAGGTTAAGATCACCATTTTATAAGGTATTATTAGAATTTTACGCTAAATAGAATTTTATGAGTATAAAGCCATGAACATGGTTCACTTACAAGTAATGATTGCGAATCATGTACTTCATTGCGCTATATATTATGAACCATAAGTATTGATTGGTAATCATGTACTTACATAAGATTTCATAAGTAATAGGATATGAACAAGGTTCATCTACAAGTAATGATTGGGAATCACTGACTTGTATACTATGAATTACCTCTATGCAAGGAATTTTTTTCAAGTACTACTACTGATATTGATCTACATGCATAATAGATGTTGGTAACACTCAGAACATTGAGTACTTCCCATACTGTAATTTCTATTTTAGGTACCAATAAACTTGACCTTTAAGGATACTAAAATTCATCTGCTATTGCAGAATCTGGAAAAGGCTATTATTGAGAGCAATGTGTCTCTAAATAAAAAGTAGGAGTTTTGTTTGGCACCCTCGCCTCCATATTCAGGAAGGCCTGATAATGGGTTAACTTATACTATGATAGTATTATGCGACTGTGGCAGAATTTTTATTCAGCAGTGTAACTCCAATATAATCTCACATGAAGAAATAGTTAAGGTAAATATAGATATTGAGAATATTCTATTACAATTTCTACAGTTCAAATATTGCGCTTCTGAGGTAACATTTGATAGATCACTGTGCACGCAGATCTAATTCATGTTTTCCTCATTTATGAGCAAAACAATGAGCTACTGGTTATGAACCTTAAGCTTATGACTACTAATAGTAGCATGTGACAAGGTCACATCATATGGAGTCTAGTGAGAGGGGAAGTTACAGACAGGGTCACAACCGTAGATTAACGAGAGGTGGTAACAATTGTAGGATTCAATTCCAGCTATCAGTAACCTGTGACAAGGGGAACAAAAAGTTCACAAATGTACCAAATTGGAATAAGAAGAACTCTAAAATGGATACAAGATAGTCGGGTACGGGATTGCAAGGCACCCCTGACGATCTAAAAAGATCAGCCCCAGACTTATTACGTAATCGCAGCTAGCATAGACCATGCTACAGCTGCGTCTGCAGCTTTTGATTCCTCCCATGATACCAATACAATATTGGATCAAGTTCTAAGAATGAACAGTAGTAAATTCTCAATTGATGAATGATGTCACCTAGACAGCATTGCCAAGTGGTAACTTTACTTGTTGAAGTAGTAGTTTTTCTTTATTAGTTCTATCATTGACTGAGTTGGGAACTCTTTAGTGCTTATTTTAATAGAATGTTTGTGGCATGTACTGGTTTGGTATCCCATCTATGTGAGATTGTTCTTTGATTTTCTTTTGTGAATTTATTGCTTGGGAAGTAGTTAAATTTTATGTATGATAGTTGTACTACATACAACCCGCCTATAGATCTCTTTGATCATTGAGCATGACCGATAATCGGATAAGTGGCGGCACATGTCTAAGAGACATTAGTGTCACGCACTCGATCCATTTTAAAATATAAATATATTTCTTGTCTAACCTTGTACACTGGGGATGGCACGACCAACATGATAGAATGCACTAAGTGCGTCACGCTATTACTCTCTAACGGTTCAATACAGGGTATCTTGTCCACTTTATAAACTAGTAAATTCAGCCAGATTTTACTGAGTTTAGGAAGATACATGATAATGCTTATCACGTAATGACTATCGGAGAAAATGACAGATAGGGTTCTATGAATTTTCTCCATGTCTGAAGGTTAGAACACGTTATTAGAACAGTTTCCAATACACTCCTCAGGGCTCAGATAGTGAGGAGGATTATCGAGATTACATTTTACCTTTCCTTAAAAAGAGAGAAGATCTAGAGAGTGTACGTGTAATGATTGCTTTCACGGAAAGTTTATTATTTTATCCTACTATGACCACGGTGGAGTGGGATCTCCAGCCTTTGCTCCAAACACATCCATGGAGACACATGTGGACCTTTCCATCCACATAGTGGCCCACTTGAATATTTATGGTCATTAAAGATGCATCTAGGAGATGGTTATAAGAATACAATGTTAGCACAACTTCTCACTTAGATCATTCGATCGCAGGCTTAATTCCTGGATTAACCAATCAAAGTCGATCGATGCGACTTGACGGGAGCTTGATAGTTGGACTCACAGGCTTTTGATGATTATTTTACCGCTAAATGGGATAGATGATTGAGAATCGTGAGTACCCCATACCATACCCAACTCGGGATTGGCGGAGAACCTAATCAAGCGATTTAAGATAATTGTTAGGTCACTGTTATTATGATCTCAGCTTTTGACTAATGTGTGGGACATGCATTCTTGCTCCCACAACACTGATTAGGGTTTGTCCCTTAGAAACTGGGTCGGAGCCCGGTGTCGCCCATCGATGAACATTTGGATGTTCTGTACAGATGTCAATCGCACCACAATGTATGAAGATGGGACCCTTAACGTCGGCCTGATATTATGTGGGTTATGATTCATATTTATCACTAGATATTTGGACCTACTGGCGACGTATATACAACAGGGCAGATAATTTTCACTTTGATGAGATGATATTCCCAGCATTGGGTAGAGATATAAAGTCAATGTTGAAGATGTTTCCAAGAGGTCCTAGAAAATACCATCATTGTCTCATCTAGATCCCTATACATTAGTTAGGTGACAATAAACTTCAATGGATTACAAACCTCTAATAGATCGTAATTGATTTGCCAGACGCATTCATAGGCACTATTGAAGTATCGTAAATGTATGTACCTGTAAGTAATGCACCTATGCAACAGAACATTCTTGGGGAACTAGTACTGCTGCAGAACATTCCAAGGGAATTAGTACCATAAACAAATCTGAGGCTCGCACTTTGTGCGAAGCACCGTTGAAAGAAAGTATTCTGAGCTGGGGAGCTACAAAATAAGGGACAAATATGACTAATGGTATAGTCGGTTCATCGAGGATGGAACCACCCATTGACAAGGTATTCATATTCGCTGTTGTGCTCGCCATCAAGGATGAGGATTCAGAACCACTTATTGTAAACGACTGTGTGTTGTTATACATTAACAAAAGTTGGTATCTAGAATCTAAGCAGAGCTCAGCTTATGCATAATGCAAAATGATACCATTGAGCCTATCAGTTATAAATAGGAAAGGTACAGAAACACGATTAACTCAAAGTGATAATATGGTCAAAGCAAGACTAGTTGCCCAAAAAATCTTTAAGAGATTTGGCATCGATTGTAGTGTGACTTATTACCTGATTATGGACGCTATAATGTTTTAATACTTATCAGTTTGTCAAGTTGTCGGGGACAAGTTAGACATGCGTCTGATATAAATACCGCATATCTATATGAGAAACTAGATACATATATATACATGAAGCTACCTGGGAAGGTATAAGCTTCTAGAAGCAACTGAGCCCGACACACAAGGTGTGTACGTAATAAAACTAGAAAAATTAATGTTGACTTGAAGCAATGGGCCCATGAGATATAATAAGTGTTGACTGAGTATTTGAAGGTCAAGGACTTTGTAAATATCCTTATCTGTCCATGCATTCTAATACATAAATTAGCTTTAGTATCATCATAACAGTTTACTAAATGATTTAGAAATCATTAGACCTCCGAGGGAGATCGCGAAAGTCGCCGAATACCTTGGGAAGGAATTTGAAATATAAGACCTTAGGAAATCAAGAGTGTCTCGATTTACAGATCAAACATCTTGATAGTGGCACTCGTAGACCAAGCAATATATATTTGAAGAGTTATCTAGCACTTAAATATGGATGTAGCACACGAAATTAAGTCGTTTATTGCGTGTCCGACACTTGGGTGTGGACAACGACATCTTCCACCATCCTAATGGGGGGACAAACTCCTTGGGCCGTGGTGCCATTGCTAGATGGTGCTTTGCTTAAATTTACTGGGTATACTAGACCCAATGACTCATTCGCAGTGAACTGTTTGGCTTTCCATAGTTCTATTCATACCCAAAGGCATGGATTGAGATCAGGCACATTTTGAGATATCTCATCGGCACGAAAGACTGGGGTCTGTTCTATCCACAACTTGGCAAACGGGAAATTATAGGATACGCCGATACAGGATATTTATTAGATCCACATAAAGGCTAGTCACAATCGGGTTATGTATTCTTGTATGGAGATACTGTAATTTCATAGAGATTAGTGAAGCAGAAAATGGTTGCTACATCCTCGAACCACGTGGAGATTCTGTATACTACATGAAGCCTGTAGAGAATGTTTTTGGTTGTAGTCTATGATCAACCACATCAACGGGAGTTGCGGTCTGAATTCTATCCAAGATAAACCGACGACACTTTATGAAGACAACGCAGCTTGTATCGTTCAAGTCCAAGGCGGATTTATTAATGGTGACAAAATGAAGTATATTTCACTAAAGTTCTTCTACATACACGAGTTACAGAAGACGAATGAGATCAGCGTTGTTCAAGTTTATTAAGTAGATAACCTGGCTGATCTATTCATGACGGCTCTTGCATATCTTACGTTCAAAAGATTAGTTCATGGAATCGGCATGCGAAGTTTACAAGATTTATTATCTCAGGGAGATAGATCTCTGGGGAAGTAGTTCCAGCTTGACGTGGACACATGCGTGTTATACTATTTTTCTTGATAGCGCAGTTTTTATCCTAGGAGGTTTTACTGGCTGGAGGTTTTAATGAGGTAACGCATACACATTCACAACCTATACAGGGCATATGATTGTACTATTTCCCTGTACAACTTTTTGCCCAAGGGGGTTTTGCTAGGCAGAGGTTTTGATAAGGTAATTCATCCTATTATAGAACACCTCAAGGGGGAGTGTTAGGAGTTGGGTCCATGCCCAAGCTAGGAACCCGATAGGGTTATGGGGAGAGTTGGAGTAGATTGGGGAACTTATGTTGTAGGGTTACTTATATATATCTCTGTAATGTGTACAGAGAAGACAACTATGATGAATCAATAAATCTCTCTCTTTTTCTCTCTCTTATTGTTCATAAGCTATATTATTAGATTGCTCTTGATTTATCATCTTCCAGCAGTGTCTAACTATCCTTAAAAGGCTTGTAAATAGTTTCAAAAACTTAAAAGACTAAATAGAAAAATGAACCTTCCACATCATAGTTTCCATCTCTATTGATCAACTAATCTCATGTTTCCTTTTTACCTATTTTATTATTCACTATTTTCTCTCTCTCCAAATAAGCCTCTTTCCATTAATTTCTCTAAAAGTTCTATTTCTAAAAAAAATTCCTTAAAATATTACTATCGTCCCATGAACTCTAAACTCGACATCCTAAATCTCAATAACCATTATCTCTCATTTAAATAGTACTCTTGTAAAATGTGACACCCTTATCTTGAATTCTAAAAGTTAATATATTAAGTCTACAAGTAATCTCACAGTTTAAGAGATGAAACTCTCATATCAACAACAACGATTGAAGATTACTTTTACTGTTAGAAATTAGAGACATGAAATATTGTAACATTAAGTGTAAATATAGATGTTAAAATTTTAAGTTAGCTTAAAGCGAGACATATTTGGGGAGAACAAATTTTTGGAAATAGAAAATATTAAAGGGAAATAAGGGAGAGAGACGTGAATTGTGTTAGGAATGGTTAGGAGGAGAAGATAGAAAAAAAATTAGGATTTGAAAGGTTTTAAATTTTATTAAGTCCCCTAAGTTTTAGAAACTATTTACAAGCCCTTTTAGGATAGCTAGACACTAAATTTTGGATAGCAAAATTGGACTCTTTGGTTGTCCCTTCCTAGTTATTGTGAATGTGTGTTGCATTTTTTGTACTTTTAACGCTATGCACAGTTGAAGATTCCCCTAGGGAGTTTATGTAAAAATAAGAAGAAAAAATTGATTACATACTTCTCTATAATGATCTAATTGAAAAACTCCTTAATAACATTGATATTATTCAAAGGCCATCTTTAGTAATGAGTTAATAAAAGCTTAAAAGGGTCCTCAGATGAGGAAGGACGGCAAGCTCTGAAGCCCTTATAGTTAAAAATATTAGTGGCAATGTTAGTATTTGCGACTCAAAACGGAAGAAAATGAGTTAAAAATAGAAAGATCAGATTATAGTGATCAAGGCATTAGTCTGATGCAAAATGTCAAAGAACAAAAGTTGTAGGTATCGTCGATACTAAGGCAAAGCTATTTATGGATCAGTGATCAAATCGTTGGATCAGAAGTTATAATCAGTTTAGTATGCTGGTACGAAACTCAAGGCAGATTCGGGTACCGAATTTGAGGTCGAGTTGTACTCGAAGTGGGAATGTCTTTGACATTTTTGGCCCTTTTGGGTGTGTTTTCTTGTTTTAAAATACTTTTACTTCAAAAGTATGATAAGTATTGGAAACTTATAATTCATGTAGGAATAGGTTTCTTTGGTTATAAAAGAGACATATGAGGTTTATAGAAACCTGATCTGAAATCTGAAAGAGATGTAACCTCTGTGGTGGATATTGTAAAGAGTTGGTCTTTACAAGGAAGAAGGTGGATGGTTTTTTCTTTGAGAATTTGATGGTGAGAGGGAAAATATTTCTTGTTTGCTAAGATGGGAAATCAAAAAAGAGTGAAGATTGAAGGGTTTCAAGAAGATGGTATACAACATGGCTTTTATTAAGGTAGTCTCCGGGTTCTTGATGGATCTTTATTTTCTTATCTCCTATAAATCTATGTGAGGGTATTATCAGATTAAAGAATTTTATGTTCGTTGGAATCTCTTGAGAGCTTGTAATTGAACTTGGATACATAGTGGATTTCTTACTTAGTGGTGGGGAGTGGCCTTAGGGTGAACCTTTGGTAAATCGTGTGCTACGTGTGCATGAATTATTACGTCTATGTTTCTTTGATGATTTTGTATGTCATGGAAGTAACCGGATAAAATCAAATTGCGCGTGGGGGATGTATTCTGCCCGGTTCCCCCAACAATTAACATACTTCTTCTCAAATGATAAACGAACAATCGATTATTATGCTTCTAAGAATTTTTACATTGCCAAAGTAGGACTGGCTAAACTCCGCGGTAAATTGAGGGAAATTGCAGAACCAAAAGCTAGTAAGGGAATGTATGGCCGGTTCAATATGGATTCAAGACCAAGTGTGTACTCCTTAAACCACATATCTCTTAGCTTAATTTTTCTTCAAAGCCCATATATTTAGTCGATGGGTTAAGATACCCGTTTAAAACAGATGGGGTAGAATCCCAGTTGGATAACCTTATGACACTTTGAGTTTATCCTCTGTAATACCAAGAGAAATAATAAATAACCCATGTGTATGTAGGCAATGTAACTCTTGAAGAGAGTAATCACGAGTTCGAAACTCAACACCTGGGGATATCCGCCGAGATTTATCTTGACTTAAAATAGAGTGTGCGGCTTGTAAAAGTACCGTGGTGTGCCCTGGGGGATTAGTTGGAGAATGGTGCAAAAATGATGAACCAAACGAACTTTTAGATTTCAAGTAATAAATAAATGTAACTCCCCAAATTTAAAAACCAGAGGTAGTGATGATAGCATGATGTTATTCTTTGCGACTCAAAACGGAAGGAAACAGATTAAAAATAGAAGGATTTGATTATGGTGATCAATGCGCAGGTTTGAGGAAAAAATTTAAAGAACAAAAGTTATAGGTCTCGTCAATATGAAATGAGGGCAACTAATAATCTTCAATCAGACTGTTGGATCAAAAGTTATGCTTAATTTTGTCTGTTGGTACGAAACTCAAAGCATATTCAGACACTGAATTTGAATTCTAGTTGCACTCGAAGTAGGACTATCTTTTGGACGTTTTTGACCCTTTGGGGTATTTTGGGGAACTTCTACTTCAAGTACGATAAAGTTTGAGTACTTCTAATTCATGTTTAAAAAGATTTTAGGTCCCTTTGGTTATAAAAGGGATTTATGAGGTCTTTAGAGATCTAATATGAAATCCATAAGAGATGTAAACCTTTGTGGTAGTATAAAGAGTTGGTCTTTTTAAGGAACAGGGTTGAAGGTTTTTTTCTTGGGGCTTTGATGATGAGAGGGGAAGTACTTTTTGTTTGCTAAGATGAGAAATAAAGGTAGAGAGATAATTAAAGGGTTTCAAGAAGAAGGTATGCAACACGGTATTTGTTGAGGTAATCTTCAGGTTCTTGATTATTATGAGATTAGAGATCTTTATTTTCTTTGCCTCTTGTAAATCTATGTGAGGATTATTAAGAGATTTGGGATTTCCATGTTTATTTGAATCCCTTGAGGGCTTGTGATTGAATTTAGATACATAGTGAATTTCTGCCCAGTTCCCTCAACACATGAGACACTGCATTTGGAATTACGTAATATCTCCAAGCTATATCATCATCATCCTTATTCTCGTCTTCATTGTCATTAGCCTCACCCTCATCATCATCATCTTCTTCTTCCTCTTCCTCGTTGTTGATCGTAAGCACACCACGCTATAAAGACATCCCTACAATCTTATACTTGTAAATAAAAGCATCGTATATTAAAGTCCACTTTCGTACATCTATATGAAATGTAAGGAATTTGGAGGATGTAAATCTCTCCTCACATTTTTCTCATCATATAGAGCACCATGTGGCACTAGGAGAATACAATTATTTTTTAACTTTTAAAGGGTATTTTAGTCCACCTAACTTAATGACTATTAATGTTTTTTTTTAAATTATTAATGACTTTATTTGGGATTATTAATGCCTCATCCATTTATTACCTGTATAATTATTTATGTTAATTAAGTTGAGCGTAGTGGCTAATTAACTTTGAAACATCCAAGTTACATAATTACATATTAATTTCATCATGTCCTCCTGCATGTAACTGCTCTAACTCAATCTTTATATAAACCATGCAACTCCACTATTTTCCCACACCTCATTATGACATAAAATATATTTCTTTCTTAGTTACATCTTCGAACTACGAGGAAATTCTTGTACTTCGTGAAGCTAGCAGAGAATGATAGTTGCGCTCCAAGATACATCACATCAACTGAAGCTATGTCATGTTCTATCTAAGATAAAGCATCAACTATGTATGAAGATAACTTGGCTTGCATCATTGAAGTCAATGGCGATTTTATCAATGTTGACAAAATGAATAACATTATTCAAGACATTTTCGAAGACATATTTGCAAACCTATTCACGAAAACTCTTACACCACTTATATTCACGCAACTGGTACACAGAATTGGCATGCAAAAGTTTTTATTCACCATTATCTCGGGGAAATACATCCTAAGGAGATAGATCTCAGGGGAGATCAACGTTAGGGGGAGTAGTCGACCTGATGTGGATATATACGTGTTGTATTCTTTTTCCTGATAATGTAATTTTTATCCTAGGAGGTTTTAGTGACAAGAAGTTTTGATGAGGTAACGTATACGCGTTCGTAACCCATACATGGCATAGAATTGTATTATTTCTTTGCATAACTTTTTGCCTAAGGGGTTTTGCTAGGCAATGGTTTTGACGAGCCAAGTCATCCTAGTATGGAACAACCCAAGGGGGACTGTTAGGAGTTGGGTTTGGCCCAAGGTGGGAACCCAACAGGGTTGGGGTATCCTTTTGGACTCCTAACAAGCCCATATACCATTAGGGTTTATGGGGAGAGTTTTGAGTTGGAGTATACAACCTTATTAAAGGTTAAGTCTTTGTAACCTAAGATAAATAAATAAATAAATAAATCAATAATATATCTACTCTTCTCTCATGTTTGTGTTATGATTGTCTAGTAGAATAGAGTGTTATCCAACACATATTTCTTCTCTTTCAACAAAATAGGAGATTAAAACTCCATAGAGCTTTAAGTCAAAACATTCATGAAAGCTTAAAAAAAACCCACGAAAATCATATTTCGACCCTCTTCTTCGAAGAAGGTTTTATTTCTATCTCTTGTTGATTATGTGCTTCACCATATGCTCGCAATTTATTTGATTACATTACCAATCTTTATTTATTTTACTTAATGTAGGTTAAATAAACACATGTAATTAAGTGATGATTTATTCAAAGACTTGTATGAACCGACGTATTTCATTCACGGAAAATGAAAAATTGAGACTTAATTCAAGATCATGTCTTATGAATGATAACTATATCTTCAAACATAATTCACCAAGTGGTCACAAATACCCCGTATCATATTATGGATAAAGTAATTAAGTTTAAACAAAATAATTAAAGTAAAAAATGTGGTAACTTGCTAACAAAGTTAATAGGTTACACAAAAGATAGGTGACACTCTCTCATTCGTGGTCACTATGTTCTACGACCCTAGGGTCCTTCTAGCTGCGCTCATACTATTTTAGGAGAGGTATTAAACCCATAAATTAACAATATGTGTAATCATAAGATTAAGGCTTTTGTTGAGAATAGAGGTAGTTAATCTCTCTTCTGCAATAAGAACAAAATGTAGAAATCGCCAAACGGGATTAAACCAAGGAAGAACAAATTAACAAACACGAGATTTACATGGAAGAGGGAAGTGGAAAACCCTTTCAGATGAAAAACCACTCCCCGCGAATAATTTACTATAAATCAAATTGGTCACAAACGATCTCTCCAAGCTTCCTCGAAGCTTTAATGAATCACACAAACCTTAGTTCTCTCTAGGATTAAACTCACAAATGATAACCTAAGAAGCACTTTAATTATCCCTTATATAGTTTATAGAACATTACATGAGATAGGGCTTAAAGTACGGGTCACGAGGTAAGCAAACTTCCAAGCTTTAAACTTGTAAAACTGAGAATACGAAGTCTATTCAAATAGAATAGGTTCTGAGACTTCTATTCGAATAAGCTGTAAACACCATTTCGCCACTATAGTACTCGCCCCCGTTGTCCGACCTAAGACACTTCAGTTTCAAGCCAGTTTCTGTTTCAACTAGAGCATTCCACTTCTTGAACTTATCACGTACATCTGATTGGTTCTCCACAAAGTAGACCCACAGTTTACGAGTAGCATCATAGATAAAAGTGACATAATAATGAGAATCACCAAGTGAATACATCATGGTTGCCCCCCAAACATCTGTATGAACAAGATCCAACTTTTAAGGTTTGCTCGACCTTCTAGTTATTTTGAAACTAACCTTCTTCTGTTTTGCAAGAATACACTCTTCACAAAATTTAAGATCAACATCGTCAAGACCTCATCCATTTCTTACTCATGTGACTGAGCCGTTTGTACCATGTACTTGAATCAATCCCCGGAGTGGTTATACAAATAGTAAAAATTGTGCCTTGCATTGTATATAACATTCCCTTCCTTAAGCCCCGAGCTACTACCATAGTTTTATTTATGACCTTCCAAAAATTACCACCAAAGGTGTTTACATATCCACCATCATCTACCAATTGGTTAACCGAGATAAGGTTACACCCCAATTTTGGTACAAGTCGCACATTCTTCAGAAACAACGTCGGCCCCGAAGACAACATAAACCTAGCGTTCCCCTTCTGTTAGAAAATAATGGCTTAGTATTACCTGATAATGAGTGAATAGTGAATTCCTGGATCTAAATTGAATCTGGAATTGAAACTGAACAGAAGCAGGTACTAAAATGAGCTGGTAAAATTAACTATAACTACAACTTCAACTGTAATAGAAAGAGTATGAATCTTGAGGTGTGGGTCGCACATTCTTTAAGAATAATTTCTCATTCTTCCCAGAAGTATCGGCAATGTAATGATCAGTTGCTCCCTAGGATACAACGAGTACTACACTCTACAAGCGTGGAGGTACTGATCACGCTATCGCACCACCAATATATTAGATGAGATATATATATATTCATGGTAAGATTTTCTACCAAATTTCTTTGAGTTGCACAGGGGAGAGTGAAGGGCGTAGTGGGAAGATGCGTGAGTTGAAGTACGGGGAAAAAAATAAGCATCTATCAACTGCTTGTTAAAAAGTGCTGAAAAAAATGGCTGAACTTTTTTAAGCATAAAAACAAACACCAAACCAAGTGTTGAATACAATTATTCAGTAGCTGAATATTTATTCAGCAATGAAACAAACACCACCATGACTCTGATTTGCTCCAAAGAGCATTATGTCTCATTCGAAAATCAACAACTAATAAGGATGTTACATGATATGTTTTGTATTTTGATCTTCATACAAGCTAATTTGGCCAAAAATGTATATATAAGCCTTCAAGTTCTTGATGATAAGCCAAATTAAATTCGACATTATAGTATGCACAGAAAACTAAATTACTGAACACTAAAAATATCTTAACAATGCCCATCTATATCATGCCATGGTGCACCAGCTTCTTGCCATCAATCGATAATGGTCTTGTCTTGTCCAAGATTATTTCCGTTGTGGATGTGCTCTTTGTCTTTAGTAGCTGTATATTCTTGAGTATGCAACTGATAAACTTCATCAGACAGTTCCCAAATATTATCCACTGCTCGAAGTCTTTCTTTTTAGCCGCAAGCCAGTATTTAGTGATCCATAACCCACCCAGTTTTCCTGGGATCCAGTTTTCTTAGGATCCGTAAGCTCCTTAATACTATTTGAGAAATCCTTTGGGGACCCCAGGGTCATAAGGCTAGGAGACCAAACCATTCAAAAATTTCCATGTGTATTTGGACAATAGGCTACCTTCTCAACCAGTAAATTAGAAAAAATCAAATAAAAATAAATAAAAAAATTTAAATGTAATTTAATAAATGAATAAAGCATTAAAGAAAGAGGAAAAATGAGAAGCTACTCAAACTAAACTCCATATTGTTTGGAGCTGGGTCCGGCCCAAGTTGGGAACCCAACTGGGTTGGGTTGTCTTATTGGACTCCTAACTATCCCATATATACCATTAGGGTTTATGGGAAGAGTTTTGAGTTAGAGTATATATATAACCCTATTAAAGGTTAAGTCTTTGTAACCTCAAATAAAAAAAATCAATCAATTATATCTTTACTCTCCTCACATGTTTGTGTTATGATTGACTAGTAGAATAAAGTATTATCCATCACGTTATCACCACTGCGAAGAGCTAGTAGATCAGAAGGGAGATAAAAAGGCTATTTAACAAGCTTTTTTGGGATTTTTTTAGCGTTGTGGAGAGGTATATTTTACCCAATTTTGTTTTTTTAAATATTAATTACATGATCAATCATATATGATATATAGATCTGTGTTTATAAATTAATATGTATTTTTTTTCGAAATTATTAAAGCTATTTTAGTAATTTTTAGCCTTGCGAAGGGGCAGTTTTCAAACTAAAATAGGAGTCGTTGTGGTTATTGGTTTGATGCACTCTTAATTTAGTTACGTAGCCTACTCTACAACTATCATATCCATATATTACACGTCTCCGGGAGATGTCCCAATTGCCAGGAAAATGGCGTGAAAACTGGGCAGTTTACGGTCAAAAACCAATTTTTAAATGACGTATTATGTCATGCTAGCGTCAACTAGGGTTTGTTAATTGTTTTATTTTTTTATTTTTAAAAATAATAATTATAACATCATAATGACGTCATCTGATACAGATCCATTTCATGGAAATTGGACCTGGATCAGACTAGATCTAATTTGTTGACGTGACAGGGACAGGGCCACAGTGATACGTATCAAGGACACATGGCCTAGTGGGACCCACACGTACTGACGTGGCATAACACATGGCAGTAGGACCTACGCATTTTGGTGTGTCAAGAGACACGTGGCAGTGGGGGACCATACGTGTACTATAGCAGTGACACGCGCACCACAGGATAATGACACCTGGCAGCACTGTACAGTGACACGTAGCATCATTGTGCAGTGACACATGGCTCACTGTAGCAGTGATATGTGTTACCACATAGTGATGATACGTGGTAGACAGGTTTGACCAAGTCAAACTGCTCCAGGCCTTGACCTAGACTAAGTTAGACTGGTTCAGACACTAAAATTGGCTTTAACAACTCAATTTTTAGTCAAATTTAGTTATTTTTTTAAAATTCATGTTGACTGGACCTACCACTGAGGGGACCCATTTTTAATTATTTTTTTATAAAAATATTTTTAATTTTTTTTTGGAACGGGTTCCTTGTATAGGAAAACTGACTAACTTATATGTGATATAAAAAAATAGATTAATACTTATTTAAGTATCTTGCGATAGCTTATAAAATATTAATGGTATGCCCCTGAGATACTAATTATCCTGACCAGGGATCATAGATACTGCGAAAACTGTAGTGGCTTATTCCGCACATCAGGAAACAGGTATAGCACGAGTTTCTCAACCAACACCACTCGCCCATGATGGTACTCGTACTCTTGGTTAAGAACCGTCTTGTAATGGCTTATTTCACATTTTGGACTCATACTGCGTCCTCGACCTCATCAACATATTCCGTATTCTTAAGTTTGAGTCATCATTTTTAGCCTCTACATCAGCAGTTTGAGTTAAGCAAATGAACAGCTATCTATAAAGCCATTATGCAGCAACAAAGATCATAGCGTTACACAATCTGGTCAAATAATAATCAAGCATATATTTTGTAACGTCTATCATTAAGAATCTTAATGGTCGTCAAACGGTCATATTATAAAACCTATAAATAGGACCAGAGAGTTCCAGATGAGGGACGAAAGAATCCTCACTATAACATTCCACTTACTCAGAACGGTCATTATAATAGACTAACAGTATCAATAATATCATCTTTTCTTTCTTAAAATCCTTAAGAGAGGTCGTGGTTTTTAACCTATTGAAAGGTTTTCTACGTTAAATTATCTTGTTAGTTATTATTCACTATTCTTGAGCGTTCTAAACACATCTGGTGTAAAGGCTAAGTCCGATTCCCAAAATTAGGCTATTACATTTGGCACCGTCTGTGGGAACCGATGTTCTCAAACTCATTATCTTAGAAACTGTTGATTATCATTTCTCAGAATGGCACTTCCAGATCAGATCACGCCGGTTACTCCAGCAGAAGAAAATGCTTCCCTAGCAGAGCTGAAGGTTAATTTGAACTCTGAAGTAGAAAGGCGTGCTGCTCTGGAACAATAGCTAGAGAGTGTATAAGATGCGTAAAAAGTTCTACAGGGTTAGCAGATCGTCGCTCAGAAGAAAAAAGGAGTACAGCTAGGAGGCTCACAAATTTCTGTTAATGACTAAATTGGACCTCCACCAAAAAGTAATAACTTAGGAGGTACACTTTGATCCAACCATCATCAGCGTGAAATAGAGCCTATCCTGATCCAGGAGGTCCACCAAGAAGTTGATGGCGGTCTTGCAGGAGTACGACAAACTAAAAATCTACCTCGAAAAGTTCGAGTTCCAGCGAAAGATCGTCTAAGTGAGGGGGGTGGTGACTACAATCCTAGAGAAGGTCGCGTTACACATCCAGCCAATACAGCTCGATTATATGTGACTCAGGAACATGTTAAAAAGTGAATCAAAGAGCTGCTCGAAGCTCAGACTCCGACTGCCAAAGTAATCCATAACAGATTATAGATGAGCCTGATCGCACAGGAGCTATTGGATGGCGAGGTCCCCACCGGGTTCCATACTCTAATGATTCAAAAATACAAAGGGACTGATCCAGTGGAGCACGTCCAAGAGTTCCAGGATGCTTTAGGCTTGCATTCAACATCTAATCACATTCTATGCCAGCTCTTTCCTACCAATTTATTAGGCAAACCCCTGTAAGGGTTCCACACGCTACCTGAAGGATCCATTACAACTTTCGAGTAATTATGAGAACTCTTCGTCAAGAATTACTCGCTCAACAGAGATAAAGAGGTGAATTTATATTCTCTTTTCAGCCTTAAGCAAATGCCAGGAGAAAAACTCAAGACATTCAGTAAAACGTTCTGACAGAGAGCTCAAGAAACTTCATGCTCAAGTAGTAGAATTGAGGACGATGAACTGTAGGGGCCTAACTTTGCGAGAGTTGAAGTTGACTCTTACATTATCAATCTAATCTTCAACTAGAGGATTCAAGCATATAATTAATAACCATAAGACTAAACTACTAATAATATACTTGTGTGGAGGCCTAGAATGGGTCACTCCATGACCTTTGATGAGAATTTTTAAGAGTATTGTTATAAATATTGAGCAGTCAAATGTTTCGAGGACTGGGTAAATACAGAGTATTCGAAGGTAATGTTACAAGGCCTGTGGGAAGAGATTTTCTAACCCCTTCATAGTTCTTCCTCCCTCCTATTTATAGAACATAGGATGGGCTGAGTCACCATGGGGGGTCAAGTTACATATATATCCTCTAGGGACAACAGACTTATACCCAGAGTCGGTTATGACACTACAGTTTGTCGAGTCTGACACTGCAGTTGCTGGTCCTGACATTGCAGATGTTAGATCTGGTACCGCAGTTGGTGAGCGGCGTGCTCTACTATTCTATCTGGTGAGCTGGCTGCTTGACACATCTGCCTTCGACCATGCGCAGCCATGGTAAAAGTATTTATGACGTTGATGCTGGGTTTAGGAGCTATTCTTCTATCTTTGACTAAGGCACTTGACTTCGATGCTTCCCTCAATTGTTCGAGGGCTTGATTATTGTCTTACTGGGCTTCAATTTTTAAGGTAGGCTTCGATGTAGCCATCGAGTATTCGGCTGAGGCTAGAAGGTTGTGAGTAAGCTACTATATTTTCCCCCTCTTAGCAGGGGCCTCAGAAATTAATGTAGAGGGCGCGTGCTGAGAAAAGCTGTTAAGGCATTGGAAGTTGGAAGGGTTGAAGGTTGACTGTTGAGTGTGGCAGTTCCGAGGGGGGTAATTAGGAGGTAGTGGTGATTACAGTGCAATAAATGAGGTTAATAGAGATATAAATATGGGTTATGAAGGGGTAACTCTGCATACTTCCTTCTTCATCTTCTGTAAAGCTCACCATAGAAACCCCACCCAACACCAGACACCAAAGGAGGATGGAAGAAAGGGACCGTCGCATAGGATACAAGGCGGCAGAACTAAAAATAAGGTTCTTTGGCGACAAAGGTTTGGACTGGGTCATGCTAGACCTGGTCAAACTCGAGCCTGGGGATCCGTTAACCGGGCAATCGTATGCATACTTGTGGGGGATGCTGCAGTGGAGGTTTCCAACGGCCGAGGAACGTTACCTCTTCCTGCAGAGCTTGGCCAAGCGGATAGTAGAACAGGAGGACCAGGACCATGTGGTTGAAAAGAAACCAGGGCTGTGTAAGAGGAACTGCCCCATCTTTAAATTGGGGGTTCTTCGCAATATACTGGTAGGGTGGTGGTAGTTTTTTTTTTGTTTAATGGTGTTGTACGTCTGTCTCTTTTTCTCTCTTTTTTGTACTGTCGAAGCACTTTTAATGAAAGAATAGTTCAATGAAATTATGTGTTTTCTGTCTGATAAATATGGCTGACAAATAGACTGTAGGCACGAGTTCAAACATCGACCTTCGAACAAAGGGTAAAGAAGACAGTAACCCTCTTGGGGAAATTAACTTTGAACGATAATGTAGTGATCGAAGATATAGGTTAACATTTTGTCCTTGGAATGAATAAGTGACTCTGAATTCTCGACGTACTCTGTAGAAAATGTTGTAACAGAGTGCAGAGAGATGCCGATGATTCAAGAATAGAGATGTGTTTATTGCAAGACCTCGGAAATTAGTGTAGAGTGCGCATGCTGAGGAAATAGTTGAGTCTGGGAAGTTGAAAAAGTTTGACTGTTGTGATTCCAAGAAAGGCAATTGAAGACTGTGATAAATGCGGGTTGTGATTAAGGAGGGATTAAATGCAGCGGCCTTCAAGTATAAGTAGGGGGTTTCAAGAGAGCTTCAAGCATGTACATTGTCTACCCTGAATAAACTGTCTGCATCGTCTTCTCCTAGTAGTCGAACTATGGATGCCACTCCACAGACGAGATATCAAAAGAGGATGGAGGCCCGAGAACATCGGATAGAGGAAAAGACGCATGAGCTTGTAGAAAAATTATTTGGGGACCATGAGTTAGATTGGGTGATGCATGACTTGGTTGAACTGGATCCAGAGGAGCCATTCTGCGGGATGTCGTATGCTCAATAGAGGAGGGTGCTGCAATGGATGAATCCACTGGCCAGTAGCCGGCTTATCTTTTTACATTTTTTGGCTAAAGATCTAATAACTAAAGAAGACCGAGTTGATAAGGAGGCTGAACTCTGCAAGAATTGCCCTGTCTGCAAATAGGGGCTTCTTGATTATGGTAAAGAAGGCTTATAGTTTGTTGCTTGTTTTTTTTTTTTTTTTTGCTGTTTGTTGTTGGTTTTTGTTGTTTCTTTCTTTTTTTGTTTTGGTGTAAGGGCATATTCTTAAATGAAATGGAAAGTATTGAAACAATTGTCTAGGTGTGGTATTGAACTGTTTGTGTATAAGTGTGACAAACATAATTGGCGATGGTAATATAGGCGCGATAGCAACTTGTCGACTATCGAGCTTGCAAGAATAATTATTAAAAAATTGTAACCAGCCGAAATAAAATCGAATAACCCACAATATTTAGGCCGAGGTATCGAATATCTGGTATACGTGGACGAGTGTAAACAATGGTTCGTAGACAAAATCAGGAAAGATTTGAAAGTTAGCTTCGACTGTAAAACCTGACAGCCTAAACAACTGGCGTATTAGAGGCAGTATTATTCCTAGTGCAGAGTGCCCAGCAGGTCATAATAATATTACCTTGGATTTTGAGGAAGCGGCTGATATGACGTACAAATTTTACTGGACACTTCGGGCAGGGCACCAAAAAGTTTGGCACGGTTAATTTAAAATTTGTAAAATATGAGCATGGGACGCGCACGTGGGGGTAATGGAGGGTAACGATGACAAGACACAGCTTAGCCGAAAAGTAGGGGTAGTGGGGTAATGGTAATGATAGCAGTTTTTAAAATCGAGGCAGTTTTTTATAATTTTGAGAAGGTATATATAGAGGTAAGAGCAAAGATACTGTTCCCGATTACCCAATCATAGAAAAAACCAGAGAGATAGGGAAGGAGAACATACGCCATTGTTCCGTAGAGCTTTGTAATTACTGAGGGAGATGGACACTTGGTCGTTACTGTGGGATCTTCTAAATTGTTGAGTATACTCCATTCAAATTGGTAAGTCGCCTGACTTTTGTCCTGCTGCTTCTTCTTCTGTTTCTGTTTCTGTCTATGGTTTACATAGTAGGGTGGAAGCCACTAGGGCTTGTATTTGTGATGATATGACCAAGGACAGGGGGAACCTATGTAGCTGGGGGTCTAGCCCATTGGGATTTTGAGGGTATTAAGGGTGTGACTAGGATTGGAGTCGAACATTCGATTATGGTTGTTTGAGTTGGAGAGGGTAGATCAAAATAAGTTATTGACACGTAATAGTCGATTATATCAATTTAATTGCGTGCCTCTTCTTCTGAATGGTATAATGCATACCCGTCGACCTTCGAGATTGAGGCTGATAGACGAGGAAGTAGAAACAAATGAACCAAGTGTGTTTAGTCGCGCTTCAGCGGGTGAGAGTAGTGACGTAGAGGAGTTAGAAATTTCAACAGATGTCCCTCTAGCTGTAGTAGTACCCATGGGTGGGGCTTCGGGAAGTAGAGGCCGTAAGGCTCGGGTGACAGAGGAGAGGGATGGGGAGGAGATGGAGGGAGTAGAGGGAGGGGGACATGAAGGTACTACTGTCGAGCCTTTGGGGGATATAAGAGAAGAGGGGGAGCAGAGTAACAATAGTGAGAATTTGACTGGCTCGGGGGGGGGGGGGGCTGCGGGGTCAGTCTCAGCGAAAGAGAAAGCGAGACTTGACTGATTTGTGGCTAAGCTAGAATTGTCAAAGGTAGGGGTGGTGTTATATGGAGTGGGGTCCGGGTAGACCTTCAAGTTTGTCCCTCGAGAGGCTGGTGAAGGAGGTATTGAACTTTTGGGAAGTTGCTCCGTGCCAGATGAACAGAAATTTCTACGAAATGATGAGGGTGGTCGAGGGTATGAACGTAGAACTGAGACATGAGATGAGGGGTTTGAAAGAGTGGTTCAATATTGTATCATTTAACTCAAGGAAAGTGAACCAGAGGATAGACACGTACCACATCCAATATCACACAGATAAGCCATGGCTGTCTGATTTGTGCTCGACGGGTCAAGGGTGAGATAAAGACTTGGTTGTGGTAAGGGGTAATTATGAGAATGTCGAAGGGGTGGATGCTTGCAAGTTATAGCATAGGGTCTATAATCCCAATAAGTTTATAATCGAAGGTTGTTTTTCTGAAATATTGATCGAATAACTTGATAAACATGTTTTTGCTTGTTCTGCAGAACCCAGTAACCAAACCGTGACAAATCCGTGAAAATATATCGATGAGTTAATCGAAGCTGATAAGGAGTGGTTGAACGGTGTTTTCAGGAAGTTAGGTATCAAAAGGAAGAGGCGGAGGAGGATAGATTCCTTGCTTCGAAATGTTCTTGCTGTTTCGGGGCCAACAAAGAAGAGGGGAGACGAAGGTGGATCCAGAAGAGTCGAAGAAATAGACAAAGTGAGACTAACTCGGAAAGTAAGTTATGCTCCAAGGGGGTAGCAAGCGGCGTCGGTGCCCGAAGTACATCGTGAGGCATTGAAGCAGACGTTGAAATAGGCGCCGAAGTAGGCATCGACGCAGGCTGAGAAAGGGAAGGACGAGGCCTTTCTTGAGTCTTCGAAGGTCCAACAGCCGAAGGTAACTTAGTGTAAGAGGCGTAGGAAGCTGGGGGAAGATGATGCGGAGGATGGGGACGAAGCACAAACAGATGCTGAACGAGAGAAGCATGCTCGAGCCATGGCTACTTCAATGGCGACTCTCTGCGGAAATGACCCAGAGGAGGCTGGGAGGCAGATGAATAAGACTTATTATCAGGTAACTATTTCCAGAAATTCTAAAAAAAAAAATTAAAGTTCACCATGCTTCGAGAGATACTGATGGCTCGATTATTCTAGCAGTCACATGCTTGGTCGCAGGCTTTTATCAAGGCCTAAAAGGTAATAACGAGGCATTTAAAGTAGGCGGTTGACAATCTGGAGCTTCCTCTCGAGGGACCGAGTTGTCGCTGGTGACTGAGGTTGAAGTTTTAAAGCGATAGCAGTTGACTATCAGAGCTGAATACGAGCGGAAACTTGAAGCTCATTGTGACAACCATACTCAAAAGCAGAAGGAGCTGGAGTCAAAGCTTGCTAAGAAGGAGAAAGAAATAGAAGAACAGAGAGAGACCTTTTAAGGGAAATTTGACGATGAGTGCGAGATGACTATCAGGCTGAAGATGTTCATTGAGGATTTGGGGTACGATCCCATAACTTTAAAACGCTTTCCCAGAACCAATGATCCTACTGTCGAAGATGTTGTGTAAGCAGAGGGGATAGAAGTAGATGTTGCTAGTGTAAATGTGGGAGATAGTATGGAGAAACTTGCAATTGATGAAGTTGCTGCTAGTATGGTAACTGATGTGGTCACGGACGCTGCTGGATCAAACCCTTCGACTGAAGGTGTTGGCGCTGAGGAGCCTGTAGGAGGAGATGGTGTGGCCACTCCGATATGAGGTATTGTAGTTGATGACTTGTTGTAACAAAGACTCTTTTCTCTGAACTTGTTATTGTTGTGGTTGCGGAATACTTTGAGTATTGGTTTGAATAATGTGTAACTGATTTGAACTTGAGCTGTCAACTCTTGATTGATTTGAATTGTTGATACTGGTTTGTAGATTTGTGTTGAACTTGATTCTCTGATATATGTTGTACTGAAACTTCTTACATATAGTTGAGTTGTTGATATTCCTGTATACTTGTATCTGTGTATGTTGGAAGAATGGAATTCTTGTACAAGTATTGAACCTTGAAGTGCTTCGAGGTCGTTCCCCGGGTATCAGTCGAGAGATGGACATGATACTTAGGTGAGACCAAGATATTCCCAGGACTTGGAAGGCCTGACCCTAGTTACAGCAGAACGTGGTCGCCCCTAATACATTTTTGAGGGTTCGGTCTGTCGGCCAGTCATGTCCCTCGAGTTTGCTTGAAATTGAAGACTTGAAAAACTTCAAGGTTGCCCCCAAGTATCAGTCTGGTCGAAGGGTAGAAATGATACTTAGGTTAGGCCAAGAAATTTACAGGACTTCGAAGGCCTGAGCCTAGTCAAAGCAGGGCGTGATTACCCCCAATAGATTCTCGAGGGTCCGGTCTGTCGACCATTCATGCTCCTCAAGTTTTCTCGAAATTGGAGACTTGAAAAACTTCAAGGTCGCCCCCAAGTATTAGTCGTGTCGAAGGGTAAACATGATACTTTCGTTAGGCCAAGAAATTCACTGGACTTCGAAGGTCTGAGCCTGAACGAAACATAATGTGGTTTCCCCCAATGCATTCGCGAGGGTCTGGTCTGTCAAACATTCGTGCCCCTCGAGTTTGCTTAAAATTGGAGGCTTGAAAAACTTCAAGGTCGCCCCCAAGTATCAGTCGGGTCGAAGGGACGACATGATACTTAAGTTAGGCCAATAAATTTACTGGACATTGAAGGCCTGAGCTTGAATAAAGCATAACTTGGTCGCCCTCAATGCATTCCCAGGAGTCTGGTCTATCGACCATTCATGCCCCTCGAGTTTGCTCGAATTAAGGAGACTTGAAAAATTCACTGGAAGAAATGATGCGAAGCTCAGAAGGAAAAAATATGTTCATTGATTATATTGTATTTATATCAGGTGAACAAGGTGGAGGGCATAGCCTTTTATATGAGACTAGTTGCATTGTATTCCATGGATTAGGTAGAGGCTCTACGTCTTCTATCATCAGGTAATATGAACCCTTATCGGTTTTATCGTACACGACGTAAGGTTCTTTCCAGGATCCGGTGAGCTTGCCAGCATTTTAAGGCGTCGAAGACTGTATGACACGTCAAAGTGCAAGATCTCCAATATCGAAACTGCATGGTTGATCTCTTTTGTTGTATGACTTTTAGAGTGAGAGATGATAACGGCTGAGGTTAGCAATGGCTCAGTCTCCTATTTCGTCAATCTATAACATATTTCATCTGAGTTTAAACTCATTATCTTCGTCTGGGAGGTTGAGGTATCGTGTAGGTACTTTAAATTGAGTAGGGAGCACTGCTTCAGTACCATAGGCTAGGAGAAAAGGAGTGCAGCCCGTTGCTTTTCTTGGTGTTGTTCGATAGGCCCAGAGGACATGCTGTAATTCTTGAACCCATCATCCTTTCTTTGTATCGACGTGCTTCTTAAGGCCATTAACTATGGTTATATTGATTGCTTCGACCTGACCATTCCCTTGGGGGTAGTAAGGTGCTGAGGGAGAGAGGATGATATTGCACTTCTTGAGGAAATTGCAGACTTTGTTCCCAATGAATTATGGACCATTGTCACATCGAATCATATGAGGGTAGCCGAAGCGTGTGATGATATTTTCCCATAAAAGCTTGATGACTTCCTCTTATCTGGTTTGACATAAAGGCAGGTCTTCGACCCACTTAGTAAAGTAATATTTTACCACAAGAATATTTTTGCAGCTACCCGATGCATTGGGAAAAGGACCCACGAGATTGATGGCCCAGCGCCTGAATAGCCAAGAGACTTGACTATAATGGAGGTCTTGCGAAGGGCTATGGATGCCATGGGCATGACGTGGCATTTGTCACAGTATTTGGCGCACTCATCGACTTACTTCTTCATATTAGGCCAGAATAAACCTTGGGAGACGGCTCGAAGGGCCATAGATCGACCAGCGGTATTAGCACCGCAGGTTCCTTCATGGAGTTCGGCAAGGATTGTAAAGGCTTCGTTTTGAGATATATATCGGAGGAGGACGCCATTTGGAGATTTGCAACATAATTCGCCTTTGAACATTGTGTATCTGCGGCAGTTTTCTAATAACGATCGTTTAGCTTTGGGATCGTCGGGGAGGGTAAAACTGTTGAAGTAGGCAAAAAACGGTGTTTGCCAGTTGTCTGGATCGAGAATCACATACCTAGTATTGATGGCATTGACTTCCATCTGGTCGATACTTGGGCGTTCGAATACTTCAATATGGAGAGTTCGATATTCGGACTGGCCTAACATAGCATTTATGTAGACGAGGGCATCAGCGTGTCTATTTTTGCTTCGGGGGTAGTAAATAATAGAAGATTTTTTAGGAAAATGCCCCATACACTGGCGGACGAGAGCAACATACTCAGCCATGCGACCGTTGACTTGATTTTTACCGGTGTATTATCTCTGAACAAGTTGGAAATCTGTGAGAACGACAAGTTTAGGGACACCAAGATCGAGTGCGAGGTTGAGACCATGGATCAAGGCATCATACTCGGCCTCATTGTTGGAGCATTCGAAGTTTAACTTGACTGCTTTTCTAATTCGATCAATTGTGGGCATGACCAGGATGATACCGATCCCTAAACCGTTAGGTCCACTGGATATATCTGTGAAGAGACGCCAGCCTGTGTTAGGGTTCCATGGGTCGAGTTGTTCGGGTTGGTCTTCTGGTAAGTCATCCTCATATTCCTTCCAGTCAATGTCTTCAACTGGGTAGTCAACAAGGAAATCAGCAATTGCTTGGCCTTTTTAGGATATCTGTTTCTCGAAAGTGATATTGTGTTCCCCCAGGAAAACAGACCACTATTGTACCCGTCTAGATTTTTCTTTCTTGCTGAGTACTTCTCGAAGGGGCTAACTTGTGATAACACGGATAGGGTGAGCTTGAAAATATGATTTAAGTTTGCGAGAAGTATAGACGAGAGTAAGGGGCAAATACTCAAGTTTTATGTATCGAGTCTCTCTAGATGTCAGGGTTTTGGTGATAAAGTATAATGGTTTCTCGATGTTGGAGTCGAGTCAAATGAGGACTGAACTGATAGAAGTATCGGTGACAGCAAGGTATAGAGAAAGTATTTTTCCTTCGACGGGGGTACTAATGTTAGGTGGTCGACTGAGGTATGTTATAAGTTTGAGGAAGGCCTGTTCACAGTCGGGTGTCCAATTGATCTCAGGGTTGTTTTTCTTTTTGGCCTTGTGAACGCCTTAGTTTCGTAAGAGAGAGAAGAGCCAAGCACAACGGTTTGAGGATTTTGAAATAAAATGGTTAAGGGCAGTTATCTTGCCAGCCACCTTTTGGACGCCTTTTTTGGTACGGGGGGAGGGCATATCGATGAGGGCTCAGATATAAGTAGGTTCGATCTCGATACCTCGTTTGCTGATGAGGTGGCCTAAGAATTTGTCAGACCAAACACCAAACTGGCATTTGTCTGGGTTAAGTTTCATGTTGTATGTTTAAAGTATCGAGAAGACTTCGGTTAGGTACTGGATGTGAGTCTATTTTTAGAGGCTTTTGCATAACATTTCGTCGATGTAAACTTCGACCGACTTGCTAAGCAAAGGTTTAAACATGGTTGTAACAAGGTGTTGGTAAGTGGCGCCAACATTTTTAAGACCAAAGGGCATGATGCTAAAACAGTAAAGGCCTTGTTCAGTGATAAAAAAAAATTAAGTTGATCCTCGGGGAGGAGGGGTACCTGATTGTAACTCGAAACCACGTCCATCATTGATTGTCGTTCATGACTGGTCGTGGCATCTAGGAGTACAGAAATGATCGGGAGAGGAAAGCTATCCTTCGATGTGTGTTTGTTGAGGTTTGCGAAGTTAACGCAGATTTTGATTTTGCCATTCTTTTTGGGAACAGCCACAATGTTTGATATTCAGTCTGCTTATTTGACCTCTCGAATAAAACCTGCTATAAGGAGTTTGTCGACTTCGAGGTTTACGGCTTCCCAAAGTCGTGGGGACAATGTACAGTTCTTCTACTTTACTATTATAGAATAAGAGATTAGGTCGAGTCGATGGCATGCTAAATTGGAGTCGACACCGGCCATCTCCTGAAATGTCCATGCTAAGACATTTTTGTTTGCTCGAAGGATGTCGGTGAGTTTGAGGCGCTCAGCCTCATCTAGAAAAGTGCCAATGAATGTACCTCGACTAGGGCCATCAAGTCTAATATAGGCAGCGGGTTCGATGGGTGTGGTTGCTGGTGTCGAAGGTATGGAGATAGAGGGAGACAATGATCGTTATAGCAGTTTGACGAGTTTTCGGGTCTGATCAATCTCGGGATGTTCGCATGAACGGGCAAGGCGTTGGGAGCCTTTTAAATTCCACGTACCATAGGGAGTAGTGAAACGAAGGGTCTGATGGTAAGTGAAAGGTATGGCACACATGGCATGAAGCCAATCGTGCCCAAAGATACTGAGATATTCAAATTTCTTATTGATGACAAGAAAGCTGGTTTGAAGTATAACTGGGCCGGTAGTAACTGGAAGGCTAATTTGATCAGCGGCGACTTCGGTAGCCCCATTAAAACCTTTCAGTTTGACATTGGCAGTGGTGATGAGGTCTGTTTGGTTCATGGCTTGAACGGTTTGAAGGAAAAGTACATCAGCTGTACTTTCCGCATCAATAAGCATTGTGTGGAGGACGAGGTGTTCGACCTTAATCATAATGACTAAAGGGTCAGAATGGGGGAAATGAACATGCGATGTATCACAGTCGATAAAAGAGATACCCTTGGGTCGGGGGTATTGACTCTATTCTGGCAGGAGGGCAGAAAGTTTTTCCTGGTAGGTAAGTTTACAGTATTCTTCGACACGCTTGCGTTTTCTTTTAGAACGGCCACTGTCAATATTGTTGACCTCGATAAGATGAAGTTCGTAGATGTGTACCTCGGCTGGACCGGCAGCAGGGGCTGGTTGAGGTTTAAGGTACGACCCGCCGAAGTAACTAGGGCCAGCGACATATTAATGTAGTCGGACCGCCTTGAGTTTATTTTAAGAGAACGCTGGAGAGCAAAGCATTTGTTGGTGTGGTGGCAGTTGCACTTATGGTTCTGGCAGTAAGGCTCACCCTGTTTGACTTAGATGGGGAAAGGGGTATGCCATATGGAGTCTGCCTGAATCTGTGGTAGAAGGGTGCTGATAGGAGTAGTAAGCTTGGGGAGGACCAGTTTCGGTCATTTTTTGCGAGCCTTGGTGGTAGTATTGTCAGTGTGAAGATGTTTCTGGCACTCAGTCTCCTGTGAGATGGGAGCAATCATGGGTATAAAAGTATAAGGTTGTTTTTGTTGAGGTTTGTTCTGATTGGCAGCTGAAGATTTCCCTTGTCAATTTGATTCGTAGAGGCGCTCAAGGTCGATATACCTATTAACTTTGGAGAATATCTCCTCGAGGGTTTGTGGTTTATGGAGTACAAGGCACTCTTTAACACGGCTATTATCCGATAGAGCGTTAGAATAGGCAAGCACGACATTCGCATAGTCGAGATTTTCTATGTTGCATGACTCGTCGAGAAACTGCTTGGTGAAGGCTTCGAGGGTTTAATTGGGGGATTTGCGGAAGTTGAAAAGGGCATCGACTCAGACCTCCCGATCTTTGTTAAAGGCGAATTGGCAATGAAAAGACTAAATAATTGCTCGAAGCTTCAAATCGAGCCACTGAGAAGGTTATGATACCATCTGAGGGGGCTGTCTGTGAGGCTGGTACAAAAATGTCGGCACAGCAGGTGGTCAGCCATAGAGTAAAGGCTTAAAGAATTTTGGAATTCAAGGATGTTAAATTTTGGGTCAATATTACAATATTTACTGATTTTGGGGGCGCAGAAATTTGTAGGCACCTCGATAGCGAGGAGGTTGGAGCAGAGGGGGTTGTTTAACTGACTTCAAGAGTTCACTGTGGGGCTCGCACTGACATGGATGGAAGTGTAGATTTTTTTGGTCAAGTTCCTGCTGTGCAAGATAGGCAGAATGAGGTAGGGATATTTATGGCCAAAGGGGATGAGGCCGAATGTTTGGCGTGTATTCAGCGCTGCACTCCCCGAGATGTCCTCGAGCAGGGTGGGCTTGGGATGCCTGGTAGTCCGAAGAGTGGAATCTGACGAATCTTTGGTGGGGTAAACACCAAGGTGTATCGATCCGGTGGGTAAAATGAGGGGGTGCCCTCAGCACTAAGATGAACCTGGGGCACGTCAGCTTGTGGGTGGGGCCCGAGGCGATCGTGGGTTGAAACACGAGAGGAGGTAGGTGCCTGAGAGTGCGGAGGGGCGTCTTGAGGCTGAAGTCGTTGCACCTCATGAACTGTATTTTGCAGATCGTCGAAGGCACGGTATTTTCTGTCTACATCGTCCAAATGGCATTGTCGTTTGGCTTCAAACTCTTGTCTTTGTTCTTCGCGCTCCTGGTGTAATTGGGTTCGATGTCGCTTCTCAGCCTGAGCGAATTACTAGGTAAGAAGGGCAAGCTGGGCGGCGACTCCATCAGCAGAGTTGCCGGCATGGGTAGAAGTTGAGTGGAGGATGGGGGCCATTGGAGGTGGCTGGTAGGAGTAGAATAGGGAAAAACAAGGGAAAAGGGCAAGGGAAAAATTGGTAGGGTAGGAAAGTACGGACAGTGCCAAATATAGATACCTAACTTCACGCGAGTTGAAGTTGACTCTTACACTATGAATCAAATATTCAACTAAAGGATTCAAGCATATAATCAATAGCCATAAGACTAAACTACTGACAATATACTTGCATGGAGGCCTAGAATGGGTCACTCTATAACCTCTGATGAGGATTTTTAAGAGTACCATTATAAATATTGAGCAGTCGAATGTTTTGAGGACTGGGTGAATACAGGGTATTCGAAGGTAATGTTACAAGGTATGTGGGGGGAGATTTTTTTAACTTCTTAATAGTTCTTCCTCCCTCCAATTTATAGAGCATAGGATGAGCTGAGTTACCATGGGGGGTCAAGTTACATCTGTATCCTCCGGGGACAATTGACTTGTACCCGGAGTCAGTTCTGATGCTACGGTTTATCGAGTTTGACACTGTAGTTTTTGGATCTGGCACCGCAGTTGTCGAGCGGTATGCTTTACTATTTTGTCTGGTGAGCTGGCTGCCTGACACATCTGCCTTTGAGCATGCGCAACCATAGTCAAAGTATTTTCGATGTTGATATTGGGTTCAGGAGCTATTCTTCTATCTTCGACTAAGGTACTTGGCTTTAATGCATCCCTCAAGTGTTTGAGGGTTTGATTACAGTCTTGTTGGGCTTCGAGTTTCAGGGTAGGCTTCGATGTAGCCTTCGAGTATTTGGTTGAGGCTAGAAGGCTGCGAGTAGGCTACTACATGAACAAGGTTGAATCAAATAAAATGGATAAGAAGGCAAGGGAGCATATCAATCTTATGTCCCACGCTGAAAGTCGAATGGAATGGCATGAAGCATGGTATCAAAAGTTGAAAGAGGGCCTTCAGAAGGAGAGAGAGAATTTTTCCAATGCACTTATGTCTGAGGCGTCGCGTTCAGAGATGCTAGCGGCTATTATTACCTATTTTGTAGAGAAAGTGAAAAGCCTCGAGTTAGATAGGGATATCTTGCACGACTGTTTATCGGATAAAGGATGTATTTGCAGAGCTAATATAGATCAAGGAAATTATATGTACTCCATGGAAACGAAGTTAGATTCTCAACCTGCTAAATTGGTAGAGCACGTCAAGATTATTTTAGCTGCTCGAGCTTAAGATTTTATGTATAATCGTCCTCCCATTGTAGGGGAAAGCGTAGCTGACCTCCCATCAGCAGAAAAGATTCCATTGTAGTGACTGTATTTGAACCTATAAAAGTATCAATTGCAGACATATTGAGAGATGAAAGTTATTTTTACCTTTACTTTATCTTATGTCTGGTATAGTTCTTTGATTGACAACTAGTATTACCTTTATTTTAATCGCAGAGTATGTATAAAGTCAATCAAAGTTAGTTTTACCTTTATTTTAATCGGTATAATTGCTGCAACCATATTGAGAGATGAAAGCTAGTTTTACCTTTGCTTTATCTTATTTCTGGTAGATTTATTTGATTGAAAATGAGTATTACATTTGTTTTAATTGCATAGTATGTATAGAGTTGATCAAAGCTAGTTTTACCTTTGCTTTAACCGGTATAATTGTCGCAGCCATATTGAGGATAAAAGCTAGTTTTACCTTTTTTTAATCTTATATCTGGTAGAGTTATTTGATTGAAAACTAGTATTACCTTTGTTTTTATTGCAGAGTACGTATAAAGTCAATCAAAGCTAATTTTATCTTTACTTTAACTGGTATAATTGTCGCTGCAATATTAAGAGATGAAAGTTAGTTTTACATTTGCTTTATCATATATTTGGTAGAGTTCTTTGATTGAAAACTAGTATTATATTTACTTTAATCACAGAGTAAATATAGAATGCGGTATGAAAGCTAGGGTTACCTTTGCTTTAGCCGGAATAGATGTCGATTGAAAACTAGTATTATTTATGCTTTATTTTATGTATTGTCTACGTAAGTAAAGAGTAATGTGGGAAAAAACTTAAAAGTTTTCATTGAATAAAATAGAATGTACATTGGATGGAGATGAAATCTCATTGCTAGAAATGGAAAGAATGAGAATTTTAAAATAGAGTAGTGAGGGACTTAACAATAGTACCATTTCAGTCGCTTAGTATTCCATGGAGTTAGGATTCGAATTCCTTGCTCCGTCATGAGGTAATATGATCCTAAGCCAATGTGGCCTATGATCAGGAATAGACCCTCTTAATTTTTTGCCAATTTCCCGGCATGTGGCTCTTTACTGTGTTAAAGGATTTCTCGGTGGATGAGATTGTCAATTTGGAAAGTACGGCTTTGGACTCTTCTGTTGTATGAACTGGCCAGTATATGGTGATATTGACCTAAGTTGGCGATAGCGCATTCTCTAGTTTTATCAATCCAATTCAAATTACAGGCCAATTCAAACTTATTTTTTTTGTCAGTAAGCTCATGATCTTTGACTGGATGATGATATTCTTTTGGAATGATGGCATTTGTGCCATAGGTGAGGAGGAATGGGGTACAGCCGGTGGATTAAAGTGGAGTAGTACGGTATGCCCATATGACATGAGGAAGTTCTTGTATCCAGTTTCCTTTTTCTGTGATTAGAGCCTTTTCTTGATTCTATTTACAATTGTTTTGTTGGATATTTTAGCTTGGCTATTGCCTTGAGGGTAGTATGGATTTGATGGTGAGTATATAATATTGTGTTTGTTGAGGAAAGCTACGACTTTCTCTCCAAGGAACTGTGGTCCGTTATCGATCCAAATCAGGTGGGGGCATCCGAAACGAGTGATGATATGCTCCCAGATAAAAAGATGACCTATTCTACTCTGGTTCGACTGAGTGGAACTGCTTCTACCCATTTCATAAAATAATCGGTAGCTATGAGTAAGTATCGCCTGTTACATAGAGTATTGGGGAATTCACCGACGATATCAAGTGCCTACCGCTTGAATGGCCAAAACACCTTGCTTGCAAGTTGTTTGAGCGCAGGGACGTTGATCATGTATCCATGTCCCTAATATGTTTCACATTTGTGTGAGTACTCTTCTGCATGCTTACGCATGCCTGGAAGCCACAAGTTCATGTAAATCTCTGAAAAATTTGTCTATTTTTTTCTTGGAGATGCACTTGAGGTAAGGCCCCCTGACTGAACGACAATATAGAAAACTATTTTGAACTACATAGCACTTAGAGTTCTCAATCATCTATTGGTGCTCTTTTGGATCTGTTGAAAGGGGCTTATCACATTCGCTCTCTGGGCCGAAGTAGGCAATAAAAGGCTTTTGCCAATCGTCGTCTTCCCCTTCATCTCCCCCAGTATTGATTGTACATACAAAATGTCTATCAATGTTGAGGTTGATATCAGTTCAATCTGTAGATATCTGGCTTCTGTACCTAAAATCTCAGTTATATAAGTCAAGAAATCGGCGTATCAGTTTTCACTTCAAGAAAGATAATCGAGAGTTGCTTTCGCAAACTTACTCATCCTATCTGCAATGAGGGCTGCATATTCGATCATCTTGCCATACTTCTTATATTGTTCAGAGTAATGGTGGGTGATGAGTAGAGAATCTGTATAGACTAAGAGCTCTGGAACACCAAGCTCAAGAGCAAGGATGAGTCCATGAATAAGAGCTTCGTACTCGGTGACATTGTTGGAAGCTTCAAAATCCAAGCGGATTGATTACTCGATTTTGTCGTTGGAAAGGGTAATTAGAAAATTTCCGATTCCTGACCCTCTGGGTCCTGCTGAACCATCTGTGAGAAGTCACCACCCTCTCCTTGTAATCCATTCAGCTCATTCATTAAATGTATTGAAGGGTGGATCTTTTGTAGATTCTTCAGCAAGGTCGGGATCGTGTTCCTCCCACTCAGGATCTTCCACTAGAAAATCCGCGAGAAAATTGGCAACGGCCCGACCTTTCTCTGAATGTCGTTGTTCAAATCTGATATTATGTTCTCCCAAACTGACTGACCATTGTTGCACTCTCCTTGATTTTTCTTTTTTGGTTAAGACTTTTTGGAGTGGGTAGTTTGTCATGACTTTAACAGAATGAGCCTGGAAGTAGTGCTTAAGTTTTTGTGAAGTATAAACAAGAGTTAGAAGGATTCTCTCGATTTTAGAATACCTCGTTTCCGCTGAAGTGAGGGTTTTACTGATGAAATAGACTGGCTTCTTAATTTTTCCTTCAAATTAAAAAAGAACAGAGCTGATAAAAGTATTTATAACTGCCAGGTAGATGATCAGTTCCTCATTATCTGCGGGGGTGCTCATGATGGAAGACCTCCCAAAATAGGTTTTGAGTTCTTGAAAAGCAACCTCGCACTCTATTGTCTATTAGATCTCTATATTGGGGTAAACTTTTCCTTATTTGGTACAACCACGGAGTAGTAGGAACAACCCATGACAACAATATGAAGATTTAGAAACAAATCGGCTGATAAGAGCCCGATAAGTTTTTATACGTCCCACGACAACAATCTTGTCGGTAAGTTTATGTACATCTTTCATCATCTTTAGAGATGGCATGTTGAGAAGAGCCCAAATTTGATCTAGATCGGCCTCATTTCCCTTCTTGCTGATGAGATGGTCGAGGAATCGGCCTGAATGTACTTTGAATTGATACTTATCAGGATTGAGTCGCATCCTATAAAATCGAAGAATGCTAAATATTATGTTAAGATCTGTGATGTGGTTGTGTGACTGTATGTTCTTGCATAAGAGATCATCGATGTAGACTTCCACAATTTTCTCAAGATATATTTTGAATAGTAGTCATCAACTGTTGATAAGTCGCGTCTATATTTTTGAGTTCGAAAGGCATGACTTTGTAGCAGTAAAGTCCTATTTCAGTGAAGAAAGTGGTCTTTTCTTGATTTTCTTCTAAGAGAGGAATCTGATTATATCCCGATGCAACATCCATCATTGATAATAGTTCGTGTCCTGCCGTAGAATCAAGAATTTGATGGATAATAGGAAGAGGGAAACTATCCTTTGGAGAGTATTTGTTTAGATTGGTGAAATCTACACAAACTTGAACCTTTCTATTCTTCTTTGGAACAGCGACGATGTTGGATATCCAATCTGGATACTTGGCTTCTCGAATGAATCCCACTTTGATCAATTTCTCAATCTTAATGTTGACTTCATCTTGAAGATGAGGTAAGAGACGTCGTTGTTACTATTTGACCGCAGTGGTGTTAATATTGATGGCTAATTTATGACATGCCTTGGTCAGATCGACCCCAGGCATCTCTTCATAAGTACACCCAAAGACCTCTCGATTCATTCATAAGAATTGAATGAGGGTGTCCTTATCATGCTGGACCAGCTTGGAACCAATAAAAGTACATCTTTTAGGTTCATCAATATTGATATATTTTGTAGGCTATTCTGAGGAACGCTGATCATCAAGGTGATCAGCATTTTGTAATTACTATACAGGGAATCTATCTTAGGTATCTAGAATGGCAGAGACGGTATTCTCGCAAGCTCAAGAAAGCTTTTGAGCACCTTTGATTTCATAGATGCCATCATTATGTTTGAAGCAGAGTGCTTAATGATAGGTGGAAGAGATTGCTTCCATGTTGGGAATCCAGTAGCGGCCCATAATCCCAAAATAATAAAATTTAGTGTTGATGATGTAGAAGACGATGTCAATGGTTGCTAGTCCAGCGGTGATAGGTAAGATGATCTTGCCTACTCACTCTTCTTTTGAACCATTAAATCCATTAATATCGGTGTCTCTCGGAATGACTTGATCGGCCAATCCCATCTGGTCGATTGTACTTTGAAAAAGAAACTCAATACCGCTTCCAGTATCGATCATCATTATATGTATGACAAACTTCTTTATCAATGTCAGAATCTTCGAATGAGATCCCAAGTCAGTTATTTCTCAACTCAGGTAGAAGCTTGGGTTCTTTATCTTAAGGTGTGAGATCGCAACATTCTGATAGCCTCCTGTATTTGAATCTATAAGAGTTATTGATCTGATGGATTTCGATCATATTGTTATGGTACATCTGGTAGAGATGTTTCTCCTCAAATTTATCTTTGACCTGGACTACTTCAAGCTGCTTCTTATAGCTGCCATCTTTGTAGGCCGATAATGTATTCATACATTCTTCCTTCCTTGAAAATGAATTCTAGCAACCTCTGTAAACCATAGCAGCTATCAGTAGAATAATGATTTACCTTATGATGCATTTAGTACAGGCGGCTTTCGATTGGCTCCAATGGTTGAGATGAATGGTATAGCTTAACATTGGATAGGAGTTGAAAAATATCTGAGATTCGGATATTCATCTTAGGGAGGACCAGTTTGGGTAGTGAACTGCCTTTCCAAGAGTTGCCCGTGTTGCCTTTGGAGCACTTTTTATCACCCTAATCTTCCTTTGGTTCAGTGTTTTGATCTATGGGTGGACCTTTAGTGGTTAGGACAGATTTAGTTGATTTATGGCGTTCGGACATCATTATTTCTATGTCAACATAACCATTGACCTTGGTGATCATATCCTCCAAGGTCGCAGGTTTATTACGTAAGAGGTGTTCTTTGGCCTTACCATCGAGCTAGAGCGCGTTGGTAAAAGCTGTAACAACAGTTTTTGAATCGAGGTTATCTACTTTTTGTGCGAGCTCTAAAAAACTTCTTTGCAAAAGCCTCGAGCTTCTCTCCTTGTGATTGTTTCAGACTAATAAGGGAATATAAATTCTTTTCTTTGTCTCTGTTATGAGCATACGTCTTGATAAATTGTTTCTGCAGCTGATCGAATGTGAGTATGGAATCTTCGGATAAAGAGTGGAACCACCGGAGTGGTTCATCCTATAGAATTATTGTAAATAGATGGCAGAGGATGTTGTAGAGATTGGAGTACAATCCCAATGAATCATGGTATTGTCGAATGTGCTCCTTTGGATCGGATCCCTTATATTTACAAATTTTTGAAGTATGAAAACCTTTCGGTACTTCCATATCGAATAGCTCTTTGGCAATCGAACTTTCCTGTATCTTAATAAGGTCGTCTATAGTACCTAGAACTTGTGCTTCAATTAACTCCTTGATGCACTGATCTATATGCTTTTGTGTGACATATTAACGTCTCGCATGAGTGGCTTGGAAAAGTAGTTGAGGATTATGAGTACCGGTGCCTTCACTTAAACGATCATATCTTGGAATTCGATGTTGAGGTCATTGTTCCTCTTCCTGACATCTAGAAATTCGGTGACCTCTACTAATCTTAAATTGAACTTCACCACCCAAATGAATGGAGGGTTAAGATTTGTGCTGAATGTTTTTGGAAATGGCTTTGATGGTGGCTCCTCGAGGTCCTAATCTTTCCTACGCAAAAACTCAGGAGGTATCTGGTACTTGATCACAATCTCTGGTGTGAGGAGCCTATTGTACATCCTGCAAAGCCTGTAATACAATCTGCATGGTTGTCATCTGGTCTTCATGTCGTTTAAACGATATTAAACGAGCTTGCGGAGCTCTTGGTCAAGAGTTAACAGACGTTCAAGCTCATTACGTATCTTTATTTCAGCATGGAGGTTTTCCCATAATTATGTAAGCTGTTCCAGCTCAACTGAAAGATAGAGCTAAATTTTGGTTGTTGGTCGTCTGGAATTAACCATGATTGGAGGTTGATAGTAGAATGAATGTATGCCTTAGGATATCATGAAAATGTCTTCTTTCCCACAGACGGTGCCAAATATAATGGCTTAATTCTATAAGCTCGAAATGGCTTGAAATTAGCTCTTACACCAATGTACCTATGATAAAAACTAATGCAAAGCAAGAAATAACACAGGTGATTTAGCGTGGAAAACCTTTGAATAGGTAAAAAAACCACGACCTCGTGTTGAGGGTTTTAGTAACAATAACTTTTATTACTTGAGGCTGATATCTTATTAGAAGTGATCTCTCAAACTATAAATACTTGGTTTTATAAATAATAAATTTGGTGATTAAGAATCTTGAAAAATCTGGTTTTCTTGGTAATTTCTCGTATATTTTCCTGTTCCTTGTCTCTTCTGGAACCTTTTCCTTTTATAGGCCTTAGCCTTGCCCGCAATTTGCTATCATGTTGAAGCACGCTCTATGAACAATGAGGTAAGTGGTTGTTGACTGAGCAACTATTGAGTTCGTGAGAGACAGGTATCTTTGACTTGTTCATGTTTTTCTGTTGTGCTCGACCCACGCTTTTCATCAGTTCGTGGTGTAGGTGTCAATACTGACTTTTTATGCCACGTGTAAAATGTGTGAGCCTAGTATGGAGGTAGTTCGAATTGAAGGTAGTTCCAATTAGGTTAGGTCGAAGGGTAGGCCCTTCTAATAGCAGCTGTGGAGATGTGACAAGCAGGCAGGTTTATATTCGCCCAAAAATTCTAAAACTTTTTGGAGAAGTTGTCAATATATGATGATATTTTATGGATTTCTTTTCAGATTTTTATACTTCTGCACATTCAAGCGACGAATGAATGTTTCCAAAAAGGCTTTCAGCGTCCATGACATTAATAATGTTATTCAATTGGATGCTTAGGTTAACTCCATAATCTTGAACAAAGCACCTCTGAAATACAAAGATCCTGGAATGCCAACAATTTCTTGCCACATAAGGGCAAACTGGATAGGGAAAGCCTTGCTTGATTTAGGTGTCAGTGTTAACCTATTTCCTTACTCGGTATTAGAGAAGTTAGGTTTAGAGGGACTCAGACCCATAAATTGAACCTTATAACTAGTTGATAGGTCCATTCGAGTTCCTAGAGGTAATATGATAGATGTGCTTATCCAAATCGATGACTTCTTTTATCCCATGGACTTTGTGGTCCTTGACAAAAATCTAGTAGAATGTCCTCAAAATGAAATACCATTGATCCTTGGCCGACCCTTCTTGGCCACCGATAATGCATTGATCAACTGTCGTAGTGGAGCTATAAAGTTTACTTATGGGAATAAGACTATTGATTTGAATATCTTCAATGCAACTTATACTCCGTTTGAAGATGAGCCCGATGAGTGTACTATGCTTGGTACTGTTGTAAACAGTATATTTCACAGATCAAATCCTAGGTATCTATTAGAAGCTTACCTTATACACTTTGGTGAGGATTTTGATGTTGATGACCTCATCAATGAGGTCAATGTCCTATTAGATTTTGTCCCCGTTTTAAATATCACTGATGTGGTTGAAATGCTAAAAGTCAAAGATCTAGTTCCCAAAGCATAAGAAGTACCCACTAAGTTAGAGCTTCAACCTCTCCCTGAAAATCTCAAATATGTTTATCTAGGCCCTAATAAGACTCTTCCTGCCATCTTTGCATCTGACCTAGAGCCTGAGAATGAAGAGAAATTAATGTGCGTATTAAAGGGAAACAAAAAAGCTCTTGGATGGAGCATCCCAGATATTAAGTGTATTAGTCCTTCTGTATGCATGCATAAAATCAATCTTGAGGATAATACAAAGAAGTCTCAAGAAGGGTAATGAAGGCTTAACCCGACTATGGCCGAGGTTGTGAGAAAGGAAATTCTAAAATTGCTTGATGCTGGGATTATTTATCCCATTTCTGATCTCAAGAAGGGTAATGATCCATATTCATGTTGTTCCTAAGTAGTCAGGAATTACTGTTGTGAAGAATGATTACAATGATCTTGTCCCCAACCGCATGACCACGAGGTGGCAAGTGTGTATAGACTATAAAAAGCTCAATTAGGTCACTCAAAAAGGCCTCTTTCCCTTGCCATTCATGGACCAAATGCTTGAACGTCTTGCCGGTCATGAATATTATTGTTTTCTTGATGGGCATTATGGGTACAATCAAATACCCATCGCTCCTAAAGATCAAGAGAAAACCACGTTCACCTGTCCTTTTGGTAATTTTTCCTATCGTCACATGCCCTTTGGGTTATGCAACGCTCCTGCTATATTTCAAAGATGCATGTTAAGCATATTCTCTGATATGGTTGAGCATTTTATCAAGGCCTTCATGGATGACTTTTCACTCTTTGGTGATTCATTTGATCAATGTCATTACCTATTCGTGATTTGAGATTAAAAAAGGTGTCAAGAATGTTGTAGCTGACCACCCTTCTCGGTTGGACAATGATTCTCCAGATCAGTCATTACCTATTCGTGAGTAAATTCTCAATGAGAAACTTATGTGTTTATTTGCTCAATGCCTTCTGCATCATGGTTTGTGGATATTGCAAATTATCTTACCTACAGGGAAACTTCCTAGTTTTTGGACCAAGCCCGATAAAAGTAAATTCCTTAGTGAGGTCTAATGTTTTTTCTTGGACGGTCCATACTTATTCAAGTGTTTCTCTAATCAAATTATTCGCCGATGTGTCCTAGATTCTGAACATAGCAAAATCGTTGATTTAGTTATAAGAAGACCTCTACAAAAATTTTGCAATGTGGTTTTCATTGGCCAACCTTATTTCGTGATGCTCACGAATTTTGCAAGGCTTGTGATAGATGCAGAGAATAGGAGCCTTGTCTCGTTAAAATATGATTCCCCTAAACCCTATTTTGATTATTGAACCCTTCGACGTTTGGGGCATCAACTTCATGGGGACATTTACAGCATCATCAAGGTACACATACATCTTGTTTGTAGTTGACTATATAACTAAGTGGGTAGAGGCCATTCCTGCAAAAACCAACGATAGTTCAGTTGTTGTCAAGTTTCTTAAAGACTACATTTTCTTCCATTTTGAACGCCGAGAACGATCATTAGTGATGGAGGGTCGTATTTCAAAAGTAAAATGTTTGTGAACTTAATGAAAAAATATGGAGTAACACATAAAGTAGCTATACCTTACCATTCATAAACTAGTGGGCAGGTGGAGGTTTCCAATAGAGAAATTAAAAATATTCCCCAAAAGACGGTAAACATAAATCACAAAGATTGGTCAACTCGATTAACTGATGCTATTTGGGCTTACTGTACAGATTTCAAGACACCTATTGGAATATCTTCATACCGATTAGTCTGCAGAAAAGCATGTCACCTCCCTGTTGAATTGGAACACCACACCTATTTAGGCAATAAAAGCATTAAATTTTGATGTTGGGAAAGTCGGCTCACATCGTAAGCTTCAACTTAATGAGTTAGAAGAACTTTGAAATGATGTATATCAATCAGCAAAGACTTATAAGGAATGCATGAAAGCATTTTATGAAAAAAAATATTTGCAAAAATCTTTAGAACCAAATCAAAAAGTCTTGTTGTACTCTTCTAGGTTACATTTGTTTCCTAGTAATCTTTAATTTTGATAGACAGACCATCTCATTAATATAACAGTTTATCCACATGGTGCGGTTGAAGTAACGGAACCTAACACTGGCAAAACATATAAAGTAAACGTGTAATGGCATATTTTCCAGAAGGATAATTTTCGCCAATACTTTTTGTAAAGAATGTGCAATAATAACCTAAACAAGCAAGATTTTACGTGGAAAACTCAGTAAAGGCTGAGAAAAACCATAAACGCAAGGAGGGTTTTGATGTAAAATCTAATATGTTATAAGTTATTATAAGTTTTTGAGTGACTGTAGGGTAAGGAAGTAAAAGAAGTAGGGTTGCGGATCTGAATAATCTATTCTCTGCCTGTATTTATAGCAAATATAGGCAGTTTACAAAAAGAAAGAAACAATCTTCTATTTCGGGGGGAGTGGGCAAACTTCACGGATTTCTAGCAGCTCTTTCTTGACCAGGCATAACGGCAACTTTTAGTAGGTCGAAGACTTATGCTAACTTCTCGACTGTTGTCTGCCTTCAACTATGCTATGCCAGCTTATCCTTGCCGAATCTGGGAAATATGCTACTTCAATCGCCTCATTCTCGATAGAAGTACTTGTGGTTTTGTCTAGATGAAGTTAGAATTCGAAAAGGTTGTCGATGTCTTTAAAAGTCTTTCTGTTGTCATTTCCAAGGTTAAAGTGAAGTGAACCTGGTCATTTCTTTCTCGACCTGGAAAATTCAAGTAGGGTATAAATAGACAGTGTTAAGAAGGATTTGGTGGTAGTAGATTGTAAGGATGCCACCCCAAGTGTAGCGTAGCGAGTTACCTGAGGATGAAGATAGTGTTTGTGAAGACCAAGCTGAGGTAAGATGTTTTGCCAAGTATTCTCCTTTCGGTCTTAACAATTGATGTTATCAAGGTGGGGAGAGTTGGAGGAGGTAAAGTCAAAGTGTGTATTCACGTGGGGTATCTGTTTGGGTTGGTTTCAACTGCTATTGATGAAGGTATGGAAGCTGACAACAGTATTGGGGATGGGGGTACTATTCATGTTGAAGAAGATGATGTGAAAGTTGGTTGGGCATCCGGGGATCTTATCGAACGGAGGGGGCTTCTTGTAATTTTCATCTTCCTGTTATCCACAGAGGCAACTCTGCTTAGAGGTTCCCTGACCTAAAAATCATTGAGCTTCTTATGATATCATTGCCCCTACTTCCAGAGATAATGTCAGAAGATGGTAAAAATAAATAATAATGTCAGATCTTGGGAAAAATATGCACAGAGCAACTAGTCATTGAGGTTGAATGCAAAGAGAGCAGTTTAATTGGATGTAATGCAAATGAAGGAAGTAGTTATCGAATGTAATATGTAACAGTTATTTCAATGAATAAAGTTTTTTGTTTTGACTTCCCCTTTTTTTTGTCTAGTATATATTTGTTTTTATTAATATGTAAGTGATCGAACTATAGTTGACCGAGTGGTTAAAACAACTTAAAGTATAGTTGACTGAGTAGGGCTAGGAATGGATTTCAAGGTTGATTGATTTGACTGTTGAAAATATAAAGTTCCAAGGTGAAATAAATGTTTGTTGTGTTGGCTTTGACTTTGGAGAACTATAAGTATCCCCTGGATATTTTAAATTGAGAGTCGTGTATTGAAAAAATGGTGAAGACAAGGTCTCAAGTTTGGAATAAGGTGTTCATCCACGTCAAAGTTAAGTATTGGGAATTATATAGTCGGTATTTTGGTAATCGGAATGCTAACATTCACTTGGAAGATCTTGTTGAGCCAGATTATGAAGGGATGAGAAAGGCAGAGATGAAGGATGTTAAAGAAGATTTCCAGTTTTGCTATCAACTATAATTCTAGAGTCCTCCTGAACGTGTAAGTTACATGTATACTTATGCGAAGATGTTGATTCAGAAAGAAGATGTTGCTGCAGTTAGGAGTTTGTGAATTGAATTTGTAGAAGTAGTAAATATAATGGTCGAATTATGTTTGAAAATGAAATGATAATAGAATTCAATGTCAGAATATAGTTGTCGATGTTTTGTCATCGAATATATTTTATAACTAGTAAAATTGTGGAATGCAGTAATGTGTTGCTCGTTGTATTTGTAATGTCGAATAAATTTTTAAAAATTGATCAGATTGATGAAAATTTGCTGTAGATATAGGGATTTGTAAATAAGGTAAAAATATGTGGAGGTAGTGAGAGGATTAAACATGGCAAGGTGTGGTCCTGTAGGTAAAATCTTGAAGTATAAGGAAGATAATGTACAACACCTTTGTAACAAGATAGGTTGTGCTTTTTTGAGTATGAATATGTCAGAAGAAATTCTTTGAGATATGGAAGGATTAGAGCAACAATGTAGGGGTTTGTTGGTTTTGAGAAGGCGAAGAGTCAAAGACTTCGAGAAAAGATGTTTAGGGCATTATGCTCTATTACTCGAACGGTCGTGAAGCGGTGCAATGAATAGTCATGTGGGGTCTATAAATAGCTTGGACGTGGGCGACTGTTCACATTTTATAAACTCTGAAAAAACTCTCTCAAGTGTAAATTATTTGTACTTGTCATTGGATTCGTTGTCAATAATTGGGAAGGAGGAGATCAGTGTTTTGATTGAGAGAGTAAAGCGGGCAAAACAAAGGGATACTGAAGCAGCGTAAATACAAGGTTAGTAACTGTGTTGATTTTGAATGTTTCTTGATTCTTTGATTGAATATATTGGTAGCTGTAGGCATGTGTAGTGTATTGCTAAAAGAAATTTGTTTAAGGTTAAATGGATTGGAAGTTATTTGAGATTCGACTGTGTTAGGGTTTGGATGATAAAGGTTGAATGGTGATCGTTAAATGGTGTTCATTCAAAGGCAATATAGTCATAACGGTTTATAAAGGTGTTTAGCTGATAGAGATGTGATGAATTGGTGTTAAGGAGTGGATAAAGGGATTGGTTGGTGTCACGGCGAGTACGGCGCGACTGTAGGGAATTTGTTTAGATTTTAACGATATTGTCAAAAATGATGTTTGTTAGTTTTGATTTGACCGGATTTTACGCTGGAGAAGGTGATATTCCATAATTTTTTGAAGTGTTATGGTTTTGGCGGGAAACAGACAAAATTTACTTTATGAACTCTTAAGATTCCTGAATATCGACATAAATGGTAATTAGTAAAGTTATCAATGCTTTTAGGACTTAAGGAATTAATAGTTAAATTGTATCGAGAACTGACTGTAGTAAGTGTAACTGACAGCAATGATAGTAGCAGATAGTAATGTAAGAATAATATGTTGGAGGTTAAACTCGACAACTTATGCGAATATGAACATATGAACATATATATGTATCAGATATGATAGATACTAATTGTTGTAAAAAAAATGGAATCTGATTTTCAGGTTCTTAAAAATGGCTGAACCAACTCAAATTGATGAAAAAGATATATACGAGAACCTTCAAGATGTAGAGCCCCTGATGATTGATGAAACTACCAGTACGTAACAGTTGGGAGGTAGATATAGGGTGGGGTCGAGTAGTACAGGCTTAGCTGGTGCGGATCATTTTAGGGTGGTACCGAGGATTGTCGATTTGTCTAATGAGGAGGCTACCGAGACAGATGTGGATTATGAGCCACAGGCTAGTAATTGAGAAGGTAGCGGGGGTAGGGAAGACGATGTAGAGGAGGGTGAGGAAGCTTGTTATGGACAGGGTCCGGAGACGAAAGAAATACTGAGTTTCAAGAAGAAGTACGATTTTCCTGGAGATATTAGGTTAAAGGAGTACCAATATGATATGATTGACTAGAAAGAAACCTTGGGTGGGATTCTCGTGCGTCAAGAACAAATTAAGAAAGGGTTAAAGCTTCCCCTTAAAGCTGACCAGAAGAAGTTGATAAACTTCTAGATGTGGCACCTGGTTAGTTCAATCCAAATGTATACGACCTATTTCGGGTATGTGGGGCGATAAATGGTCGACTTAAGTCAAGGAAGGAAGAGTTGATTATTGTAGATGATTTATGTGTGTAATATACACTTAAGATGAAACCAAAGAAAGTAGGTTATCGCTACTTGGTGAGATTTTTGAAAAGACCGTTATTCTATGATATGTTCTCAAAAAGAGGGCGATACAGCAATGAACGTTTATGCGAATCTGGAAACTATGAGTTCGATAAGAAAGACCCTAGGGAACCCTTAAAGAGAAAGACTTTTTAGTTAGGTTTGTAATTAGGTAACTTAAATGTCGATGTTTGAATTGTTAAATGTGATGTAAATTGTTTGTAACTGTATTTCCTTTATGTGCAGCTTTAAAGGAGGTCGATAGGAAGTCGGAAGTACAATAAGAATTGTACAAGGTCAGGAAGGGTTTCTTTGGTAGGATCGACAATCTTGTCATCGACCAAGATCATGTGAGTACCCTTTTTCACGATGCCGGGTTAAAGAGGTCGAGGGAAAAAGGTTTGGAAGTCCTTGTTATCGATGGTAAGATGTCTGTGAAGAACAAGAGGGCCAAAGAGTCTAGTCTGCCATTGAAAAATCTTTCCTTGGCTGGGTACACGACTAATACGGAGATTGACTCGATATTTGCTTAAACATTGGGAAAGAGTAAGAAGCAAAGTGCAGCGAGCCAAGTTGTTGCTCCTTTGCTTCCTCATAAGTTGAATACTCGATGGTCGACAATGTAGGTGGAGGTAAAGATTAATAATCCAGTTATTTTTCCGGATGGGTGTCATCCACAGGGTGCGACAAGTGTACTCCCGAAGAAGAAGGGGAGTGGAGAGTCGTCGAAGAACAAATTTGTCGAGGAATCTGAGATTGAAGTTCAAAGGACGATGGATACTTATATGTTAGGGACAAATATATTGCAGGCTAAAGTTGATGATTGTTTAGTTGAGCCTAAGAGCTGGATGACATTTCTCAGTGAGGGCCACCGCAGCATGTCGAAGGTGAGAATTTTTTTGCTTTACTTCAATTAAAGAAACTGGTATGTCATTCGAATACACAATTTATGAATGTAATACAGATCAAGAAGTTGTTGATGGAGGCAAAAGATCGTATTGTTGGTAGTAGTGACCTTGCAAATCAAGTGTTGGCATATAAAAACATTGAGAAAGATTTGACGATGGAGAAAGAAGCTCTGATCGAAGATAAGATAGGGCAAAATGCAACGCTGAATTTTTTTTTTGCAAAAGGTAAGATTGAATAAATGAGGAAGGATTACAATTGAGGGGAGGCTAAGCCAGACCCAAAGAAACCCAAAAAACAATTAAGCGAATCTAAAATAGCATACATTTGGTTCTTCAATCTTTGTCAAGAATTGTGGTTTCTCTTTGAAACTTTCCATATTTCCATCCATGAGAGAAAGCCCCCTCTTAGAGGCTTGAGAAGCTGAAAAGTTTGCCACTTTCCAACAATGAAAAAAACAAATCTTCTCAAATGTAGTCTTCATTTTATTCCATCTAGCTCTCTGAGGCCAAGGAAGTTGGTTCTTGATAAAGTCGGTGATAGCTTATTGAGAGTTCGATTCTATCCATATAGTTTTCCAATTATTTTGGGCGCAAAAGGTGAATACCTACAAGCTTGAAGCGCAAAAGGCGAAGGACGCTGCTCTTCGTGAAGTAAAGAAAACGTGGGAGAAGGAGAAAGATTAGGCTTTGGCGTTGCTTAGAAAGAATTTTGAGAAGGATGCAAGGGAGCAGATTGCCAATGCGCAAAAGGCGATGGAGTTGGAACATGGTAAGGTTCTGGATGAGGTTAGGGTTGAGTTGATAGCAGAGAAGTTAGATACTTGTAAGAAGGTGAAGGCCCACTATGTAGGGCAGTACGAGTTGCAGGAGGTGAGGAAGAATCATTATAAAGGGTTGGCCAAGTCTAGTGGTGGTGTTTTCGAGGATTCAGATGTAGACGATGATGTTCCGGAGACTCCCGAAGTTTTTAGTGGGACGGAAGTCGTCGATGATTGTGTGATGATGAAAGCTGATGGAATGCGTCCTGAGGAATTAATGGAAGTGTCTCCTCCTGAGGGGTTACCGAAGGTTGATGACACCATGTCTCCACCTGCAGTTTAAATAATTTGTGTAAACATTTTTTTTTTAAAGAGAAATGTATAAGTGGTCAATGGGACCTGAATAATTTTAATTATGCGATATTTTGAATGATGAATTTTTTTTTTCGAAGAAAGTTTTTTGAAAATTTGTGATGCATATATGTTGTAAATCATGCTTAGTGTTAAATTTGACATGAATGATATTTGTTGAATGTGATTATAACTCATAGCAGATAAGTAAGGAATACTTGTTGGCGTGATAAGTAAATGATGGCCATGAAATGGCAAGTAATGTGAACGATTACCAGATGTGTATCCTCAGTGGGATATCTGGATTTAGATTCAAAAAGAACAAAACAGTTATATTTTTTTTGATAAGTATGGTATGCGAAGTAGAGTATCCTGCGATTGGATAATGTTCGCATAAAATGGAAAGATAGTATGGATGCATACTTATAAGTATAGTGTGAGACTAAGTAAAGATAGTAAAGATAGTAAAGATGTTTGATTGTTGGATGCATACTTATCAAGTATGGATCGAGATCAAGTAAAGATATTAAAGATGATTATTGTCTGGTGCATACTTATCAAGTATGGATCGAGAACAAGTAAAGATAGAAAAGATGTAAGTGATAGTAAAAATTATTTTATTGGAATCGATGATAATTGTTACAGTTGTTATCAGTAAAAAAAATCAGTTGAACTGTGTTCCATGGATATTCAAGTTGGATTTCGTCTTCTGTCATTAGCCAGTAAGTCTCGTTATCTCCTTTGTCGCTGACAATGTAGGGCCCTTCCCAGTTTTCAAATAATTTGCTAGAATTCTTAGGTTGAGTACTATCTTGGATTCGTCAAATAACAAGGTCACCAATACCAAAATTTCTCTTTAAAACTTTTTTGTTGTAAGCTTTTATCAACGTGTCATGGTATCATCATATGTTTGTGATGGCTTTGTCACAGGTTTCTTCGATCCATTTTAGGTTACAGAGGAGACCTAATTCATTGTCTTCATCTGTGATTTTTCTTAGACCACTTGGTAGATCAAGGTCTGAGGGTATGACTGCTTCAGTGCCAAAGGCCATCATAAATGGAGTACAGCCTGTGGAAGTTTAAGGAGTAGTTCGGTATGCCTAGAGAATACTGAGTAGTTTGTCGACCCATCTACCTTTCTTTTTGACAAGGCGCTTGCGCAGACCTGATTTGATGCTTTTTTTTATGGCTTCAGCTTGTCCGTTGCCTTGAGGGTAGTATGGTGTGGAAGTTGATAGTTAAATTTTGTACTTATATAGGAAAGTGAGAACTTAAGCGCTAATAAATTGTTTATCGTTGACAGAGCATATCATTTGCGGGTAGCCGAACCTGGTTATTATGAGCTCCTAAAGGAACTTGATGACTTCATTTTCATCGGTATGACATAGAGGAACTGCTTCGGCCCATTTTGTGAAGTAGCCAGTGGCTACAAGGACGAACCTTCGGTTTCTCAATGTTAGATGGAAAGGTCCAATGATGTTGATTTCCCATCGTTTGAATGGTCAGAGGACATTGCTAATGTGCAAGTCAAGTGCTTGAATTTTGATGTCTTGAGCATGGATTTGGCATTTCAAGCATTTTTGTACAAAATCTTCACAGTCCTATCTCATCTTGGGCTAGTATATTCCTTGTGTGAAAGTCTGTCAGGCTAATGATCTTCCCGAAATGTGTGCGCCACAGATACCTTCGTGAAGTTCTTTTATTTTGACTTGAGCTTGGTTTTAAGATATGCATTAAAATTAGGGGTCCTCTTCTTGTGATATAATATAGGACGTTATCTTAAACTGTTAATCTGGGACATTTGGCCAAAAGTGAGCGGGCTTCTTCTTTGTTACTCGGGAGGATGTTAGAGTTGAGGTATGCATAGAATGATCTTCTCTAGTTGTCAGGGTCTTCATCTCCTGTAATAGTTATTTGTATTATTGGCTACATAATGAAGGCGTGAATGCTTGATGATTTCGATATCTAAAGATCAATTTTCACTGTTTCCCATTATTGGCGGCGATATAAGCTACTGCGTCAGCATGGCGATTTTCTTGTCGAGGTAAGTAGGAGATCGATGCTTGTCTAAATTTGTTCATTTTTTCTTTGACCAAGGCTGCATAATCGACCATTTATCCTACTGTGTAGAACATTTTACTGTAATGATTGGCCACGAGTAAAGAATCGACGTTAACTATCAATTCTTTCATGCCAAGTGTAGGTGCGAGATCGAGTCCATGGAGGATACCTTCATATTCAGTCTCATTGTTTATGGCATTGAAATTAAGTTTAATAGCTTTCTCGATGCGATGATTGGAAAGTATATCGAGGAAATTGCCAATTCCTGATCCTCGTGGTCCAGTTGATCCGCCTGTAAAGAGTCGTCATCCGGTACTTTGTGACCATGCATCTGGTTTGGCAATTGAGTCATTTGTGAAGATTTCTTCAAGTTCACCCCAACCAGAGTCTTCGACTGGAAAGTCTGCCAAGAAATCAGCAACTGCTTGTCCCTTGACAGATATCTAGGATTCTTCAAGATTTTTCTTTTTTGGAGAGTACCAGTTTTAGGGGATACTTAGTAATGATTATGATAGGATGAGTTTGGAAGTATGAACGAAGTTTTTTAAAGTTGTAGACCAAGGCGAGTAGTTGTTTTTCAGTTGTTGTATATCTTTTTCAGCAAGCATGAGGGTCTTGCTCATGAAGTAGATTAGTTTTTCAACTCCATCGTCTTTTCGAATAAGGGCAAAACTAATGGAGTCTTCAGTTGTGGATAAGTACATCGTCAGTGTTTCACCATCAACTAAAGTACTCATTATAGGAGGATGCCCCAAGTATTGTTTAAGATCTTGGAAGGCTAACTCACAGTCAGGAGTCCAAATGATCTCCTTGTACTGTTTCTTTAAAAGTGTAATGGGATTTCCATAAAGAATGAGGTAAAGAAGTTTGCATCGATCAGATGACTTGGAGATGAATCTGTGAAGAACAGCCAGCTTGCCTATAAATTTTTGGACATCTTTCTTTATTCCCGGAGATGGCATTGCGATGAGTGCCATAATTTGTACAGGATCGATTTTGATTCCTCTTTTGCTGACCAGGTGTCCCAGAAATTTTCCATATGCAACACCGAATTGGCATTTCTCCGGGTTGAGTTTCATCTAGTACTAGCGAAAAATATCAAAGATGGTATGGAGGTTGCTGAGATGATCTTTGAACATTTTACCCATATCATATCATCGATGTAGACTTCAATGATTTTACCTAGATGATCTTTAAACATTTTAGTGACAAGCCATTGGTAAGTAGCTCATGCATTCTTTAACCCAAAAGGCATCATTGTACAATAGTAGAGACCTCTTTTAGTAATAAAGGTTATCTTTTCATGATCGTCATCGGCGAGTGGAACTTGATTATAGTTGGAGGCTGCATCCATCATAGAAAGAAGCTCGTGACCTGCGGCGGAGTCGAGAAGTTATAGGATCAGTGGGAGAGGAAAACTATCTTTCGGCGTGAATTTGTTGGGTTTTGTGAAGTTAACACAAACCCTGATCTTCCCGTAATTCTTTGGGACTGCCACAATGTTAGAAAACCACTTTAGATATTTAGCTTCTCGAATAAATCCTACATGAAGCAGTTTATCAATTTCGGTTTCGCGAAGGTGGGGAGCTAAGTTCTGACATTTATGTATGACTACTTTGCTGTCTGGAAGGAGGTTTAGTCTGTGGTATGCGATTGATGGATCAATGTCAGGTATTTCTTGGAAAGTCCAAGCAAAGATATTAATATTTATCTTTTGTAGTGGGATCATGGTTTCTTTTTCATCGGTTGACAACTTGGAGCTGATGAAGGTGTGACGCTCGGGTCCATCGAGTTCAATGGATTCGACAATTTTGGTGTCATGTTGCTCGAATGTGGGGGGTGTTTCCTACTGTAGTTGCAATATTTTGAATAGTTTTGTTGTATGAGAGTTGGTGGTGGTATTCTCGCACATTTGTGCAACTGCTTAGCTTCATTTGATTTCATAGATGTCGTGATCTGTTGGAAATCTTAATGTTAAATGATACGTAGAAGGTATTGCTTTGATCGAATGTAACCAACTACGTCCCAAAATTCCCAAATACTTAGACTTAGCATCGATGACGAGGAATTTAACGAATATGATTTCTGATCCTATCTGAACTGGCAAAGTAACTTCTCTTGTGGCTAATTCTTTCGAACCGTTGAAGTTGGTGATTGTTGTTGCTGAAGCTTTCACGGAATCTCTAAGTTCTAGAACTTCAATTGCCCTTCTGAATAAAACATATGTGGTGCTTCCTGTGTCGACGAAAAGCGTGTACAAATAGTCTTGTCTGACTTTAAGTATAATAACTAGAGGGTCATCATGAGGATATTTCACATGGCTGGTATCACAGTCCTCGAAGGTAATATGGTATAGACGTTTTGACTTGCTCGATCTAGGAAAAAGTTTTGCTGATTTATCTGAGGAGGCCATTTTGTAACATGATGTAATTCGATCTCCTTGTTTCCTTTTCTTTCCTTTTTCAATCTCAATCATATAAAGGTGGCGATCTTGTCCTTGGCCCTGATTTTGTTTGATGTCTTTGTTTATTGTTTCATCCTCTAGAAACTTTTGGATGTCGACGACATAATTATGAAGCCTTCCTGCTAATAGGATGCAATAAAAATTTTAAATGAGAGAGTAGCAATTGTTAGTTTCATGACTATACACATTGTGATACTGACATGGAGGTTTGTTGGGGATGCCGAGAATTGTTTGCGGTACTCAATAACACTCATCTCCCTTTATCGTTGGTAAGATAGCGGAGAGAGTCGTTATTATTGGGGGTAGAACTGGGACAAGTCTGCTGGGTCTCCCATCCTTTTTCTCGGGTCTCTTATTATTGTCGGCGTTTCTGCTGTGTTGTTCAGGTGCTTCAGTAGTGCTCAACTTTTGGGGTGGAGAAGAAGCTGCTTCCTGAGAATGGATGGCAGAGGAGCTTTTTATTTTATCTTTCTTGGATCGTTCAAGTTCAATGTAGATATTAACTACATCAATCATTTTTGTCACCGTTGTGGGATTGTGCAAAGTTAGTTCTTCCCGAACCTTAGAGTCGATGTGTAGGGCTGAGGTGAAGGCTGGAACGACAATTTTGGGATCTAAGTTTCCAATTTTCTGAGTTTTCTGTAAGAAATGCATGTAAAACCTTGCCAAGTTTTCTTTTGCGCCCTACTCAAAGAAGAACAAGGAATCCATAGTAATCTTTCGCTCTTTAGCGTAAGCATAATTGGACTCGAATAAACGTTGCAATTGGCTGAATGTGGTGATGGAGCCTTCTTGGATTGTATGGAACCATCTTAGAGGTTTTTCTTTCAAGCACATGTTAAATAGCTTGTATAGTATGTGGTCGATTTTAGAATACAATCTTACTGTGGCATTGAAATGTTATACATGGGTAAGTGGGTCAGTGAGGCCTGCATATTGAATGAATATTAGCATATGGAAATTATCTGGAATGGGCATGACTTTTAGGTGAGGGAAGATGGGGTTTATCTTGATTCTGTCAAGTGCAGACCTTCGGCTTAGGATATCAGAGTGTATGACCTGGATCCTGTTGTTTAGATCGTCTAGGGTGACGAACTGTGGAGGAGGAATTGGTAAGGTTGTAACTTGCGGATCAAAATCTCTCTGTCCTTCTGGTCCCAATCGATCCCTGATTGGTCTTCATTCTGGTGGTGGGGGAGCTTCATAACGCGCGCATTAACTTTCTTGAGTTGTCGATGTCGAGGATGTTAAGCCAAAATACCAAGAAGCCCTGTCTGGATTTCTGGATCTAGATCGAGAAGTCTGTAATCCGTCTTCTCTAGGTTAATTATCTCTTTAAGTTGCACTTGACCAATGATCACTTTAGGATTGTGGTGGTGACAGTTGATGGCTAGTGAGTCGATCTTGGGTTCTCCATAATCTCTTCATCTCCTTCTGATGTGTTTGACTCTGTTGGTCCAAAGCTTTCCTTTTTTTCATTTTTTTCCACTTGAAGAGCTTAAGAATGAATGCGCTGATCTTCCAATCCTTTAGCTTTTTCTGATTCTATCTGTTTCTGAAGTTTGATCACTGCGCTGTGCAGATCGCCTATTCCTGGTATTGGATTGATCTCATGATCTCTTACTGTGCTGGAATGGCTTCGGAGATTCTTATTTGATATCGGATTCTTTTTTATCTAGGATGGTAAAGAAAAGTATGGTATTTCCCACAGACAGGCCAATTGTAATGGCTTGTTTTCCAGAAGGATAATCTTTGCCAATTCTTTTTATAAAGAAGGTACAATAATAACCTAAACAAGCAAGATTTTACGTGGAAAACTTAGTAAAGGCTGAGAAAAACCATATCCTCGAGGAGGGTTTTAATGTAAAATCTAATATTCTGCTAGTTATTACAAGTTTTTGAGTGACTGTAGGGTAAGGAAGTAAATGTAGTAGGGCTGAGTGACTGTATTTATAGTAGATACAAACAGTTTTTAAAAAGAAAGAAATAATCTCCTATTTCGGGGGGAGTGGGCAAACTTTACGGATCTCTAACAAAACTTTCTTGACCAGGCACAATGGCTACTTTTAGTAGGTCGAGGACTTATGGTAACTTCTCGAATGTTATCTATCTTCGACTATGCTATGTCGGCTTATCCTTGCCAAATATGTGAAAGATGCAACTACAGAACGGTCAACGGCTTAAGCCATATTATGAGCATTTTAGCTTCATCAATGAAGACTTGAAGCTCCTAGACCCAGTCTATGAAGAGTGACATCCATATCTTTTTCACTTAACTTTAACTCAGTTTGGGGCTTCTCGTTTCGTCTAGCTGAAGACAATAAATTTAGTGTTATCTAAGAGGCAACCCATGTTATATCAGGAACTATATTCTGATTTTCTTTTTCCCTTCTTTTAAGAAAATCATTGGGGTAATGTTTCTTTCTAGTTTGGGGGTGGGGAAAAATTATTCATATTTTTCACTCTTTTTAGAGAAAAGATAGATTATTATGATAATTTACGAGACTTTTTAGCAAGTTTATGTAAGCTTAGAAATATTTGGTTATGGTCTAAATATGTTGATCGTAAAAACTGTAAAATTTAAATTTTTATCAAATATATGCTTAGAAAATTTTGGAACACTATCTTAAGCTAGATGTACTACCCTTTAATTAGAAGAAATTTCATGCTAACAGAGATTTCCTGAAACAAATATACTTCACGGTAGTGTTGTATTTGCAACTTTTGCTAGAATTTTGACCAATCAAAGGGAATCTAGTATTTGCGGTCGGAATGATCAACTACAAGGGAAACAACTGCCTAAGAATAAGTTTAATCCTGAAGTAATATAATAAGGATTTCTGTAAGCCAAAATAGCTCTAAAAACTTTCACGACGCAAGGCATATTCACATAATTAGAACTGAAAGAGGAAAAATTATCATAAATCTCGAGTTTAGCCATGAACTATGTGAAAGGAGCAAGGAAAAATGTCTACATGTGAGAATCCAGAGCCTAGGTCACGAAGGGGTACCAAACCTCGGCAACATAAGCCAACAGGCTGGGATTGTCGACCAAAGACTCATATTACGAAGGCTTCACTAAGGAAACAAGTACCAAAATAAAAAGGCTTATAGTTATTCTCCAAAATCAATAACATGGTTTGAATTGACTATGGCACTTGTCAAACTGATTATTGGATTTGTTTCACGAAATACAAAATAACTGGATATTGACTCAAGGTCCCCTAAATAAAGTTGTAAGTGCAATAACTATTTTCACAACACTTGAGGACATTAAAAAAATATGTGAAATCCTATTTAATTATTGGGTAGTATCTCTAATTTTGGATAATTTTCTAAGATCTCTAGTTATATATATGTAAAAGAATTAAATTTTAAGGGGTTCACCTTCTTAATGCTTTTACTATTATCAGATATCGATAAGTTCGCTGAAATGACCTAATAAATATCTAAACTACTAGAATACCCTTATTGACTTTTGTGGGTACAGTCACAACAAACCCTCACGAGAAAAAACTCGTCCTATATGGGTAACATATATTTTAACGGCTTGTTGCATATGCTAAATGCAATCGTCTTAACCACGAAAATGTTTCATTTATATTCATTTTCTTTACTCGAGGACTAGCAAACTTTAAGTTTGGGGGTGTTTGATAGGCATGTAAAAATGCCTATTTTACCCTACTTATTTAAGTGTTTTAGACTTCATTTTATTGCTAAAAAGATTAATTATTAAGTAAATATTATTTCAGCTTAAGTTAGATAAGAGTGTACAAAAAGCTAAATTTGAGTGCTAAAGCTACAATTATTGGAGAAGACCACTTATCTAAGCTATACTCAGAGCATCTCCAATAGAAAACAAATCTCAAGATCAAATCAAGAGAATATTTGACATATTAAGGATATTTTATTATGACTAGGAAGATTTTATTGAGTATAATAACTATTTTACTGAGAATAGAATCTTCAAGAAAATAGCAGCTGTGGAGATGTGATAAGCAGGCAAGGTTATATTAGCCCAAAAATTCTGAAACTTTTTGGAGAAGTTACCAATATGTGAAGATATTTTATGAATTTTTTTCAGATTTTTATACTAAGTATATATTTCTGAATAAATTCTAAAATTTGATTATATTTTATTTGGCAAAAATACTTTCTTACTAAATATGTAACCCTCTCCTTCATCTATTAAAGGAGAGGTCTTGACTATGAATGATCATCTAATTTTGAGGGCTTGAGAGCATTGCTTAGAGTGCAAAGAGATTAAAATTCTTGGAGTATCTTGTAACCACGGAGCAATTGACCTTTTATAAGTTTTATTTGATCAATAAAGTGTTTTTTTTTCATTATCATCATGTCTTTCGTTTTACTAGTATGTTATATTTTAGGATTCATGTCTAGCTAAACCATTCTCTAGGGGAGGGGATGAAGTTGTATTCATCATATATTTAATGTGATCAACTAAAAGTAAATTTCTCATTTTGTTTTAACGTCAACCATCTTTATGTTAACAATTTTATTATTGGTTCATGATCAAATTGATATGAAACAAGTTTTATGAATGTTAATGTAGTTGATTTTAGTTATACAATTATTATTAACATCGGATTGTGAATCAAAGATTAACGGAATGTATTTAGCTTGCTTTAACGTTTTGTATTGTCACAAATGATTTCCCATCTAATGTATTTTGATAAATTTGCTTCTTAAGATATGGAAAATAGACATTTGGTCAAAATCCTTCTTTCTTCCAAGAACAATTTATGCTTATATTTATGTTGAGTATATTTACGGTGAATCCCCATTCTCCCTAGTCTTTAATCTATTTGTAACCCAAAAATCTCTTAAAAAAATTTAGTTCTTTTTAGTTTAGTAGTTTGATTTGAAAACATTATCTAACGATTGTTTGGCCTAGTGAATAACAAAACCCAAAACCTATATTAACAAAACCCAAATTGATACAGATTTATCATATATCAAACTAACTGATTCCCTCTTCTTCTGAAGGGTAACAAATATATACTCGTAAATCAACAATAAGGCTAATGGATGAGGTCAAATATTTAATAAATAGGCCTAGTACTTCTGGTCGAGTAGAAGAGACTAGGAGAGACGTGGAGGAGTTGTAGATATCAGATACTACCCCTCTAGCTATCTTTAAGCCCAATTTTAAAGCTTTGAGATGAAGGCAGAGACGAGCTCGAGTGGTTTGAGAAAGCGATGAGGAAGAGGGTGAGGACGAAGTAGGTGAGGATAACAAAGTAATTAACGAGGAAGATGGTAAGGTAGAAGAAGATGAGAGTGAATAAGGTAAGGGGGATGAGGATAAAGAGGATGATGGTATTAGGGTTGGTAAAGTCGATGCTCGAGAGCAAAAAAGACTTTACAAATCTTTAAAGAAGTATAATCTGGCAGGTAAAGGCTTTATCCTATTACCTTGTGGCCCGAGATTTTCTTTCAAGGATACACCCGCAAGGGGGATAATGGGACTTTGAGAGAATATTAGGTGAGGTATGTTACTCCCTCTTCAACGTCTTGTCAAAGAGGTTTTAAACTTAGGACTGCCAAATTACCCTACCCCCAAACCCGCCCCAATACCGTTGAACTTAAATTGAAAATACCCAAACCTGCCCTGTCAAAATTTTCCTATACCAAACCCACCCCAGCACCCGCTTAGCACCCGTTTAACCTAAGTGGGGATCCCAAGCCTGCCCCGCAGACCCACCCCATTTATGAACTTTGAACGAAATTCATCGATTTGGGTCAAAAACCATTTATTTTAGATAACTTTTCTTAGGTTTACAAGTATATAGAGAAAGAGAAATGTGTTAAGGATCAGAGGATAAAAGTCAGGATGAAGAGGAAGTAAAAGTAACATGTCTCCAATAGAATTAGATTTAAGGGTATTCAGGTCATAACCTATATAACTGGGTTGGGTTACGGAGCCCTATTTATTTAAGCCTAAAACTAGACTCGCCCCAATAAATAAATAGGTTTTTTTTAAGACCAAACCTGCCCCATACCTGCTATAGTCATACCAATCCCGCCTCATTAAGGGCAGGGCAGGTTAAATTATGTACCCTATTTAAACTTATACGATGTGGCTAATTGCCAGATGAATGACAACTTTTACGAGATGATGAAAATTATTAAGGCCTTAAATGATGATTTATTGGCCAAAGGTAGGCCTTCAGTGTAATGTGGGGATATTGTTGCCTTCTACTCAGAGAAAAGCAACCCAAAGGTTGAAACATATCATATTCAGTGTCATCCAGATATGCCCTGGTTATTTAATCTATGCTCGATGAGTAAAAGGTAGGATACTGACTTGGTTGTTGTAGATGGCGAAGAAGAGCTTGCATTAAGAAATAGGGTTTATAATCATTATAGGTTTTATTTATTTTATTTTTTTTGTTGCATACTTCTTTGACTGGGTTGCTTCGAATATGTATTTAACTTGTTTTTTTGTTTACAGAACCTCAGAGTGGAGTACCTGATAGTGATCAATACTATTTGGATGATTTGATCGATGAGGACGACAAACGTATCAACATAATCTTTCGAAGGCTGAAGTTGTTAAGAACAAGGAGGAAGAAGACAGATAGGTTTCTAAAAGGTCCCTCCAACTCTCAATGACCTTTGAAAAGAAGAAAAGTTTCGAACACTCAAATAGCTACGAGCGACGTGGATTACAACAAGCTTATGAGGCCAAAGAATACTTATATTCCCAGGAACCAATGAGGTAACTCAAGCTTGGGAGCTCCACCGAACGTGATTAAGAAGGCTTCCTCGCAAAAGGAGTTATCGAGGGTTGCAGAATGACAAAGGTAAAGCGGTTAGGGAAGGGTTGGATTTGAAAGTCCATGGGTCATTGTCTCTAAAGAGGCCACGAGAGAGGATGGAGGATGTGAGTGAGACCGATTTGCTCGCGGCTGAAAAGGATGATACTGCCTAAACCACGGCCGAGTCATTGGTGCAGCTCTGCATGTCTGACCTAAACGAAGTTGGTCATAGATTCAAAGTATCTCTGAAACATGTAATTATAACCTTTGTTAGTAATCAAATTCACCTTATTTAGGTTCGAGGATTTTTTTCTAATTATTTTCTTCGCCAGATCTTGGCATGGGGAATGTGCTTTCGTAAGGCCCAAAATATTTCTAGCCAAAAGGTCAAAGATGTTACCAAGTCTGTAGATGTGGCTAAAGGGACCATCCTCTCACCGAATACCCGTGTGTCAGACCTGGAACGGGAAATTCTCCAGGTTCGAACTAATACTTTAAAGGAATAAAGGCCTATGGTCAAGCAACATGTGGAGAAGGTCATAGAGCTTAAAGATAAGCTGAAGTAGAATCACGCGAGGTTCTAGGCAGACTTCGAGTAAGAATACTACAAGACCACGACGTTGAAGCAATTCATCAACGATCTTGGCTATGATCCGGATACCTTCGAGCGTCTCGCCTGCGAGCAATACTATGGATGACGTGCTCCATACTCCTAAGATGATGCATAATCTGTTGGTCGTGGAGCCGACTATTGGGTACGAGGCTACTGCTCCCAAGGCTGATGTACGTCAAGATACCAATGTGGTTGATCCTAATGAGGTAGATCCAAACAATCCCCTCGTGTAATAGGTTATTGTTATTGATTTGTAATTGGCTTTGTGGTCATTGGAACTTTTATTTGGGTATTGTGGGTAGGTGTTCAGATACCTTAAACTTAATTTGTAAGATGGTTTTTTATGTTAGGGTATTCGTATACTTGTATGACTTGATATGTTAATGGATATCTGCTAGAATGAAAATTTTTCCAGATCTTAAGGAGTGATTCCCTTCGGCAGGGCTCCCAAATAAAAAAGGACAGGTTGAAGTACAAAATTGGTACATGGGTTTGCCCATATTAAGAAACTTTGAAAATTTTTGAGGTTACTCCCAAGTATTAGTTAGATTGAAGTACTGACATGACACTTAGGTTTGACCGACTCAAGAAGTTCATGAGGCTTCGTGGTCACCCCCAAGTATTCGATAACATAGGTTTGAATCTAAACAAAACCAAATATGGTCAGCTCCGAGGTCGCCCCTAAGTATTTAATTTGGTCGATTATTCATGATACTTGGGTTTGCCTAAATCAAGGAACTTTGAAAAACTTCGAAGTCGCCTCCAAGTATTGGCCAGGTTGAAGTACTGACACGGTACTTAGGTTCGACCAACTTAAGAAGTTCATGAGGCTTCGAGGTCACCCCGAGTATTTGAATACACAGTTTAGACCTAAGAAAAACCAAATGTGGTCAGCTCCAAGGTCGCCCCCAAGTGTTGTATATGTTTGATTATTTATGACACTGGGGTTTACCAAAATTGAAGAACTTTGAAAAACTTTGAGGCCGCCCCCAAATATTAGTTAGGTCAAAGTGCTGAGATGATTTTTAGGTTTGACTGACTCAGGAAGTTCATGAGTGTTGTGTGTTATATATAAAACATTCGAACTGAAATTGCCCAAAAATATTTTTTTTCATTGATGCAAAATTTAGCGATTACAATCGTGGAATACATCTACTCTTGTCTTCTGTAGTAGCGTACCAATTGCATAGTATTCCAAGGGCTTTCCAAAGGTTCTTTATCTTCGGTCATTAGATAATAAGACCCATTGCCAATCTTATCATAGACAACCTATGGCCATTCCCAAGATTCAGCCAGTTTCATTGAGTTACTTGGTTTTGATGATTGTGTGACTCGTCGTAGAACCAAGCTTCCGATTGTGAAAGATCTGGAACAAACCAGCTTGTTGTATGACTTCATCAATGAGTTGTAATATTGGTCATGGTTATCCAGTGCTCTATCCCATGTCTTGTCTATCCATAACATATTGTAACCGAGCAGGAACTCATTTTCTTTATCTGGGAGGTCGGGGTCCCCTGTGGGGACTTCGAACTGTATTGGTAGAATTGCCTCTATTCCATATGTAAGAATAAAAGGGGTATAAGCCATTGTTTTTCTTGGTATTGTATGATAGGCCCATAAAACATGTTGCAGCTCTTGTACCCATCACCCTTCATATCGTCGATGCACTTCTTAAGGCTATCGACTATAGTTTTATGGATTGCTTTTTCATATTCGGCCAGAATAAACCATGTGTAACTGCATGTAGTACCATAGAACGTCCCATGGTATGTGAGCCACAGGTTCCTTCATGTAGCTCTTATATGATAATGTCAGCTTCTGTCTGTGATTTGCATTTGAGGTGCACTCCATTTGGTGTTCTTTTGTGTAATTTAACTTTAAGGATCGAGTACCTTATGCAATTTTTCAACAAGTATTGCTTTGTTTTTGGGTCTTTCGGTAGTGTGTTGTTGTTTAAATAAGCCAGGAAGGGTGCGCACCAATCCTTAGGATTGGTACTCTCGCCCCCAGTATCGATGGTATCGATTGCCATATTGTCGATACATGGGCGTGCGAGTACCTCGATGTCAATCTTCCTGGATTCTAATGTTTTTAACATGGCTGCTATATAGACTAGGGCATCGGCATATCTATTTTATCCTCGCAAAAAATGTGTGATCGATGAGTTTTCCAGGAAACGATCCATGCGTTGTCGTACCAGTTCAACTTATTCTGTCATCCGACTATTAGATTAATTTTCTCGAGTGTAGTATCTTTGGACCAATTATAAATTAGTGAATACTACTAGCTTTGGTATGCCTATCTCAATGGCCATGTCTAGGCTGCAGATTAAGGCATTGTATTCAACTTCATTGTTGGTTCATTCGAAGTTTAGTTTGATAGTTTTTTCCAGTTGATCATTCGAAGGTGTGACCAGCACGATGCCTATGCCAAAACCATTCAGCCCACCTAAACCATCAGTGAATAGTCTCCAACTTGTGTTTGTGCTCTAAGGGTCTGATGGTTCGACTTGCTCTTCTACGATGTTGTCGTCCTCGTGTTCCTCCCAGTTGAGGTCGTCACCTGGAAAGTTTTCTAGAAAGTCAGCGACTGCTTGGCCTTTTTCAGCTATCTTTTTTTCAAAAATGAAATCATATTCCCCGAGGCAGACGGATAATTACTATACTCGTCTGGATTTATTTATTTTTGGTTAGAACCTCTATTAAAGGGTATCCCATGATCATTCTTATACGATGTGCCTGTAAGTATGGCTCAAAGTTTCGCGATGTGTAAACGAGATTTAGTATAAGCTTTTCAAGTGTAGTGTACCTGGTTTCAGCCGAAGTTAAGGTTTTGCAGATAAAGTAAATAGGTTTCTCAATGCCTTTATTTATATGAATGAAAGCTGAACTTGAGGACTCGTTTGTTACTGTGAGGTAAAGTGATAAAATTTCTCCTTCGACTGACGTACTCATGACTGATGGTTGGCTTAGGTAAATCTTCAGTTCTTAGAAAGCCTTCTCGTACTCTGGAGTCCATTCGATATCAGGATTCTTCTTCATGTTTTTAAGGATACCTTGACTGTGAAGTAGGAAAAATAACCATTTACACCTGTTTAATAACTTTTAGATAAAACGATTAAGGGCGGCTATTTTATTAGCGACCTTCTTTACGTCTTTCTTTGTTTTAGGGGATGGCATATCGATCAGAGCTTGAATTTATAAAGGGTCCACCTCAAGTCTAAGTTAAGCTTTATCTTGTATGACCGAAGGGTGATAAATACTTCGTTGAAATCTTGGAGATGGTTTTGCTTGTGAAAGCTTTTCCATAGCATATCATCGATATAGACTTCGACTATTTTTCCAAAAAATCATTTAAACATATTCGTGATGAGTTGTTGGGAGGTCGCGTCTGCATTCTTGAGCCTGAAGGGCATTACATTGAAGCAGTAGAAACTCTACCCTGTGATAAGCCCGGTTTTGATTTTATCTTCGGGAATGAGGGGTATTTGGCTGTAACCTGAAGTTACATCCATCATGAAAAGGTGTTCATATCCCGCTATGGCATTGAGGAGTACCATGATTATTGAAAGGGGGAAACTATCCTTTGGTATATGTTTATTGAGGTCTCTAAAGACAACGTAAGCTCTGATGTTGCCATTCTATGTAGGTACTGCGATGATGTTCCATATCCAATCATCGTACTTAATCTCTCAGATGAAGCCTGCGGCTATAAGTTTGTTTATTTCGAGATTAACTGCCTCAAAAAGCCTTGGGGCTAGGTTTCATTTCTTTTGCTCTACAGCCGTGCAATTGGCTTATAAATCAAGGTGGTAGCATGCCAAGGTAGGATCAACTCCTAGCATCTCCAAGAAGGTCCATGCAAAAATGTCCTTATTAGATTGAAGAAAATCTATCATTTATTATTTCTCTTCTTTAGTTAGCAAACTCCTCTGAAACGTCGTTCTTCCCGTACCGTCGAGTTCCACATATTCAATGGGCTCAGTGGCTAATACTTCGAAAAAGACGTTCAAGGGCTCTAGGAAAGTAGGCTACTGTAATTCCTATGGTTTAACCAACTTTCGAGTCATATATATCTCTGGGGGATTGCACGACCGGGTTAACCGTCGGGAGGGTAGTGAAGCGCAATACTTGGTGATAACTCAATAGTATCGCCTTCATTGCATGTAGCCAGTTGCGATCTAAGATGCTGAGGTATTCTGACTTCTTACCGATGACCAGGGCTGGCCCAACTACCTTAAGGCTCTGTGCAAAAATTCAAATGGAGCCTAAATTTATTTATTTTTACTCCTTGACCTTATGCTCAAATGATAAAACATTAGCCCACTAATCTAAGTCTACATTAGAAGTGCTATAAACAAACAAAAAAATGTTTAAGCCTTGTAAAGCTCTTTTTTTGGGTAATGTACAGTCGCACACCCCACACTCCCCAAGGGCAGGCCCTGCGAACGACCAAAAAGCTCATCTACAAGATCATTGGTCCCAATGTAACTGGAAGACTTATTTAGCCTACTACTACTTCGGTGGCACCATTAAATCTTTTTAGTTCGACATTTTTGGGGGTTATACGGTCTGTCATCATAATCACTTTGACTGCTTGGAGAAAGAGTGTATCTACAGCGCTACCGGTATTGATGACCATCATGTGCAATATCATGTACTCCAATTTTACGGTTATAACCAATGGGTCTGATTGTGAAAACTTTACATGAAAAATATCACAACCGCCGAAAGAAATGCCTTCGGGGTGAGGGTGTTGGCGGGTTTTGGATAAGAGTACTGGTAATTTTTCCATATACGTGAGTTTGCAGTATTCTTCAACTCGCTTTCATTTACTTCAGGTATGACCGATGTCGATGTTGTTGACTATGATCATATTAGCTTCGATCATATTTTTCTGACCTGGGTTTTGCGATACGAACCATCTAGGTAGCCGGGGACATCTTCGATGTATTCGTGCAATCGACCTGCCTTTAGTATCATTTCCAACGATCATTGTAAAGCGTATCACTTATCTGCTGGGTGATAATTACATTTGTGGTTCTGACAATAAGGTTCACCCTTTTTTACTTCGATTGGAAATAGGACTCGCCATATTGGGTTGGCCTGGATGATATGGTAAATGGCTCCTATAGAAACAGTATTGCACTTTCTGTTTGAACTTTGTGTTTGAACTTTGTGCGCGATGCACTTCCTATTGTCGATCCCATTATAAACGGTAGCGGCCATGGTTGAGTTCGGCACTCTTGGTTTAAGTAGGTTGCTGGTTTGGGTTGGCGCCTAGCAATTGTTTTCTCAAATTCACTCGAGGTCTATGTAGCCATTCACTTTCGACCACATCTACTTAAGTGTTGCTGGCTTATGGAGGACAATGTATTCCTTTACTTGACTATTATCTAGTAAGGCATTGGAATATGCAAATACAGCATTAACAGAGTTAAGGTTTTCAATTTTACGTTGCTCATCTAAGAATCTCTTGGTGAAAACATCTAATGCTTCATTTTGCACCTTTCGAATGTTAAAGAGGCCATCGAATCTGACCTCGCAGTCCTTGTTGAAAGCAAAGTTAGAGATGAAGAGTCTCAATAAGTCTTTGAAGCTTCGAATGGATCCATTGGGGATGCTATAATACCATTTGAGTAGACCATCGGTGAAGCTTATGGGGAACATTCGACACAGGAGATGATCTGTTGATGCATGAAGGCTTAATGAGTTCTAGAACTCAAGGATGTGGAATTGTAAGTTTGTGTTTTGTATTTACAGATTTTAGGGATGTAGAAGGTTAACGAGATATTAATAGCTAACAAATCTATGTAGATGGGATTGTTAAGTCTGATCCTAGCGCTAGGGGCTGGGCTTGAGCTGGGTCTCATGGTGGCTTTTATTTATTGGTCTAGTTCCTTCTGCAAGACGTACACTGCAGGAGTGGGAACGGTCTATGTCCGAGTTTGTTGTGGCCTCTGTCTGGGAAGGTGCTCTTTACTTTGCTTTCCCAAGTGCCTACGGACTAGTCTACTGTAACAAGGTTTGGTGGTTTACAAGGTCGAGCCACTCAAATATTTAGAAGCATGGATGCCCCAAGTGTACCGATCCTTCAAGAATATGGTGGGTAATACCATCAACACCGAGGAGAACAAGGGGTACCTCTATTCAAAGTTGGGGACCCAAGTGTAAATGAATGGGGACCAGGGGCCCTTGATTGGGCAGTGGCTTCTTGTGTTTGAACCTACTATAGGCTACGTACAAAGATATTAAGCTCTTCCATGTCGCAGTTATGTTTATTTGCTTCTTCGACGTGGCGTTGTCGCTTGGTTTTGAGTTCATTTTATCGGGCCTTTCGGTCGTGTCAAAGCTGGTTGGCATGTCTTTCTTTGGCCTAGGCGAATTGCTCTCGCATTTGTGCAAGTTATGCGATTATGTCATCTGTTTAGGCTCTTACTATAGCGGAGGTCAAACGCATGGTAAAGTTGTTTAAAAGTGCGGTCAAACACACGGTGCCAAATGTAGGGGCCTAATCTCGTACGAGGAGATTACACTCTTGCACCACAGGGTTAATACTCGACTACTGTTCTAACAAGCATATTTAATAAAAATATAGATATTCTTGTATATATACTTTCGTGGCGTCCTAGAATGGGATTCCTCCACAACCTCTAGTAAGGATTTTTAAGATGAGATTGTATAAATGGATGATATTACAAATAAAGGCCCGCGTAGACTGAGTTTTCAAGCATTAAAATGTGCTCAAAGGTTGTCAAAGCTTCTCAAGGGTGTGGGGGGGGAATTCTCAACCCCTTTATGGTGGTTCTCCTTTCCTATTTAAAGAGGATAGGAAAGGTGACGTCATTATAGAAAAGTTAAATTACAAATTTATCCTTCTTTATAGTTGTCTTGTACCGGAGTTTGTCTACTGAGTTGTCTGCCTTCGATCTGGTGCTGAGGTGTCTATCCGAAGCATTAGGGCACTCAAGGGTATTCATGAATGGTCTTGATCAATTTGTAGCATGGTAGGATACGAGCTTCCCAGGAGTCTTCGATGTCTACACTCGAAGGTTGCGAGTAGGCTACTACATGAAGAATTAAAGGACTCTATGGTATTCCTGAATGGTCTTGATGAATTTAAAAGTGTAATTGCCTTCAAGCTTCTCGGGAGTCTTCGAGTATCTTGTCTGTTCTTGAAGGCTGCGTGTAGGCTACTATATACTCTATGTATAGCTCTTGCTATTATACCAGTTAACCAATAATCCTTTCAGCGAATAGTTAACTTAAATCCCATAACTCGGCATTTTTTTTTTTAATATGAATCCCCCGAATTACTTAAAAAGCAAACCCATTCAAACCCAATATCATAGAGTTCCCCACTATGAAGCTCAGCAGAAGAGCACCTTAACAAATCATAAAAAAAATTGCCATGTATAAACCTTTGATCAATAGGAGAGTACTAATGGATGATCCAACACATTCCAAAAGGTTAGATCAAGAAGTTGTAACAAACGAGAAAACTAAACCTGGAAACTCTGAACTTTTCCATCCTATTGTATCCAAGAGCTAGAAAAATTGTATAATTAGTCATCGGTGTAAAGATCATAAACAATAGTGAGTTTACTTTCACTTTCAACCTTCAAATAGGCGTAAAACATTACTAGAGGCAACTAAATTTAGCCAATACGTCTTTCGTATCCATATTTATTGTGAAAATACTTGAACTCATGATAACCATATGGCCTATCAATGGTCTCTTTGCACACATATTTATCGGCTTTGAGAATCATCTCTGATTTATATGTACAGAATTGCATATGATTGATATGTGTTGGGAAAAAAACCTACATGGTTTAGTTGTTTTGAATGTTAAACTTAGTGTTTTTCTTTAATCCCACATTGGGTAAATGAAAAGAGAATTTTTAATATATAATGGGTTGTACACTACTATTATGTATATCATGTGTAAGTAGGTGGTGTTCTCACACGTGTGTGAGGCGAGTATGTGAATGCTTGCTATATGGGAACATCCATATGCTTGCAAGCACGACCCAGCCCAAGACTATTTATAAGTCTATGATTCGGTCTTAGGGCCATGGGCTCATGGGGATTTCTAGTTTACACTTAGTTAATTTTCGTTTCTTTTTTTGGGGTGCTTATTTAGGAGTTGGTTATTATCTCCAAGAGTTACAACTCATCATAGAGGTGTGTCTTGGGGCACAACCCTGTAACGGGTGCTTTGATAAGTCACCTTCTCCTCTATAAATAGTTTATTCCTGTATTATTTTAAACATAAAAAAATCCAAATCTCTTTCTTTTGTTACTTCCTTCTTGATAGGTGTAAAATCACATAAAGTTTGATAGGTGTATCAACTTGAGTGCTTTAAGTCGATATGATTCGATGGTTGTATTTTTGGAGATAGACACCATTGACTGTTAAGCACCATACACAGGGTGAAATCTGTCTTAAAGAAATTACAGTGACTGCAACATATGTTCTACAATATGTACGTAACAACGAGCTTTATGAGCTGCCAAAAAATAGCATCTGGGATTAAACAGTACCATAGCTTTGACACAAACTCGAAACTTGAGAGTGACTGTAAAGGAACACATAAGAATATGTTTGGCGACTTCTTCAGAGAGATTTACTTGTTGATGCGGCTTTTCATCAACAACGAGATCATTGCTTCTTTGACTCTAATTTGTAATTGCTCTTATCATTTTTCTTAGCTTTGCAAAGAGATTGATCACCCCCATGGTTCTCCAAAACTCAATAAGAAGTCGTAAATTCAGAGCATCTATAATAGTGGTAATGTCTATAGAATGAGCAATTCCCTAAACCTTTCGTAGTGGTAATATCTATGGAATGAACGACTTGCTAAACAAACCTAGTATTAGTAAACTTGGGGTGAAAGTTTCTAAAATTAAAAAAGAGGGGTGCAAGTGCAATTCGGTCGGATTGGGCTGATTGAGAGGTACTCTCAGGCCCAACTCAAGTTTGAAAATGCTAAATTGCCCAATGACCAATGATTGTGAAACACTAGTTTTGCAATTTTGGAAATGTACCTCCAGCCAAAAATTAAAAAAAAAATTGAAGTGGCCAATATTGACTAAATTTTGGGATTGGACGGTGCAGTCATCGCCCAATCCAAGTAATTATATTTAGAGTGATTTAGTGTTTACTCCCCTCTTGTTGATCTATACCAGCGATTGCCCCTCTGAATTGGTAAATATTGTAGACCCCCCCCCCCCCCCCCTCTTTTCTCGCTGAACCACAGTTTTGACCAAGTTGATCCAATTTAACCATTTTTGACCTCATATTTTGACTTGAAGAACCTAACATACCCTTAGAACCAAGTAACCATAACTTAAGGCCCTTTTCTCTTTAATGATGATGTGGCTACCTCGAGCCACGCATTTAAGATCTATTTCTACCTTTCTCTCTCACTTTTTCCATCTTAAATCAAATACAAAATCTATCTTCTATTCGAACACAGTCTCTCTCAATCAAACACAGTGATGAGGAGGATTAAAAGACCAGGTAAGCCTCCTCCTTTATGATTTAATATTATTTCTTTTCTTTTTTAGGTTTTTTTCTATTTTACTGCCATTAAATCTTCAGCTCGAGTTTGGGGGTAAAGACAAATTACAGGGACAAATATGGGGGTCAAACTTAATAAACATTTTATTCGTGGTCATTATTATTGTATACGTGACATCCTCTCAAGGGTCCAGATGAAATAAATACGAGCAGTTCATTTAAATTTAGATCACAAGTGCGACTGACATTCACACGTGTTTTTTGACTTTTGGGCTAGCTATGGGTGGTTGGCTGTTAAGGGTAGATTAGGTATTTTTAAATATGTTGCAAGTTAAGAACTGGTCAAATATGGTCAACACAGTCAACATTGTGGTTCAAACATAAATGGGGTGAACCACACTATTCTCCGATTCAGGGAGAAATCGCTAATATATGTCAGCAAGTGGGGGGTTAACACTAAAACTGACGTGATTACTACAAACGCGAAAGCGAGATTCGTATGAATATCATGTTGTATTTGAGAGTAAGAGAAAACTACTAGTTTCTACTAAATAAATCAACTTTTTTTAATCAAAATCAAATGATAAACAAATAACCTAGACCTCCCCTTTTATAGAACAAAAAGGGGGTTAGAATTAGGTACCTTAATTCTAATTGAAATAAACTCCTACTTAAACTGGGAAACTTAATCCAGAATGATCTAGGAGAAACTAGAGTTTTTACCAAAGTCGTTCAAACGAGGTTGAGAGTCATTCGAACGACTTGAACCCTTGGGCTAAAGTTCCAGGGGAGGTATTCGGTCGTTCGAACGACTATCATAATTCCAGTTCTAGTTTAAGAGTTTTAAATACCTTTTAGAGTTAGACTAGAGTTGGATTTCTAGTTGGGTTGTAACTAGGACTTGTAACCTCTATAAAATGGCAAGCCTAGGCTAGAGTTAATTATCTAGACGTAGATCATTATTTATAGTTTCTTTTAGATCTGAGAGATTTTTAACTAGGGTTTGTAACCTTCTATGAAGGGTAAGAATAGGAAAGGTTAGATCTAGGTTAAGCTCAATTTTTTAAGCAATTGAAGCTTATTTTTCCCATCGAATTTGTGTTCTTCAAACTTCTCTACTAACACAGAGCTTCTTCATCGTATTGTGGATTAAATGGTATCAGATTATTGTTAAGATTCTCAGGTTTTGATTGTGGTTTATGGTCTCTACACGTGACCGTCTCAAGCAAACGAATGGGAAGTTTTGTGGATTTCTGGCATCTGCTACAGCGATTTTTTGTTACTGCTACAGTGAATTACAGTGTTTTTGCATTTGCTACAGTGATTTTCAGATCTACACAAATTTTGGGAATATTTGAGAGTCCGTTGACGATCTATCATAGACCTAAATCGACGAATAAGGACGATTAGAGATTGGCAATTTCAACGATAGACTCACGGTTTTAGAAACGAAAGTCTCCAAGTTATCTGCTACTGTAAAGCAGTTAACTGCACAATTTCGTCTCTTAAACCTCGCATTGGGCTCTTTTTCGTCGTGTCGGCGAAGCCATTCGAAAAAAAAAGGGTTTTGGAGGTGGATGACGACGAGGATGTTATGAATTTAGTAACGGCGACTCCGGTGAAGAGGTTGGTTATTGCAAGTAGCAAGCCTGTAGTTTAATCTACAATACGATGAAGAAGTTCTAGTTAGTTGAAAAATCTGAAGAACACAAATTCGTTGGGAAAAATAGGCTTCAATTGCTTAAAAAAATGAGCTTAACCTAGATCTAGCCTTGCCTAGTCTTGCCCTTCATAGAAGGTTACAAACCCTAGTTACAAATCTCTCAGATCTAAAGGAAACTCTAAAATAGTGATCTACGTCTAGATAATTAACTCTAGCCTAGGCTTGCCCTTTTATAGAGGTTACAAGTCCTAGTTACAATCCAACTCGAAATCCAACTCTAAAAGGTATTTAAAACTCTTAAACTAGAACTGGAATTACTATAGTCGTTCGTACGAACCCATAGGTCGTTCGAACGACCGTACAAGTCCTAGTTACAATCCAACTCGAAATTTAACTTTAATCCAACTTTAAAAGGTATTTAAAACTCTTAAACTAGAACTGGAATTACGATAGTCGCTCGAACGAACCCATAGGTCGTTCGAACAACCGAACACCTCCCCTAGAACTTTGGCCCAAGGGTTCAAGTCGTTCGAACGACTCTCAACCTCGTTTGAACGACTTTGGTGAAAACTCTAGATTGTCCTAGATCCTTCTGGATCAAAACTGCTCATAACATATATTGGACCTCTCCAACAGAGTTTAAGCTAAAGCATAAAATATAAGGCATTAAATAAACAAGGGTCATACGGAGGTAGACAGCCCTATGAGGGATGTGTCACATCCAAGACTATGCACATGCACTAACCTTAAGTATTTTGAGAACATAAGAAAGCTATATAGTTTTGAATTTTTATAAATTTATGCGATGGAAGAAAATGATTTCACCATGAGACATGCGAAAGAAAACTATTAAAATAGTATAGTTTTTCTATTTATTTTGACTCAAATGAAATGTCTTATTTCAAAAATGAAACTTGATTTTTATCCTAAATGAATGCGATAACATAGGTTTTTGATTGTTATTCTTAACACTGGATCACATAGGACAAAATATATTAATTACGTAAGAGAGTAAGGCAATAGTTAAAATCTTAGGTTGCAACTGGTCGAGAATCGCATTTCATGATGAGTCTAATTAAGAAAAGTCATGACTCAGTCAGAAAAAACAAAGATAAAAATCATGGATAAGGGAGAAAGAAAGGAAGATTACAGCTAGCTGTAGAGCTGGCATTCAGGTCGGTGATCCGGGCTCGGGCTGGGCTTTGCGGGCCTTTTAAAATTTTGGGCCGGGTTAGGCCTCGAACCGTCGTTGGGCCTGGCCGGGCCTTCATATATATGATTAATCCCGCAGCCCGCCTATGAATAATATCGGGCTGAGTCGGGCAGGGCTATATGGGTTGGGTTTGGGCTGTGCCAGATGGGTCAATTTTATGGGCGGGCTTATTGAAAAACTTTTAAAAAGAAAATTGCATTCATTGAAGAAAAAAATATACCCGTTTATTAATTTTTAGAGGAAATGAGAGGGAGGCATAAAACCTTACATCTCTACAACTTGAAAAAATGAAAATGAAAAATACATAGAGTGTTCATTTAGCCTCATGTCAAAATAATAAGGAGGGGGACCTAAACTGTATCTCTTTAAACAAAATAACTAAGTTCATAAATCATTTGTTGAATCTTCTTCTGATCCTTGCGGCATCAAATCTTAATTTTTGTCCTCCGCTAAATACCAGTCTCTTTGGAAAATAATCGCTTCAATTGTGTCAGGCGCTAAACTACTCCTATAATATGTTATTAATCGTCTAGCTCCACTAAAAGCTGCCTCGGATGCTACTATTGATACTAGAATTACAAGAATATTGCGAGCGATCGCTGCAAGAATCAGATTTTTTTTTCATTAATCTTCCACCATTTCAAAATGTCAAAATCCGCATCTAGATCTATTATTTCCGAATTGTGGTAACGGCTCAATTCATTTGATCCACTACTCTGGGCTCCCCGACGAATGTTCTCAAGTATTCATGACATCGCACAATCTCGCAGTATAGATAAACTTGATTGAACAGGCGATAATGGTCCATTAAATTTACCAGTCAACTCATAATCCTTAAATAATAATGTTATAGTACTTCTGGCTAATTCAATTTCAGAAGTATATTTAAATGGATAAAGAACTTCCTTATAAAAAAATTCAAGTACATTAAGCTTAAATTGAGGGTTTAATAATGTAGCTACGACCCAAGCCAATGGAATATGTTCAAAATACTTTTTATACTTTCCATACATCTCGGTACAAATGTTTTCAAATTGTCTATTATGTTTATGTTTTTCAAATGTTTCACAAATGTTAACTAAATGCCTAATAACTTCAGAAGATGTAACGTGATAACTCTTGGAAAACTATAGTGTTGCTTCATAAAAAACTTTAAGAAAATATCTAAGTAATTCAGCTACTACCCAATCATAATCAGTGATAGTATGAAGGAGGTTTTTTGACATTTGATATTGCGTAATTGGTTGTTTTAAAAAAAAGTACCGCATCTAACATCAAAAATGTTTAGTTCCACCTATGTAAAACATCTACTGGTGGCTTTCTCAGTTTTTTATTTTGAGCATGACATATTTTTGTGAAATCTTGATAACATTTTTGTGAACTGTGCAAATAAAGTGTTGCTTGTCTCACATTTTCCAAAACATCTTTGCATACATTTAATCCATCTTTTATCATAAGATTAATAATGTGGCAACAACATCTAATTTTGAAATATTGACCATTATGCTAAACAGGTAACCAATTCTTTAATTCTGCACAATCACGGTCATTTGAACTAGCATTATCTAAGGAAGTAGAAAATATATTTTTTGAAATTTCATATTTGTTTATCGCTTCAAAAACGGAATTAGCTATAGTTAAACCATCATGAGGGCTTTCAAACAACCTAAACCAAATAATTCTTTTCTGTATTGTCTAGGCAGAGTCTAAGAAGTGTGTAGTAACGCAACAAAATCCTAGTTTTGTTGGAGAGCTCCATAAATCAATCGTAAAAGATATTTTTCCAGAAGTATTTTGCAAGACAATTTTTAATTTTTCCTTTTCAATTTTGTAAAATTTAAAAATATCAGCTTTAACTGTATTTCTACAAGGTGGTTGAAAAATATCTCCATATGTTTTCCTAATAAACATTTTAAATGCATCTTTTTCGGAAAAACTAAATGTTTGTTCGTCCACAACTATAAATCTAACCAGTTCTGCACGGGCAGCATCTTGATTAAAGCAAAAAGAAGTAATATTACCTGCTAGAGACGTACCTAATAGGGTTTGTGCAGGATCTTGATTTTTCTTATAGTCTTCCATATGTCTTTTAAGTTGGGAAGTGCCACTTGTGGTTTTGGCAGAGTAACATTTTGTATCACAATATTTACAATCAGCCTTTTGTATCATCACACAGAGATTTTTTCATGATCAGAATGAAAACCTCATACTTAGTAAACCATAGCCAAACATCTGATATTGTCTTACTTGCTCGTTTCGGCTTTTTATTAGATGAGGTAGGCATTTGAGGGTTAGGAATTTGGGGACTCGTATTTTAGGTGGTCGGAGTTTGTTCTTCTGATGGCATCTCCGTATCAGAATATAATGGTGTAAGATGTGAATCATTTTCAGTAAAATCTAGTACGGGACTTTAGTTGTCAACATCCCTGATGGTGAGAAATCTTTTGTTTGACATTCTGCGATAAAAAAATAATATCGTTTTAGTTAAAATGATCTAAAAATATAGGTAATGACATTCTACACAAGTTAAAATACATTATTGGAAGAAAAAAAGTATAGCACTAAACATATTCGAAAATAATGTCGGTTGCACTAAATATATTCGAAGAAAAAAAACAAAAAAAATAGGCGCGTGTTAGCATGTTAAGTCAAGTTGTGCCCGTATCGTTAGCATCTATAATTGTTTCCCAGATTTAATCTTGGCCCCACATACTAGTGAATCTTGTTCGTTGATGGTAAAGTCTTTGTACTTTGGGTAAAGTAGGGTACACTATAGCAATTTCATTTTTCAAACCGCCGCCCAAATATAGCGAAGTTTCTGGGGAAGCCATTCTTCATCCCCACCATAGAAGCCATGGTGATCATCTCTCTTTAATACGAGATTTCCTTCGCTAATTTCAGATAAATCAAATATTGGAGGGAGTCATCAAATAGGAGCAAAAGACTAATTTCTAATAAATTAATCAAAGATTATATTATAAATAATCTCATTTGAACTATGCAATTAAATCATCATTTGACTCCATTTAATTCCAAAACTTGGTCTCAGAAGGAAGGCAGTAGTACTGTAGTAGTACAAATGAAATCATACATAGTTTTATTACCACTTTCTCATCACAGACCCTTCATTTAATTTTATCATCATCTAATACAAATTATTAAAAAAATGGCCTCATAGAGAAGATTAGGTTTTCAACATGTATAATTCAGACATATGCTTGTCTATTATAATGCTTTTAATCATAGGCCACAAAAGAAATAAAATCGATAGAGAAAAAAGAAATAAAGAAAACTCGGTTTATGGGTTTAATCCTAAATACTAGTCCTCAAACCTCTCAGCCCCTCAAAAAAAGAAGAATTACACCATTGATGACTATCAGCACATGGTTGAAAGGCATCAAGCACATGGTTGAAAAGCATATCCCATATCCAACAACAATACCAAACATATCTCAGATCCATTCTCAAGAACCATGGGAGGAACAACCGATTTCAATTTGAACTAACTCCCAATCTGGCCCTATCACTAAGGACACTGGAGAATGTAGAGTTCAATCTTCAAGAGCAGTTCAAGATTGGCCTCCAAAGCCTTGCTCAACAGATGGCAAACCAAACTAGAGACCAAGATAATAAAGATAAGGAGGTTGAAGGTGATGCAAATCAAAGCAGATGGCAAATCAAATCAAAACAACAAAAACTAATCATAAATAAATTAAAAGTTGAGTTAAACTCTAAGCAAAGAAAATGTTTATACTTGCAAGTTAAAAGCAGAGGTGGGGCATGAGAGATAAATAGTAAGGGTGTCTTTCTACGAGTTGCCTTACTTCTTTGATTTTGAGAAAGAAAGAAATAGAGACTTCTAAATATAAACCAGAGAGTATGAAAGAAACAAAGAGAAAGTGGGGTTTTAAATAGAGAAGCAAAGTCTCCGACGGTTAGATTTTTAGGCTCCAACGGCTAGTTTTTAGTTTCAAACGGCTATATTTTATATGGGATATTTTGGGTTGGGCCGGGCTTGGGCTAAATTTGGGTCGGGCCTTGTTTTGGCCAATTTGGGCCGGGCTGCGGGCCAGCCCACAATAATAAAAAGTGGCATGTGGCCCGTCCATGTAATTAATCGGGTCAGGCCGAGCTAGCCCATTAATGACGTCAGGCTGGGCTGGGCCGGGCCAGCCCGTGGGCTTTGACCCATATTACCAGCTCTAGCTAGCTGGTTCTAAGAAAATAAGTGTCGTTATACTTCACCATCTATTCTCCAACCAATATTTATTGGTTGGAGTCTTGTAACCAATGCAATGCTAATTAGGTGATGATACTACAAGACCAGCATGTAGCATCACTAATTTTATCTCTCTTCTCTCCATTTTAAACCACTTTTCTCATATTAAAATTCTCAAAGTACATTGATCTCCTATTCTCCTTCAAAGTCTCTTTCAATAAAAATCTAGCATTAGAAGTTAGAACTTGGCTTCGTTGAGACTTAGATCCTATTATTTTGAATATATATATATAATTTGCAATGTTTTGTTGTACGGGTAAGTTGTAAGTATTCATTTTGGGCACTAGTGTTCTTAATATAGAGCACTCCTGTTACTATTACTATAAAGAGTGCTAAACTTTGGGACACATAGAAAAATATTGCAAATAGTAATAGTAATAATAATAAGAGTGCTCTATAGTAATAGTACTGGTAAGTTGTAAGTTGTCATCCCTAATTACTATTACAAGAAAAACTACTTTTAGGGATGGCAAAAAAACGTCCCAAAAGGCTGCTAATCCGTCCTTACGACTATTAGGGACATCTTTAGGGACGGCAAAGTGTAGTCCCTTTAGGGTGGCGTCCCAAATACATTAAGGACAGACACATTCGTATCTAATACTATTAAGGACGGCTTTAGAGACGCCAAAAATCCGTATCTAAAGGCCTTTGTTTTTCAACTCCTTTGGGGACAGAGTACAACTGTCCCTAATACATAATATTATAGACGAATTTGTTTGTCTCTAAAAGTATAGCGTCAAATTTTCCCGACAGCGCCAATATTATTGGGGACGGATTATTCTGTCTCTAATACACAACATTTGAGACGGATTTGTTTGTCTCTAAAAGTATGGCGCCAAATTTTCCCGCCAGTGCCAATATTATTGGGGACGGATTATTTTGTCTCTAATACACAACATTTGAGACGAATTTGTTTGTCTCTAAAAGTATGGTGCCAAATTTTCCCGTCAGCGCCAATATTATTGGGGACGGATTATTCTATCTCTAATACACAACATTTGAGACGGATTTGTTTGTCTCTAAAAGTATGGTGCCAAATTTTTCTGCCAGTGCCAATATTACAAAGGGCGGATTATTCTGTCTTTAATACACAACATTTGAGACAAATTTGTTTATCTCTAAAAATACGGCACCAATTTTTTCCACCAACGCCAATATTAATAGAGACAGAATAAATTGTCTATAAAGAAGGATGCTAAATATAGTATTTTTACAATTTGAATTATCCCCCTATTAGATAGTACAAATCATTCATCAACCACAAGTTAATTTAAAGAGAGAACAATGTATTTAGAATGTTCCACAAACACCAATTTTATATAAATAAATAAGATCTCAATCCACGTAAAAATTAAAAATTATTGTTTAATCACTAAATACAACTTGAAAGTTCTTAAGTCTCAATCCACCTAAGAATAGTTCATGTCATAGTACATTTCGTTGATTTTGAAGTAGAATTTCAGAGCATTGAAGATATAACCTGTTTTTTCAACTGTCTCAATGTCCTCACCAAGAGATCAGGATTTCGGTGAATGCCAACCCCAACCTAGCAACCATTGACAAAAAATTTGGTAGCTCGAGAAATAACTACGGGCGTAATTTCCTACAAGGGAAATTTTTTTATTTTGAAAATGACTAAGTAAAAGTAATATAAAGGTATAAACCAAATAAACCAGTATGCACAGAGCTGTGAAGAAAGTGCCTCAAAATTCTCAGTACTCCACTCTAAGAATTCCAATATTGGATTCGCTGCCGATCCTACAGTTACGTAAACCATTAATGCAAGGTTCTTCACCAATCCGCAAGCCTAGCAATCAAAGTATAAGTGACAGCATAAAGATTATTGGAAACATCTCAAATAAAGTGATAATATATGTGTTTATAATTCAGAATAGTACTTGTCCTTCTATTCTCTCTGCAGGACACATCATCCCCCATTGTGAATTATACAACTGACAGGGTTTTGCCAATTTCCCTTGTTAAAAAGAAAAAAGGAAAATAAGCACAGATAGGGTAGAGAGTTTAACTTGAAAGTTGACGAACATAATGGAAAAAGACATCATTCATGCAAGTTAAGAAGGATTACCTTCACGGCCTATGGGCGAGTTTAACCTTCAAGTGCGACAAAGTAGATGCATATGTTAACCGATTCAACACCAAACAAATGGAAAACAAATATCACATTAGAATTACTATAGTAACTCGCATGTTTGAAAAGATCAAGATCAATAAATTGAGATGTTTCCTATAGTAATTCGCAGGTTCAAGCTAATACATCTCAAATAAAACAACCACTCCAACCTGTGAAACTCCAGCTCTTGTACCAGCTGTATTAGCTTTGCCCCAATTTCCAGTAGCAAGGGAATATTTAAGGCCATTCGTAATTATGTTCACCTTAATCTCATTATATAAGTTTATAGTTTTTCCATCATCAACACACTGTTCAAGGTCAGAAAAAGATCAGCCACGGCATGAACCATAAAATAAAACAAATAAAAAATTTAGACGTAATAGCTTAATCTTTTTGACACTGCGTTTCACATCCATTTGTAATTTTCTAAACAGCTACACACATAAAGTAACAATCACAAACATGTCTAAAAAGGCACAATAAAGAAACAAAATGAGTGTCCTTATATACTTAGAAGGTGCCAAACCTATCGGAAGAGTCCACTAAGTAAAGGGCCGGCAAGGTCCAGTCTCTTGTTTCCATAATGGTCTCTATCGTCCTCAGCCCTTTGTCAAAGCACACAAAGCAAAAGCCGGTGGATAATGTATCTAGCAGAGTAGTAGAAGTAAAAGAACATTCAGACATCTTTTAATTTTATTATCTTTTTTTCTTCTTCTTTTTTTAAAATTTTATTCTCAAGCTAGTTATGAAAGAAGGATACCCTACCCAAAATAGTAAGCTTTCTTGGTTTCACAATGCTCTCCCACGCCAATATGAGGAAGCATTTCTCTTTGAAGTATATCTTTCGCATATCTACACAGAAGATTATTATCCAGTATCCCTTATTGAGCACACAGATTTAACAGATATCAAAAAATAAAGCATACCTACTGGAACACTTATGCTGGAGTAGCCAATGTTTGATTGATGAAGGGTTTTACAAATATTGAATCTACTTTCTGACTTTGACTTCCCGGTGATAATGCAACTTTTGCAGCCATGACCTGTAGGATTTTTTATTTTTTTTTGGAAGATTGAATGTTTCAGTTTTTAGAATGCCTTAAAATATATCATCCATCCGTGAAATGAGCAAAAAACTTGAGAATTAGTCAACTTCTCACTCGACGGATTCGATCACACCAGAATGCCGTCTTCCCTCTATTTTGTTCTGTTTTTGCTGCGCATTCTCAGAATCTAGGTCAGAGAAAACTTCACATTGCAAAGATGGATTGATATTGTTCACATGTAACCATGTTAATTCCCACAAGCTATCCCCACCTAGAGCACTCCTCTGAATGAGAACTCCCCTTGCTTTCATAACAAACAAGGTGTTCATCAAAAGCTCAGGGCGCAAGATAATAGAATATGACAATAAGAATGCAGCATCCTTTTTGGCTAATATATGTTGTGATTGCTCATAGTATCTCTCAGAGAAAGCCTCGAGCGCCCTTTGTATTTTCTGTGACTCCAGGTAATTGGAAAGTTTCCAAGAATAATCGCAATGCTGTATCCAAATTTATTTCTTCGAATCGAAAGTCCAAGCAAATTCATGGAGCACTTGAACACAAAAATCATCATGATTCCCCAAGAAATCCCCCACAAGATTCTTGTCTAAGCCGGCTGTATATCTGAAAAAACAAGCTACGCTTTGTGGATCCAGTTTATCCGGTAGCAAGTGTGTTCCTTGTAGAAATTCTAGCCCTTTCTTTGGATCCCGGTTGAAGTGATCAGCGTCGATCATCAATCTTCTCTTAATGTATTTCCTCCTACGGACAAACGGAACCCAATGAAAAGGATCAGCATAGTCTTCACGCTTGACAGTCCAAAAAGGAATATATTCCTCAAAATTAAACAGAACCTATTCTGAAACAGCTTACCCATTGCCTATCCTCTCCGCCATTCCCTGAATTATAGTAATCAGCACATCCAAAGCAAGAATGTGCATTGTGGACAGAGGACAGTTCACCGGTAACGCGCTCTTTGATAACAAGTTAGAAAGGTCTTCAAACACATTGTTGCAGGTTATGTCACAGTCCAAGTTGGCATACATTTCCACCATAAACGTCTTCTGTCTGTAGAAATCGACAAGAGCCTCCATGGCAACCTCCTACTGCTGGTAGGAAGCCCCATGCTTGCTTTGTGCAAGCCTCAAAACCACACATGAAAAGAAGGCCTCCAATTGTAATTTGAGTTCCATACGCAAATGGCGGTAGAGATTCAGAACTATACTACATACCATAGAGAGAAGTAATGAACTCATCGACAACCCAAACTGCATGAGGTTACGGAAAAGTTCATCTTGTATCAAAGCCAATAACTTTGGGTGTTGACATATAGAGGGGCCTCCTAATTCAATAGCTGAATTTATCAAACTCAAAGTAAAAAGGGGCACATCTTCGTCAAATGTTAGTGTATTTGATCTTGGACCGATACCAATGTGCTTGACGATGTTTAAAAGAGAGCACAAGAAGTGAAATATTTCCACCATGCAGGGTACTCCACACGGCTTTGTCATGAGCTGCAAATCATTAGGAGAAACCCCAATTGTGCCATTCATCATGTTGCCCATAGAAGTTGTTGAGGCTATACCAACAGAAGGTCGTTGGCCATTGTATTCCACAAAGCTGTTACCATTGTCCAACTGTGTACTCCCAAAACTATAATCTCTCACCTGCACGAGAAAAAGTAGTCTCGTGTATTAAAGAGCGGAATAACTAAAATCGTGATTGCAACTTAGTAATTTGAAGATAGTTTCATGTCCCTAGAGATGTGAAAGTAAGAATTTTTTGCTGGTGATTGTCATAGTGTCCTCATGAGTCATGATACAGATAATATACTGGCGTCTCTTATCTTGAGGACGATGTACCACAGAAAATACACGACATCCACGTTTTTTGTTTCTAGAAATGATTATCTATTTTTATTGTGATTAGTGAAAATAATAGTGTGCTCCTAGGCATCAACTTGTGTGACGAAAAAAAAAAAAAAGTTCACAATGAACCATATGCAGTAATACTACCTCTGGTTTGCTAGAAGATGCTACCCCATTAGCCAATGGAACCTCTCCCTCAACAATGTCTGGGAGACGTGAAAAAATGTACCTAACAAGCTCGTGCATCGTATGACGAACTATCCGTTATAACAACTCACCCTTGGTTCCCACTTGATGAACTACACGGAAACAAGTATCTACAATGGTACATACATGTTGGTTACTCAGCACAATAGCAACTTTGCTTTTCATACAAGCCAGGAGAACCTGAAGTATCTTCATCAATACTACTTCTGACGCAGGATCGGTCACCTCAAGCCGACAACTTGTCATGACATCAACTACCAAGTGCATTGTTTCTTCCACATTCACAGTATTCAGATCAATCACATTGAGAGTCAGGATCTCGTAAACTAACGACAAAATAACACCTGTTATTGGTGCACCGGTTTCATCGGATCTAACCACATCCAAAAATGGCTGAAGATACAGAACTGGATTAACTGTACTCCACTGTTGTGGCCATGAAAATATTTGTTTTTGCAAAAGTTTCAAAGAATAGATGATTGAGTACTCTGGTTGATCATCATCAGCCATAAAATGACCTCCCCACCGAACATTTCTCCTCATTATAGCTAATACGGCACCTACTTCATAATTTATCATACATGCTAATGCACCTGTATTAGAAGTAGAGTCAAGTTCTTCAGGCTCTTCTTCGATAGCATTAATTCCAGAATCCATCTTTGGACAACCCATATTTGAAATGTCTCCTGACTAATAATCCAAGTGTCAAACTATATTAGCAGCTGCATAGTGAAGGCCCTGGAACTTGGGAGAAGCATAATCTTCACTGCAGTAGAGACAGGTAACACACAATCTCATTAGATATCCAATGTAAATCATTATTTCAACTATGGTACCATAACATGAAGCGCATAAAAAGGGAACTGTGGAATTTACATGTTAATGGAACTATAGCATCCTACATTAAGAATGCTTAGTAATTTCTGCATTGTAATGTCGAAAAAGAAAGCAAAACTAATCTAGTAACAAGTCATTTTGTATGTTGACATTCCAATTATTTAATTATTGAAAGTGTATGGTTGAATTCCACACAGTCTAACTTCAAGGGACACCTAATCCTCTCAAATTAAAAATCTGATATGTTTGAGAAACACTTATTAGAATCCTACTAGTGCATTTCCATGCCCTGTTCCAGCTAGAGATACCCAGTTTTTCAGCTTTCCATAAAGAAAAGATTTACTCCACATCACTCAAAGATTATTACCTAACATGGTGTTGTTCAGTACCACAGGATCATTGATCCTTGTCCAGTCTTCTTGGATTGCAGAATACTTTCCACTAAAAGAAAGGTGGATGGGCATCCAGCACAAGAAATATGGGAGACTAGACCCGCCCATTAAATAAGTATATCTTGCTTTCTACTTGTTAAGTGTATTCATACATTTTCAGTTTATCTGAAATGCGGGTACTCTATGATCACCACAATGATTCTACAGCTCAATAATTTCCATAATTGTGGACAATTTGTTTGCATTAACATACTAGTATACTGCAACACGTAAATGACCGGGCGTCCTTTCATTGACACTTAATTTCTAAATGGGGCATTGCATGAAAGAAATCAATTCCTTTCACTGCATACCACTCATATTAAGCTTTGATGATTAAGCTACAAATCACAAATACTATATTCTTTTTAATGGTTTAATCATAGCAAATAGAGTAAAGAACAAAAGCAGGACTAGACAATACCACAGGGATAAATCAATTCCTAATGTTGGCCATTCCTATCCTATCCACTTTCACTGCATCTCATGTTTCAATTACACTAAGAAAATAAAATAAAAATGCATGTACTAATCTTTACGTACTTGTTACTCTTTTAGAGTCTTCATAATAAACTCTCCAAAATCCTATCTTGTTTGCTCATCTGCAATAACTGTGGGGGCAGTATGCTCTTCGTTGTCTGTTCATCTTCGTCTTGTAGCAAGCTTATCTGAAAATAGAGCTTATCACATAACAACTAAATGTAGACAACAGAACAATGCTAAAGTGGAGCAGACCATATGAGACATTACTAATATCAGTAACAAACTATGCAGAGATGCATATTTTGAAATCATCTCAAGCAAATATATCTTTAGAAGAAATGATGGAAAGAGGAACTAACAAAAAAATCAACCAGGAAATCAAACACCCAAATGATATATTGCAATTAACATCACACAACAACAACAAAAAAGTCCAATTTTTTTTAGAGGATCATACTCTCATCACAGAGAGAAATGGGTGATGGATACAAACATCATAACAAAGTGAAATATCTCAATTTAGATAACAATGTCATCAGTCCCTAAATCCCAATAAAACTAGTGTTACTACAACGAAAAATAATAATTCACACCCACATAAACAAAACTAAAATCGAGATCAACCCAACATAAGTAAGTTGAGATATAGAGGAATGTACGTAGAACCAACTCCTTTAACATCAGCTCCATGAATGAGAGCGAAACCCATATAAGAAGAGACCCCATTTGATACATTAGTTAAATCCTCAAAACCACATTACCCATTTGCTCAAAAACACAACCCCAATATCCAAAACTAGCTTCATGGCTCTTCCCACCCTCCTCAAATATGAACTCTTTGAAATAGTGTGAGAGTCTCTAGTTCTATATTTGTGCATCTCAACTGAGAAATAAATGGCAAGAAACAAGAAAGACGCAACACAAGTAACATAATCAACCTTAATTTCTAAACTATATTTGTGCAAAACAAGTTTGAGCAAATTTCAATGAGAACCACTTGAACTTCGAAATCGAAGTAAGGAGTTCAAAGTATCCATAAATAAACCTTATGATAAAGTATATTGATTAAGAATAAATCATAAATAGAGTATGAAAATTCTAAAGAGGAGTGAAAGAGAACCTGGTCGATTGGAGGAGACAATCATTTAAGTATAGCGTGTGTTTGGCTTCCTCAAGTTCTCCATAATTTCTCTCTTGAAAGACCCAACTAACAAAATAATTGATAAATAAAATCAAAATCTACAATATATAATTAAAACCAATGAACCCCAATTCAAACAAAAACCGAACAACCAAATTAAAACCCAAATTTATTGAAGTTTTGTACCTGAAAACTAAACCCACATTAGTAGTTCCAGTAATCTGGTAAGACTCGGGCTTGAGACCCTTTCCCTCCACTAATTTGTTTATTCGACACATCGAAACCAAACCCACCTCTTTGTTGAACATCGTAAGCTGATTTCAACATTTATAGGTCAAAATTAACCTACAAATCAAATAGATTGGGGAAAACCAGGGTTTGAAATTAGTTTGTTTGTCGATTTTGAGAGAGAAACTAATGATAAAAAGCTTGAATTTGTAAAACTTACTTCGAAATCGGATTACGTTGTGATTGGGGGAAGAGTTTTAGGGAAGAAATATTGCTTTCTGCTCCCAAAAATCTCACAATCCCCTCTCCCAAACAAATTGTAGTTCCATACTAATTTCAAAAATCTTCTTCACACTCGCGGCTTTATTATTAACCCAAACCATGTCAATTGTGGAAAAAATATGCTAATACTACTACTCGACAAATAACGTCTCCTGCTGAACAACATAGTTGGTAAAAAAATTTAAGTCGTTAATAAAAGTAACGTTAAAAATTGGTAAAATAGGATTTAACGTCATTTTTTTAGTAAATGACATTGCAGCCATATTCGGTATTTGAAATTACGGAGTAAAAATTTAAAATTGGAGCATTAACATCATAATTAAAATAAACAACTTTAATTTGGGCACATTAAAGCCATATTTTCTTGTAGTGAATGTGTACCATTGCGTATAAAATGCTTTGGCAAAGTAAGATTGGTGATCACCAGAGGTTATACCATCACCAAAAAACTTCCACTCTAATTGCTTCAGCTATAGCTTTCCTGAACGTACATTATACATTATCACAAAAGGATCAAGCAGTGCAATCAGGAATCAAACGATGCTAAATTAAAAAATCACGAAATATCAAGTAACAAAAACGAAATCAAATCAAATCTTTCAAGATCAAAAGAACTAACAAATTGGAAACAAACCGTTAAACCGAAATCTAATGGAAACAAACCCTTAAACATAAATCTATGAAAGTAAATCCTAATTTGAAAACCATATTATTTGAAAACAGTAATTGGGTTACCCAAAACCCCTAATATCATAAAATAAGTTTGATTGAAACCCTAACTTGTACTTCACCAAAATTGAAGAACCACCACAAAGCAATTATCAACTAAAATTGATTGCTGCTTAGAGAAGAAAAAGGAAAGGTAGAGAGAGATAACCACCAATCAAATTGTAGTCGTCGAACGCCACGAATTATAAAGAGTCTTGGCAAAAGGGAAATTGGGATTTGGGAGAGAAACATGGGAGTATTGGAGGTTATCCATAACAGATTCCTTCCCAAATCGTGGAGAGAAGAAAATTTTGGGGGGAAATCTTTGAAAAAGAGGGGGAAGCTTTGGCGGGGAATTTGGGGAAAGAGATGTGAGACAAACAGAAGGTCCTAATTTTGTAAAAATTATATCGCAACAGACGTGGACTAATTGCAAGGGATAAAACTTGTGGTTATTACAATAAGTTATTATCCACAATAAAACTTGTGGTACTCTGTCACTGATAAAATATTGGCAAAAACTAAAAACTATCAATGGCCATTGCCTATTTTTTTTGTAGTACCAATTAACTAGACTACCTATAGATAGAAGATGATAATGAAAGGCACGAGAGTATTGAACGCCTTCATCGCCAAAACTCTCCGACACTCAGCCATGAAAACCCCACAAAACATCACACACATTATCAACCCAATATACGTTTAACAACACCCACCAACAGTTTAAACTTTGGATTCCCCTATTTCTCCATTGCACATCAGAAAGTACTAATTCCAGGAATCATCTATTATGTGGTTACCAAAGATAAACAAAAACTAGCATTTCAGCAAATCATAAAACTATCAATTCATTAAATCACCAAGACCAACAACAATAAAATAATTAGGGTTTCAGTTTTAGGGTTGTGATCGTGTATTGAGGTTTAGTGTAGTCGCAGAAAGTTGATGGAGGAAGGATTATGGGGAAGGGGAGTTAACTTGCGTGCATGAAATTTGACTTTTTCATTTTCGTTTTCGCTTTCGTTAACTATAAGGAACGGTCATGTCCAGCAGTCCCTAAACTTATACAATTAGGGACGGCCAAATCCAAGAGTCCCTAAACGTATACAATTAAGGATGCCCAAATCCAACAGTCCCTAAACTTATATTAGTAGGGACAGAGTAATTATTTATGTCTCATAAACTAAAATATTAGAGATTGATACAAAACCGCCCCAAATATTTGATTATTAGAGACAAATTTTACTCCGTCTCTAATATCTGGTCCTGAATAATCAATTTTTTTTGTAATGTATCCTCAAAATATGTAAGACAAATTTAACATAAAATTAATTTAGGCACACCCCTAATTACTTTTTTTTCCTTTATTTCTCTCCAAAACTCAACGTTTTCCTTCTCTCTGTTCTTAAACATTAATCTCTTCATCTCATCTTCTTCATCTATCAACATAAATTTCTTTTATTTTTTTCTCTCCTACCTCTACCCCATAATCAATCATTTCCCTAGGGTTTGTCTTACCAATATCTTTTTATTCAAAGATTTGAGCTAGGTCTTCAATCTGTAATTATTTATGTTTTTTTTGCAAATTGTATGCATTTAGGGTTCTTCTCCCAATAGAAGTCGAAGGGGTTGTTGAGGTTTCCAGTGGAAAGAATAAAAGAAAAATGAAGAAGAGATTCGTCGAAGAAGACAAAATGAGTTATGAAAATTAATGAGATGTGTTTGGCCGACGGGAAATAAAATGAGAATGAGATAGAAGTGTGCCACCTTTAAAACCAATGATTCGAAGGAGACTACACATCTTTAAGGGTAATAAATAATTTTATCTTCTTAAGATACAAATAGGAAAAAATATAATACTTTAAAACTTTTAGTATGTGCTCCACTTAAGAATAGGTGTGTCGCGTGCCCATAACAGTTTCCAAGTTGTAAACAATGCCAATACCTAAAATATCTTTCGATTAACCAAAATTCTATGGAATACACCTTTCTTCTTCTTTTAATGTAAGTTGGGGTTTGGGATGACCCATGACCAGCTCTATTCAACTAAGAACCATTAGAGCATCTCCAGCAGGATTTGGGTTTGGGTTGAGTTTTTCAACTCATACCCAATCCCAAACTTTGGTGCTTCCAGCAGCTAAAAAATAAGTTTGGGTTTGTATACATGGACGTGTTAGAACCAAACTGGCTTTGAGCTCCTCAAATTCAAAAAAAAATGAGTTTGGCGGTATTCAAAAAATCAATTATCCATTTTGCTTGGCTGAGCTCTCCCTGGCTACTTCTTCTCTCCCTGACCTAGTTGCAGAGCAAAGAAGAGAACCTGTACGCAGTCCCCAAATGGTGAACTCCGACACCAGCAGTAATAACTCCACACCGTCGACCCCATCCTCCCAGAACCAACCTTCAACACCATTCTCTCAACACCCATCATCACAATTCACTTCATACCTCCACCACAATCAATCTCAATTCTAATATCAATTCCAATCATAGACCCCACCTCCGTTTACCATGTCGCAAGGGGATACCTATAGAGGACAGTATCAAAATCTATTTACACTCTCTCAATTGAAATCTCAAGCGTTTAGCTCGTACTATCAGCCCTATCCGGTCACTCAACTTCAAGGTTTTTAACCTCTAAATTACTTTCAGAACTACCTATTCTATGGTGAATCTAGTCAGCATAATCAAAGTGGCGCAAATGCACTAATACCTGTTGAAGCGACAGCGCCCGAGAAAGAAAAAGGAAAAGGAAGAAAGAAAAGCGCACTTACAAAACAAAGACAAAGCGTGCAAGTACCAGAAAATACTGAGTTTTTGGACGAGACGGATGATGCTGGACTTTATTGGATGGATGTTGACTTTACGTATCTTGCAAGGGCGTAGGTAATGGCTTTTGTCCAGACTGTGGGCCGCACAAAGGGTTTTGCTTTCGATCAAAATGTCAATATTATCTTTAACAGAGACCCCGAGTACCCCACACGATGATCATGTAGGTCAATAAAAGTTTAGTGGTATCTCCTTAATGCATAATGTTTGGCGCACAAAGGGATAGTTGCTCAAGTACAATTTCAGCACGACAGCAGGAAAACCGATGAAAATCAGGTACTTTATAATTTCATTTAACTCAATTTCATTTATTTTTCTTGGATATACACGTTATTTATTTATATTTGGTAATTTTGCAAATTATAAGAAAAATATGCACACAAGATCTATCAAGGCTTGAATGGCGGCAATAACTTCAAACACCGTGAAGTAAGATTTTTACGTGAGAACCGCAATGGGCCAACCTAAAGGATGGTGGGTTGAACCATGCGGAGAATGTACCCAAAAATGTAGCCAGGAGAACATCACACAATTCTTCTCCAAGGAACTCGGTCGGATCAAACAATCTATCGGAGGACCCCGACGACCAACCTACACCTCAATCCGCGAGGCAAAATTCTGAATTAGATGGTTTGTTGTATGAGAGTGGAAGTAGGCCCATCGGCCAAAAACTCTATAGAAAAAATCTTACAATACAAAAGGCCTTAGATGAGGTTATTGCATCTGGTTCGCGGACCATGTCCACGGGTCTCCTGCCTCATCCTCGCGTAACCTCCAGGTGGTAACAGTACCACCTCTACCTCACGCCACCTCCTCAGATGTAGGTTCTAAATAGGAGAAAAAAATTTAGATTTTGACTAAATAAATATGACCTTAAAAAATTAATAAATAAATTACTCACATGCTGATATAGCTGGTTGTCTATACTGTCTATGTTCCTCCTCAGAATAGCGTTTTCATCAATAAAGTGTTGGATCATCTAGGCGTCCCGTGCAAACTCTGCAAGGACGACTCACCACATACCATGAGTTAGGTGTCACAACTCCTCTAAGTTGTAAGAGGCAAACATGGATGGCGGGCCCCTCAAGCAATGGATGGATATATTCTTACGCCTTCCTGTCCACTCTATGTACCACCCCAGGTCTTCCCCCATCTCCAAGTCGAGCAGAGTAAAATCTTGGGACAAGCTATAAACCTCTTCTGACGTAACCACCACGGGTGTAATACCAGCCCTGAGTGCATTGGGTCCGAACAAATCTATATTCCCCATCCTTGCAAATCTGGCAATAGATGGCCTACCTCAAAAGTTTGGTCAGCCCAGTATGAGGCGTAAGTCCCTCGCTCCTCGCCTATCACAAACTGGGCACAGTCAACGAAGCCGACATGTATGATCGCCTGTAAATCAGCTGGACTAAGATGTGGTAACATGTTTGATGGAGGATCCAAAGGAATACCCGAAGTGCCAGTCAACTGCCTCTAACATCTATCCCCCAAGTAATACTCACAGTTTTTATTTAGAATTTTAAGTGGTATCCTCTTACGGAACAAGTACGACAATGTAAGTACATCATTAAATTGTAAATACACAGATGTACCCCAAGGTTGCCAGTTTATCGACTCAATAGTCTGGTGGTTAATGAGGTATCTGGATATAGTAAACAAATTCTCTGTCTGGTCATTTATTTTCTTCCTACTCCCCTTCTTCCATGTTTGGAGGCGCGGATACGACGTGATCTTCAACACTTCCTTGACAATAGAGTGACCAACCCCACAATACTCGTAGAACCAATACTGTATTTTAAAACAACATAAAAAATAATTAAAAATTATATTTAAGACATTTATTGGAAGATATTTGATTTGTAGCTTGTAAAGAAAAAGTGTCAGTGTACCTCAAGAAGTTGTAAAAATTTAGTGATGGTACCCTCGGTCGTGACTGCGGTATCCAAGCCATGGTACAGAGAAGCAAGAATAGCAGAACCCCAGTCATATTCGGAAGCTTTGTCTAAATCAGCTACGGCCTCTAGATATCCAAACGGGCGGTGTCGCTGGCCATTTAGAACCATAAATGTCCCATCATGAAAAGGATAAAAACACGAACAATTGCGATATTATTCTCCCGATCATTTGTGATGGTCAAGTATGTCTTCAAATATGTAATGCTGACGTTCCTACTCTTTGTTTTGTTGGATTCGATGCGGGGGAGCAATTGCCTTGCCTTGGATAAAATACTCCATCGGTCGTCATACGGCACCTGTGTAGGATATTTGTGGATTGCTAATGATGTCAGTATTGTGAAATCCATTGGAGTGGTCCCTTTCTCCGCACACGGGAACAGAAAAATGTGAGTTGTCGGCCACCAACGCTCTGTAAGCGTCTGAATTAGCCAATTATTATAATTACCCAAGCGTATATCTATAAACCGCCCAAATATCTTTACCATGGGATCCCTTATTGTTGAAATTGTGGAAATCTCCTTCCAAACATTTATCACCGTAGTGAATGTGCCATGCGAACTCATTGAATCCCGATTATGTTCATTAGAACATTTTATCAAACACTTGATTAACAGAAATAACAAAGTCACAATCTACGAAAAACTTAGGATCCCTTATTGTCAGAATTGTGGAAATCTCATTCTAAACATTTATCACCGTAGTGAATGTGCCATGCGAACTCATTGAATCCCGATTATGTTCATTAGAACATTTTATCAAACACTTGATTAACGGAAATAACAAAGTCACAATGTACGAAAAACTTACCGTGAGATCTTTGCTAGTGTGAAATATATGAGTTTGGCAATTTGGGAGATGGGTAATAAACCTGCGTGGAACATTGCCTTGGGTTGGGGAATGTATGTTTTCATTTTGTTGTACCTCTTCCAATTCAACTCTTTTTTTATTCCTTCCAGACCTCGACCGAGTTACGGCTTGCTCTAGATTTTTTGTCCCTCTAAACCCAATGAATGTACTTGGGTGTGGTCTCCCTCTGGCGTCTCCATTTGATTTTGCAAATAATTTGATTTTTTTTTTCAAATTTTGGGTTCAAATTGAGATAGATGAGAAAACAGTGTGGTGGGAGTCGAGTTGGGTTTGTTCTTTGTTAACAGAACTCGCAGCGGTAATCATTTTATCGCGCGGTAAACAGAACACCGCGCGGTGTTTTAATTGCATATAAAAATATAAAAAAATAAAATAAAAAAAAAACCACGTAAGATTTTCTGATTGCTGCTGGGAGAGGTTGAGTTTGGGTTGGGTTTTTTGTGGGCCCTCTGTCAGAGCCCACACCCAAACCCACACTATCTGCTAGAGATGCTCCTACATCCTAATGTAAATCTTAACCCTAGCCTCTCGGACTGCTATTCCTGTTACAATATGAGGAACTGTACTAGGGGAGAATACCACTTCACCTACAAAATTGCAAAAAATAGATGTGTATGATGTGGAACTGTGTTCCAACATACCAATAACCCCCCTCACTCTAGCTAGCAAGGGTACTTGACTTTCTCTTCCACATTGTCAACTAAGAACTTAGAGTCATTAGCCACCCATAACCTCTTGTGACCTTCTATGCACTTGACCAAACCTTCAAGCATCGCCTTCATCTCATTTTCCTACTAATAAATATGTCGTCTTTTAGTCTACATGAATCAAAACAAGGTCATCAAAAAATTCCAGATTCAGGGCCTGCAATTTTATCTACAATTTTATCAAGAATTGAAGCATCCAAATATTTCTCAAATTAGGAATTTTTTTATGGAAAGAAAGAGGGAGTTGTGAAACTCTACATATAAGATGCATTTAGATATAAATGTGATGGAATCCTTTGACTTGAAAGTAGAAAATGACTTTGAAGAGAGATCTTTCTTTCTTCTACTTATAATGTGAGGTTTTTTCAACCCAAGATATCGGTTAAACTTAAGATAAGAGGAGAAAAGTGGTTTGTAGTGGAGAGAGGAAATACAGAAAGAGAGAGAAAGATTAAACTAATGATGCCTCATCAACAGTCGACCTTATGAGGTCGGCCTTGTAGTATAATCTTACTCCTTTAATAAATCAAGTGACAGGTGTCCATCTTAAACATTTTTTCTATTATTAGATACTTTGAAGGATTAAAATACCAAACCATTATGGCTTACCGATCTCTGCCTAATGGTAGCTTACGGTGATAATTTTAATTTATCAAGACTTTTTAGTCACTCCATTTGTTAAGAGTCCAATTTTGCTATCTAAATTTGGTGTCTAGCTATCCTAAAAGTACTCATCTAAGAAATATAAAAGTAAGGGTTCAATTAATAATAGATTTCTACATTATACTATTATTTCTCTTCTTTCAAACTAATTAATCTCACATTTACTCTCCTCCCATTATATTTCTTCCTTATTTTCACTCCAATATATTTTCTTCCCTTCCCTTGAACTACAATTTTTCCTCTCACTTATTTCCCCTTCTCTAGAAATTCTCCCTCCAATATTTTTAGATTGAATAAAATAGATTTGTATGCTTAAATAATAACTGTTGAGAAAAATTGTTATGCTATTTTCTTAGAATATTGTTAATTTGAATTTTCATTGTTCATAATGTAATTGAATGTAACTTTGCATCTTTGAACTTGGGTTGCGTTAACATTTCATGTCTCTAAATAGTGTAAACTTGAGTATTTCGAGCTAAAGAGAATTTTTAGAGAGAAATAATATTGGAAAAAGACTATATGCCAAGGTGATATTTTGGAGAGAAAATCTGAGATAGATTAGTCGTCGAGGAGAGAGAATATGATGATGTGGATAACTATTTATTAATAGAACCCTGAAATAAAAAAATTCTAGATGAGTTCTTTTAGGATAGCTAGAGAGGAAAATTGGATTCCTTTAATGCAAAAGGCTAGTTTAAAACTCCCAAACTTATCACGGCATTCCATGATGAGCCTGATTGAGGAAGGTCATGACTGAGTCAGGAAAAATAAAGATAGAAATCATAGATGTGGGAGAAAGAAAGATAGCAACCAGCTGTTTCTAAGAAAAGTATAGGTTCCGTTACACTTCACCATCCATTCTCCAACCACTAAATAATTATTGGTTAGAGTCCTACAAGCAATGCTAATTTAAGGTAATAGTTTTGGACAGCTTGCTTTTTTTTTTTCTTTTCTTTCTACAGCTATATAACGTCTGGTTGCCATTCAATTACTCTTTCTTGTTTGTTTGTTAAGAACACGATTCGAAGAATACAATTGATTGAAATTTTGATATAGCCTCCCATATTTTTACTTACTTGCTACTTGTATGATGGGAATTGATTCCAGTACCTCTTGCTTTTCCAACAGTACCTCTCTACATGCACACGTTAATTGTTGAGACATACAGTCCCACTCTGGGTATTCAAGTATTGCACCTCAATAATATAAAATCATGACGCTACTTCTCTCATTGCCAATTGATTTTGAGACAAAACCTCTATTTTAATCTCAAATTGTTATTTTTATTTTATTATGCCATGAGGGTTATTTCTTATTAACTGCATGCAATTTACTGTCAAGTTTATCCTCAGGTATTTTATGGCATTATATTTCAGATTATAAATGATCATCACCATATCTTTTTTCCCATTTACCGTAAGTGGGAAGGCTTGTTAACAATAATAACCTGTTGAAATGGAACGGCCATAAAGAGCACCTGTAGAGTTCCTTCTTCATGATCAAGACGCGACCAGGAAGGCCATTTGCCCTCAAGTACTGAGAGACAGCTCGACTGTGAAACCAGATTCCACCGAATAAAAGATTTGCTCCCGGATCGTCACCAATTAAGTTCCCACAAACCAATAAATTACATAAAATCACACAAAATATAACTCAGTTTTAATTAAGGGTAGTATCTTCGGCCAAAATTATCTTTTTGTTTTGTGTATCTAATTTAATTTAACTGTGAAGAGCACCCACAAGGGTCTTGTTAGAACTGTAAAACCCAGAAGCGTCAGGTGGTTCTGAGGCGAATGAGCAAGGATAACAAGCATTCCGGAGCTCGTTAAACCTCTCCATATCAAACTTGTGAACCTTCATAAGCTGCTTTTGCTTAGCACTAAACCGACTCCCAAAAAACCCTTCGAAAGAAGGCTCCTTTGCCGTCCTAAGAAAGAACGCATAACCTGCCATGAAGTAAACAGATGTAACGTAAAAGCAAATCGGCTCCATCACGTCCCACGATAGTTCCCAAAATGTTAGCCTCATGAACGCCGCTGTTTGAACCACGAGGAAACCCAATCCTGACCACAGCTCTTTCCTCACCATTGAATCCGCCATTTTGTCAATCTCCGTCTTAACCTTCTCCATCTTCTCTAGCTCTTTTCTTCGTGGATCGTTTGAGTGAACTATCGACAAAGGGATTATGCCCTCAATTGCTCTCGTCACCTGTAATCAACATCGCGGAACAACTTTTTTGTAAAAGGCCACATCCCTACAACTACTACTTACAGCAAGTAGCACATTATTTTTATACGACCCATCAAAAAACTGAAAAAATGGTTTTTATTTTGTGCCACGAGCCTCCCAATTTTAGGCCGCCCCATGGATCTCTTAAAAAAAAAAACGGACGATTAAACCGATCGTATTATCACCCAAATAATTTTTCCTAAAGTCTAATCACTCTCATGGTCTTTTTTACCCCATATACGGGGAATATTTCCTTATGGGCATCTATTGAATATAATTCAGATGACGTTTATACCCATATCCCGCAAAACCGATGAAATAATGAAAAATCGTAACCGAAAGTAACATCTTATAGAATTTTAATTTATTTTTGATATTTTGGTCAAAAAAGGAGGGTGGCATGGGGGAATAAGGGTGTATTTCGCGCAACGAGCTCTGAGACAATTTTTTGGGCACGAATGGTACAAGGTTAATTTGGTCTTATCAATGTCACACCTGTAAATAGAAAAAAAAAATAAGAAAAGAAAAATAGGGAAATATTATCAGATCTCGGTCCGTTGTAATAACAAGAAGAAAATCTCTAAATTTTCTCGGAAATAATATTTTCTGAATATGAACATCGACACCCAAATTAAAAAGAAAAAAAGTTTTACAGGGAAAGTTTATTTACCTGTTCTGGTCGAAGAAAAACTTTTTCTCCTAAAACAATCACAGCTCCAAAATCATCCAAACATTTAGCTAACCCTAACCCTTGATCTTCACTCGACTCTTGCACACAGATCTTCACAAACTCAGAATGTGAAATCGAGCTTTTAGGGATTCTTCGAAGTGTCGATTTCAACATTTCTAATTGAGCTAATCTCAACAATTTCTTCGCATCTTTCACTGTGATTCCCTGAATTGGATCCAAATTCACCAATTGGGGTTTTAATTCGGGTTGATATTTAAACTGGGGTGAGCTGAATTGATCTCGATTCAACCCCATGATCTTATCCATCAATTTGTCTCCCATCATCATCGATTTGAAATCTGGGGATTTGAATTTCACTGATTGAACCAAATCCCTCTTTTGTAGAAACCATTTAAAGAAACCACCATTCTTGTTTGATGAATCTCGACTAAATGTGGTGTTTGAGGGAATTGGGGGAATGAGGGTTTGGGTTTGTGGGGTGTTTGAAAATGGACTTGTAATTCTTGTGATTGGGTAGAGACGATGAGCTAGGGTTTGAGTTTTCCGAAACGCCATTGTTGTTGTTTGAGAAAGAAACAATGGTGATGGGCTTTGCGGGTTTGGGTTTAATCTTACGAGGATCCGACAAATAAGGACTATTGAGTTTGCATGAAAAGAGGGAGAGCTTTGGACCAGTTTATATAGGAGAGAGACAAGACAAGATGACGTAAGGGGGTACTAAAAATAAACTTTGATATATCGTGATTATTTTAGCGAATATTCGTTACCACGGGACAAAAATAGCTCAAAATTGCGTGGTTGAACTATAAATAAAATTATAGGATGCGGTTGTTTAGCTGTGTTTTTAATGCCCAAACTTACCTTGCCCATCAAGATTTACTAGCAAGCTTCTTGCGTCTTATATTTTCGCGTAAAATAGCGAATTTTCTTTTTTTTAGTTTGAAGCTACTTGTAGGAATTGATTTCAGGACCTCTTGGTTTTCATTTTCCAAGCACTAATCCTACTAACTGGGCAAACCCGAGTTTTCTCCTTCTTAAACTTTTAATCGAATTCAGCAATTAATTTAGTTACTATAAACATTTTTACGGATTCAGTGGTGATTGTGAGTGACCCTCCACCATAGGGTTTGAAACTTAGGATTAAGTATTCCTATATAAAATCAACGTGCTTTTAGATCCCTAAAACCCAACTTCCCTAGCAAAATCAAAAATAAATTATTATTTCTTAATGTATTATAGAGTAGAATGGGGTTTTCGAAGGTGTAATCGCGAGGAAAGTAGCAGCGAAAAACTGAAGTGTGTAGATGAGGAAACTCGATGATGTGTTTCCACATTCGCTTAGTTCATCAATATCCATAATTTTGCTTATTTAGTCCATGGTCTAAATGTGGCTCCTGGCAATATATTCAACTCTATAAAACAACCTGTGTAAGACTCATTCTTATGCATTTCTACACGCCCTCCACGTTCCGCTCCTTAAATTCTCCCAGTACGTGATTCATGTTTTAGGACGACCATCGTCTCAAAACACCCAATATATATATATATACATGATCAAAGTCCTTCAGGCCAGATAAACCTAGTAAGAGACACAAAAATCAGGTCAATTGATGTTGTATACGTGTAATTTCACACGTGCAGCGTGCTCTCTTAAACAAAATTTAGAGTCAAAAGTCTGAAAACTAAGAGAAAGGCAAAATGCAAAACAATATCTCATACTTGAACTCTTTCACTATCCCTATCCAAAACATACATTTTCAATACTAAGCAAGAAACGTCGAGAAGTCTATTTTGGCATTTACACTCAGCCTGGCAAAACGTTATGCATCAACAAACAATCACGCTAATACAATAATTGGCATTGGTTTCAAGTATTGGCCCCAGTTCCCCACTAAGAAATTTGTATGTGCGCGTTGTGAAGATATATGATTAGATAAAAAGCAAACTACAAATTGAGATTCCTAGCATTGTGGAAAAGATACACAAATTCCAAATTAGAATGACCACTGAATCTAAATTTATCATTATTGGATAAATCGATTAGATTCCTTCTAGATCGATTATATTCCTAGCGTAGACATTATTAATGGAATACCTAATAGCTCCACTTCTCACGTCGTCTCATCCCCACGGCCGTCTGTTGATCATGTGACATCATTTCATTCAACTTGATCTGAGACATGGAATATTTAGGAAACACAAGAAACACTAAAAGTTTAGTGTGTGCCAACAAAAGCACACCATTGCAAGATCCTTGGAACAGAAAATAAAATAAAATCTTTAGGATGTTTGTTAACTTGTTAATGGGATTCGTCATCGCACTACTTTAACCTCCCCTCCATAATAATTACTTTATGAGATAAGCGTGTTTTATCAAGTCATGATCAATCTTAAACCCGAGAATACAAGCTATGGAACAAATTTTCGTACGACAAGATATGTCTTAATGATTACTTATATGCATAGTCGTATGTCATTGTATCACTCAAACCAATCAAAGATACATTCAATATCAAAAACCCTAGTTAAAATGGAGCTAATTAGCGTAACCAAATTAGGCGACTTGCCCAACAATTATGTTGTGACACATGAAAAATCTCTATCAACTCGGAGGGCCACTTAAACCACCTAGTACAGTTAGAAGCATATCATAGATATACAAGTGGACAATGACGACGACCAAATGCTTAAAAAATATCAAACCAAACTCATTCTCGTTTAATTAGCTTTATCCGTGACATCACATAATGTTCTAGCTTTATATGTAATCTGCATTATATTAAGCAGAACTTGTAAAAATTAATTAAGCAAAAGTGGCATACATTATCGACCTGTTTTTCTCTAATTATTGAAGGGTGCTTCAGTGTAGTCCTAATCCATCGACCAATGACATAAGCTGATTACATGAGTGGAACAAATCAATTGTGGATGACGAAAACATCATCATACACATAGTTAGATGATTTACGCCACTAAATTTAATTAGTTGTGAAAGAATAAGCATAAAATCAATTAGGTATACGAAACGTTTGGTTACAATTGCATCAGGGAGACTGAATACATTGGTGGGGGTACCACAGGGACTCCGTGTTACGGATTTATATATTCGAGCATGTGGTTAACAATATAGCTCATCAAACTGAGTACTGTTGGTTAAAGCAACCTCAGAATATAGGTAATCCATTGGAGTAGATCATGTTGCATTATTATTTCACATCTAAATATGCATTGATTCCAAAGAGTCTTTTGAGGAATTTCAAATGGTTTAACAGAATTTATACCCTATTGGCTACGCATGCAGATGTGTATCCTAGTTTCTCAAGTTGTTGTTTTCTTAAATTCAAAATAAATGGACCGAGTTTCAGGAGGATCGGTAAGTTGTTCTAGGAGTTCTATCTGTCATGTTAGTAACATTGTAACCTGGAGAACTAAAAGACCTGTATTCATTGGTTAAGTCATCGTGTTAGAAGTAAATTACTGGTTAGTTGATTTAAGCTCACCATATATGGAAACCGATTTTCGGTCCTCAAGACATTTTGTTTCAAGTTGTTAGGTAACAGAGAGAGTTTAAGTGTGCCATCTACTATTAATTTGGACAGCCTCAAACGCGTGTTTCAGATCATACTTAATACTCAGAAATTGAAAACAGCGAAAGAGACACTTAAAAATGTGTCATGCTTTCCGGAAGAGTTTGGAATACTCACTAATCCTAAAAAAATACTGTTGAGATACATAGTCCAACATAGAGCCTTGCACCTCAAAATATAAGATCCCCGGGCTCCTCCTCTCATTGCCAATTGGTTTTGAAATGGAATCTACACTTCTAATACAGTATTAGAGCGGCCTTTCTTCTACGTGTCTAGCCCAATGGCCCACGTACTACTCCGCATCACTCAAATATTCGTCCACGTGTTGATTTCAATAATTATGCCACACGTGAGGGGGCGTATTGAGATACATAGTCCCACATCTTGACATGGTATGGTCCGTTAACATTTTTCATGTGTATGTGTGGGTGAAACTGAGAATCTCTAAATTAGCTGGTAATCTATAGATTATCTATTTTTTTATACTGTCTTGTATGATTTTAATACTATACAAAGACAGAAGGCCAAGAACCAGAATTAGGTTTTGATCTTGTATATAATAAGTACATAAACAAATAAATGTCGTTCAATGTTTACACGTGACAGAGAGTTGCAGAAAAACATGGAGAACTACATAAAAGCACCGCATGTCTTGTAATAGTTAACAAAACTTTTGAATGCTAAGTGAGAAAGACAACTAACCTCATGTGAAGCTGAATTACCTTCTAGGAAGGTAAGTCCTTTTGACTCAACATGTCTGTGAAGATGATAGATAGTGACTGAACACTGATGCAAGAAACTTGAGTATACAAAAGAAATCTGCCCGTAAGTGGTGAGCCTCACCTTTATTGGTACCCTTATTCCTCTTTACTGTCCAAATAGAAGTGCGCTTTGTAAATGAAACTGGATTATTAACTGTGCCGACCTACACTAAAGAAATCAGACCACCCATAATTATCACACAAATAAAGTAACTCTTCAGTAAATATATATCACAAGATAAAACTTACAACAGAGAGTGTTTTACTCTTGAGATAATATGTCACATTATTGCACTGGCAACAGAGATAAATGGAATACTACTGCAGGGTGAAAAGACTGATACAGGTTTCATGTTGTGATTGGCATAACAATAATATCATGACGACACAATAGAAATCGTAAGCGACCAAAATCAAATAGGCTTGGTACATGTTCAAGTGGATGATAATATGGTACATATGCTGATAGAGACCCATTTATTCTTTCACGGAGATGTACTCCCTCCTCTAGTTAGCTTTATACATGACTTTACTTAAGGTTCTTAACTTTATGTGTAATTTGCATTATTAAGAGATTAAACAGTTCTGAATGGTTAAGAAAGAATGTCTTAGTGGAGTTTTAATCCATCAATCAATGACAAGCTAAATTAGTAAAACTAATCACATGAGTGGAGCAACTCAATTCCAATGATGAAAACATCATTATCTGCTTATGTAAAGCTGGAAACACACTTTAGGTAAATGTTCATACCTTTGATAAAGTATATTACACAGTAAGCACAGGATTATATGAAAGCAACACAATGGGTGGAAATGTTTGGTTGCAATTGCACCAGGGTGACTGGTAGGTATGAGAGGGCCTCACCATTACAGATTTTTCCCAAGAAAATAAAATACAGCACGACTTAGACTAATCAGGGATATGTTTCAAACATAATTATTTGTAACAGTTCTGACTTCTCTAAATCAACAAATAAAAAAGATTAAAGATTATAATATTAAAAAATGGTATAGAATTTATGTGATTATAATACTATAGTACTTCAGGAGAAGATATGAAACACGAGTTAGGTCGCATCTCTAACAAAAATAAATGAATAAGACATTGTCCAATTCTTAAACAGGATAGAGACAGTATAAAAAACATTAAGAGCAATAAATAAAGGCACATATGTGGCCTTTGTTTTTTTTTCTTCTTTATCAGTAATCTCAGTTTTGGTTGTTTCTTAGTTTATAAAACTATTAAATGCTGTGTAAGATGGTCCAACCTTCATTGAGTGGCCGGTGGATTAACGATAACCACATAAATAACAAATATAAAAAGTTCCCTTATTATAGAGGTGACCTCAAGCCTATAAAATTCTACGATTTATAACAAGATAACTCAAGCCGTTATCATAAACTATGTAAGGATGATTAAGATAGAGGAGATGTACCTAAATACATCTTCATTGCTTTGTAAATAATAACTACGAGGGGGGGGGGGGGGGGGGGGGGGGTAATGTGTTTCCTTGCCAGTGATGTACTCATCATTCCTAGTATAGGTACACAAGCATTGTCTATGAAACCTAAACCCAGAGCACCATAGCGTAACATAATATTACAAATGAGATGGGCAGCTATCTGACTCCGGGAAATAAAAGATGGAAATAACTAGCATATCTACTTCTGCTGATATTAAGAATGTAGGTTCGAGCAAGCGGATAACTTTTCTTGTTCTCTTATCTCTTAGACGTATATTTAGTTTGTTAGAATGATCACATTCCAAGTACAATATCCTAAATATGGTCAATCTTATGTTTTGTGCACTGGCCTAAAGTTTAATATAAAAAAAGTACATTGATGTAAGTAGCTAAGTATCAAAATACACATTGATTTTGGAACGGTACAGTCACCAAATCCCTCGGAGTGGTACAAGGACTAACAATAAATGAAGCATACACCGACACATCAGGTCTATCAATTGTGAGGGGGAAGATTGAAACATCCAATTTTGGAGTTTGTTTTATTCAGTGTCTAGAGTAGGCGTCAACATTATCTCGTGGTTTTCCGGCGTCAGTGAGTGCACGTGAAGCGACTATAGCTGGACTGACTGACTCTGAACAGGTAAGTGAGTTTTTAACTATTTGTTCTAAAAAGTCAAGCCTATGTATTTTATAGAGTATGAAAAAGTAATAAGAATGTCTCCTTAAAGAAAACAGAAGTTCTATTCGAATAACTTTTAATGTTGTTCGAATATTTTGCAACAGTTTGAATTGTATTCAAATAAAATTATTTTTGTTCAAATAACTTTCAACAGTTGCATTTCTATTCTAATAGATTAACTGTTGTTCGAATAACTTTCAACAGTTGCATCTCTATTCGAATAGAGTAATTATTGTTCGAATAACTTTCATCAGTTTGATTCCTATTCGAATAGATTAATTTCTATTCGAACAGATCCCGTGTTTTCTATTTTCCTACTTAAGACATACTTACCTTTTTTCAAAGACTCACTTCTTGAAAACCTATCTTTTGAGGGATTGTTTTTTAGAGTTAAGATAAATTTATCTTTGAGATATTCAAGAGAGAATCAAATCACTCAAATCTTGAATCAATCAATTGATCAAGAAACTTTAATCATGCATTGAAGAACTGGATTTAAGAACTTGAGCGATTCAAGACTAGGAATTTCGACGTGAGATTGGAGCGAGGCGTTGCGAGAACGCGGAATTGAGTGCAAGAAGATTAATTGGAAGAGAGATAACCATGGGACGTGGTTATTGAGTCTGTAAGTGATTAAATTCTTGTAATTCTTTTTCAATATTGGATTGTTTAGCTATCGCGTGATTCGATAGCGACTTGTGGGTTTTTCTCCTGAGAAAGGTTTTCCACAAGGTTAAAAATCTTTGTTTTGTCTTTAATTTTTATTGCTTGCTTGACATTAGATAATCGTATCGACTTGAATTAGGTTAAGCGTAGACCATTAATTCAAAGGAATTATGACCTATTGATTTAGACCTAAAATAATTGAAATTGGTTAGTCTCAGGCGACTATTTATTTCAATTGTTATCAGAGCGGTCACGTTTCGAGGTTTAACAACCTAAGCGTGGATCCCGGATAGTTCTCTTGAGAATAATGAGTTCCGACAAGTTTGGAGGTCCTAAAAATCGCCCTCCAACCTTTGATGGCAAAGAATAGCCATATTGGAAAGTCCGAATGATTGCATATTTACAATCAATCGGAGAATATGTATGGATTGCTGTTGAGGATAGATGGACACCCCCTACTGTGATGCAAGGTCAACCAGGGAGTGCTATTGAGGTCCTTAAACCTATGAACCAATAGACAAGAGAAGAAAATTATAATGTTGGTTATAATTCTAAAGGCCTCAATGCGATCTTTACGGCTGTGAGTTAAAGTGAGTTTCGACATATCTCTACATGTACTACTTCTAAAGAAGCTTGGGATATCCTAGTTCGAACTCATGAAGGCGATGATACAGTCAAAGAAAGTAAGCTTCAAATGCTTACTTCGTAATTTGAGAATATCAGAATGAGTAAAAACGAACGTTTTGACGAGTTCTATGCGAGACTAAGTGATATTGTAAACAATAGTGACACATTAGGAGCTCCTTATTATGATGTTTAAATTGTTCACAAAGTCCTAAGGTCTCTTCCTAAGAGCTTTAGATCCAGACGTGATGTTATCGAGGAAGCTTAAGATCTTAAAAAAATGAAACCCGATACATTAGCTAGAAAATTGTAAACGTTCGAACTTGAGATGAGAATGGAAAACCCTGAGAAGAATAAGAGTGTTGTTTTCAAGTCTTCATCTTACTCTTCATCTTCCAAGGGTTCCAAAGAGGTTGATCACTCATATATCTCAGATGATGATGAAGGTTCGGATATAGATTCATCAATTGCTCTTATTAGTCAACAATTTTAAAAAATCTTAAAGAAACGTCGGTTTCAAAAACAAGAACAAAAACAAGGGCAATCAATGAACTATAATCTACGACCTCATGATCGGGTCAAAACTTATAACCGATAGACCAACAGTGATACTGACCTTAGTCAAGTTGAATGTTATAAATGTCACAAGCTTGGTTATTATGCCCATAGCTGTCCTATGAAAAAAAATATGAAACGAATCATAAAGCTATGAATATCAGGGTTACCTGGGATGACAGTGATGATGAACATGATAACAATGAGAGTAATCCCCAAGTAGTTGACAATGGACCATATTGTGCATATCCTGCGATTTTTAATTGTGGCAATAATAACTTTGACGTTTTTGAACTTGAAAATCCTGATGAAAATCAGTGTAATAAAGAACAAAATGAGTATGAGGAGTTTGAGGACCCGCATCTTGAGAACTTGTATGCTCAGACTCTCATCAAGTGTATAAAACTCAGTAAACTTAACAAAGTCTTAAAATACCAAGTTAATACACTTACGTGCGAACTTCAAAAAAAAACTGAAAGTACAAGTCACGAGATAGAGATTCTTAAGAATGAGAAATAGGGCCTTCATGACAAAGTTGTATTTTTAGAAAAAGAAGTTAATGATGCAAAAGAGAAAATAAAATCAACTTTGGACGAACTTTGTTCGGCCAAGCTTGATGTAGTTTTATCTCAGCAGAAACTTGAGAAGTTCTGTTATGAGGCCATAAACATTGATAAAATGTTATGTATGGGAATGACGGTCAGTGACAAAAGGGGTCTAGGATATGAGGAATCTATTTTCAAGGCCAAGACTCCTCAAATCACAAAATTTGTAAAAACAACTGCGTCTACTTCTATGCCCAAACATAACGTGATATCCACTACTCATAATCACTCTAAACGGGCTTCTTACTCTAAAATTTATTATTGTAGTCTATGTGGTCGAAATGGACATATTGCATTTTTTTGTAGATTTGTTGGACCCTATCAACCATATGCTCGCCCTGTCAATGGATATAAATATATTTCTAATGTGATTACTAATAATGTGAAAAGTGAAAAATATGTTTAGATGGTTTGCACAGGAAACTACAGGTCAAAGAACTTGTCGAAGCATTTGGGTCCAAAAGTTGGAGTTGGCACCTCAGATAAGGTACAATGTTGCACTAACTGCTATGAATGCATTCAAGTCAGTTCAATGGTATATGGATAGTGGGTGTTCCCGTCATATGACTGGTGATGCGTCCAAGCTGAGTCACCTTGAGAATATTCAGGGAGGTGATGTTATTTTTGGTGATGGGAGCACATCTTCTGTGGTAGGAAAGGGAAAGGTCGAAGAACTTGGTACTCTAGCAATTGAGAATATTCTCTTGGTTGAGGGGCCGAAGGCAAATCTTCTCAGTGTCAGTCAACTATGTGATACAGATCATACTGTTACATTTTCCAAAGGTGGATGTGATGTTTTGAACTCTCAAGGACAACGTGTGATGCATGCTGCTAGAACCGCAGATAATTGTTATGTTATTCAACAAGAAGCTATACTGTGTAACAAAGCGAAATTAAGTGATGTGGATTTATGGCATCAAAGATTGGGACATATAAACTTCAATGATTTGTCCAAGATTACAAGTAAAGAGTTGATTTGGGGAGTACCGAAGTTGGGAAGATTGAGCAATATAGTGTGCGGTCCTTGTCATATTGGCAAGAAAATAAAGAGCTCTCACAAGAAGTTTAACAATATTGCTACAACTCGGACTCTTGAGCTAATGCACATGGACTTGATGGGTCCTATGAGAACGACATCATTGGGAGGTAAAAGGTATATTTGGGTAATGGTAGATGATTTTTCTCGTTATACATGGATAGCACTTTTGAGAGAGAAGTCTAATACTTTTGAAGAATTCCGCAATATATCGCTTCAAATCCAAAATGAGAAAGATTATTTTATTGATAAAATTTGAAGTGATCGTAGAGGAGAGTTTAAGGATACTGGGGTGGTTGAGTATTGTACTTCTAATGGGATTAAGCATGAATTTTCTGCTCTAATCACTCTACAACCAAATAGAATTGCAGAAAAGAAGAATAGAGTTCTTCAAGAAATGGGATGAGTCTTACTTCACAGCCAGAATATTCTGGCACACTTTTGATGGGAGGTCATTCATATTGCGTGCTATACTACTAATAGAGTGTATCTACGTCCACTTACTTTAAACACGCCCTATGAACTGTGGTTTGGAAAGAAGCCGAATGTCAACTACTTCCAGGTTTTTGGGAGTAAATATTTCATCTTTAGAGATCGGGAGAACATTGAGAAATTTGACTCTCTGAGTGATGAAGGTATTTTATTGGGTTACTCAACAAATAGTAGAGCTTTTCGAGTTTACAATTTAAGGACCAATGCGATGATAGAGTCTTGTAATGTGGTTGTTGATGATACTTGCACCATTGGTTCTGCAGATGTAAGAGAAGATGATAGTACAACAGAAAATCCAAAAACATCCTCGAGTAACATTCTTGCATCGAGCCCTACATCAAAGGTTGGTTCTCCCTGCATACTCGATCACTTCCAGCTCCACCACTCCCTCCCGCCCCAACTGTAATGCAACCCGGATGGCAACAAGTTCGTAAGCATCACTCAAATACCGATATCATCGGGGATCCTACTTCCCGGGTTCAGACTCGAAGCCAATACCATGAGATGGTGCACTTTGTTTATTATGTTTATGTGATCAAACTAACAACGGTAAAGGAAGCTCTGTCAGATGAATATTGTCTATATGTAATGCAAGATGAGCTTCGCCAGTTTCAACGTCAAGATGTCTGGGATTTAGTTCTACTTCCATCCAGTACAAATATCATTGGGACTAAATGGGTTTATAAGAAAAAATATGACGAACTTGGGAATAAAATTTGAAACAAAGCTAGATTGGTCGCTCAAGGGTATAATCAAGTAAAAGGGGTTGATGTTGCTGAACATTTGCTCCTACAGCAAGGCTTGAGTTTATTCACCTACTGCTAGCTCTTGCTTGCCATCAAAAGTTCAAGTTACATCAGATGGATATGAAGAGTACTTTTCAGAACGGGCTCTTAGAGGAAGAGGTGTACGTGGCCCAACCAAACGGGTTTGAGGATCCTCATCATCCAGATCACACGTTTTACTTAAAGAAGGCTCTTTACGATTTGAAGCAAGCTCCTCGGGCATGGTATGAACGGTTCTCTAATTATCTCTTATCTAAGGGATTTGTTCGAGGGGGAGTTGATAAAACGTTATTTATCCAACGGAAGGGAGGCGTGATGCTTGTTGTACAGGTATATGCAGATGATATTGTGTTTGGCTCTACTTTGAGTTCACTAACTACTTCTTTTGCAGCTTTAATGAAAAGTGAATTTGAGATGAGCATGGTTGAGGAACTAACTTATTTCTTAGGTCTCCAAATACGTCAAGTGGAGAAAGGAATATTTGTTTCTCAATCCACGTATGTCAGGGATCTTGTGAAGAAGTTTGGTCTCTCTTCTACAAAACATGCCAGGACACCCATGAGTACCACTACAAAGTTAAGTAAGGACTCGGCAGGTAAGGATGTTGATCAAAAGATGTATGGAAGTATGATAGGTAGTTTACTTTATCTTGCTGCTACTCATCCTGATATTATGTTTAGTATATGTATTTGTGCTCGTTATCAAGGTAATCCGAAAGAGTCCCATTTACAGGCTGTTAAGCTTATTACTCGTTATATATGTGGGACTTCTGATTTTGGCTTATGGTATTCACATGACACAACTTCTGAGGTTATTAGGTATTCCGATGCAGATTGGGTAGGTAATGCAGATGATAGGAAGAGAACTTCTGGTGGATGCTATTATATTAGAAATAATCTTGTGGCTTGGCAGAGCAAGAAGCAGAATTGTATTTCTCAATCCATAGAAGAAGCGGAGTATATTGTTGCGGGTAGTTGTTGCACCCAATTGATTTGGATGAAACAGATGGTGCATAACTATGGAATAGTCCAGGGGACGATGTCAGTCTTTTGTGATAATACGAGTACGATCAATATTTCCAAGAATTCTGAACAACATTCCAGAACCAAGTACATCGACCTTCGATTTCACTTTATCTGTGATCTTGTTGAGCGCAAGATAGTCAGTGTTGAGTATGTTCCTATAGAGAGTCAGTTAGCAGATTTTTTACCAAGCCGTTAGATGCTATGAGGTTTGAGCTTCTGATACGGTCAATTGGTGTCAGCTCTATTGATTAGGTATGTCTATTACTTCCTTTTTACACTATTTTGTTAGATTATCACACTGATATATGCTTGGTCAGACACGCTTTCTAATTTAATGTTAGGACAGTTCAGTATAGTGTTTACTTGGATTTGATTTTTCTCACGGCAGTTAACTATCGCATGCTTTGATAGATAGACACTCATTGATATTATACTTTAGAATACCTGTAGAGACTTCGAACCTAATGCTATGTGAGGATCTGACCTTATTTATGAACTTTGAGTGTTATGACATTTACTTCTCTCTTTGATCTTATTGTTTGTGATCTCATTTTGTTTCCTTACTCAATTGTCAAATAGTAACTTCAAGTTCAAGTTAGTCTAATAGAACATTCCCTATACTTGATTTGAGATAAAAAATATTGTGTGAGACCGAAGATATGATAATAGGCTTTTTATTGCTGCACATTTTTTGGCCTTCGTTATTCATAACCATATTTTTATCAACTTGTAGCCCCTTGTGCCTGAAAATAAGCCTTTCATTTTTCTACCCAAATCCTTTATTCATTTACCCGTTGTTCTGAGACTTTTCAGTGAAAAAATATAAAAGGGGGGGGGGGGGGGGGTTAGAAAAGCTGAATGAAAGAATAGATTGTATTTCCCCATCTCTATGATAATATGTAACTTTGGGTCATAAAAAAAAGAAGAAAAACGTATGTGTGCTTTTTGGGGGAAAGATGAATAAAAGAATACAATGTATCCCCAAAAGAAAAAAGGAGAAGTGGTATGTTATTTTATGTATTCTCAATAAGAAAAAGAATTACAGCAATTGAATTTGGTTTTATGTGAGAAGGGGAGTTAGTGTGACTGCAGTCTTAGAATGCCAGCAAAACACCTACTCTGTCATATGCCTGCCCGTGCCTACATTATAACATTTTAAGACCTGTTTGATCTTGAGTTTAACACAGTTAGTTTAGTAGAGATGAGAGATATGGAGTTTATATTAATTAACTTGACACCATTAATGACATTTGAATTTCTGTCCATGGGCTCTTCTAGCTCACAGTGTGCTGCTTATTTGGCGAAATATGAGTTTTTCTTTGCATATTATTCATATTCATATTTCACACAAAGTGCTAGCTAGTCAATTCTCAGTGATTTCAAGTAACCACCGATGAGATGCCTTAGTTGAAACAACTTTCCTTATAGTATTTTATTTATGGATGTTGGGTCTGTTGAATGCATGGTACTGTTTTACGTTGACTGCGCACACACACACTCTGAGTAAATACTTATTATGTCTGAATTTTCTATTGAATGATTTCCTATCTGATATTCATATAGCCTGTGATTAGTCTTTGATCTAGAGTAGACAGGGGGAGTATTGCTTACTTATTCTTTTGTTTTTTCTTCGAGTTTTGTTGTTTTTTCCTGTTGTGCTCCATTTCGTTTCTGTGTCTCCTAAAAAAAAAAACACTGTTCGAATAAAAAAAATAATTATTCGAATATTTTGCCTCAGTGCAATTTTATTCGAATTGATTTATCATTTTATTTAAATATTTTTCCCCAGTTGATTTTTTTATTATTTAAGCTCAACTACTGTTCGAATAAAAAAAAATTTATTCGAATATTTTTCATCAGTCTAATTTTTTTTAAGTGCATAACTCTTATTCGAATAGAATTTTTTTATATTCGAATACATTTCGCAGATTTTGTTTTTTTAAAACATTTTTTTTCTCTTCTTTTATTCTCTCTCACTTTTATTCGAATACCATTCGCACTGCATTTCCCTCTCTCTCTCTCTTAAATCCTACCAAGTTTTGAGTTTCATACTCGTTCATCCTTGTGTTTGATTACCTCTTTGTAAAAGTTGCGTTTGAAATTTTATGATTTGAAGCTTGGCGATCCAATTACTAGTTTTATCTCGGCAATTTTTACCCTAATTTCGTGATTGTACTCCTTCTCAATGTGGTAAGCGTGATCTACTCGCTTTCCTTCAAGTTTGTTCATCAATTTGTCACTGTGTGCTTTGGATTTGGATTTCCTGTTTCGAATTGGGGTTGTGTTAATTTGCAATTGGAACTGTTAATTGGAGATTGGAGTGTATTGTGATTTCATGCAGAGTTTTAGGTTGAGTGTTTGGTGATTGTTTGCCCGTGGTGGTGAGAAGTTATGTGCTTGTTTATTGGGGTTCCCCTGCTTAACTGCATAGGTTGAGTTTGGAGAAATTGGTAATTTTCTTGCAGGTTGTGTGCTGAGATTGTTGGGGTTTGTGCTTGATATTGTTTACAGAGGATTCTATATATATTGTACTGTCTGTTATGGCAAGGGTTAAACGCCCTCAGGAGGGGTCTTCAGCTCCCAATTCGAGCGGTACGGCAAAACGGAGATGGACGACTCCAAGTACTAGGACGGGACCTCATCGCACTAACCATCTAGGCTCTCGAAGTAGAGGAGCTAGTGGAGCTGGGGAGTCTAATGTAGAACGAGTTCCTAATCTTTTCCATTGGTCAACCCCAAAATCAGGGTTTAAGTTTAGAGGATATCAAAAAGAGGTAACTCTAAATAGGGAGGAGTTGAGTGTGAAATATCCAGACATCTCCATGATTTTTGTTGTTTTTGCTATACATGGTTGGACTGGGATTATGGAACCTCAGCTGCCGTACTACCTTCGATTAGTGCGACTTTTTTATGCTTCTTTACACGTTGTGCAAGGCACGGGAATTGACAAGACGTTCAAGGTCTCCATAGATGGGTCTGAGTTTCATATAGATTCGGATGATATCCAAAAAGCTTTTGGTCTAGGAGAGTCTAACAATCCTGATGTGGATTATTTGGCGTGGCCTCCGGTTCTTAGTCAGTTTCCTCCCAAGGAGGAGATGGAGGAGGAGCTTATTGTTGTTGGAAAGAAGAACGGTTCCTATGTTAAACGTAAGAACCTGAGCCTAGCATTCTGCCCTTTCCATATGGTAGCTTGTAGGAACATCATTCCCCAAAAGGGGAATAAGAATGTTCTGGCGGGCAATATGTTTTATCTAGTATATCTTTACGCTAAGGGGCTCAGTGTTGACTTGGTCCTCATTATCATACATGAGATGCTTACCATGGCAAACCCGGATCATCAAACACAGACTTTGCCTTACAACAGATTCATCTCTAAGCTTTTGATTGATTTGGGGAATGTTATTCGTCCAGATGAGGAGGTTGACAGATAGAACGAGGTTATTAACTTTCGGTATTGGGAGAAGAGCATAAAACATATGATCGTCGAGACGACGTATGAGACCGAAGGGGATGCAGAGGACTCGGGGACTGAGTCTGCACCTGCTAGACGAGTTGCAAGACCTTCTACTTCCAGGACTACTACTACCTCTGTACCTGGTACTTCTACATCTTCTCTTACTGGATTGGTCCCACATGACTTTGCCTCTCTATACACCTATATGGAGTCTCATTTTAGTAGGCTCGACACTCAGATGGAGACTCGTTTTGTTAGCCTGGATACTCAGATACAGACTCAGTTTTGGCTATTCAGGGTAAATATCGGTCGACTCCAGACTTTTGTGGATGGTTTGAGCAGTATAGTATGAGGCTTGTCGAGTGGTCCTCCTGCCGCAGATACAGATAAGGGGTCTTAGGTCGTGTGCGACTTTGGGTTTATCTTTTACACTTTAGAGTGTTAGCTCTATGTTTTTGTCTTTTTAGTGATTATTTTTGCGTCTGCTCTCTTTATTGCATGTATATTCTATGTAGATGCTCTATTTGACTTTGCTCTGTATTAACAGTCTATTTTTGTTTGGATAATCTATCAGACTTTTGCTATATGATTTTACTATTCCATGATATTTACTCGTTCATAACTGTTATATCATTTGCCATGTCTAATATAGTTCTATTTTTTCCCTCTCTTTTTGCTTGATTACCCTTTGTTCTTCTGTGTCAAAAAAGGGGAAAGATGTTTCTGACAGGTAAGTCAGGTAAGTTCTTTTTTGTCCTCTGAATTTCTTATTTTGAATATGAACGGTTACGTGATATAGCTTGTTTAGTGTACAGGGATTTTAGAGGCTAGACTCTTGAGTATGGATGTTCTGTGAGTGAGTCAGTCCATCGAGTCTGTATTTTTTAGTTATTATTTATAGTTCTAGTTTTGACACAAAATGAACTAAAGGGGGAGATTGAAACATTCAATTTTAGAGTTTGTTTCATTTAGTGTCTAGAGTAGGCGTCAACATTATCCCGTGGTTATCCGGCGTCAGTGAGTGCACGTGGAACGACTACAGCTGGACTGACTGACTCTGAACAGGTAAGTGGGTTTTTAACTATTTGTTCTAAAAAGTCAAGCCTATGTATTTTAAAGAGCATGAAAAAGTAATAAGAATGTCTCCTTAAAGAAAACAGAAGTTCTATTCGAATAACTTTTAATGTTGTTCGAATATTTTGCAACAGTTTGAATTGTATTCAAATAAAATTATTTTGCTCGGATAACTTTCAACAGTTGCATTTCTATTCTAATAGATTAACTGTTGTTCGAATAACTTTCGACAGTTGCATCTCTATTCGAATAGAGTAATTGTTGTTGGAATAACTTTCATCAGTTTGATTCTTGTTCGAATAAATTAATTTCTATTCGAACAGAGCCCGTGTTTTCTGTTTTCTTACTTAAGACATACTTACCTTTTTTCAAAGACTCACTTCTTGAAAACCTATCTTTTGAGGGCTTGTCTTTTAGAGTGAAGATAGATCTATCTTGGAGAGATTCAAGAGAGAATCAAATCACTCAAATCTTGAATCAATCAATTGATCAAGAAACCTTAATCATGCATTGAAGAACTGGATTGAAGAACTTGAGTGATTCAAGATTAGGAGTTTTGACGTGAGATTGAAGCAAGGCGTTGCGAGAATGCGGAATTGAGTGCAAGAAGATTAATTAGAAGAGAGATAACCATGGGACGTGGTTATCGAGTCTGTAAGTGATTAAATTCTTGTAATTCTTTTTCAATAGTGAATTGTTTAGCTATCGCGTGATTCAATAGCAACCTGTGGATTTTTCTCCTGAGAAATGTTTTCCACAAGGTTAAAAATCTTTGCCTTGTCTTTAATTTCCATTGCTTGCTTGACATTAGATAATCGTATCGACTTGAATTAGGTTAAGCGTAGATCATTAATTCAAAGGAATTAAGACCTATTGATTTAGACCTAAAACAATCAAAATTGGTTAGTCTCAGGCGACTAGTTATTTCAAAGATCAAGTAGCTCTGCCGTGGTATTCAGACATAATCACTAGGAATATCCAGCATCAAAGTTGGGAAAAAAGGTATTAACAAAATGAGTGGCCAACAGATTTGGAATGGGAAACTGAATCTTTATGATGACACCACTATATCAATCATGTAGACTTTAAGAAGGAAATGTCAGGTCAGACATGCACTTCTATTGGTTTTTTGAGGAGAGACACTTCTATATTGATCCATCTCTAAACTAAGATATGTTCCTGAGTGCTGAAAATGGACGTCCTAAGAATAGGGAAAGGTTGAAGACTTTTGATTATCTGCAAGACAAATAACTTGTAAAGAGGAAAGTTATTATACTGGTAAAAGATATTCGTTTCTTCTATAATTAAGAAGAAGATAAAGAAGATTTGTAGTATGTAGCCTTATGCATTTACCTGTACGGAGCTTAAGATATTTACTTCTACATGGAAGTATATTGCATTTCTAAATCAGTCAACACCTCCCATTTGCATGATCTGTGTTAGAGTTTGATTACCTTGCATTTAAATAATTCTTACTGGCTTGAGCTGTTCTGTTAAGGATTAAGCTACGCCGTGAGGTCCAAATTTACTTCAAAGGCTATCATAAGTATACCTTGAGGGTAAGCATTATACACTCTCTTCTTTTGCTAAATAAGCACAAATTATTTATTTTTCAATAAGAGAATATATAAGTAGAAAAAGAATAAATAGGGTTAGCATTATACACAAAAATTCACCCATTTCAGACAGGAGACACTTTTCTTGTTGCAGTCTTTTTATGATATTTAAAGCATGTATATAAACTTTTTAGGACTTAACCATATCGCATCCGCATTAGTAAGTATAGAAAGTGGCCCATAAGCTGCCTTTTATTGGTCGCTAAGTTTCTTCTTGATAATTTCTTGGCCGTTTGTTTGTATTTCATACAAGGAAGAATAAAATCAGAGTCAGAAATCAGAGAGTTGTACACAGAGGTGGCACACTAGGAAAATCATTACAAAAGGAAAAGCTAGAGGTTTGGTGTAATGAATGCAGCATCATTAATTAAATACATTTACAAAAGTAAACCAAATAAATAGATCAATTAGTATGCAGCACTAATAGAACTCTTAAGTAAGAAATTACTTGAATAACGTACAAAAGTATGTTTCTGAAGATGAATATGCATACCTTCTTTTCGAAATATACACCATGTCTTTCATTAAAGAGAATCCAACTTGAAAAGGAAATGTAAGTCCCTCTCAACATGTAGACCACCTCAGCAGCTAATGAAAGTTTTTCTGCCTGCAGTATTGGTGGAGCTACAAATCACATAACTATAGCCTTGACATAAAGAGGGTCACAGAGGCCATCCTTCAAGGAAAAAATATCCTAGGTATGACCTTCACTACTCATGTTATATCTTCTGTAAGTTTCAATTTCACGACCTATTCCAACTTTATTAAGAGCAGCCATTAACAGAATGAATGGAAGTAAGTGCCAATTAAAGCAGTGTAAGTGACGGGGTTCTTTTGGTCATTAAGAAGCGAATCAAATAATTTTTCAGCAGAAGCAAACATTTGAAGGCAGCCAAGTTTGTAGGTCAAACAAAAAATGAGATACGTTCCTAGAGAAACCCCTGCTTGAATCATTTTGTCAATAATTTCAACAAGCTAGGAATATGAATTATTTCTAATAAAGAAGCCCATCAGCGAAAGATATGCAGCTCTTTCGATGTTTAAATTCATTTGGGTGCCATATCTGAAGGCCAACAAAGCACCGTTAGGTCTATAATTAGCACAATTTATCTGAATGACGGTGGAGATAAGTTCGCAATCCAGCTTGATAATCTTAGAAATTGCGTCGTGAAGTATGTAGTCAACAGTAATGAAATTCCGCTTTTCCAAGAGACACAACACAATCCCAGAGGAACCATCAATGGTCGTCGTTTTGTAAGAATCAGATATATCCTCGCTACCCTCGAAAGAGAGGTGACGATTGGCTTCCTTGAGGGGATAATCGCTCTCACCAGAAACTTTTAGGGCTTCAAGTGCTTCAGTATAGACAGACTGATGGAGGACGATAAAGTTTTTTTCTCATATACTGAAGGATGTAATGCAGTGCCTTTATTGCCCTTCCTCTTGAACACATCTGCATCAAGATATTGCATGTCACTTTAACAGGTAGTACTCCAGCTTCTTGCATCTTGTTAAAAATGTCAAGAGCCGCTTTAAATTTACCTGAAACAAATCATGAAACAGACTGATGGAGGACGATAAAGTTTTTTTTTCATATACTGAAGAATGTAATGCAGTGCCTTTATCGCCCTTCCTCTTGAACACATCTGTACCAAGATATTGCATGTCGCTTTAACAGGTAGTACTCCAGCTTCTTGCATCTTGTTAAAAATGTCAAGAGCCGCTTTAAATTTAGCTGAAACAAATCATGAAAGAGATCTTAAATTTTTTGCTTACATACAAACTCTAAATTCAAAGTAATGGTTGAACTAATTATGCAGGTAAACTGTGGCATTTGATCAACCTTGTACTGTGGCAGGTAGAAAACAACTCTGAGATCAGTTGTTAAATAATAGCTGAGCCGCTGAGAGGTACAAGAACTAACGGAAACATAGAAGGAATGACGATTCACGACTCATCCAATAGAGAACAAAACTTGTGTTAGAAGAGGAGATAATAATATGATTAGGGCCCATGCACCTCAACTGAGATTAGAAAGAAATGAAATAGACAATCTTGTGAACTTTTTCATATTATTCCAAGTAGAGAAAGGATATTAATTGGTGGAGAGCCAAATGGCACATGCATTGCGCGAGAGAAGAGGTAATTCTGGGAAAGGGCATATATGTTTCTGCAATAACTAATAAAATATACATGTAGAATTCTTTGTAGAAAATATAAAAGACATACGCTCCAACGGTGTCCTAGTATAAGGTCGTTCCTCACTAATTATTTTCAGTAATATCCTCAACCAAACAAGATGTTGGATATATGGGGATGAAATGCTGCTGTATGACAAACATGCTTGCGGAATTTATTGAGACATTGAACTTCTATGAAAACAAGTAATGTAACAACACAGAAAAAAACATGCTTTTATTCCAAGCACAAGAAATCTTTGTAATTAGGCGAAGATAAATTTTAGAGAATGGAATGAAGTTTTATCGCCCTAAAGATCTGCTGGTAAGTCATGGAAGGAAAACGTTTCTCAGAAAAATCTGTGAGCAAGTTGTGAATTAGCAAGAACAAATAGAGATGTGAGACATGTGTTAAATGTTACAGTTGATTTACACTCAAGGGCCTTAGTCTATATCTGTTTCACTTTAGTTGTAGATGAAGTGATCTATCATGCAAGAGAGAAAGCCTTTTGTTTTATGAAATTCGGAGTGGGGATAACTGAAAACAACCAATTTGGAGATCAAATGAGCATTTCAGAGATCAAGGAAATTAATATTAGGAGAAAGGGGAAAATCTATTTATAAGTCGACAATGATACTAACCGCACTTTATGAACCTGGATAATGAGCAGCCAAGAAGGACATATTCAAATACTGTAACCAAAACAAAATATAAAGAGATTAACGATTGGAGGACTGAAATAAGAACTTCAAAATGAATGTGAATATGAGATCGTGGAAGTGTGTGGGACTAGATGTAGTGTAGGAGCTCCAGAATGTAATAAAGGGAAAGTCTATTGCCAGTCATGTGCAACATAATCCAGTATAAACATACGAAGGAAGAACATGCAAGTTGAGGCCTCCAAAATAGCGAAAGCAAGACAAAAAAAAGAAGAAAAAAAAGACGACATTCAGTTAGTGAACCCATACTTAAAGCACTTAAAATAAACATAAAATATGGTGTCAAGGCTCAAACTTCCATAAAAGGAAGAGTTGGACAAAAATACACTACAAAGATTCACGTATTAGTAAGCATACCAGAACCAGCAAGATACTCCATCAAAACCTTGTATAAGTATAACAATTTGGAGAACATCTTGACACAAGCATCTCCTTATAAACCTCGGTGGCTTCCTTCTCCTTATTATGATCAAAGAGAAGCTTCATAAAGGCTGTATACGAAACAACTGTTGGACGAAAACCCTTAGATTTCATCTCCTCCCACATTTTAGACGATCCCTCTATATTCCCATCTTTATAGAGCCAATGCAACAGTGAAGTGTACGTAACAGCATCGATCTTTATATGTTTCTGTTGCATTTACCGAAAGACATACTTCATCTATGAAATCCTCCCAGCTTCTCCAACTATATCTAGCATTGCCGTGTAAGTAAATTGATCGTGCCTAAACCCTTTCAACTTTGATGCCCAAGTGAAAAACAACCACAACTTCTCCATGGAGCTGGAGGGATGGGCTTTTAACACTTGGTTAATCGTATAAGAATCCCATCGTATAGGAAGACACTTCAACTGTTCTTCAGCAGATTCCCACGTGGAATATCTAAAAAAAAATCGATGTATTCCGTACTGTATCTCTTGTATACATTTTAGGTTCTTTAACCTCAATATAAACCATCTTTTTATCTATGGACCGGTCATCCTTCTTCTACTGAACTCGTCGTAGGGAATGTAATCCCTTCACATACCCTTTCCCATAAATGGAATACCCATTATCCCTAAGCAAAAATAACACATACATTTCTCCATAAATCTACGAACCCCATATGTACTCGACATGAATGAAGACCAGTGCAACACCTAATTAAATACTAATCCAATATGTTCAACCACACATGCTCTACGAGGTACTCGCTAATATAATACCAGTAATGTGTTTCAGCTCCAGCTCATTGAGTAGAGCTCTTCATGTACATGTGGTTTCCAATTCCAAATATACGCTTCTATCTGTTATATTTGTAATGGCCAAATTCCGTAAGCTCGAAATGGCTTAGAATTTGCTATCACACCAATGAACCTGTGACAATATTTTAATAGAAAGCAAAAAATTACACAGGTAATTTTAGCGTGGAAAACCTCTGAATAGGTAAAAAACCATGACCTCGAGTGGAAGATTTTTGTAAAAGTATATTTATTGCTTGAGGCGGATATCTTATTACAAGTAATCTCTGGATGTAGAAACGTTTGAACCTTGTAATTAAGAAGTTTGAATGTTTTTGAGAATCTACAACAAATATTTTCTTGGTGATCTCTTGTGTAATTTTTCTGATCCATGTCTCTTCTGAAACTTCTCCTTTATATAGGACTTCTCCGCAGTTCTTCATCATACTGGAGCACGTTATCTGAACAATGTGGCTAGTGGCAGTTGACTGAGTAACTGACGAGTTCGTGAGAGACAGGTGTCTTTGATTGGTTAAGGTTTTTCGGTTTGAAGTTTGACCCACATTTCTCACCAGTTCGTGGAGTAGGTTAAAATGTTGACTGGAGAAGTCATGTTGAAAATGCGTAAGTCTGAGATGGAGGTAGTTCGGACTTGCAATAGTTCGATTTTAGGTGAGATCGAGGGATAGGTCCCTACAATCGCCCCATCACAACCGAAGTCAAGAGTGGCTTTGGTTGAGAAAGGATTTGTGCATTGGTATTCGGGTTGAAGTTCTTGGATATTGAAATGGAGTAATGATGGTTTTGACTGTATGGAAGTTGTGCAGCTTATGGGGAAATGATGGGCATTAAATGAAGATGTAGATGCTGATGTATGTGACGGTTACGATTTGAAGAGTTGCATCTGTAATGAATGATGACGTTTGGAAAAACATACCTGCACAATAAATGTAGGGTTATATAAATAATACATGTATCAAACCTTTGAAGCAGAGTACGCTTGTAATTTGTCTAATTCTCTAAAATTTTCAAAATGGTGAAGACTCGGAGGATGGTCCTTGAAGAGAGGATTGTATCTGAAATACAGAGGTTGAAGTTGAAATACTTTGGCGATCAATCCTTGGAGATGTCGATACCCGCTCCTGTTCCTCTGACTTATCAATGTATGTCGGAAGACGAAGTGGTTGAAGCTAAGGAGGAATTTATTGTAGGTGGAGGTTTCACGTTGTCGTCTTGACAGGCGAGGAACTTTGGACTTGTCTTCGTACTCTGGCGGATGGCAAGGTTGGGGGGATAGATGCAGGGATAGGCATAACTGTAGGGCAGTTATGCTGATTTCTTGTATCACCATGGATTCTAAGGTCAGACCCTCTTCATCTCTATCAACTCTTCGGAGGTGGCGGCTTCAGAGAAGGAGGTGATGGTAGCAGAGGAGGGAGATGAACAGTGGAAGTCTGCTTTTGCATTTCCATCACTTTTTGGCGCTAAGAAGACCTTCAGTTTGAAGAGTTGGCTTCAGCACTGAGTCTACTGCTTGCATAGTTTCCAGTTGAAGTTCGTCTAGACTTCGACCAAACTCATGTGAGAAAAGCTTTTTGTTGTTTCCAATTTCGATTTTACGTCCGGGTAAAGGATTACTGAAGTAGGATGAACTGAAGAATTTGATGTGTCGAAGTACCTGAATGACCTGTTAACGAGGTGTCGATCTCTGGTCGGACAATAGAGTCCAAAATTGAGATGTCTGATAGTGAGGTTGAAGTAGAATTAAAGCAATTTCCAGGTTTCCCTGGCAAATTTATGACCTATTCTCCCAGTTCCGATGCATTTAAAGAATTTTGTAAAGCCAAGGCTGTTGTAAAAGGGACATGGGGTAACTGCGTAGAATACGTCGATATGCTATTTAGGGGGTGTACTGTAGCGACGGGGGAGGAGTATTTTTATTTGTTGGCCAACTTGGAGGAGGAGAATCGAGATAGGGGTATAGATGAATAGATCTCGTTAAAATATTTTGATGGGAGTATTCGGAGTGACCTTTCAGAGGACTTTTTGTGTTACCTGTTCTAATTAGAGTACGGGTTGAGTCTTCCCCTTACCAATTTGGCGAAGGGGATTATGAATCAGATTGGGGCATGTCCTATTCAATTGAACGGGAACATGTGGGTGGTAATAATAAGTGTTTGCGACCATCTTAATGAAAAATGGGAGAATGAGGGGAAAGTGAGGAGGATATCTCCTGAGGATGTATTGCAGTTTTATGGGGTAAAGAATTATCATGCCAGTGGTGGGGAATATTTATGTGCGAGCGCAACTCAGCCTTGCTTCTTCAATCTAAATTCAACAGGTCGAGCCTGGAACGACAACGTAATATAGGTGAAGGGTAATTGTCTTCCGAGAGATGATAAATGACGTTTGGATCTTTTATTTAAAACTGTAAAAAAAATAAGTATAACAATGCATAGAGTATAATATTGATATTTTTAACTGATGATCTTTTATTGTTAATAAAAATGTTGTGCATAGCAGGCCCGAAGTCCCAGGTGGAGAGAAAAGATTTGTTATTGGACGAAGTTGCTGAGGATGAGGTTGAGCTCGAATTTGCGTTGGAAGGACTTGGCCTTAGCAGAAAGAAAAGGGTTAGGAGTAAGTCGAAAAAGGTTTAGAAATCTCAATCGACCAGGCTGATGGTAGGTGTTGATGATGGAAATAAGAAATAAACTGGTGGGGAAGGGCGAACGAACTTGCCCAAAACCCCTAGAATAAACAGTTCGGTTCAACCGGAGTCTATTACGTCGAGCAAATTAGCTCAAACGTTTCTAAAAAAATAGATGTTGAAGCGTCCATCAGCCTCTGGTACCACTGGAAGTGGTGAGGTCGACGGAAAAGAAAAATAGGAGAAGGATTAAACCTTCAGGAAAGTCGAGGGAGAAAAGGTTGATGAAGAGCGACCTGCTGCTGAGGACGATCTCAATGAAGTGGAGTAAAGGGCCAGGCTGGCGGCTCTTCACGGGGAGGAGGACATGAGCAAGACAGTATGTCATTATGTAAAATATTTATTTATTGCGTTTCGAGATCACGCTGAGGTCGATTTGTGTTTTGCAGGTTGCTCGTTTGGTGAGGGAAATTTGGCTCGGAGTTGAAGGGGAAAAATTTGAGCTGAAGAAGGTGAAGATCGAGCTTAAAAGAAGGTAGCTCGGGCGAAGGCTGATGCTCTCAAGGAAGTAAAGAAGCTAGAGGCCCTAAAGACTTCCCACGCAATGACGATAGGCCATCTACAAGTGGGGGCGAGAGAAAATCTGGAGGAGGTGGTGGCGGAGCGCGAAAGGCTTGAGAGCCACCTGATGTTGAAGGGATATTTTTAGGATGAGGTGGATGTCATTATGGTAGATACCTATATTGAGGAGGGAGATGATGAAGAAGTGGAAGAGGTTACGGTGGAAGTTGTTGATGGGCTAAACGGTGTCTCCCGCCAGATGGTGCTAGACAATCAAGAGGATAACACCGAACTCCCAGAGGGCAAGAATGAGAAAGTAGGGTAGAGAAATGACTTTGTATGATTATTTTGGAAGTGTCCTGTAAATTATTGGATTGTGTGTATTGAATAGACTTCTGTAGGCTGAGCCCTTTTTTGTAATTCTTTTGTAGGCACTTAGAGAAATGAGTCTCAGAATAAAAGATCTAGAGACCGAGCTTGCCAGGGAAAAAGTGATCTCTACATCCTCGTTGTCTTCTCAAGAGGAGCTGCAGGTTAGATTGGAACATGCCTTTTGACTTGTATGCTATGTTGACATAAAGCTACCAAGTAAATAAGACAACATAGAATGTAGAGGCAGACCAAAAACTTGTTATCAGTTTTAGGAAAATGACACTAATATATGCATAGAAAAATTTAAAGTTTTAGACAAAGTAGCATATAGAAAACAAGTACCTTAGACCTCGAAATATATGTCATGGAGCATCCATCTGAGATTGTACTTCGACCTTTAAGTCTAAAAGTCGTTGCACACGGTAGATGTCAGAAATCAGTTATCTTTTTAGAAATGAGATATATATATACATGTTTATGGGTATTCTGAATCGAACTGTATATAATGTATTTATATTGTGCAGGTCGAATTGGATTCAGTTCTCTTACGCGAAGATGAGGCGCTCCAATATAACTGAGAATTTGTAGAGGAGTTGGATAGGGTGAGGGAGGCAAATGAGGACAGAGAAGACCAAGATGTAAAGGTACATTTCAAATTTGTTGAAGGGACCCAGACTGTTGTTGACCTCACTCATAAGATCGAGGATAAAAATGCCAAAATTGACAAAGGGCTAAAAGTGCTTGCGGAGATAAAAGAACACGTCACGAGGCTTTAAAGTCAGATTGATTCGCTGATGGTAAAGAGTAGGCAAACTGAAATAGCTCAATACCAAATTCAAGCGCTAGAAAGATCAGAGGGACAATCTCAAGCTGATCTTCAGAATTGTAGAAGCGAGCTGGAGCGACTAAAAAAAAATGATTAAAAAAGATAACGAGCTGAAGGTAGCTCGAGAGAATCTCTCAGCTTCAGAAGCTGTATCTGAACACTTGCATATAGCCCTACATACCAAGGATATGGAGTTTAGGGTGATGCAACTAAGGTGTGACGAGTTAAATGATAGGGTGGCATGATTAAAGTCCGAATTGGCACGAGCCAACGCGCGCGTCAGGAATGCCGAGGTTGGAAAGCGCCCGAGGAGGAGTAGAAATGATGTTAAGGTTCCTCTAGTCTAAGGGGATGTAGTTAGCCTATCAGGTCGAATTAGGGAGCTGGAAGGTGACGTGGCTCGAATTCAGGGGAATGTGCAGAAAGGGAATGCAAACTTAAGGGAGTACCAACATAAGTTGGATGCCACTCTCATCAGGGAGAAGGTCTTGGAAGGGGAAATCAGGGCGAAGGAAATTTTGATGAAGAAGAAAGATGATTTATTAAAGGATACTTCGACCAGGGAAAAGTTAAATGCATAAATCAAGAGACTTCACACTCAGGTGGCAGACCTAGAGGCCATTAATCAGGCTATATCAGCTAAAGCCGTCAAATAATTGGAAGAGAGTATAACTTTTAATGCTTTAACAGAAAGGGAAATGGCACATCAGATGAGACTGTATACAATTTTGGAGTCACGCCTCGAGAAGGTGAAATTTTACTTTTCAAAGATAATCGTATCTCATGCATCACGCTCAGACCTGTTAAAGTCGACCGTTACGTATTTTGTAGAGGAAGTAAAAAGACTTGAGATAGAATGAGATACCTTGTTCAAGAGTTTGTCTGGCAAGGGATGCATTTGCAGAGTTAATATAGATCGAGGGAACTGTATGACCTTCATGGAAGCGAATTTAGGCCCTCGTCCTACTGATATGATAGAGAGGGGCAGAGTTGCTGTAACTCGCGAACTGAATTCTGATCGACCTCCTATTGTAGGGTAAAGCATGGCTGACATCCCAACGGCAGAAAAGAATCCATTGTAATATGACCTTAAAATAAATAGTATTTGTCGCAGACATATTGAAATAGATAAAAGCTAGTATGATTTATGCCTTATTTTATGTATGGTGGGGTATTTGATATAAAACAAGTTTTTACATTTGTTCTAATCGCAGAGATGGGTTGAGTCAGTCAAACCAAGTGAATCTTGATTTAACTGTAGTAATTTTGCAGACATATTGAAAGAGATAAAGGCTAGTATTACATTTGCCTTATCTTATGCCTGTTAGAGTCGTTGATATAAAACAAGTTTCTACATTTATTTTAATCGCAGAGATTTAGTAGAGTCAGTCAAACCAAGTGCTATCATTGATTTAACTGGTATAATATCACAAACAAGTTGAAGTAGATGAAGGCTAATAGTAACTTTGCCCTATCTTATGTTTGGTAGAGTCTTTGATATAAAACAAGTTTCTACATTTGTTTCAATCGCAGAGATTTAGTAGAGTCAACAAAACCAAGTGTTATCCTTGATTAAACTGGTATAAGATCGATTAAAAGCTAGTATTATCTATGCTTTAATCTATAGAATGTAGTTGAATCTACGTGAGTAGAGAGATATTGTAAAAAACTTGGAAGTTTCATTGATCAGTTCATAATTTACTTTGGATGGAGATGAAAATCTCACTTTTGGAATTGAAAAAACAAAAATGAGAAATAGAAATGGAGTAGTGAGACGTTTAACGATAGTATCGTTTTAGTCGCCTAGTGATCCAAGGATTTGAAATGGGATTCCCTCTTCTGTCATAAGATAACATGATCCAAGGCTTGAGAGACCTGTGATAATGAATGGACCCTCCCAATTGTTGACAAATTTTCTAGCGTGAGGCTCTTTACAATGTTGAGGAATCTCTCTGAGGATGAGATCATCAATTTGGAAGGTACAATTTCTGACTCGGCTGTTGTACGATCTGGCTAGCATATGATGATATCGACCTAAGTTAGCAATGACGCGTTCCTTTGTTTCATCAATCATATTAAAGTTGCAAGCCAATTCGAACACATTTTCCTCGTCAGTCAGCTCGTAATCTGGAACTGGATGAAGGTATTCAGAAGGAATGACGGCCTCAGTGCCATAGGCAAGGAGGAATGGGGTGCATCCGGTTGATTGTCGGGGAGTGGTACGATATGCCCATAGGACATGAGGCAGCTCTCGAATCCAATTTCCTTTTTTCTGTGAGTGAAGTCATTTTTTGAGTCCATCCACGATGGTTTTGTTGGTGATTTTGGCTTGGCCATTACCTTGAGGATAGTAAGGATTGGATGGTGAGTGGATGATATTGTGTTGGTTGAGAAAGGTTACGATTTTTTCTCCAATAAATTTGGGCCCATTATCGATACGAATTAGGTGGGGGCACCCAAAAACGAGTGATGATGTGTTCCCAAATAAAAGAGATGACCTCTTCTTCTATGGTTTGACATAGTTGAACTGCTTCTACCCATTTTGTGAAATAATCGGTAGCTATGAGTAGGTGACAGCGGTTACCTGGAGAGTTAAGGAATTTGCTGACGAGATAAAGTACCCATCTTTTGAACGGCCAGAACACCTTGCTTGCATGGAGTTCGAGCGTATGGGCGCGTATCATGTGTCCATGTCTTTGGCAGGTGTCACATCTGCATGAGTACTCCTCTGCTTGCTTGCGTATGCCAGGCCAGAATACTCCTTGTATAATAGTTTTGTTTGCTACTGATCGACCTGTGGCATGAGCCACAAGTCCCTTCATGTAGTTCGCAGAGCATTTCATCTGCTTTTGGTCTAGAGAGGCACTTGAGGTAAGGCCCCGTGACGGAAAGGCGGTATAACATACCATTCTGATTTGTGTAGCGCTTAGAGTTATTGATTAGATGCTGGCACTCTTTTAGATATGCTGGAAGTAGTCTGTTGCGACTGTTGTCGACACCAAGGTAGGCTAAGAAAGGCTTTCGCCAATCGTCATCTCCCCCTTTATCGCCCCCAGTGTTGATCATGCATGCAGAAATGCGATCAATGCTGAGGGTTGAAATTATTTCGATCTGGAAATATCGAGCTTTTGTACCCAAGACCCCGGCTAGATATGCCAAGGAATCGGCATGTCTGTTTTCACCTCGAGGAAGATAATCAAAAGTTGCTTTCGTGAACTTGCTCATCCTATTTGCAATGAGGGCTGCATATTCGATCATTTTTTCATTCTTCATATAATGCTCAGAGTAATGGTGGACGATGAGTAGTGAATTTGTGTAAACTGAGAGTTCAGGGACATCGAGCTCAAGAGTGAGGTCGAGTTTATGAATGAGAGCTTCGTATTCGGCGACATTATTTGAGGCCTCAAAATCTAAGCGAATTGATTTCTCAATTCTATTATTAGAATGGGTAATCAATACGATTCTGATTCTTAACCCTGCGGGTCCTGCTGATCCATCCGTAAGAAGTCTCCACCCTTTTGTTGTAATCCATTCAGCTCATTTGTCAAATGGTTTGGGGGTGAATCTTTGGAAGTTTCTTCTGTAAGGTCAGGGTCATGCTCCTTCCACTCGGGATCTTCCACTGGAAAATCTGCGAGAAAATTGGCAACGGCCTGACCCTTCTCAGAATGACGTTGTTTGAACTTGATATCATGTTCTCCCAAACTGACTGACCACTATTGCACTCTTCTTGATTTTTCTTTATTGGATAGAACTTCTCGAAGTGGGTAGTTCGTCATGACTTTGAATGAATGAGCTTGGAAGTAATGTTTGAGTTTCTTTGAAGTGTAAACAAAAGTGAGAAGAAGTTTCTCAATTCTAGAGTACCTCATTTCCGCTTGAGTAAGGGTTTGTTGATGAAGTAGACTGGTTTTTCGATTTTCCCTTCAAGGTGAATGAGAACCGAGCTGAGTAAAATATCTGTGACTGCTAGGTAGATAATCAGTTTCACATTATCTACTGGGGTACTCATTATGGGAGATCTCTCCAAATAGGTTTTGAGATCCTGAAAAGCTGCTTCGCATTCTGGTGTCCATGCGACCTCTATATTTGGCTAAAATTTTCCTCGTTTGGTACAATCGTGGAGTTATAGGAATAGCCAATGACAACAGTCTAAAGATTTTGAAACGAAATGGATGATAGCAGCAATCTTGTCGATAAGTTTATGAACGTCTTTCGTTGTTGAGGAGAGCCCGAATCTGATCTGGATTGACCTCAATCCCATTCGTACTAATGAGGTGGCCTAGAAATTGGTCAGAATATACCCCAAATTGACACTTATCAGGGTTGAGACGCAACCTGTAAGATCGAAGAATACTGAATATAGTGTTAATATCTGAGATGTGATTGGCTAACTATACGCTCTTGCACAAGAGATTGTCGATGTAGACTTCAATGACTATCCCCAGATGTGATTTGAACATAGTAGTCATCAACCATTAATATGTAGCACCTGTATTTTTGAGTCCGAAGGGCATTACTTTGTAGCAATAAAGACCTTTTTCAGTGATAGAAATTGTATTTTCTTGATCTTCTTCCAAAAGTGGAATTTGATTGTATCCCGAAGTAACATCCATCATAGATAGGAGGTCATGGCATGTTGTAGAGTCGAGGATCTGATGAATGTTGTGAAGAGAAAAACTGTCCTTTAGAGTATGTTTGTTCAGATCGGTAAAATCTACGCATACTCAGACTTTTCCGTTCTTCTTTGGGACAACGACAATATTGGATATCCAGTCTGGATATTTTGCTTCTCGAATGAATCCTACTTTAATCAATTTCTCAATCTCGGTGTTAACTTCATCTCGAAGATGAGGTGATAGTCGTCACTATTTTTGTTTGACCGTCGTGGCATTGATGTTGATAGCCAATTTGTGGCATGCCTTGGCCGGATCGACCCCGGGCATTTCTTCGAAAGACCACGCAAAAACGTCTCGATTTAGTTGCAAGAACTGAATAAGAGCATCTTTTTCATGTTGAACCAGCTTAGTACCAATGAAAGTACCTTTGCTAGGTCCATCAATATTGATATATTATGTGGGCTCCTCCGTGGAAGGTTGATCGTTGAGGTGATCAACTTCCTGTACTATGCAGCAAATCTGTCATAAGTATCTAGGATAGCAAAGACAGTATTTTTACAAGCACGAGAGAGCTTCTGACTACCCCTGATCTCATAAATACCATTGTTGCGTTTGAATCAGAGTGCCTGATGATAGGTGGAAGTGATTGCTTCCATGCTGTGAATCCAGCAGCGGCCCATAATCTTAAGAAAACGAGATTTGGCATTAATGATATAGAAGACGACGTCGATCTTGACTTGTCCTGTGGTGATAGGTAAGATGATCTTGCCTACTCATTCTTCTCTAGAACCATTGAACCCACTGATATCGGTGCCACTCTGAATAACTTGGTCGGCCAAACCAATTTGGTCGGCAGTGCTCTGAAATAAAATCTTAATATTGCTTCCAATATCGATCATCATCGTGTGCATGACAAACTTCTTCATTTTGAGCATTACTACTAACGCATCATGATGTAAAAATTTGACATGGCTAGTATCGCAATCTTCGAAGGAAATCCCAAGCCGGCGATTGCTCGACTCAGGAAGAAACTTGGCTTCTTTGTCTTGAGGTGTGAAATCGTAGCATTCTGATAGTCTCCTACACTTGGATCTGTTAGAATTGATGATTTGATTGATTTCGATCATGTTGTTGTGGTACATATGGTAAAGATGCTGCTCCTCAGCTTGATCATTGACCTGAATAACTTTAAGCTGCTTCTTATAGCTGCCATCTTTGTATGATTCCAGGTCGACAATATATTCGAACGTCCGTCCCTCTTTAAAAATGTACTCGAGTAACCTCTGTAAAGCATAGCAATTGTCAGTAGAATGATGGTTTACCTTATGATGTAGGCAATATGGTTGATTATTGATTGGTTCTAGTGGTTGAGAGATGCGGTAGAGCTTATCCTTCAAAAGTAGCGGAAAAATTGTGGAGATTCAGACGTTCATATTTGGGAGGATGGGTTTGTTTGGTGGACTGCATTTCCGAGGGTAGCCAGTGTTACCCTTGGTGAGCTTTATATCTCCCTGTTCCACCTTTGGTTCAGTATTTCAATCAGTAGATGGATCTTTGGTGGTGATGACGGATTTAGTAGATTTTTATCTCTCAGACATCATCCTCTTCAGGTCGACGTAACTATTGACCTTGGTGATCATATCATCTAAGGTTGTAAGTTTGTTGAGGAAGATGTGCTCTTTGGCCTTGCAGTCGAGCTGGAACGCGCTAGTGAAAACAGTAACAGCTATTTTCTTATCGAGGTTATCTACTTTACGCGCGAGCTCTAAAAATTTCTTCATAAAAGCCTTGAGCTTCTCTCCATGTGACTGTTTGAGACTGATAAGAGGATAAAAATTCTCCTCTTTCTCCCTGTTGTGAGCATATGTCTTGATGAATTATTTTTGTAGCTGGTCAAATACATATATGGAGTCTACAAGGCGAGAGTGGAATCATCGAAGTGGTTCATCCAGCTCGAATGAATCACGGTATTGTTAAATGTGCTCATTTGGGTCGGTACCTTTGTATTTATGAATTTTTGGAGTATAGAAACCTTTCGGTATCTTCATTTCGAATAGTTCTTTCCCAATCGGACTTCCTTATAATTTTATGATGTCGCCGGTAGTACCCAGAACTTGTGCCTCGATCAACCCCTTAATTGGATGGTCCATATGCTCTTTCGTGATGTAATGATGTGCTGGTTGAATCGATGGACAAGAAGGTTGTGGATGATGAGTACCAGTACCTTCACTCAAACGATCTCGTGCTGGAACTTAATGTTGAGGTCGTTGTTCTTCCTCCTGACAGACGGAAATTTAGTGACCCCGACTGGCTTCGGACTGAACTTCACCCCCCCCCCCAAATGTATGAAGGGTTGTGGTTCGTGCTAAAGATTCCTGGAAATAGCTTTACTGGCGACTCCTCGAGGTCCCAATCTTTCCCTTATAGAAACACAGGAGGTTTTTGGCAACTGATTGTGATCTCTTGTTGGAGAAGCCTGCTGAGTATTTTACAGAGCCTCTAGGGCAGTCTGCATTATTGTCATCTGGCCTTCATGTCGTTTGAGCGTTGTCAAACGAGCTTGTCATTTTGTATCGAGTTCTTTCTCACGAAGCTCCCGATCCTTAGCTAACTGAAGTTCGAGCTCGGCGCATTTTTCTATTTTGGCATTGAGATTCTCTATTAACTCTATAAGTTGCCTCGACTCCATTGAAACATCGAGTTGGTGCTTGTAGCCGGTCGTCTGAAAGTAACCATGATTGAAAATTGCAGTGAAAGAATGCCTTAGGATATCGTGGAAATATAATCTTTCCCACAGACGGCGCCAAATGTAATGGCCAAATTCCGTAAGCTCAAAATGGCTTGAAATTCGCTATCATACCAATGAACCTGCAACAATATTCTAATAGAAAGCAAAAAATGATACAGGTGATTTTAGCGTAGAAAACCTCTGAATAGGTAAAAAACCATGACCTCGAGTGGAATTTTTTTGTAAAAGTATATTTATTGCTTGAGGCGGATATCTTATTACGAGTAATCTCTGGAAGTAGAAACGTTTGAACCTTGTAATTAAGAAGTTTGAATGTTTTTGAGAATCTACAATAAATATTTTCTTGGTGATCTTTTGTGTAATTTTTCTGGTCCTTGTCTCTTTTGGGACTTCTCCTTTATATAAGCCTTCTCCGCAGTTCTTTATCGTGCTGGAGCATGTTCTCTGAACAATGTAGCTAGTGGCGGTTGACTGAGTAACTGACGAGTTCATGAGAGACATGTGTCTTTGACTGGTTAAGGTTTATTGGTTTGAAGTTTGACCCACGTTCTTCACCAGTTCGTGGAGTAGGTTGAAATATTAACTTGAGAAGTCATGTTGAAAATACGTGAGCCAGAGATGGAGGTAATTTGGACTGGCGATAGCTCGATTTTAGGTGAGATCGATGGATAGGTCCTACAATATTGAAATGAAACCCATTGATGATCACGGAAGTACAAATACTAGCAGCAGAAGAAAGTCTTTTTGCATTTCCACTAACACTTTGCGGGTGATAAAGTTTCCCCTCGTTTTGTGCTTCACGTACTGAGAAACTAGGGAGATCTTTACGGGTGCGCAACTTTTGGCTCTAGTAGTTAATCTCTTTTAGTTTTTGGTCCACCATATGTGAGCTATGGTTTAGCTCAGAAAACTGTAAACTTTAGTGGTGTATTTTGTAGTTTATGTTTTAGAGTTTTTAAGCATTGACCCCACTATAATTCGCCCCTTTGACGCCCATTTTTACCACATATTGGCCTTTACCCTTAAAACAATGAACAATGAAACAAAGTGGGTTGACCCACCTTGAACCCTCATCTTCTACCTTTCACGTGAAAACCAGGAAAATCTTCAACCACGTATAAGAGCATCTCCTAAAGTGCCTCAATTAGATTTGCAAAAACCTCCAAAATTGAAACTGAGTGAGGTCTCATTTGCTCCAACAGTCACTAAATTAGTTTTTTCCTGTTTGTTTTTTGGTCAAGGGTGAGAAGTTTTGGTCATTGTTTTTTTGGTCAAAACAGTTCATCTCTTCCCACCCATGATTTGTTTGTTTTTTTACAAAAGTTTAAATTTTTGTAAACTAGAAGTTTGGCCTCTTCACACATACACCCTAAGTTTTTTGGGTTGACTTTTAAGCAACTTTGACTTGGCTTTGACTGCACGTTTTCTCCCTATACCGTGGTTTTGGTCGTTCCCACCCGACCAGTTTAAGTGGGGTATTTTGGGGGTTTCAACCCAAAATAACTCAAAGAATCCAAATGAAAGCCCATCATAACCCCAAATAAGCTAAATCAAAACTTACCCCATCATTTTCCCCCTCTCTATTTCTCCCTCCCATCTCTTTCTCTTTCTTTTTTTCTCTCTCTCTCTACCTTTCTCTTTCTTCCCCTCCCACCTCTTCCTCTTCCCCTCACCCCTCTCTCTCTTTCTCTCTCTTTATATATATATATAAAGAGAGAAGTATGAGGGTGGGAAAAAGAGGGGAGGGAGAGAGATATAGATATATATATATATACATAGGAAAGGATCCGTGGCCACCCTCCTTTATGACACCCAATAAACCACATTCTTAGAACTACAAATCAAGATAAGATGAGTAGTTATGATTGAAATAGGGTAGTTGGGGTAAGCTCTTGAGCTACTGACATGGCGGGCAGTTTCAACAGTTCAACAAGTTTCTACTTTTACCCATCTATCTCTTTCTTCTCACTTATTTTTTTTACACTCTCATTTTCTCCCCTCTCCCTCCTTGACGAACATACCACTGTTTATCACAAAATTGGGTGCCTTAAATCAAAAGAAAAAATTTGTTATTTAATCAAAAAAAAACAAGTTGGTTGTCCTCGTGTTGAAGTTCGTAGTCCACAGCACATCAACCAGAGTTACTTATTTCTTTCGATCAAGTTTTCTCGTTGTTTGGTGGAGAATCGTTTCTCTCTTTCTCTCTCTCTCTCTAAGATTTTAGGCCGTAATATACATTATATTTGTTATATCCTGTACCTCAATGTGAAAACTTTCGATTGTATCTAAACCCATTTTGGGAGTGAGTTCAAACTTGTTATGATTGTCTTTGTCTAAGTTTGTGACAGTAGATCTGGATCGAACAGTTTCGGAAAAAACTTTGTTGAACAGGGTTGTTATTTCGGGAAATTAGTGTTTATGTATGTAAAAGTAAGTTTCAAAAAAATCATTTTCGTTAGGTTGTTTCGGAAAATGTGAATTTCGAAACCGATACACACGTTGGTATTGGAACTATCTATTCCAAATGTAGAATGACCAATTTTTTGGGAATTTATGCGTTCATTATATAAATATTTGCAAGTTTCGTTCCATACAAATTTCAGCAATATGTCCAGTGCACATGGGTTGGGGTGCATTGTCTTTGATAGGTGTTATTTTGATCCATCGTTAACTTTATGAGTTTTATGTTCCTCTTTTTTCAACTTGGAATCACATAAATGGAGCACTTTCGAAAAATGTAATTTACGAAACAAGAGTAACGAAATTTTGATATTTCAGTTACAGAAGTCTCGAAAAATTTACATAAGGCCTCTCATCTTTGCCATGACCCTGCAAATTTTATAACAGATCCAAATGTTGATATCAGCTCCCACTAGTAATTCGTGATATGTTTGTCTACTATCGGATTATTAAAATTCCGATACTAAACAAAAATTTTTTTAAAAAAACAATACAGTAATTGAAATCAATTTGATTCGAAAGTAGCAAACCCTTTAATTGAGTAACGAAATTTTTATTCTTTCGTAACTACTTCAGTCTAGATTTGTTAATAAACTGTTGTATTTTCCTGTACGGATTACATATTCAAACCCATCACAAAAAGCTAATTCCCCCCCCCCCCCCCCCCAAAAAAAAAACAAAAACAACATTCTTCGACAACATGTACAGTTCCATACAACATCAAAACGTATTCCCAAACAAAACAAACAACATAAAAATTATATCCCTACACTAATAACAATACATCAAAGGAAATACAACAAAACCCTAGCATAGTGGTGATCGTTTGGTCTAATTTAGGGCACCCAAAATTACCTCAAGAACTGTGGATTTAGTCGTCAATGAAGGAGAGAGAGAAGAAAAAAAAAAAAAAAAAAAAAATATATATATATATATATATATATATATATGTATGTATAAGTTAGATCGATATAAACAATGAAACTAAATTATAAAATTAAACAAGAAACTAAACTACAAAATTAAAGCTGAAAGTAAACTAACCCAGAATATGACCCAAATGTCCCTCTATGGCACTTAGATACCCTCAGGGGTATGTGTGTAGAGACTGTAAATACTTATCAAAAACAAGATAAACAAACTTTTATTTATTATGAAATACTTACAGAGGAATGGGAGACACAAAGGATAGAAGAGACGTTTACAGAGGAGTTCTGAGGAGAAATGATAAACTTGAAAGAAAAACTTACATTGCAAATGGGCTCTTAGACCCTTTTTATACTAGTGACTGGTGGGAGACCAAATTTTGTTCTCCTTTGATCTTATCTTATGATAAAGTAATTCTCTTTAACATCATGCGTCGGTGCCTTTGTCTTTATGCGTCGGCAGACAAATTCATTGTTGTTTGTGATTTAAAAAGCCTTTCTGAAAAGATGCTGCTTTTGACTTTATGCGTCGGCATGTAAAGACAAATTACTGTAGTAAAATACTGTAACAAAATATTGTAGTAAAATACTGTAGTAAATTGTTATAGCAAATTGTTGTAGTAAATTACTGTAGCTTTTATGCTTCGGCACTTGCCCACCGAATGCAAAGTTTTTGTAACTTTCCCTTTTACTGTGACTTTGATCTTCTGTTCTTGGAATTCAATCATAGCATCCCAATAGTCTTCCATAGTGGCATCTGCAAAATTCAAGGATGTCATATCCTCATCCTCATAAGGGTCTTGACCCTCTCCTACTAGGCAGTATTGTTGGTTCTGGCTTCCAATACCTTCTGGAATGTGATATGCATGTGGTGAGGCCTGCGTGGTGGCTTCCACAAATTATTCTTTCAAAGTTTGCATGCCTTTGACTTGTTATTCTTTGGATGATAAATTTGAGTACCGGTCCTTAATGGAAGCCATTAGCAATTGAAAGACACTTGTCAAGGAGACTAATATTAATGTTCCTATTGTTTTCTATTTTTTTATCTTAGAAGACAAAACATACTCTTCGGTTGTTTTGTTGATTACTTCAGTAACTCTCTCAATTTTAAATCCATTCCACCATCTATAAAAGAAGGTTCTCTGTAGAATGGGTAGTGATCCAAGGGGAACTAGGGAAGTTTTGATGAAAAATTGACCAAGTCGTTCGAACGAGATTTGGAGTCGTTCAAACGACTTATGGTCAATTCGAACAAACTTGCTTTCTATTTGAATAGATAAAGTCCAGAGTGTTCTGTTCGAACAAACTTTTTTTTTTGTTCGAACATAGGCTTGTTCTGTTCGAACAGAGGCGTGATTCAGCAAATTATTAGGGCATTTAAGGGCATACTTGTCCTATTTTATAACTAGGAACTTGTAACCCTTATAAAAGGGGCAAGGCTAGGCAAGATCTAGGATGTTTGATTAATCAAAGTTCTGAGAGAGAGACTTAGGGCTTGAGAAAAATTTGATTGTAATTGATTATTGATTAAGCAATTGAAGCTCTAAAATAGATATTTCCCAACCAATTGGTTTATTCTTCGTACTTTTATGCTAATTAGGGTTTCTCAATTTGTATTATAGATTAGGTAGTTTCAGGTCAATAAAGCAAAGTTCAAAATCTCATTTCCAAATCCATGTGATCTGAAATTCTGTGAAATACCATAGGGTATTTCTTCCGATAGGTGGATTATGTACAGTTTTTCTCTTAAGCTTCGGATGAAAAATTGTATCATATGGTGAAGGCTCTTGAAAGGACTTTGGTAAAATATCAAAGTCAGGTCCCATTTTTTCCTACCAATTAAAGAACCAAGTAAGGAAACCTGATCGTTTGATGATGTCCGGATTAATGAAGAAAAGCCAAATATGTTTCCTGATGGGATTCTGATAATAAAAAGTATAGTGCCAGGCTTGGATATAATCTAATAATTATATTACTGGCCATTGAGTTTTAGAGATCGAGATTTGCTATGAACAAATCCCCATTCGGATATGTGCATAACCCTTGTAATATAACACTTGGAGTGTGTTATAGGGCTTTTTATGTCCTTTGGATTGACATGATGATGCTCAATTTGAGCTGATACTGTTTCGATTAACATGGTCTCATAGACATATCTATAATGACTGTCTTGAACCATATAATTTTGACTAGCAAAATATCATTCTTTGAGACCCCAAGCATCTTGATTAAGTTTAAGATCATCAAAAGAAAGGGTTAAGATACTTTCCTTAACCAATATTTTCTGTTGATAGATGATGTCCTGTTTAAAGGCATCTTTAGCAATTTTCTTCGGTTCTTGCCTAGGGACATCCTTAGCAGGTTTCTTCTGGTTCTTTTTTCTACGGTTTTGACTCCAACCTGGATCAGGAGGTTGCATGTTCCTGTAAAAATTCTTTGGTTAAAAAATCGGGAAGGGAGTTCTGATTTCCTTTAATATATTCAATGGAGAAATCAAAGGCGGATAGATCAAATTGCCATCTCGCAAATATCTGTTTAGACACAAGATTTTTGACATCTTTTTGTAGGATGTCTTTAGCCGAACTGTAATCAATATGAAGCAAAAAAAGGTTAATTTAACAAATCATCCTAAAATTTTGAAATGCATTTAACAATGGAAAGCATTTCTTTTTTAATTGTAGAATAATTGTTTTGCACAGTTTTCCACTTTTCGGATGTGGAAAGAAGTAATTCTTCTTTTTGCGAGGAAGGATTCCTTTGTTTTAATATTCCTCCAAAACTTAAGTCAGAATCATCTGTTTTAACAATCTTTTACCATTGATTAGCCAATCCTAAGAAAGTGAGTTGTTTAACTCTTAATTTGATTTGTTGAACAGATTTGGTATGTGTAGAGGTCCAGGGGGTAGGATTCTTTGTGAGACTATTATATAAAAGTGTACTATCCTGGGGAAAATTATGGTAGTAGTCTACAATATAATTGAGACTGCCAATAAATCTTTATAATTGAGTTTCTCTTTAATTTTATCAGGAAATTTTGAGGCAAACTCAATACTCCTGTTTATAGAAATAATTTATCATTTAGTAATGTTATGTCCTAAAAATCTAACTGTTAATTGAAACAGTTTTATTTTAGGAGCAGAAACAACCAGACCATTTTTGCGGATAACATCCATAAGGATCTTTAGATGTCTAAAGTGTTGATTAATAGAATTAGAGAATAAAAGGATGTCATCAATATAAAATATATATAAGTCCGAATAAGGAACGAAAATATCATTCATAATATTCTGAAATTCAGATGGAGCATTTTTTAAACCAAAGGGAATGACATTTCATTCATAGTGACCCAATGGAATTATAAATACAGTTTTATATTTATCTTTCTCGATAATTTGAATTTGCCAATATCTTGATTTTAACTCAAATTTAGAGAAAATAGTCGCATTATAAAGACGATTTAAAAGATCTTTTTTATTCAAAATTGGATAACGAATCCATTTGAGGGAGTCGTTAAGAGGTTCATAATTGACAGCAAGTCTAGGAACACCTCGTTCCTTTTCAGCATTCTTGTTAACATAGAAGGTTGTACAGCTCCAGGGAGAGTAACTCTTTCTGATTAGGTTTTAGTCAAGAAGATCCTGAATCTCCTTTTTGTAGAGTTTGAGATATTTAGAATTTATCTGGCTAGGCCAAGCCTTAGTAAGAATTTAGATTTTCTCATCAAAATCCTGTTTGTAGGGTAGGGAAACAACATGTAGCTTTTGCTCCCAAAAAGCGTTAGGAATATTACTACAGACCTCAGTAATAAATTGTTTTACCAATTCATTAATTCTGATCTTCATCTCAGAGGATTGAAGTTTGTGAGAAATGTTCATGATATGGAATTCTTCTTTGAGAAAATTCAGATGGTTTTCCTTAAAGCCAAGAATGGTTTTTAGCTCATTAATGATTTTGGTTTCAGGATCTCTAATAAATTCAAAAATAATTTCTTGACCTTGGAATGTACAAAATATCCCTTTCTGATCAATCTTATGTAGAGGCAAGAAGATTTAGAAATGGGGTACCAACTATGACTTATTGTAGATTTCAGACTAAAAAATGGTAGATGGAATACATGTACCTTTATTGTAGATAAAAATTTTAAAAGTTTATACTGGATATTCATCCCGTTACCACTAGCAGAGGTAAGAGATTGGACTATTTTTTAAAAATACTTGGTAGGAACCAAGCCATCTTGAATACAGTTTAGGTCAGCTCTACTATCTACTAGGGTTATGGCATTTTTAATGGTATATTCATTTTTTATTACAAGGGTAACTTTGATATATAATTTCTGAGAAGTAATTTTTTGGAAAAGATTAAGATAGGGGTTATCTTTCTTCTCAGGACTTTCATCATTAGATTCGCTATCTTGAATCTTGTGTTTGTTCTTTTGACAAAGCTGTAGATGATTGATTTTATCATCCTGTGCCTGAACAGAGATTTTTAATTGTTAATTTTAGATTTTAAGAGATTAATTTCCTTACGAAGGTCCTGGATAGTGTTAGGTTTATCATTTTCCATGCACTTTAGGACATCCTAGAAATTATAGTACATATTTGGTACTTCTAGCTATTCTGGTTCTATTTTAGGCTTCGAGTTATCTTGAAGCATCTGTTGGAGATAAATACTTATAAATTTAGCTCTTGCTTTAGGGTCAGAAATGGATAAAATTTTACTTTGATTAGTAGTCAGAGTATTAATGTTTAAGCCATTCATTTCAACAATGGTTTTCCAGTAATCCTGAAGATTGGATTCTGAACACTTGTTGCAAGGAGTTTCTTCTTCAGTGGAGGAGGGGGTCACTTTGGTTGATTTCATTGACTTCCTCGTTGATGTCAGAAGAACTTTCTTCTGAAGTGGTGTTAAGTAATAGTTTACTTAATTAAATTTTTAGTCCTCCATCCAGTTGGAGTTCTTGCAACTTTCTTTTAGTGGAACACTTGTTTGCCAAGTGCCCATTTTTACCATACTTGTAGCAGGTGTGGGTTTCATATTTTTTGGAAGAGCTTATCTCTCATATGTCTCTTTCTTGTTCTATGTTTTTTATAATAAAAATATCTGGATCCTTATATCTCTTCTTACTTCTTTTTTGGAAGTGAGAAGAATGTTTTACACTCTTCCTATGCTTCTTAGGATAAGTGACAGGAAGGTCATAAGCAAACTGGTGATAAAACTCACCAATCTCCTTTTTGCCTGTTAAATTCTATTTTTTAAGTTGGTACTATAATTTCATATCATTACAGATACTAAGACCAACCTGAGTACAAATACTGATGAGATGGCCATAAGTATGTTCATGATAGGGTATAGAATTGCCATCATGCTAGTCTTTAAGATTTTGACGAACCTTTTCGATAAATAAAGGTGAAAGACCATCAATGAATTTGGCTTTCCAATGTTCCGCATTGGCGTCACTCCTCTGCATCACCTTGCATATATAAACATCTTTGTACCATCTAAATGGGTTATAGAAGGACATCTAAGATTCTGTAAAAGTTCTCTAATTCAATCATGTTTATGGGGTGAGAGTCCCATAAAGTGTATAATTATGGTTTGAGCAAGAGAGTAGAGAGCATCCTTAATATAAATATTACTAGTTCCTTCAATTTTAGTTGCCACAAAGATCTCTTATTTTTTATAAGAAGTGATAACATTATCCCACCAGCCTTTAAGACTTCCTGTGAAACCGTTGGCAATAAATTTTGCCACGTTGTCATCATCATTACCATCAGCCTTACAGATAAAGGCATACATAAGCATTTTATGAATAACTTCATAAATTTGATATTCATATAATCCATCTATATTCTATTCATAGATGGTTCTTCCGTTATAGGAATTTTGATTATGGAAATAATCATCTTCAAATAAAAGATCCTGAGGTCTAGGTCTTTTATAATAAGTTTTTAATTGGGATGGTTCATATTCTATCTTATAAAGGCTAGCCTCAATGGCTTAGATTTGATTTTCTGATTCACTATCAGAGGACTCAGAGTTATTTTCTGATGTGGAGTTCTTATCCAGAGTGTTGACACTAAGCCTTTTAAGTCGGTCAACCAGAAGGTCAACAAATTCATAATCCTGAGAATCGAAAAGCTTAAAGTCATGGACAAGAAGGGTTGGTTTAATATCAGCTTTGTACATGATAGAGGATGTACTTGCTATATCGTCAGAAGAATTTTGACTACTATTTCTTTAGACCAGGTCTTCGATAAGATTTAGCTAATTACCAATCGTTTGAAGACTCAGATTTATCCAATTATTTTGTTTGATAACTGGATTAATATCAGTTATCTGGTTATTAGGATATGTAAAGGCGTTGGCCTCCAAAGCCTTGGAGCCAGGGCTCCCTTTGCTTAAATGGAGAGATTTAGGGGGAGGGTGAATAAATTAGACTTCTATACCATCTGCTTTTACCCATTTCTTAGTAAAATCTTCTATATTACTGATAAGGTACTGTTGGTGAGGGTACCATCCTGTGAACCATTCACAAAATAATATTACTTTTTTGCTTTTCTCAATCTCAAGGTAGTATAATTTTTTGATTAAAGCTAATTCTTCCCTACTAAATGTTTGGAAATACCATGTCCTAAAATCTTCATGACTGGAAGATATGAATTCCCTACTGATAAGCTGGCGAATAAATGAATTAGGGATTAAATCCATAAATACCTAAACATAAAAACTCGCCTCAGATGTAGGAGAAGTAGGTCTTTCTCTTTATACTTCTAGCTTGGTGTTGGTGAAGGGATCAGTATAGACTACATGGGGAATCTGTTGATTAGACACCCTAATTCCTTTAAGGATAGGTTCAGATGTGGAGTTCCTAGACACAGAGGGCCGAGAAGAAGGGCAATAAACCTGGTAAGGAATATTTTCTTCTCTTGCCATTCTGCAAGACATACTCCTACCAAGAGAGAGTTTGATTGGAGTATAACCAAATATTACTTCAACATCTCCATCAGGAGTTTGGGTAATTTGACTAACCTGGTTGTTAAACCTAGGTCGTGGAACCACTGCCTTAGACAGTGTCCATTATGTTAAGATAATAAACTAATCCCAATTTATAAGCCTGTTGACAGCAATATTAGTCATCAAACAGTTACTGTGTACAGCTACAGTTTTACCTGGTTCACTTTTGAGGATAGCTCTAGGGAATAAAGTATTTATAAGCTTATAGTAAATCCGATAAATAACTGCTATAAATTCTGCTCCATGGATAAAATCGTATCCCTGTGTTTGAATTTGTAAACTCATAACATCAAACGTAGACTTATCCGTAAAGAACAAGGTTAAATTGGGATAAACATCAAAATAAACTGGTCCATGACATAGACTAGTTTGAACAATTCTCATAAGAAATGATTTAAACTCTCTACTACTCTCATCCCTGAGGTATGCAAGAATACTATAATTAATTCCTAGGAGAGTTAAATGTTTAAATGCAACTTGGATACATCCAATATGCAGATAATTATATTTTTTAAAATACATTTCCACATCTGTAAGGTTAAGTAATTTTAAGGTATGACATTCACTGTCAAGAGCTATTGATTGTTCCATAATTTTAATATTATCTTGATTGATAAAGTTAAACATACATTTTTTGTAAATTAATTTGAACTTGATAGATGGTATAGTCTATTGTTTCAGTTGTTGAGTTTGTTCAAAACCAACTAATTCTGAGTTTTTTTACAGATGATTGGTCTTCATGAGACCTATTCATTTTTTTCATATGTGAAAGATGGATCACATAGATATGTAAGTGTCATATAAGGACAACAGTATGGTTATTGTTGATCATCTTCCTTGATAAAGATGCTTAAGCAGTATAATCTAGTTTAAAGTGTCAGGTACACGTCTGTCAATAATTTACCGGCAGAAAACATCCACTTTCAAGACAACCACGTCATACGCGACTTGGGTGACGTCCCATACCTTCATCTCCAAATCAGACTATACTGTGAACCATGTTTGTCGAAAGAAAATAAGATAAACAGTATGCATACTTAGTTCTTATATAAGATTAAACATACCTATGTGACCTAAAATTTTAGCCACACATGGCTCTGACACCAATGAGAGTTAGATTGATATAAACAATGAAACTAAACTATAAAATTAAAGCTGAAAGTAAACTAACCCAGAGTATGTCCCATAAGGTCCCTCTAATGGCACTTAGACATCCTCAGGGGTGTGTGTGCAGAGATTGTGAATACTTATCAAGAACAAGATAAACAAACTTTTATTTATTATGAAATACTTACATAGGAATGGTAGACACAAAGGATAGAAGAGACGTTTACAGAGGAGTTTTGGGTGTCTACCATTCCTCTGGGGTTTACCACCATTCATAAATAATAAGTGATGTAGGGTGTTAATGTACTTAACCGGAGTTTTTGTATTTCTCGGCTCCTTTTGAAGTATTTTCAGAATGTCTAGATCATTAGGTTCCTCGCTTTGATCCGATGCATCGGACTCAACCACGAGTTCTTCTTCAACCTCTTGAGAGGGTTGAAATTCAATGTTAACACTTTTTACTACTCCACTTTGATTCCTTTCCATAGATACTTTGAAGTCTTTATCAAAACTTCCTCATTTAATGTAACATTAGGGCTCCAAATGACCTTCTGATTCTTCGCATACCAAAATCGGTACCCAAACTCATCACCACCATATCCAATAAATATGCACTTCGTTGATTTTTCATCCAATTACTTTGTCCTTGTATCTAAATTATCAAATACATATGAGGTACAACCAAAAATACGCAAGTGAGAAAGGTTTACTTCTTTATCGGTCCATGCTTCTTCAGGCAATCCAAAGTCCAATGTCGTCGAAGTCCCTCTAATAATTAAGTACACTGCCATACTAGCCGCATCCGCCCAAAAATATTTTGGCAATCCTGTATTGAGTCTCATACTCCTCACTCTTTCCTTTATAGTTTGGTTCATGCGCTCTGCAATAGCATTTTGTTGTGGTGCTCAGGGAATAGTCTTTTGTCGCCTAATCTCATTTGATGCGCAATAGTCTTCTAACTCGTTACTACAGTACTCGCCCTTGCTATTCGACTTAAGACACTTAAGATACTTCTTGAACTTATCAAACACATCCGATTTGTTCTTCACAAAGTAAACCTACAGTTTACAAGTAGCATCATCGATGAAAGTAACATAATAATGAGAACTACTAAGAGAAGACACCTTGGTTGGCCCCCAAACATAGGTATGAACAAGATCCAGCTTTTTAGGTTTCCTTGATCTTCCGGTTATTTTGAAACTAACCTTCTTCTGTTTAGCAAGAACACACTCTTCACAAAACTTAAGATCAACCTCATCAAGACCCTCTACCTTTTCCTTACTAGCCATCATCTTCATCCTTTTCTCACTCATGTGATCGAGCCGCTTGTGCCAAGTACTTGTATCAATCCCCGGAGTGGTCGCACAAATAGTGAAAATTGTGTCTTGCGTTGTATACAACGTTCCTTGTCTTAAGCCCCGAGCTACTACCATAGCTCTATTTGTAACCTTCCAGAAATCATCACCAAAGGTGTTTACATATCCACCATCATTCGACAATTGACTAACCGAGATAAGGTTATGCCCCAATTTGGGTACAAGTCGCACATTCTTCAAAACCAACGTCGCCCTCGAAGGCAACTTCAGCCTAGCGTTTCCCTTTCTAGTAATATTGTGCGCACTCTTATCTGCAAGGAAGACCGTACCGAAATCACATTTAACAATATTGGTTAGGAAACCTACGTTTGCAGTAATATGGAATGAAGCACCCGAATCAACTCAAAGAAGGTTAAGATGATTTACACATCTTTTCTTCACTCATAATCAACGAGACTATAGTGTTAAATTTGATTGCTTCCTTCCTTCCCCGATGATATTTTCACAACTGTAATAAACCCTTCCCAGCTCTCGGACATCTGCCCCAAAAGAACCTACGCTCTCACCTCGTCGGTAAAAATGATTTTCACGGATTCAAGTTGACCATGAATAGTATTTAATTCACTAATATGATCTTGCACACTACTATTATCTTTTATTTTTAAAGTAAACAAACGACGTAATAAATATACTTTATTTGCCCCGGACGGTTCTGAGTATATAGAGGATAAAGTCTTCATCAAATCCTTCCTTGTCGCAACTTTGGAGATCATATGTAGAATTTGAGATAATATCGCCAACCTAACGGTTCCAAGCACCTTGCGATCCAATCACGCCCACTTTTCAGCATCATGATCTGTCGGCTTCATCTCAATTACACCTAGTGGTAAATCAAGATCCTTCTGATAGAGATAATCTTTTATCTGCATCTTCCAAACTCCAAAATTCAAACCATTGAACATTGCGATCTTCAATTTCTCTTCGTCAGCCATCGCTCTTCACCACACAAGCCCTATAACAAGCACTTTGATACCAGTTGTTGGGAATAAAGGTAGCTAGTCTTTCTTCTGCCACAAGAACGAATTGCAGAATTCGCCGACGAGTAATAAATCAAATGAAGAACAAAACAATGACAAAGAATTTACTCGGAGGAGGGAAATGGAAAACCCTTACAGATAAAAAACCACTCCCCGCGAACAATCCACTATGATCAAATAGGTTACAAGCAATCTCTCCAAGCTTCCTCAAGCTTTAATAGACTCTATCAAACCCTAGTTCTCTCTAGAATTAAACTAGCAAAGATTAACCTAAAAAATACACTAAGTATCCCTTATATAGTTGGGAGGTTATTACATCAATTATGACTCAAAGTACAGGTCACGAGGCAAGCCAACGTCTTCACTCCAACCTTCTAAAACTTTGTTTACAAAGTCTATTCGAATAGAGACCAAAGTCTATTCAAACAGAATGGGTTCAGAGACTTCTATTCGAACAGATATTCAAATAAAGTTGTTTTTGCCTATTCTATTCGAACATACCAAAGCATATTCAAACAGAACACTGAAAAATCATATTTTCCTTCCATCTTCGATCCTCGCTCGTCCGACAAACTCCGATGAACTTCCACGAATATAATTCGAGTTCATACCTTAACAGTGTTCTCTATCAAGGGCATCCAGTTGAATCAACAATGGTTAATTCAATTAGGTAGGCATTCAATAAGGTAGGCAGGAGGGTGAAATTCCAATTCATAATTTTTCACCATTCCGACTAGCCACTCAAGCACTTGCAATCCCGCCAATAAATTTTGGCTAAGTCACGCCAATACACATGGTAAGGATAAATCCTGGCAAGTTCCCCAGATTGGTGGTGAATAAAACTCAACCTGGAGGCATGATCTCAAACCGCAGGTTGGTGTACTTAATTACATTTTAATCGTTATAGCTATAAAAGGTGAATCCACAACACCACCCTACATAGATTTTGTTGACAAATAACAAAAGAGAAAATCCAAACCACACCAAAACCTCTTTTTACAAGTTCAAACTTATGGGCTCTCACACACAACAACAGCAGGTACAGTTCAAATTGTTCAATCAATAAAGCTTCATAGTACACAAGAAATAATGACTCTTTACTTACAATCACAGACCGCCTAAAGCAATAATACACCATCAGAATCCAATGCTCAAATATCATAGAGTTGGGCAAACACTGAAGCTGTGAAAGGCTTCTTTTTCATTCATTTATATTCACCAGTTGATACATATTTACATAACTATTATCCTCTACTGCTCAACAACAACCCAGTTACCCTTACAGTTAGAAACAAGGGTAAACGGGAGAGGGAAGAGGTGAAACATACAAAGGGATACATATATATATGCCGATAACAGAAAATAAATAAGGGCTTAGGGAAGTACACATTAAAACCAAAAAATATACCATATCATGATTCTTGTTAGTGTCTTCTAGGTCGTAGTCAACTCTTAAAGTCATCCAATGTAAATCACCGTCATCTATTGCTCTATGCAGAGCTCGGTTATCTCCTACTCTTGAGTCAATTGCGGAAATGCTTCCGTCTCCCTGTTGCAACTTGCACAAACCTCTTAATGACCTGGAGCTCGTCCAATTGCTTCAACTAGATCAAAGAAAAATATATTCTACATGAATTAAATAGATATACAAAATTTGGAAGCTTCATTTACAGTTAGAAGTGCATATGATATGGGATATTTAAGAATGTCGGGTTGAAGAAAGGAAAGAAAGACTATAGGTATAAAAATTTGTCTCATAAAGAACCTAAGTACCTGTGACATAAAATGCCTCTGTACAACATCAATTAGCTGATCTTTTGAAGGGTTAGGGCTGACATCCACCTAGAACACAGAAAAATACGATACAAGGTTAAGAGAAATAATTAGAGGACTCAGTCAATCAACTCTACCAAAATTTATATCACATCTATGGTACCAAGCAAGTAATTAGCTGGACAAGGTAAAACAGCACTCACAAGGTTATAATGACGCCAATATCTCTTGAGTGCCCTCATTTCAAGCTTGCTGAAGTCAACCTTGTGTAGAAAAATCATCATGAGAATTTAAGTAAAGATACCATTTTGGACCAAGGTACATTTGACAGCTATTCTTCTCTTGCTTGGGGAGGCAAAAGAACAAAACTGGACTAATCTTTGTGTAAGAAAAAGAAATAAAAAAGTAAAGACTTGAGTATTAAGATTGCATACGGTGGCACTCTTAGCAGATTGAAAAGATAACTGAGACTGTGAATCGCATGAAAGAGCCCGAGCCATGGTCTTTTGAGATGAGCCAACTGGTTTTCGCAACCGTTGCCTTGGTCTATTGGACTTTTGTGTGTCATCAGATGCTGCAGTATAAGAAAAGGAAAGCTTAGGGAATAAAAAAAACTTAATGTATACAAAGTTACAAACAAAAAATAGACAATGGAATCAGCTCATGTTTCAATCAAGATCTTCAGAGAATAGTAAAAGAAACACAGCAAAAGTTAGAAGTACTAGAGAACCCCATGAAAGCATCTTTTTTAACAAGCAGATGATCCAAACATGGTGTTCCAAATGTATTGGATAATCATATGTAAATGTATATGTCTGGTTATCTCTAGAATTTCCAATCCATTTTATAATCCTTACGGACTTGGATATTACACAATATAATATAAAATATAACTCAACGCTAAAGCATATGAGTACCCCGCTAACCAAACTCACCTATATCGGACACATTCCAATGCATTTCCTCGCATTCGAGGTCATTATCATCCTCATTGCCAGTCGGAGCTTCAATAACACTAAGAGCATTCCTCTGTAACTTGACTTCTATACCATTTGTAAGAACCTGAAAAACAAAAGCAAAACACTAACTAACGGCTTTAGAATGACAATAAATAGTGCACTTAAATCTACCGGCTCTGTTAAATTTTATGAATAAACAACTAGATCCTTTGTTGTTAATTAAAATTCAATTCAAGGTTCTCTCTTTCCAATTTATATGCAATGTAAATCAATCTCAATCTCAATCTCAACTCTAATTGACGAATACTTGATCCAGAAAAGTTCCATCATCCATACTCAATACATGACAGAATAAAAACCCCAGATTTATAAACCCAAAACATGTAACAATCATTCACCTCAAGTGAAAAACTCGTCTAGTTTTCATGTTACTCTCATTTACTTCAAAGCTCATAATTTAAATCTATTAACCTACAAATCACCCCATCTCTTTGGATTAAAGGTTTCCTCTTTTCAATTTATCTGCATTGCAAATTGATCCTATACACTCAATTCAGAGAAATTCCAATAGTTCATACTCCATATATGAGAGAAACTCCAAGATTTACAAACCAAAAATATCTAACTATCACTCACTTCAGGTGAAACCACTTGAAAATTTTCATGTTGCATCATCTCCTTCAAAGCTCATAATTACATCTATACTAATTATCATCATCACCCTATCCCTATCCCTATGAATTGGAAGACAAATTGAGCTTATCTATACTAATAATTTCATGCATCAACAGATAATAATCACAATCACAACATCACCTACTCAAAACCCAAAACCCATTATTAAAATAGCCCAACATGCAAAACTAAACCAACCCCATCTATGCAAACTCATCCAAAAACCCAATTAGTGATAAGTATAAAAGCATTAAAATCAACAAAAACTTACCAACCAATGCCACCCACCAAGCCCAACAGCCTTTTTGACAACCCCTTGGAGACCAACAAGCACAGATTTAGTCCTGTTGTTTCCTGTTACGACGACCTTAGTGTGTCGGGGAAGAACAGACAGCTCTTCTTCACTACTCTCTCCACAACAACTTTGTAACTGTCCAACTCCAACTCCAACTCCAACTCCATTAATCAAGCTTGTATCAACTGTGCCCAACATTACTACAAAGTCGCAATTAATCGGCGATTGGGAAGAAATCGGCGATTAATAGTGCATGCAAATGCAAGCAGTGAGACTGACTGTGTTTTTGCTCTCTCTGTTTTTTACAAATAAAATTGTGCTTTGATGAGCCAGAAGGATCCGAGTGATTTGTATGCGATCAATGGGAAGGTGACACGTACAGAGATTGTACTATGCTCCCCTGAAACGGAGCGTGATGCGTCTGGTCACTCAGTCTTACATTGCTGACTTGGGTGGGACCCACAAGAATTTAATTTCTTTCTTTTCGATAAAAACAAAAAAATTTCTTTTTTTTTTCTTTTTCAATTTTCAAGTTGAAGAATAAATAATGGTATTTATTGATCTTATTATTACAATGGAGTGAAAATTCACACACTCACCCCTTAAATCCCCTCAAACCTCAAACAGCAACTGAAAATGATTACGGCTTTCCAATGGACGTCCACAATAAAATAATGTGCATTTTTTGTTTAATAAATCAACTTTTTATCCTATAACACCTCTTTCTCTCTTATGAGGTGGCAAGATTTTAGCCAAAATTCTAATTCTAATTCCCACACTCTTTTTGCGGTTGGAGTCCAAAGTGGTGTAAGTGTAGAAATCTCCACATAATATAGAAATTCCACACCCATTTGCTAGTATCTAATATTTTGAGGCGTAAAGCGTTGAACTATATATCTTAAGAAGATTTGTGTTTGGACTAAAGCAATGTCGTATATGGTCAGATTTTTTTATTTTTTATTAAAATGGAATTGTAATACTGACATAGGTCTAGAGTGCCCGTTGGTTACCGTTTTTTTAAATATGGAAGAAAAGTATTTTTCAACTTTGAGTTTGATATAGCTATGAAGGATGTTGAAACTGAAAATAAACTGTTATTCGAACGGGTTGTTAGAATGTGTGAAAATGGGTGTATGTCTAACAATAAAAGTCAAGCTACCATAGGAACAATAGTCGTAATAGGTAGCATAGTGAGGTAATGTTTGTATTTCAGCTTTAAAAGCCAAGTTGAAATAAATAATTTTTATTTTTCAAGTCTTTTAATTGTAATCTTGGATATTTGAGCAGTCGTTATTTTTTTCGAATGGTAAGAAACACCAACTTCAACGAGGTGTCAATACTCTTTGGACTTTAAGAAGTTCTCTATAATTAAACTTCAATAGTCGTAGTGACCATCGAATTTAGGAATTGCCATTTAAACATCTCTCCGTCATTTTTGTAAAAATTAGACGAAATCAATAACCTCGACCGAATGAACGATATCTCAACGGAATACTATAAAATGATATGTTATTCTTCATGTCGTCGCCTTCGAGCTGTCGAGCCAGAGACCGTACTCGCTCTGATACTAGATGCTGAAAACAAAGTTCTAAACTCTAAATAAGAAATGTTTATTGATCAAACTTGGAATAAGATGATGTGATTACAACATATAGCAAGCATTTGTATAAATATTAGAGCACAAATCCAACTTGGCTTGTAAAGCCGAAATACAAACATTACCTCACTATGCTACCTGCTATGACTAGTGTTCCTATGGTAGCTTGACTTTTATTGTTACAGATACCTATGTGTTTCACACATTAAATCTTTTGAATACAAAGGGTTGTTCAGACCAAAACAACTGCATATAAATGCATGTACTCCGTGGCCCCTGCAACTAAAAGTACTTCCAAGATGAGTTCAATATCTAGATCCATTGGCAGGATTCGTGAACTTAAGATCAAGAAAATTATCAGCAATGAGGGTGGTTATTGACTTATTACTGATGCATCTCTCATAGATTCAACTGCTAAGAATCACCATATATGATGCATATGCATGAAGAAATCCCACCAAATCAAAATGGCATGTTCCAAAATTCCAACCTAGAGATATAGTATATCGTAAGAAATGACAAAACCTACTATTCTTTTTGTCTGCTATAACAATCCAACAATTTGATACTACGAGGGACCATCCAATCTTTTCCTGTGATTTTCACCTTCCTTTGCATGTCTCCATTGTAATTTTGTCTATAGGTATCTGGGTCAGAATCCGGTGACACTGTGGTATGTGAATGTTGATATATGTGGGTCAGAATCCGGCAGATACATGCAGTATAATACCTATTCTCTGATATAGCTCCTCTCAAATTTGTTCAGCATATATTATCGAACAAAGTCCAAAAGGCATTATTCTACAATCCACTAACCAGGAATTGGTACAGAAGCAGTTGAAATTCAAATCCCTTGTTGAACTACTGAGATCTATGATTTACGGGATGTAACTTGAAAGAAGAAGGGCATATAATTGGTGCAGACGACAATATTGAACAAATCTGTTATCATATAAATATAAGTTATGTCTGTTATCATATAAATATAAGTTATGTATTACAACAATCATGGAGGAAATCATCTCTAAAGTTTACAATCAGAAATGAGCTAGAATACATGGATTTTCTCATTATCTCAAATAAAAAATCTAGTCTTAGAGATTTCGCCAATCTTCCCCCACTTGACAGTTAAAGTAGCTCTTGGTGTTTGGTGGGAAGGGTTACCTTTCTTCTTAGATGACAATCGCATCTTCAAGTACATTTTTTTTTCCCTTGCCAGTCGTCAGTCGTCACTACTTGGCTCCTGGTTAGGTTTTGCCCTGTAGGATTCAGGCACTATTAAACATTAGCAGGTGTAAAAAAACAAGCTAATCAATTATCACTAAGCATTTTACAACATGAACATCTATCTTAAGTTGGAAACACGTAAGGCTGTTGTCAAGATACGTCATATGAATATGTTCCTTTCAGTTATTGTGAATTAAATGAGTGCATCTTGTTGATTTAACTCAGTGGTGGGTCTTAAAGTGGCATGAGGAGCTTGACCTATACCAGTGAGTGGGGGGTCAGGGAGGAGACTGAAAAAAATTATAGGCAGTTTTGACAGGGTTAATAAGTGTTTTTCATTAACTGGGGAGAGCCATCCAAACAGAACTATGTAATCCTGGTTGAGTTCTGATTATAATGAAAGCACAGAACTATACCCAAACTATTCAGTTTAGTTTGAAATTAGTTCAAAGAAGTTTAGTTCCAGAACTGTTAAAATTTTCCAACTTCAGAAAAATAAGAGAATTACCGAGAAAAACATAAAGATCTTTTAGGAAGTGACAGAAAGGCTTGATAACAACATTCATGATTCCTGTTATTACAAAAATTAACAACTACAAAAAGAATAGCTTCTAATACAGTGACAGTGAGTTTGTTTCTTCTTTACATGTGAAGTTGTGAAAGATGTTTGATTAACCAAAATCCCGAAATCAAAAAGGATTATAACGTAAATACTAGATTTAATCGAAACATAACTCAAAGATTGTCACTCTAAACTCTCTTTATTGAATTAACTTGAAACAACCCTAATAACCTTAATATCCCAATAACAACTAAAACACTAGAGACGTAGGGGATGACTTTTATAAAGAGATGCCCTAATCCCTAGGGGATGACTTTTATAAAGAGATGCCCTAATCCCTAGGGGATGACTTTTATAAAGAGATGCCCTAATCCCACTAACATTAGGATTCCTAAAATTAGGAGACCCTCTCCAGAAGTTAACTCACTAACCCATTACATTAATAACTGAAATAAATAAATAAAACGTATAGTGAGTGGCATTGGCTATGGGACCTAGAGAGAGACACCCTCTCTCTCTAAGTATATGTACGCACGGTGAGAACCCGTGATACATCAACTCACCCCGACTTTGAAAAAATTCGTCCACGAATTTTAAAGTTGGAGAAAGAAGCCACGAACAGAGAACATCTGGCGAACCATCCACAGCTATAGCCAGTCTTCAAACTCTGAATCCATCCTCAATATTTGTCGTAGCACTGGGTTGTACCCTTGAACAAGGGTACAACATCCCTACGTCGAAAGACGGCCAAAAACTGAATTACCCGCCTAGCGCAAATATTCGAAAATTCCTCCCAGATTAGATCGACAAACAATGGTTTTCTCGCTTCATGGACCTGAGAATAGCTGAAACCGCCATAACCCAATGTCTATGGGGCCCGTTGTGCGACCCAACACGTTTCAACCGTGCCTATGTGAATGTTGCCATGTAGGTTATCAAATGGTACCGATACATAAACTGTACCTTGCTGACCGTACCCAATGGGATTGTCGTTCCCACTAGCCACCCCCCCCCCCCCCCCCGTTGTATACCCCTTCCGTTATTGGGTGAAGATACAAATTTGCCATTGAAAACCCATGTGTTGCCAGAATCACGATTGCTTTCATCACCGAATGAAGGATACTCAAAGTTACCTTCTCTATTGCAGATATTCTTACTGCAGATGCATCCCTTCTCTATTGCCGGCTGTCGCATTTGATGGGGTTCTTCTTCGACATGAGGCCTAGCCTTGTGGTGGTTGTTTGCGGCATTCCCGGTGGGTTTTACAGTTGGTGTGAAGTGGGCCCAAGAATGCCCATCGTGCTCCCAAGATCTCAACTATCCTTGTAAGCTCGAGATATGTGTTGAGTGCGACCTCGGCTGCGTATTTTGAAGAGACTGACTTTGGAAGCGGCTTTGCTGTAGCAGGAAACACGAAGACCTCTGTGATCCCTCCACTTTGGTTTGTTAAACGTGCCTCGTGATTCGTGCGATCTTGCTATTGTATTATACCCGGGTCTAGAGTACTTCCCGTAGTGCCTATCACACCTGTTGCAGTTTCACTCTTAAGATTTGTATCGCGTATTTGTGCAACTATGACTACGTTTTGCTCTCGTAGTCCCTATTCCTGGGTTGTTCCTGCTCCCTTGACATACACACCAGGAACGTTTCTCTCCGTGCGTCCCCAAGGTTGGACGAAAACCTATCACCCCTCCTTTGTTGTCTTCGTCCCGGCCTTCCCCGGAGTACCAAAACCGCTTGAAATCATCGGAAACGGCGACAATCGGAACCCTAATGTACCTTGTGTCGACCTACATTTCCAAAGTTATTGTCACCGCTCCCCGTTCCTCTTCCTCGACCCATCAAAGGCGTCGAATACGTGTATTTTCGTGTCTTCCATAAACCAATCACCGTCTCCCCTACCAATAGTACGAGATGTTTCTAACCCCAATGTAGACGAATCTAGGGTTTGATTTATTTTGACGAAGCTACCACACATCACACATCAGACCTTCTTGTCCTTGCGATGAAATTACTCGATCTTGCGTAAAAAAAATTATGAATCTGCGACGAGGGTTCACGAACCTAAGATAAGATTGCAACCCCAAATCCTTCGTCTTCATAATCTTCTTCCTCTCCATAGTAACCTTGGAGGCGATTTGCCTCACGTTCGGTCCAACTTTTGCCCTCTTCTTCTTCCCAACCGTCTTCATCTCCCCAATCTTGTTCTTCCTCTTCATCGGTCTCAAACTCGTACCCCATGATCGATGGTTAGTTAAAACCTAGGCACTGGTACCACTTATAACATGAATACGAGATTGAATCGAAACATAACTTAAAGATTGTCACTCTAAATTCTCTTTATTGAATTAACTTGAAACAACTCTAATAACACAATAACTAAAATAACCAAAATAACCTTAATAACCTAATAACAACTAAGAAACTAAAGACTTAGGAGATGGCTTTTATAAAGAGAATCCCTAATCCCACTAACATTAGGGTTCCTAAAATTAAGAGACCCTCTCCAGCAGTTAACTCACTAACCCATTACATTAATAACTGAAATAAATAAATAAAACGTGAAGAGCGTAGCATCGACTATGGGACCTAAAGAGAGACGCCCTCTCTCTAAGTATACATACGTACAGTAAGAACCCGTGAAACTTCAGATTAGGGGTACAAAAATGGTTATAGAAACGAATTGTTGTGGAAAACTCAAAAATCAGGCGAAACAGCATGAATGATGGCGACAAGATAATCAAAACAGATAAAAGGAGAAAGCAATCACACACACATAAGACTCACATTACATAAATACCTCCAAAATTGGGAAAAAAAATAGGGGCGAGCTCTTTAGACTTAGGTTTAGAGCCTACGGCCAAAAAAATACCCCTAACTCTCAACATAGAGGGTTTCGGAAAATTTCTGTGTATGCATGCAATCATTCCCGATCTTCTTCAGCATTCTAAAGACCGTGGTGCCTTTGATCACAAGATGCATTCAGATGCACCTCTTTCTTGTCTGCATGTTAAAATTGTTGCCAAAAAGTAACAGGTCCACCCACCCTAGCTATGAAATAAAAAACCTCTGCAGGACTCTTCTCAAATCCTACATCACATGACAGATATTCTTCAACTAAGACTAGAAACCTTGAAAGAAGACCTCCTAAACACTGCAAATCAATAATAAGTTCCAGACGCTCCCCTTCTTTGTACCGAATTGTTATTGTTTCTCACCCTCCACATCCCATATTGGCAAAATAAGATACGCTATGGCCTTTGCATAATTCTCCATCCCCAACCCAATCCAAATACACACACCTCCTTCCACTGTGCAAATATCCTAGCCATTGTAGAGAGGTTCTGGCAGCACACTTAATGGTGAAAATGTTCGTTCTTTATGCTATTCCAGATCCTTTTGTCCCGCCGGGTAGGAAGAATTTCCAGACCCTCCGCCAGGCCAGAGGCGTGAATAACTTCCCAGCTTTCTAACTTTGTTTTAGATTATAACAAGGACTTGAACTTTTATGACTCAAAACCATGAATGAGATTGAGAGCTAACTTTTGCGTCTAGCCATCAAATAAAAAGCTGGGAATTTAACCATAAGCAGAACTCAAATTCGTATTTCCTCTGAAAATCTAACTCTACTGCCTCTCCTTAGTTCTTAAGGGAAGACTAATCCCCTCATTGACCTACTCATCTACTCTAATAATCCTGTTTCAAGAACTCCCACGCCAAGCTCTCGTCACCTTTATTTCGAACTTCAATCTTCCGACATACTTGGTTGCTGATTCCCCTATTGGAACTTGTACAACTGAAAATAAGACTGAAACTATGAACAGTTTCAAATTCCAACCTAAGAGGCACCTCACATAACCAACCATGATACCACGCTCCGTGTCACCATACCATCAAATGTGATGGAGGTAATTTAAGAAAATTCTGATACTACATTTATTGTACAGATGAATCTCGTCTGACACTGTGAAAGGGTGAACAACCTTAACAAACAGTTTGGTTCATTCAATACCTCAGTAGGGAATAATCCCTTTATAATAATCTTCTTTCTCTATGATAACATAGAAAATGTGGAGTACATACAAAAGTACAAATTATTCTACAGAACTACTTACAGTTTTATTTCTTTAGCCAAAGAGACAAGACGGATCTATTTTGCTATTTTTATTGAGATCTCCCTAGATTTAGTAGAAGTGCTTAATTTACATCCTATAGAATATATCGAGTACTATCTTGGAGTAGAGCTAATTTACTAAATTAAGAATATTTTCAGTTGAAACATTTATGCTTTACATGGCTACATTAGTGGATAGTATTTTTAACTCAAGATTAACATTTGTTCTTCTGAATCTGAGGGACAGACTACTATTTGGTTCCATTAGGACTAGATATGTATATTTGCGCCAGCTAGAACACACTTAATCACACAGCTGGTTTGTGATGATTAATGATCAAAGTCAAAGTTGAACATGACGATGCACGGGAAACAACTAAGAAACCACAGTTGACTTCAAAGATTGTTATAGTAACTACTATGACAAGCCTCAAACACAGTCCAACGCCAAAGGTATTGTTAAAAAAAATGACGGGTAAAGTTAACAGCTCTAAACCCATGAAATTATCGACTATTTTGTCTATTATTCTTCACAAAGAGAGGGATCAACTGTGTACATATTAATATTGGCTTAAGTTACATAATTACATATACAAGTAGAACGAGCATGAATGCACTGTTAAAATAATATTTAATACGTCATACCGAGGTATCTTCTTCAGTTGTTGTTGGGGTGCTTAATAATCCTCTGCAGAACAACGGTTCTAGCCCTTCGTATATCCCTGCTACACTTATCAGCATGTTCACCCAAATCCTCTATGCTCTGCATAAACACCCCCAGCTTCTTCTTTACCTCCTCTATCCCGAACTTCACCGCCTCCTCTTCTCTGAGAGCAAAATCAGCAGTTTTCATCAAGGATTCAATCTCCAATTCCAATCGATCAACAAGAACCCGAATGCTATCCAAATCCTTGATTGCAACATAAGTTCCCGCCTGCATTGAGTTCATTATCTCCTTCTGCCCTTTCAAAGCATTTTCGTAGTTCTTCCAGAGTGAATCAAACCACTTTCCCATTGATCCTAGAGGAATTGCAGTGGCAGCTGCCACAGCCGCTGCAACCGGCGGTGCAGCAACTGCCGCTGCCACCACTGAACATATTAGAAAAGCGGCAAAAGTTGAAGCAAAGATAATGCTCGAGACCTTCCTCCATATCTTCACGGACTTGAGTTTCTTATCAAGCTTAGTCTTTCGAAGATGCAATTTCTCCAACATCATTACTTGCTGAGCATAAACAGATTTGAAAGTCTGGAAGAACTCCTCCGTGAAGGGATTCCCTGTCGCCTTAAAAAATTTCAATTCCTCCAACGTCCTCAAATAATTTTTCCCTTCCACCCCATCTTCCTCTTCAAACTGTTGAAGCGCGACATGTATGATCAACTGGCTATCATGGGCCTTCTTCAAACATTTCTCCAACGAAGTACAGAAATCCAATGTTTGCAAACTATTCTCAAAATACTCCTCCACAAGCTCAAACAACTCCTGATTCTTCCATATATCCTTCTTACAATCCAAGATAACCTTCACAACCTCCTGATTCATTTCAAGCAAACACCCCGTAACTTCCTTCAATGAATCAAACGAAACCGATCGAACCTCAACACCCACTGCAAGGCTATTAATCACATGATTCGTCCGGGCTTGAAGAATCGCATCGAAAGACCTCAACTCTGGATCATCCCTACACGCAGCCTCATACGAATTCAACTCAGCCATGTATTGGATATTGCCATTAATCGGGTGAACCGGTGGCGATTCGCCAGTCCTCTTACTAAACTGACCTCCCATTACTTCTAAACCAAACCCAATCACCAAAATACACCAACAACCAAACCCCAGACTTGATTTTGACCCTTACTCTCTTTTCCCAACTTGGGGTACCTTGAAATCAAATACCTAAAAACTTCAAATTTAAACCAAACCCCCCAAAATCCAAAATTGAGCTAAAAGATGGTAAACCCAAAGTTGACGAGTATTAAACAAGTAGATAATAACAACACCCAAAAGCTTAAATCAAACTTGAAGCAACAAAACTCTTCTCAAATTATTGTGAGATTACCTCAATTTGTTCCATAAATTTCCTTCTTTTGAGCACTCAGCAACTAAAGGGGTCTAATAAAACCAGAAAAGAGGGAGATTTGTAGTGAAAGAGAGAGAGAATTGTTAAAAGAGTGTTTGGGAATGCTTGTACGCAAGAGAGAAGCAAAATGGTTGCTTTTGGAGCTTTGTTTCACAGTTTTCACATGGAAAGCAATAACGGTCACCGATTAGGCTTTATTGGCAGAGAGAACTTTTCAAGGACTTGGAGTCTTTGAGGAAAGAGAGAGACAAAAAGTCATTCTTAATTAGTTGCTTTTTATACTTTTTTGAAAATGCCTCAACTGTTTGAAGTTTAGTGCTTTGGTGGAGAGGATTTCCCAATGAATGACATGTATGTTTACAAAAATAATTCTCATGATTTACAGTTTCATATTTTTATTTTGGATTAATTCTTTTTTTACTGTTCCATAATAATTATAAAAACACTACTTCAAATAGCATTTGTTTATCCTATTGTAAATTTTATAATTATAAGATTACAAATATGATAATTTTCTTGTTATTAAGATGGTGAACGAAGAAAATACTATCGAAGGAAGCTTTAATACGAAAGATGAGACATGTGATATTTATAATTTTTATGCGATGACTAAGGGGTTTAGTATACGGAAATATAACAAATACAAGAGAAGATCAACAACAAATATAAGATGAGAAGATCAATTAGAAGAACAGGTTATAATTGAAGAAGATGGAAAATACCACATGACAAAGTTTGTCGAGGGTCATAATCACAATCTTGAACATCCTAATAGGGTGCATTTATTGAGATCCCAAAGACTTGAACAAGCCAAATTAATTTCTAATATGCGTGCTTCGGGGATTAAAATTGGTGAGATATATGTATACTTTTGCAAAAATGTTGGCGGATCTCGTAATCTTAGTTTTACTCGAAATGATGCAAATAATTATTCTGATAGAGGACGTGCTGAGTTAAAAAAAAAAAAAAAAGGAGATGCGGAATGCCTTTTAGCGTATTTTAGAGAGAAGCAGAATAAATCGTTTTTTTACTCTATACAAGTTAACGAGGACAACTGCATATACTCATGTTTTTGGGCTGATGCCAATTCAAGGAGTGACTACCAATTTTCCGGTGACGTTATGTGCTTTGACACTACATTTGGCACAAATGACTATCGAATGAGTTTAGCACCTATTGTTGGAGCTAATGCGCATGGTCAGATTGTATTTTTTGGCTGTGGATTATTGGGAAACGAAACCACCGAGAGCTTTGTATAGTTATGTAATACTTTTTTTTTATATTTTAATTATCAATCAAAAAAATATATATATACTTTTTTAGAAGCAATGGGTGAGAAGTAACCAAAAACCATCTTCACAGATCGAGCACTTGCAATATCTAACGCAATTGAAGAGTTATTTACTAAGACACATCATCGTCTATGTTTATGGCATATTTGTCAGAAAAGATAAATTCATTTATCTCACATATTTAGTCCCAAAAACACCTCTACCGTCACAGGATCATAAATACTTCGACTTAAATCTTGAGAAAATTGGTTATCGGAACTAAGTTTTGTTCTCAGCTAAGCGCATTTATAACCCTCTAAAATGAGATAATAACAGAAGTACCACGGACATATCATGCAAAAGTTGTATTGTAGATTTTGAGACATGGATACAGTAGATTTTAGATGCTTCTTAAAATGCTTTCAGTTGTATTGTAGTCTCTTTCCCATTGGGATAGGAATATTACTGTCAATAATTTACATTCTTTCAATTGGTTCAAATAAATAAATTAGTGTTGTCTAGGCAAAGATGGATTTGTTTGGAGACATAAGATATATGTACCAGGGGTATATTTTTATGTTAAATGTATAGGTTTCACATTGATCTACTTTATATCACTTGAAGCACTCAAAGATATTTGTTAGCTTTTGTTAAATGTTGATGAATCTATAAGCTCTAGATGGAAAGAATGCTCACATTGTAAGATATTGATGGTTCGAGTCCATCTGGATTCCATGTAGCTGTTATAAGAAGATTATTGTTAGATGATAGTTATTATATTTTAGACGACATTCGCAAATATTATCATAAATGAACAATGACATTTAGAGAAAGCTCTCGAAACAACTACAATAGTGTCTTATAAATGCAATGTTTAGTGAAGAAATGTAAGCTTTCACTAAATGTTATAGTAGATGTATAATGGCGACCAAAAAATGCTGTCAATTTTTTTTTAATAACATTCACAAATGTTATGCTTTTATAGCATGCGTAAAAACGTTATTATATAAAAGATAGCATTGCTTCTCACAGCAGGCGAAAAACACTATCATAGCTTTTCATAGTGTAATTCGAACGTTATTATATGCGGTTTTTTTTTTCTTGTAGTGCTAATAAAATTGGCTTTGTACCTATTACGCTCATGTAGCAAAATTCATTCCCCCATAACAGAGTTATCTTCCTTGAGATGATGATGTTATGGCTTGTAAATAGGTTAATTTAGTATAGTTACGAAATCATGTGGAAGCCATTGGTCTTTCGCCGCTACATAAGTTCTTATCGTGCTATAGCCTAACTCACTTTTGTCATATGCTTTAGTATATCGTTGTTCTTCAATGTCCCACGAGTTCATATGAATAGCATCTTTCCCACCAAATGATCTGACAATTCTTTGATAGCCTTTAAATGTCGCTGGATTTACACCCTAGGTCATGGGGCACCCTTAGAGATTTTCCTCTTTCGTTGTCTTTGCTTCCATTGTAAGTTGTAGACGAGAAAGAAAAGATAGGTCGCTACTAGTACCTGTCGCCAACCGTGTTCAAGCACAAGCAATTGTGTATTTAATTCTAGGTTTGACTAGGGAACTTAACTATGAGAAAAAAGAAGATAATAAAATACTCTGAGTATTTTTCCCTATTACTTGTTGATAAGGTTTAAGTAAGAGAATTGAATTTTGAATTATAACACATGCCAAATTTGGTATAATAAAATTTTGAGGTACTAAATGAAATGAATATTGGAGACTAGGGTCTTCTTGCAGTTTTAAAAAGTACGAGGTACTAAATGTAATTTATAAGGTACTTTAGACCCTATTCAAAAATTCTTATTTATTTATTTATTTATTGTTTTGTTGTAATATGACATTTGAAATTATGATTGTTTTTTTCTACTGCAATCTTTCCATAACCTCAGGGACAACAATTGATATTGCCTCAAGTTTTTCTTTTTGCAAGGTTATTGCCTCAAGATTTGAATCTACTGCAAACAGGGCGACCTTGAGGTTTAGGGGGTCCGAGTTGCGAAAATGAGACCATGTCCAGGAGAAAAAATTGTAGAGCATATTTTCTTATAAAAAAATTGATGCAATTTATAATAATAAAAAAAGGTGAGGATTTGAACATGACCATACGATGTGTCAATCAATGTAAACCTTTTTTATGTACTAAGAAAATGCGGCATAGCCAGGGATGGCCCTGCCTTCAAGGTTGCAATTGTAACTGCAAATATTAACTTGGACGCTCCCAGTAACAACTCCCACAGACATATTCTATATAGACTAACTCGTGCATACATCATCCAACAACACATTAACCTTGTTGATCATGTTCTTGGCCATCTCTGTACAAATCAATCCCAGTGTATATTTTGGAATCTACGTTTCTTTTTTGATTAGGAAAACTAAACATCTACAATACTTGTTGCTTACGTATACTAAAAGCGCATTCTTATTTTTAACAAGAAAAAAAGACTTTAAGCTTTTCTAATAATCAAAAGAGAATCAATCCTTTAAGCAATAAAAAATAGGGGTTTTTATTGCTTAAAGGATTGATTCTCTTTTGATTATTAGAAAGAGAAGCGGATAATCACAAACTTTGGACCGTGTATCACGGAAGCGGATAATCACAAACTTATTCGTATGGTTACCTCGGAGGAAATCAAAGCTGCTCTGGATAGTATTAGCCCATATAAAGCTCCGGGTCCGGATGGTTTCCCTACTCTGTTCTTTCAGAACTCTTGGGATGTTGTGGGCCCGGATATATGCCGTCTTGTTTCCACTTTCTTTGAATCGGGGTTTATGCCCTCTCATATTAATATTACCCATGTAGTTATGATTCCTAAGAATGGGTCTAAGGCTTACCCTCGCGACTTTAAGCCTATTAGTCTCTGCAATATTATTTATAAAATTATCTCAAAAATTCTCTCCTCCCGGCTCAAACCTCTTTTGGATAGATTTATCTCTCCCTTTCAAGATGCCTTTGTCAGTGGTCGTCAAATCTCAGATAATGTTCTGGTCGCCCACGAACTTATTCATACTATGAAACAAAAGAAGGGCAGAACTGGCATGATGAGAGTCAAGTTAGACATGTCCAAAGCTTACGATCGGATAGAATGGGGTACTCTGATAAGAACCTTAGAGACCCTGGGGTTTAGCCCAATTTGGTGCCAATGGATTCATCAATGTATCTCTACGGTTAGGTACTCTGTTCTCCTCAATGGCTCGGCCCATGGGCTCCTGACTCCTACCAGGGGTCTCCGTCATGGTGATCCTCTTTCTCCCTTTTTATTTATTATCTTGATGGAAGGGTTGTCTTGAGCATTGGGGGTTAAGGAATCGACAAATCTTTTACACGGTATTAAAGCTTCCAGACGATCCCCTCCGGTATCCCATCTTTTGTTTGCGGATGACTGTCTATTGTTCTGTCGTGCTGATATTACTGAAGCGCTTGAACTGAAGAAAGTCTTTGATTCATTTTGCGGAGCGACGGGGCAGGAGCTTAACCTGGCTAAATCGGGCATTTTTTTCAGTAAAAATCTCCCTCACCGACATTGTCATATTATCAGCCGTCTCCTGAAAATCAGGATCATGCCTACCAAGGAACGATATCTGGGTACTAATCTTTTCTTCCATCGGTCCAAAGCCCAAACATTCCAACGTATTGAAGAACGCATTTCCTCTTATCTACAATCGTGGCGAGGAAAACTCCTCTCGCAGGCGGGAAGAACGATTCTTATACAATCGGTTACTTCGGCCATTCCCTCGAATCAGATGTCTTGTTTCTCCCTTCCTCAATCAACCTGTAAAAATATCAATCGCCTTCAACGGGACTTTTGGTGGGGTAAAGGGAAAGATGCTTGGAAACTGCTTTACCTAAAAAAAAATGGAAGGAAGTCTGTCGCCCGAAACGAGAGGGAGGGTTGGGTATTCAAAAGGCAGGGGAAACTAATAAAGTACACCTTTCCAAACTTGTCTGGCGTTTACACCAAAAGTTGAACGAATTGTGGAGCCACGTCTTGAAAGCCAAATAATTTCTGAATTGCGATATATTGCAGGCTCCTAAGAAGGCGGATTCGTCTTGGACTTGGCGTAGTGTCCAATCCTCGATAGCAATCATTACTTCCCATTCTATTTGTCATATTCGTACAGGTAATCGTGTTCGATTCTGGACGGACCCGTGGATCCCGCCTGATGGGGGAAGGAAACCCATCCCCCGGTCAGGAGTTAGGATGGCGGATTGTCCTTTGTGGGTCAACCACTTTATTGATCCGCTCAGGAGAACTTGGAGGCGCGAAGAACTCTTTATTTGGTGTGATGATGCCTCGACTACTCTTATTTCTCATATTTACATTCCTCGAGAAGATAATTTGGATGAACTGAAATGGACCCCATCCAAAGATGGGAAGTTCTCTATAAAATTAACTTATCGCGCTCTCATGTCTAGATCATAAATGGAGTCGGTTCTGGGAACACCCTCTTTTCTCCTTCGATTCTGGAAGAATAAGGCTTCGCCGCGGGCTCAAATGTTTGCGTGAAAATGTTTTCGCGATATGATCCCCTGTCGAGCAAAGATTGCGGTCATTTTATCATTAACTGATTCTTCTTGTCCTCTATGCCAGGCACCCCTGGAGACTCTCTACCATTTCCTCCTGGAATATACGTTTACTCGTGCAGTCTGGTTTGGTACATCCCTTAGTGGATTGCTTCATCAGGCTGAACATATGACTACTCATGAATGGATCAAGATGTGGCTTTCGCCTACGACGGATTGTCCGATTGAACGTGAAACCTGGACCGCGATTACCTTTTCTCTTTACTGGTTGTCTTGGAAAGCGCGATGTGCTTGGACCTTTCAAAATACTCCACCGGATCCCATCCAGATCTCTTTGACCATTAATAAAATTATTGCAATTGAACCGGTTTTTCGGAATGAACGGAGATCTATCAAAGTTCCTTGGGGAAGTCCGGCTTCTGGCTGGGAAAAAATAAATGTTGATGCCTCTTTCTGTAAAAAATAAATGTTTTAATTCTATTGGCCTTGTTATCCGTGACACCAACAATGTGTTTGGTGCAGCCCAGGTTTCTTCTCACAGATTTGCCTCTGTGGAAGAGGGCGAGGCGGTAGCAGTTCTAGCTGGAATTCTATGGGCAAGAGAACGGGGAAATATGAAGACTATCATCGAGACTGATGCTGAGGCCATCTACTCTTTTTGCAAAATGGGAGAAGCAAATATATCATGGACCACAAAGGCTATTCTGTAGGATTGTCTTGCTCTTTTGAACTCTTCTTATTTAGATATTAGTATTTGTTGTGCGCCTCGTAGCGCTAATTTGTTGCACATATTATTGCTAGCCGGCTTTTGGGAGATTCGGCTAGCTGGACTTGGTATGATTCTCCCCCGGAATGGTTGCATCCATATCTAGAGGAGGATGGTACTACTTTTGTTACTCATTTTGCTTATTAATATATGGTTTACCAATCAAAATAAAATAAAAAATAGGAGTTTTTTTAACAATCAAACTTAGTCGTCTTAGATTCCACGTTGCGTTAGATAGCTTCTCGCTCCTCACGTGACATGTAGATGTTTAGTTTTGCTAACCAAAAAGGAAACGTTGATTCCGAACTACACACTGGGATTGATTTGTGCAGAGATGGCCAAGAACATGATCAACAAGAACACTTAAAAAATGAAAAACTGAAAAAATTACAAAAATAAGTCAATCTCTGCACTGTCAGTGCCCAAGCTCTCATATCGTTTTGCTGGTTTTGGTATTTCTCAACCGAGGAGACCGACCGGTTATCAAAGGGGAGACCACCCTTTTAGCATAATAATAGTAAGTATTCAAGTCTATCACGCACATGGACTGTTCGATGATGTCAATGAATGAAAGTGCCAGTTAGCATAGCTAGAATAAGTCTCCGAGTTCTATTGAGTTAACAGTTGCAAGAGACTAATCTCCAGGCAATAACAATATCGATTGTAATCCAATGGTTTGTTGCAAAAGTCTCAGCCATTGTTTGTTGCAAAGGAAAGAAACGTACCATCCATTTGCATTACACAGCATTGCAGCATGATGATACATAATAAAAATTCAAATAACTTCCTTTATATTTCCCTTGGATTAGTCTGAATAAAACACATTTACGCACATTTGAACATGAGTCGTACAATATTTCTTATAACCACCCAAAGTTTCAAATTTCTTATTGAATCAAAAGACAACCAGAATAAAATTCTAAGTCCTGCAGTCTAAAACTGATCTAAGATGTTATTCATAAAAATAGCAGGAAACAACAGAACACATCAACTTAAAGGAAGATAAAAATAGTCGCTATCATAGACTCCCTCGTCCATCCAGTCATCGAGTAGCTCAGCTGCAAAAGTATAAACTAATATCAGGATCGTGTGAAAACTCAGTAATTAGTTAACTATACTTTGATCATATGAATGACCCAAACCATGAATCTTCGGTGTGGAGCATCATGAAGTGTTGATTTTGTCTCTGGTGCTTTACTTTAGCTCATAAGCAGAACTTGTGTAATGTATGCCTAGTTTCATGACATGTTATTCTGAATTAATAATGCTCATAAGCAGAACTTGTGTAATGTATGCCTAGTTTCTGCAATTATGTTTTCATGGCATATTATTCGTGAAGTGTTGATGTTTGTACCATTTTGATATTGCTGAATATCCAGGATCTCAGCGTGGTTTCAGATTCAGAGGTGATGTTTGCTTACTTATAGAACTCTATAACTCCACTATGGAGATGTCATTTTATGAAACATGAGATCAGACATCTGAATTTTGAAGGTGTACTTTAGAGCGGTGCTGGACCAATCAATAGTGGTTTGCACCGGCTTGCGGTGGTGCGAACCAATCGCCATTACGTTGGTGCATTGCAACTCGATGCAATTGCACCCGCTTGCAAAATGCACTCCCATGCCGCAAACCAAGCACATCCTAAATACATGCCTTACAGAAAACTGAGTGAATGACGCACCATGAAGTCAAAATTCAATCAACTTTACCAATTCAGACCAAAGTAGTCAATTTTTTTCCTAGTTTTTACTATAGAAGAAAATCCATCTATATCATATCATATCTTCATAATATAAACCACCTATGATACTCAAGTACCACGAGACTTCATTAACATCTTTTTTCTCACGTTTTTACCCATACCCAAATAGTTAATTTCCTTTCTACTAAACGAAAATATCTATGATTTTCACATCATAATATAAACCAATTATGAAGATCAATTAACATAAGATTCAATTCGCATCTCATTTTTCAAGTCTTTTTCCTCAAACAGCTCCATCCCATAAAATTTTCTACAAATTATCACAATACATCCTTCCTCCTTCCCACCCGATCGTCTGGGGCTAATAGTTTTCATTTCACATGGAGATGATTAAGGTGTAGTAATTATTTAAACCACTTCTTCTTACTAAAACAAAACAAGAAACACCAATTCATATGCAGATCCACTCAACACAGATGGTCAATAGGGAAATAAGTGAGCAACCACAATAGAAAACATTGAAAATCTAGGATTTGATTATGGTGGTGATGATGATGAGAAATAGTTACCTCTTGTTGTGCCTCTGCACAAAGGCGGAGTTCTTCGCTTGTTCCTCTGCAAACAATACAATGCAATTAGGGTTACAAATCAAATCGAAATGGGTTTAGAGAGAGATGTAAATACCTGTGAGACCAAGAGAAATCTTGGTGATGATAGAGCCAGTAATGGCGAAACCAACCAAGAATGGCCAATTACGTCTCCCCTCTCGCTTGAAGAAAACCGGCCATGGATCGAATTGACGCATTTTTCTTTTTTCTTCTTTCTTCGTTTGCTCCTTCAGATAATAATAATGTAGCTCTTGGACTTGGTCGATGTTAGACGATCTCCAACACTATCCTCAGAGCAACACTCTACAAAGTTGAGCACTTTTGGTGATTGAATTCTGAATTTTGAGGCTGTGTTGGACAAAAAAGTTCATTTTTGGATGCTCTTATTGATCAAACAATTTAGTTACATATAAGAAACTGAATTTCAATATATTTTAGATCAAGAATCTCAAATTGTATGTAGACTATCTAATCAACAAAGTCGTTGTAGTATAGTGGTAAGTATTCCCGCCTGTCACGCGGGTGACCCGGGTTCGATCCCCGGCAACGGCGATTTTTTCTTTTGTTTGCACTTTTAAATTGATTTTCTTTGAAAAAAACTCGGCTCGGAAGACAAAACAATGAATTGTGATACTGTAGACATGCATGAATCCTATCAAACCCAACATTAGCTAACAGAACACATAGACAAGTCCTTTTATCAGAGCACCACCACCCATGACAAAATATGATTCACTGAAACATACTAGTTTTATATAAGCTTATGTTAAACCATTACACTGAAACTATATAAGCTTCCTCGTCCCACCGTTTTCCACAACTTCGGTTACAAAATTTCCAATCACTCCATTTTAATTTTGTCTAGAAGAAAGATAATTCGTGAGTGAAATCAACGGAGCAGCCTTCTCTGGATCAAATCCAACTAACTGATGTTTAGCTTCCTGGTTAAGATTCTCGGCAAACTCTCTCGATTTCTCAATACCCATTTGCTTTGGATAAGTAGCCTTATTAGCGATTACGTCCTTTCCGGCCGTCTTACCCAGTTCAGCTGATGACTTAGTAACATCAAGAATGTCATCCACCACTTGAAAGAGCAAGCCAATACACCTAGCAAATTTTCTCAATTTCTCAACTTGCTCATCAGAACTGCCTCCAAGAATTGCCCCAATAACTGCGGTGCCTTCTAACAAAGCTGCAGTCTTGTGTACATGTATGAATTCAAGGTGCTCCAATGATACGTTAGCCAAACCTGATGACTGGATATCGGCAACTTGCCCTGCAACAACCCCTTCTGATCCAATTGCTTTCGCTAATTCTCCAATTACACGGACAATCCTAGTAGGGGAAACACCATGTGTGGCATTAGCAATATGCTCGAATGCCAAAGCTAGTAGAGCGTCACCTGCCAAAACAGCAATGGCTTCACCAAAGACCTTGTGATTCGTTGGTTTTCCTCGCCGTAGATCGTCATTATCCATGCAAGGGAGATCATCATGGATCAATGACATTGCATGTATCATCTCTATTGCACAGGCTGCAGGCATTGCTACTGATTCTTCCCCTCCTACAAGCTCACAAGCTGCAATGCAGAGAACTGGACAGACACGTTTTCCACCTGCAAGGAGAGAGTACCTCATTGCTTCATGGATTTTTTGAGGTTTTTTGAAGGAAACAACTTTATCCAAGGCTTGATTTACGGAGTTTACCTTCTCAGCCAAGTAAGCCTTGAAGTAAAAGGGTTCCTCTATCTGGGGTTCTTCTTGTTTGAAGACTTCCTCCATGGTGTTGCTGAGATGTAAGGTAGAGATAGAGGTGTTAATTGGAATAGGTATATTTCTTATGATTGGAGATAGTATAGAGATGTGTCTATCTCGCAAGGGTTTGAACATGAAGGTATTAGGGGAAATGGGTATTTTTCTTGTATTAGGAGATAACATAGAAAAGGGTCTGAACGGGAAGGATTTTGGGGAAATAAATCTTGAGCAAGTTTGAATCCATGTATTACCTAGATACAATGCAGCCCTCATCTTGACATAACCAAATCCACCGGTCTCATCTTGAGAGATTGATTGCTACGGAGCCCATTAGAAGTTGCTGCTGGATGGCTTCTATCTGCAGATAAAAAATGAAAAACATTGTTTATAAGAGAACTGACAAACTTTTGTGTGCATGTTTTTCTCTCTATATTTTGGTATCTGAATGAGAAACTCACCATGAATGATCCAAAGCATAAAGAACTGAGAGCAAGTATAGAAAATTAAACTTTCTTTCCAGGGAAATTACAGAATGAAATTTCCACGATTAGGCAAGCTTAAAAGCACACTCGAAAAGATAAGACCTTATACTCATCTACACAGCCTTCATTCGGAGAAACTTATGCAAACCACAGTATATAATGGATATGTATAATTCAGATATCCTTCCAAGCTATGCATCAATCTAATATTGTTTATAGGCTAGTTAATTATTTATTGAAGAAATTAGCAATTTGTAAAAGAATTATCATTTATACCAAAAACAAAGGAAAGCTAAGATCTAACAATACCTTTTATTAATACGTAGAGATGTCGTGAAACATCTTGGGGACAAGGTTTGTGCAACCCACATGGACATGAATGTTTATATATTATTAGAGCATCCATGAACAAACATTATATAGTTTTAGCAGAATAAAAAAAGTCTGAAACAGAAAAGGCAAGTACAGGTTCAAATATACATTCTTTATGTAACTTGGTACATAGTACAAATAAGAGAACTCAAAACATTAGCAAATAAGAGAACTGGCAAACCTTGGTGTGTTTACCCTATATTTTGGTATCCAGAACTGAATGAAAAATTCACCATTAATGATCCAAAGTACGGAGAATTGAAAGCAAGTAGACAAAATTAACATTCCTTTCAGACAAATTACAGAGAGGATTGTCCAAGATTGGGCAACCTTATAAAAGCACACTCAAAAAGATAAGACCCTGTACCTACTCATCTACGTAACCTTCATTCAGAGAAATTTATGCAAATACATTATATAATGGATATTTATAAATCACAAATCTTTACATCGAAGTAATATTATTTATAAAGTAGTTCTTTCATTTTAAAGAAAACTAGCAATTTATAAGGGAAATATCATTTATACCAAAAAGAAACAAAAAAGCTAAGATCCAACAATACCATTTATTAATAAGTATAGAACCCGTGAAACTTTTTGATGACAAGGTTCGTGCAGGCCACATGGAGATTAATGTTTATATACTAGGATACCGCTAAGCGCTCGGGACCGACGTGACACCGCCAAACCGCACATTCGCAGTTTCTCCGAAAATAGTAATGAAGTGATGTGCATTGCAATTCACGAGAACATGACCTGTATGGTTATGGGATATTTGGTACCCATACACGAAAAAACCAGGGTACCCATTTCAAATCACGAAATCAAACTGATTTGCTGCTTTTTTCAACAATCATTATTAGCAACTTATGGGATGCAAATCGAGCTCATAAGCGAAATGGTTGGGAAAACAAAATAAGAATCATATAATCAAACGACCTGATTTTTTCCCTTGAATCAGACTTGCTCACATTAGTCTCACTCTCATACATTCCTCAAATCATAATCCCATCGTAGTCGCTCTACTTATTCCAATAAAAATAAATGTCTCCGTAAATTCAAACATAAGATTCTCAACTTATTCTCAAGTAATAGCAGCCTCTTCTGATAAACTATAAATGTTGATTCAGTTGTGAGATTTTCATAATGAATCAAAACAACTTAAATAAAATGAATAGTTAATGCATAAACTTTTTGAGTTTAAATATGCATTTGATCCTACAAACTAAAGTTCAAAAACAAACCTTGAACGATATATACATGAATTCCAGAATACGTTCGTTTTGTTCTTGAAAGTCACTTTCCCAAAGCTATCAACTATGATCCTGAATGTACTTCCTAATGCTAAGTACGGTAACTAGTGCTCATTTGGATAATCTTTTATAACCGCTTCCAATTCTTCATATGTACTACCTTCTCCCCAGAGCTCGCAGGTTCCCTTTACAACTATACCTGCAAGATTTGAAATTAAACTTAGGTCTCTAGATTACTCAAAATGTAATTCTACCATAAATATTAATAGCAATAAAGTTAGTAACCACCATGTCAGTGTACCTAATATGTGTTTGATTTCTATAAATATAAATCTTATATATTGGTATAGACTGATATCTACAAATAAATGGAAACTAGCCTATGGGACTTCTGGCTTAAAGCTGAAAGCTCGTCACCCATGAGTAAATAATCATAGAAAACATTCCATTAAAAGATTATATATTGCAATAGGGGGTGGAATCTTATCTTAAGCTAAGAAAAACCACATAATGCGCGAGGTGAACTATATTGTTAGCCACATTGCATACGTGTGCAGATTTTACTAAGTTAAGATTATAAATCAAATGGGAGGTTTTCCAACATCCCCTAAATTTCAAGACTACAAATTATGCCGATTTTAATCTCGGCATTGACCTCAATGGTATCTTCATCATCAGGATCTTATCCAACTACTTGGGGTTCATCAAAAAAATCTCAACTCTTCACTACTCAAAGTTACACTCAACCCCAAAGTTCAATACTCATTTTAGCCACATTGAATTAAAATAGTGTCTCCCTAGTTCACCTATAACTTTATACCAAGCACAAAACAAATTAAAAACAACATAAGAATGAGAAACAAATACTTACTTCGATTGGCGATGTTTCGAGCGACATCTTCCGAAGGAAGGTTGACGAAATGAAAAGGCAAATCGGGGTGATAGTATTCTGGGATCTTCCACTCCAAAGAAACTTCGCCTTCTCCGAAGAGTTGAGTAAGAGATTCAACTTCAGATCTCCTGTAATCCAACAATCTAGTGTCAGGTTCAAATCAAACAAAATTACACCCAATTTGGGGAGAAAAATATATGGGGTTTTGGGGAAAACCCATTTGAGTACCTCCAACTAAGGATGGAGTGAAGATTTGGGCTTATTTATGTTGGATTTTTTAGAACTTGTACCTTATTTGAGCTTCAACCCATGAAACTTTTTTTTCGTGAATTTGGCCATCTTCTAATAACATATTTTGGCTTGAATTGAAAATCACGTGACTCCCAAACTATAGCCTCAAGCACCTCTTTGTTTACTTTTGGAGATGTCTTGCATATCCTAAATATTCCTTACAAAATGGGTGTTTGTACGGGTGGCAGGTTTGGGGCGGGTGGAGCAATACCATCCCCATACCCGCCAAATTACCCTACCCCTAAACCCGCCCCAATACCATTTAACTTAAATGGGGAATACCCAAACCCGCCCCAGCACCCGTTAAAAATCATAAATCACCTGTACAAAAAATAATAAAAAATTGAGCTGCTAGGAATAAGTTTGAGATAATTCTTCATTTAATCTTCAATAGAATGAGAAAAAACGAGCTGAGGATTAGAGACAATTTAACCCTCACTTGAGCCAACTAAGGATCAGAGGTAATTTAACCCTCACTTCTGCATTGAGCCGTAACTGAAAACATCTCTTCAGAATAAGGTTGAAATGAAGCCAGCTAGTTTTGATATTTCTGTATAAGAAGATGAGAAGCTGATGGACAGATGGAGATTGAAATGAAGTTATGAAGGCAGGACTGTAGGAGAAGAGGAAGTAACATGTTTTCTATCTTCAGAGTTCAGAAATCAAAATTATGTTTAACTTGTATGTAAGGGTATTCACGTCATATCATGTATAAATGGGTCGGGTGACGGGGGCCCATTTATTTAAGCCTTAAACCAGACCCGCTCCATTAAATAAATGAGGTTTTTTTTTTAAACCAAACCCGCCCCGTACCCCCTATAGTCATACCAAACCCACCTCATTAAGGGCGGGGCGGGTTAAATTGTCAGCCCTAGGTGTTTGGTTTAGGATAATGACTTACTATATATCCTAGACTAAGGTGGCGTTTATTTTTTTTGACTGACTGCAGTCAGAGGTCTGAGTCTGACTCCAATCAGTGATTTGGACTGACTAAAGTCACTTAGAGCCATTTGTTTTTTGGATTGATTACACTCAGACTCAGATAAAACATCTGAGTGAGCTCTCTTCACTTATCCAATAAGCCAGCTAATAAGTGGGAGGTCTAATTCTGAGTGTAAATTTTCTCCCCAAATTGCCCTCACCAAAAATCAAAATTACAAAAACAAAAAATACATTTGCAGCTCCTCCTCGAACAGAAATCGATTGGAGAATCAAGCTCTCAAGCTTTCTCTCTCTCTCTATAGAAATGTTAAGAGTAGTTCAGTTTCTTGCATCATCGTCTCAATGACTCATTCGTAGTGAACTATTTGACTGGGTATACTAGACCCAATGACTCATTCGTAGTGAACTATTTGACTTACCATAGTTCTGTTCCTACCCAAAGGTACTGGATTGAGATCATACACATTTTAAGGTATCTGATCGGTATGAAAGACTGGGGTTTGTTCTACTCGAAATGGTAAACGTAAAAGTATAGAGTACACCGATACAGAATACTTGTCATACCTACATAAAAGCCATTATCAGATGAATTATGTATTTATGTACAAAGATACATAAAGATTCTTGGAGATCGATAAAGCAGACGGCGGTAGCTACATCCTCGAACCACGAGGAGATTCTTGCACTTTATGAAGCTGGCAGAGAATGATGTTGCGCTCCAAAATACATCACATCAACTGAAGATTGTGGCATGTTATATCCAAGATAAAACATCGACTATGTATGAAGACAACTCGGCTTGCATCATTCAAGTCAATGGCGACAGAATGAAGCACATTTCACAAAAGCCTTCCATCCTTATAAATTACAAAAGGCGAATGAGATTGGCGTTATTCAAGATATTTCAAGAAGACAACTTTGTAACCTATTCACGAAGTCCCTTGCATCACTTACGTTCAAGAAGCTGGTACATAGAATCGGTATGCAGAAGTTTTATTTAACAATATCTCGGGGAGATACATCTCAGGGAGATAGATCTCGGGGGAGATCGACGTCAGGGGGAGTAGTTCTAATTTGACGTGGACACATGCATGTTGTACTCTTTTTCCTGATAGTGCAGGTTTTATCCTAAGAGGTTTTACTGACTAGATGTTTTGATGAGATATGATTGTACTCTTTGCTTGCACAGCCTTTTGCCCAAGGGGGTTTTGCTAGGCAGAGGTTTTGATGAGGCAAGTCGTCCTAGTATGGAACACCCCAAGGGGGATTGTTAGAAGTTGGGTCCAGCCCAAGGTGGGAACCCAACTGGGTTGGGGAATCCTACTAGACTCCTAACAAGCCTATATGCCTTTAGGGTTTATGGAGAGAGTTTGAGTAGAGATAGATAACCTCATATTGGGTTATCCTTTGTATTATGTAACTACAGAACCTCTGAGGACACAGAGAGATTTAATTGATCAATAAAGAAATCCTTACGCTTCTCTCAATCATATTATTGCTTGTGATTAACTGATAGAGTATCTATTATTATCCAGCAAACTCTACTATATAAGTAAATCTAATACTTAACTTGTTGTGGTGTGCGTGAGAGTTGTTGGGTCATATGCGCATGTGCGGCCCATGTGTGCAAACTAGCTTAGGTGCATGGGCTACCCATGGGCTTGCTCAACCTAGGAAACCCGCTTATTATTATAAGTCTATGATTCGTCCTGGGGCCTTGGAACTCTTTATCATATTTTTTGGTTTGAGATGTGAGTTGGATTGTCTCCAACAGATGCAATTTAAGGTGTGACCCTTGGTGAAGAGTCATTAACTTGAGGTGTGTTTTAAGGTGTGACCCTTGGTGAAGAGTCGCATTTGCTCTATATAACCTAACTTCGTTTTCATTATTTTTTATCAATTTTCTGGAGTCATTTCTTCAAGAAAGAAAGCATACGCAATCAAGGTTCGTTTGGCAGAGAGATAGAAGTGTTTTCTTCTCTCTGCGACTACTGATAGTTGTATCTTGGGAGACATGGACCTACATTTTTGCAAAGCACTATGGGAACGAATCTGTTTTAAGGAGATATTGTGCATACACTAGACTCGATCATCTCCTTAAGAGGTGTTGCTTCTTCATGCAAATAGTTTTACACATATATCATATAGTTTAACAGAATAAAGAGGAATAGTCTGAAACATAAATGCACCAGTTCAAATACACATTCTTTATGGGTAGATAGTAAGATCAAGCTCAAAACATTTCTAGGAGAAGCCAAAACAATAACAAATAAATCATACCTAATTCATAGGAAAACACCAACTAAATACAAATTGAGCTACTCTTTCGAGAGACATCCACTCGAATTTTACAAGCTTCAATCTTTACCCACTGGACTATATATCTGTTTTCAACAATATATTTTTATAGATATTCTCCTTCGAACAAGCTAACACGCTCCGAAACAACATCCTAACTTTGCCTGTAGGCGATGTAGTTTGCCAGCGAAATCAAGGGAGCCACTTTTTCTGGATCAAACCCAGCTAGTTGATCCATAGCTTCCTTGTTAAGCTTCTCGGCAAACTCTCTCGACTTGTCGATACCTATTAGCTTTGGATAAGTGACCTTGTCGGATACCAAATCCTTCCCTGCAGTTTTACCCAATTCGGTTGAAGACTTGGTAATATCAAGAATATCGTCCACCACTTGAAACAACAACCCGATGCACCTAGCGAACTTTCTCAACTTCTCCACTTGCTCATCAGATCCCCCACCCAAGATTGCCCCAATCACTACAGACCCTTCAAGTAAAGCTGCAGTCTTGTGCACATGAATGAACTCAAGGTGATCCAACCCAACATCAGTCAACCCAGCCGACTGAATATCGACGACTTGCCCAGCAACAAGCCCCTCAGATCCAATCACCTTCGCTAACTCTCCTATCGCACGGACAATCCTATCAGACGAAACTCCATAAGTACCATTTGCAAAATGTTCGAATGCAAACGCAAGAAGAGCATCCCCGGACAAAACAGCCATGTGCTCACCAAAAACCTTGTGATTGGTTGGTTTTCCTCTTCGTAAATCATCATTATCCATACAAGGAAGGTCATCATGTATCAACGACATCGTATGTATCATCTCCACCGCACACGCCGCTGGCATTGCCATCGCTTCGCCCCCTCCCACTAGCTCACAAGCTGCAATACATAAAACCGGACGAACACGTTTCCCACCCACAAGCAGCGAATACCTCATGGCTTCATGGATTTGTTGGGGTTCTCTAAGCGAAACAGCTCTATCTAACGCTTGATTCACTGAATCCGCCTTCAAAACCATATAAGATTTAAAATTGAAGGTGTTCCCAATCTGGGGCTCTTCTTGTTTGTTGTTATCCTCCTTATCCTTGGTGTTACTAACATATAAACTCAAGATAGGACCATAAGAGAAAATGGGTATTTTTCGCTTAATTGGATACAACAAAGACATGGGTCTATCTCTAAAGGGTTTGAACATAAAGGATATCCCTTTCCCACCATAATTAAACACAGAATAAGCTTGAACCCATGAACTCCCTAGATACAATGAAGAACCCATCTTCCCAAAATACACAAATCTAAGCTTCAGATACCATTACAAGGTACTAAAATATAACTACCTTTAAAGGGGTTATTTATATGAGAAAAATCAACAAAAAAAACTTGTGGGGTTGCTTTGATTTGGCTCAAAATCCAAAATCAATTAAGAAAAACATAACACATTGAGAGTTAAACAAATAGAGAGACAAAGACTAGGATTTACCGAAAGAATAAAGAAGATTGCTGCTTGTTGCTTGTTGCTTGTTGCTTGTTGATACGTTTGCCGTGTTTATGTAGAATTGGAGATGGAGCCATCAACGTTGTTGACGTTAGCTGGAGATAAATGAAAATTTTACTGTGTTCTATAAGCCGTTGCACGTTTAACACGGTTTTCGGGAATGTCATTTGAACATTTTGTCCAACAGTCTTAGACATGTGATGGCCGTTTTAATTTAGGCATGTGATGGCCATTGGCCACCAGACGCCTAAAATTGTCGGTGCCTGACTTGTTTTTATTTCCTAAAGTAAAACATGACAGACGCCTACCTGATGTATTATTGGACAGCAAAATTTGATGTGACAAAACTTAATTTTTGAGGTACTGTTGTAGATCGTATTCCGTATCACCAGTTGTGCCTACCTGATACTTGATTTGACGAAACCAGCTTGATCACATTATGCTTGTCTTAGTCGTGTATCAGTACAATTCAATCAATATAATGGCTTCCTTGAAAGTCCGACGGATTAAATTCAATCGAAATATAAGCAAGGGGAAAGTAAAAAAAAACAATAAACAATAACGTTTATGAGGGCCAGTATGGCATTGACGTCGTTCCCACATTACTACCTAATATGAATGAAGGAAAAATATGATGTGGCAGCCCTGAAAACTCAAGTCCTAAGGCATTGTTGGAGTCAACATCTCCAGCAGTGTATGATCCATGACTTGATCAAAGATAAGGATTGAATCTTTGCCAAATTATTAATGGTGTATGATGACGATTCAACAAATCTAAAAGCTTTCTTAAAAGTCCTTGGATGAAATCCAATCGAAATATAGCCAAAGGGAAAAAAGAACAAAAAAACACAAGCACGGTTATGAGAGACATCATTGCATTAATATTCTTCCCACATTTACTACCTAATTAAGATAGCAAAATCTGACGTGGCAATGTGGCAGCCTCAAAACTCGAGTCTCGAGGCACTGTTGGAGATGATATTCAACATCAACAGCAGTGTTTGATACCTAACTTGACAAACCCAACTTGATCAAAGATGAGGATTGAAACCTTACGCTAGTATTATTTACGTATCATTACAATTCAACTAATCTAAAAGTCTTCTTAAAACTCCTCAGATGGAATCGAATCCAAATATAAACAAGGAACAAAAAAAGGACGGTTATGAGGCCATCATTGCATTGATGTCATTCCCGCCTTAGAGCATGGGCAGCAGCCTCGCTAAGTTAGCGAGCCACCTAGGCATAAATTCAGGGAAAATATGACATGTAGCTAGAGCTAAAAAAAAATTCATTTTCCAGGGTGGAGATGGATGTCAGTTTTTAATATTAATATTTTTATTTTTTAATAAAAAATAATATAACAAAATAAATTTGTGCGCCCAATTTTTTTTATTTTTTTAATAAAAATAAAAATATATACACCAATTGGCGTAGTTAACGATAAAAAAAAACATACAATTTTTTAATAATTTTTTTTTTTAATAATTTCTCTGACATGAATGGGCTCGCCACAAATAGCCACTGATTTTCTTAAACTTAGCGTAATTTGAGCGATAGCCAGCCTGAAAAAAAGATTTTTTTCAAAATTTGGATCGCTAATATAGCGATACCTATCCTGCTGCCCATGCTCTTAACCATCTAATACTAAGGCAAAATCTGACGAGGCAACTTCAAAACTCAATATTGAGGCACTGTCGGAGATGATATTCAACATCTCCAGCAGTGCCTGATCCATGACTTAACATAACCGATTAGATCAAAAATGATGATTGAACCCTTGCGCCAGTATTAGTCGCGTATCAATATAATTCAACAAATCCATAAACTTCCTTAAAAGTCCTCAAATGAAATTCAGTTGAAATATAAGCAATGAGAAAGAAAAATAACGAGGACTACATTTATATCATTCTCACCTTTAACACCAGTAGCTGCATAGTGTAGACGAGGTGTGTGATTTTTCTTAAAAAGCCTTAGTGCAATTTGACAATGACCGTTTGTTATTAAAAAAAAACTACATCCATATCCTATGATTGAAAAATAATAATACCTAGGCCTCCGACTCATACTAGTTTCTCCTGCTCCAAAAACAAGTACCATTATTTCGTTTGGCCAATATTTTTTCGAAATAGTTTCGATACCAAACAGAGCACCGCCCTCAATTATTCTCCTTTTTAAACGCAGATAAGCCTCTAAAAAAAAGTATTCCCAGATTTTCCCAACTCTGTTCTCCTCTCTGCGTCTGAAGCATTCAGACGCCTTTGCTTTGCTTCATTGCTGCTTTTCCTCAAACAGGTATAACACGCTCTCTCTCTCTCCCAAATATTTTGTCTTGAATTTCGATTGATTTATCATGATTGTTGATCTCGATTAGTTTTGTGGGTTTTCTTAGGTCTTGATTGATTGGAATTTGATTTGTTTGGGGTTTTAGGGCATCTATTAATTGTGTAACTAACTGTAATTTATGTGAACCCTAATAACACAAACCTAAATAACAAAAGCTTTAGTAGATGAGATGAGATGAGATGAGATTCTCATAGTAGGGTTATCATAACCAGCAATAGGTTAAGAAAGCAATATCCGATTGTGTATGTACTTGAGATTTCAACCCGTAATCCAATCTTATATGAGCTCATATGTAGTACCAGTCTACCAGAGTGAGGCGCTCATTGAGTATAGGCTCTATGACCTAACTTGGCGTAAGCAAACATTTGAGTTGGACACTGATGGAGGCTTTGATCCCACCCCCTCGTGATGATATGAATACAATGATAAGTTTTTTTTTTTTAAAGAGGAAGCTTGGGTTAGCAAGGACCCCCACAATGATAAGTTGCTAATATGGCACAATGATATGAACACGACGATGAGTTGCTAATGCGGCTCAATTTGTTAGAAATATTTTATTAGTATAGGAACAACAATTTAGACTTGTCAGAAGTATCTTACTCCTATAGTAAGGGCATCCGCAACAGGCAAGGTATCGGTATTGTGGTGAGCAAAAGTTGCTTTAAGCGCCTCGCTATCGGCCCGTCACTATAAAAGCGCAACAATTCATGCAACTTCTCACTATTTGTAGCAAGTAGAGTAGCTGTGTTGCGTTTTACTTGTGCCATTTACCTTTTTGCTAAGTCACGTATTGACAGATGTTTCTCTCCTTTTTAAATTACTTTTCTTCACCGTTTATTACATAGTGAGTCCCTCTTTCTTACGTGGTAATGCGGCACAATAATATGAGCAAAATGATAAGTCGCTAATGCAGTTCAATGATTATGACCAGTAGATTAGTTGCATTTGTGTAGTAACAACAATTTAAACTTGTTAGAAATTATCTTACTACTTTAGTAAGAGCATCTGCAACAGGCTAGGTATTGGCATTGTGGCGAGCAAAAGTTGCCTTAACAGCCTCGCTATCACTGGCTCTCACTATTAAAGCACAATAATTCATGCAACTTCTTGCTATATGTAGCGAGTAGCTACATTACATTTTACTTACGTCATTTACCTTTTTGTTAACTCACGTAGTGCAGATGTTACTTCTCTCTTTATTAAGTTACTTTTCTTCAAAGTTTATTCCAATCATCATTGAATGGAATTTGATTTGTTTGGGGGTTTAGGGCATCTATTAAATGTGTAATTAATTGTAATTTATGTGAACCCTAATATCAAAACCTATAAGGCTAAAGCTTGAGTAGATGTGATTTTCATAGTAGGGTTATCACATCCCAGCAATCGGTTAGGATGGCATTCTCCGATTGGGTTTGTACTTGGGATTTCAACCCAAAATCCCATATTTTATGACCTTGTTTATACCGAAGGTGAGGCGCTTGTTGGGTGCCGGTGTTGCGACCTAACTCGGCGTAATCCCCCATGACCCACACAATGATATGAAGTATGAACACAATGATGATAAGTTGCTAATGCGGGCGGCACAATGATTTGAACATAATGATAAGTTGCTAATATGGCTCAATTTGTTAAAATATCTTATTAGTATAGTAACAACAATTTAGACTTGTCAGAAGTATCTTACTACTATAGTAAGAGCATCTGCAGCAGGCTAGGTATCAGTATTGTGGCAAGTGAAAGTTGATTTAACAGGCTTTCTTTCACTGGCTGTCGCTATAAAAACACAGCAATTCATGCAACTTCTTGCCATATGTAGCGAGTAGCTACTTTTTACTTAATCAACCTTTTTGTAAACTCACTTATTGACAGTCGTTACTTTTCCCTTTATTACATAGTGGGTCCCTTCTTTCTTACGTGGTTGTGTAAGATTAATTTACTAGAAAAAATGTTTGCTTTTTGAATTGGTACACTTTAGCTTGCTTAATTGGCAATGTATTTGAGATTACGAGCTGTGCAGAATTGAGGCTCTTGGCTTCTAATCTCTGAGCCTTTCGTCTCAATTGGCCGAGGCTATACAACACCATATAATCCTGATGAGTAATGACAATAAAGCACCATCCTCAGGTGTACTCTGAGTTTATTGGCTTGAGTACACCCTTCTGAGACAAATTTTGAGAATTTTATGTCTGAGATGAAAAAGTTTTATATTTTATGTTTGTTTCTTAAATTGGAGCCTAGATGGTCTTAATTCAGTTTACTTATATAACTTTATGGTGTAAATGTACTTATTTGCATCTATTTAAGAAAGTATAGTAACATTTAATACTAACATGATTCACGTTTATTCTCAAAAATAAATGGGTTGTATGTTTACATTTGAATTCTAATACGGCTCCACTCTCGTTTGTGTAATTATAGGAATAATGCTCAGATTAATTAAGTTGAAGGAAAAGCAGAAGGAAATTTCCAAAAATTCCAATGGAAAGCCACCCGTGAAGAAGCAGAGTGCAGGGGAGCTACGACTTCACAAAGGTTTCTCCCCCCTCCCTCTCTCGCTCTTGTCTAACTCATCTATCTGTGATACTTGCCTATATGCTTTTCATGTTTGACTATCTCAATTAAATTCCCATTGTATTTGACTATTCACCTTTCCTGTCTATAATTATTATTCTCGTCTACGGTCTACATTAAAGTAACTGTATATATGGGAACGACCAAGGTTTAAAAGATGGAGGCGGTGGGAGGTCTAAGCCTCACAAAATGGTGAGGCTTAATCCTCACGTTTTTCTTAAAAAAATTTAGATTAATTACAAATAATAATAATAAATATTAAATAGGTACATCTTATTTGTATTAGAAAATTAAGTAAATGAATCCATATGAATGCGGAGGAGGCATGAATTACCTTATCGAGTATGAATTGAGAGAAAATAGAATGAATGGAGACTTCAAACAAGATCCTTTATAATCGTTTTTGTCATTAGAAGATATCTAAAGGGGCAATTTGGGATAAAAAGAAAGAAAATTAAGAGGATTTTTCCTGAAATTTGGAGGCGGGCACCTTCCTATACACCTCCCTCACCTTTTACATCTCACATACGCCTCACCGTCTTTCTGAGCTTTGATTATATAATAAAAAAAACGGAAGGGTACGCCTCAGTGAGTTATTTTTGTAAACCATGGGTACAATCTATATGTGCTGCTACATGGGCTATGTTGCATCCACAGACAGTGTAGGTTTTTATTGTTTAGTCACAGCTTTGTGAATACTTTTCTCAAGATGTTCTTACAGCTTCATATTGTTCACTTCGCTCTAGCCTTATGGGATAAGTTACCTTGTGCTTGAAACCATAATAGCACGTGTCCCAGAAGAATGGAGTGTTCTTGTCATCCTAATTTATTATCATAACCATGTTATGGTACAACTATGGCTGGACAAAGCTGAGAAAAATGATTGGACAAAAGTGTGGGTGGTGCTGGACTCAGCTGCTACAGTCAGTGCTTTTGCTTAAAATGACCCTCTTTGGTATATGAGTGTGCAGTGGGATCTGGTGAGAGCTAAGCTATCTTCCTTCAGGATCTCCTTGATGGTGAGGAAACTAACTTTGCTGGGAATTCCATGGCCAAAAGAGGGGACTTGTTGGTGAGGAATACTGACTTTGCTGGGAATTCCATGGCAAAAAGGGGGGCTGGTCTTAGCCAGATCTGCTGAGAAATGTCGTCTTTGTCGTCCTGGCTTCTTGATTATGACTGAAGACCCTGTTAGTTATTTTAGATTTGGTTAGTTCTTGTTGTAATTTTCTTTTCTTAGTTCTGGGGTCTTGGTTGCATGTGATTCTTGCCCTCATACTTGTATATAGTTCTTTCATTCATCCAATTGCCGAACCTTTCTAAAAAAAAGTACAACTAACATATCTTTGTTTTGTCCCTTGATATTTGGGGATTCTTTTTATCTTTTCTTTTTTTCTATTGAAGATATCAGTGAACTAAACCTACCGGTAACGACTACCATAGCATTCCCCAATGGCAAGGATGACCTGATGAACTTTGAGGTGACCTTGAGGCCAGACGAAGGATACTATCTGTAAGCTCGCATTTTCTTAACTCAGTTATATCACAATTTCCTTGCACAGATGTTACAGTTGAGTCGTGTTTCATAGTTGGTTTAATATATGGGCAGATGCATATGTTTTCTGTCATGAGCACATGAGCACAGATCTTTCATACTAAATGTTATCTATTGTCGATCATTTTGACCCTATCAAATACGAAATTCAATATAACTGTGGAGCCGGGTTTGCTTTGACTGTTAATTTGAATTGCTTATTTTTATGGGGTCACAGTCAACAAATACAAATTTGTGAGGATGACTACTCATCCTTGATAACATTCTCAGTATTACATTCTCTTCAGTAACTTCTAAAAATAGGTAATGGAGTGGTATATACACATGTATATACATCAATATCTCTACTGGTTCTATCTCCCTATATACAATATAAATGTATACATCATCCAGGAGAGGAGTGTTGTAATTTGGTTCATAATTCTTGCTTTTTGTCACAGAGGCGGTAGTTTTATCTTCACCTTCCAAGTCTCTCCTATGTATCCTCATGAAGCGCCGAAGGTTAAATGCAAAACAAAGGTGAATTCATTTTGAATATACTTTTCACCAGTTTTTCCGATGGTAGGTGTTACATTATTTGGTTACTTATTCTTGCTAGTACCTCTTCTACCTGCAGGTTTACCATCCTAATATTGACCTTGAAGGAAATGTCTGTCTCAACATTTTACGTGAGGACTGGAAACCTGTCCTCAATGTAAACACTATTATCTATGGGCTGCTTCTTCTTTTCATGGTAATGTTATCCTATTTTGGGCTTTTCTTTTGACTCTCAACCGAATTGTACTTCTCCATTCGTCCCATGGTATTTTTGTTGGGGCTCAAACTTAATAAGATCTCATTTTTGTTTTCAACTTGGAAATGATAAAAAATGTAAGGGCATATATATTTTGACTATCTTCTGAAATGTATTGTCTTTGGGAACATAATTTCATACTGGTTTATTTTGGACTCTGACTTACAGTCTAACCTTTACCCTGGTGTTTGCTGCAGCAACCTAATCACGAGGACCCCCTCAATCATGAAGCAGCTGCAGTGTTAAGGGACAACCCCAAGACGTTTGGATCAAATGTGAGAAGGGCTATGTCTGGTGGATATGTGGGAGAGACCTCCTTCCAGCGCTGTATGTAGTATTTGCTGATATCACTAGCGTTTTCAGTGTTCAAAGTCTCGAAGGCTGTAAATCGGGTTCCTAAGAAAATGAAGCATTATGAGGTTCAGGAATATATTTATATATGCTTGTGTGTAACTCAATATTTATACTGTTGTTGGGGAAGAATGGGAAAAGCTGGCTCTGAACTCTGCCTATTGAAAAATTGTACTTCTATATTATTTGATGTTTCTTTTTTGCATAATCTACTTATTCATACATCAACTTCAACTTTAACATCTGTGCTTTCTTCTGTGGGTAGCCTTCATATTAGAATATGTACGAATTCATCTTTTATTTCGTCAAATCGTCTGATATATTAAGTTTTATGAAAAGCAAACAGATATCCAAGAAACACTCTGTAATCAGAGATTTTATTTTTCTTCTGTAATTTCTTTTCTATTAACAGTGGGTTTGTGTGGTTAGACATAAAAGCTCATCATCGGAATTCAGTCTGGAGATAAACAGGTTTCTTCGAAGTTTGATAGCAATTCTGACTCTCTAATTTTGTGACTGAAATCACTGTTGGCATATGAACTGCATTCCTTGTACCTGAAGCAGGATACGAGATGGTTGTTAACAATCCCAGCAACCTGCATGAACGAGTAAATAACAGTTGGTCCAACACAACGGAAGCCTCTCCGCATTAGATCCTTGCTCATTGCCTCAGCCTTTGGTGTCTTGACCGGAATTTGGCGCACATAACGGTATCCATTTTGGATTGGTTTGTGGTTCACAAAACCCCAGCAGTAATCGTTGAAAGAGCCAAACTCTTCTTGAATCTGTAACACAACAGAGAACAGAAATGAAAGTTATACCTGAAACCAAGAGGGATATCTTCTTACAGTACCTTCAAATATCTAACCTTGAGGATGAGCTTGGCATTCTCCACAATTGCGCGGAACTTTAGTTCAGAAAGTGAGAGACTGTTGTTTGATTTCAGTGTCAGTATCTTCGGCTCAGTGAATTTTGCAATGGCCACGGGATCAAAAGTTTTGAAAAGTTTCCTGCCATGAGAAGTATCACAGGTAACAACCATGGAAATGAAGTAGCGATTAAATCTGAAGTGACTGAGATTGTGGGAGATGAAATTAACCTAAATATGTTTCTCTTGTTGAGAATAGTTGGCCAAGTTAGTTCTGCCAATGCTACTGATAACACGAAAAACTCAAATAGCTTTTTATCGTCATGAACCGGGACTCCCCATTCTTTGTCATGGAAAGCGGCATAAAGTGGACCTGCAAGGAAAAGTATCCACATATTGTTGTGGGAAGATATTTGATTTGTTTGCACAGGCAAAAAAGTTGTCAGTTGATAACATAGACTCTAGCTCCGCTTGGAAAAAAAATTTCCCGTGATTAGGCAACATTATAACATAACCATTAGATTCCTTTATGAGACGAAGCTTAGCTAATCCAATGATTCAGCGATTGCCAAATTACGGGAAATGTTCCCGATTATAAATATTTCCAAGATATCACGCATAGCCTATATTTCTTAGTGGAACACCCAGCCCGTTTAGGAAACTTCTAAATCAAGTTTGCGGGTTAGAAGCAAACACAAAATGATAAAGCCATAATTCAAATGAATAAGTATTCGAGCTCATACCGGAATAAGTTGTAATCCAATCACATCGCTTAACTGGTTGAGACAACGACTGAGGCGAAATATCCACACCATTGGAGACAGCAACACTGCCCTTTGCAGCCTTCAATCCATTCTGCTTCATCCTCCACTTTAAATTTGCCAATTTCATCGCTGAAATGCTGTTGTTTGATGAATCAGTAGAACATAAACTATCAACTGAAGCATTGCTTCGAAGGATAGAGTTGGGTGACTGAGCTAACTTTTTCTTTTGATGAGATTTCTTAGTATCCTCTGTTTTTCTTCTCGATTCCACTGACGGTTTGAGCTTAACTGCAACCGACATCATGGGTAAAATTTTGATTTCTATCCTCCAAATGTTTGAGATGTGAAGCTCAGAGGAGAAAAACTACCAAGAAATCTTGAGCGGTTTTAGTAGTTTAAATCAGGGATCAGTAACCGGGTATTACCGGTGCAGATTCAGTACGTGTCGGTAAAATTTTAAATTTCTGTTTAAACGGTTTGAATTTTGAATGAAATGCCAGTTATGCCCTTCTAGGATCCAACTTTTCTCGCGTTTTGGAAAGAACAAAGGGCAAGAGTGGGCAATGTACACTTAAAGAGTGACCGGGAGACCAGGTATTTATAAAGCTTAGGTGAAGTGTCGCATTCACAATTTGGTTGTGAGTTGAGTTGGGTGAGTAAAGCTCTCTCACTACCGTTACGAAAACACTAACAAAAAGGTAAAATTGATAAGTATGCTTCAACGGCTATATGCTTCTGTTTCTACCAACTCTTAAGGTTTACTAATTAGTTGACACTTATCAAATGTGACTTATTGATCCAACTATTTCGACAAAGAACATTAAAAAGCGGCCGAGGGCTATTCATGATTTGATAGCGTTTCTTATGAAACACCAAATGGATTCAAATGGCTTGTCATTTATTTATTTTTCATTTCTTAGAATATTTCTTGACATATATTGTGTATTTGCGTGTAGGGAATGCATGTGATTCAGGTAGGAACACGTTTCTTTGCAGTTTTGAGTTTCACCGTTTCTGATCGATGGAGTAAAAGAAATAATAACTTTTTCATAACAAACTACCGCATATTTTACATGTTTGAAGCTAACACAAGTTAGGCGTGCTTAAAATTTTCTTCTTACTTTGTAACTAATAAGGTATAAGGTTTTCACTATAGTGGAGAATGGAGATGGATGAGGATAGATGAGATATTGGAGGAAACCAAGTGTAATAGTTTAACAAAGTTTATTACCATATCTGTAGTAGTTTTCTTTTTTCCTTTACCGGTTTAAACTTAATTTAAGTGACAATAAGGGATGCAAATTCTAAGTAGTTACATAACTATCAACACAGGGAAAAAAAATTATTAAAAAAGGAAGCTCGGGTTAGGCATAGACCCCCACCAGATTTTTATCAAAAGAAATAATTATAACCTATGGAGAAGTCCAAAAGCATCACTATACAAATGTTAACTAGATCGAAGGAAAAGAAAAGGAAATAGCATAAGATCTGTACAATGGTTAATTAATTATATGTTTTGTAGTCTTATTAAAGGAGGCACTGATGTTTCTGAATGAAGATTTCTCCAGCCTTTTCTGTCTTTTATCATATTTCTTCATTTCTCTACAATTAGAAGGCCAGTTACTGAGAGAACTGTCAATCATCTTTGACTCAATACAGATTTCTAGATCCAGGAAAGATAGTGCAATAGCTAAATCCAGTAATTGCTATAGTAAAGATAATAGAAAAAGATTGACATGCATCGGATTTGAGAAAGATAAATGAAAACGTGAGAATATATAAAGGGGATGACTGAGAATACCGTAGCAATGCATGATGGTAATATATATAGTTTTTCAAGTTCATCGATAACATATAATTGTGATGGTGTACATGGTATTATGGTAGGCTTGGTACAAGTATCATCAATATTGAAACTTCGTTAACTCAATTTGATTTTACCAAGGACAATCAAGAATGTAAAAAAATATCTTTTTTTCCTCGTATAATATGTATTGAAAGGTTTTGGTTTGTCTCATTTCGTGTATGTGAAGTCCCGTGGTTATTTCAGTCGAAGACAGTGACAGAATGAAGACCTTCGTACAAGTCTTCTATCAACCAACGGCCAAGAAAGTAAGTTGGTTAAGTAGAACTCTGATAAAGGGAGCCAAAAATGTTTTACTAAATTTCAAAACTTATTTGAGAATCTTGTTCGAACGACCTTGGGTCTCGTTCGAACGAGTTATGAAAAGCCAAAGCTTATTTAGGCATCTCATTCGAACGACATTGGGTCTCGTTCGAACGAGTGCTACGAGTTCTAAAAAAATATGAAGTTCTATCTGCATATTTTTTTGAAGGCTTATTGGGAATCTCGTTCGAACGACCTTGGATCTCATTCGAACGAGTCTCCAGAAAAACAGAAATAGTATTTAAACAAACTTTGTTTCTTTTCTCTCTCTCTCGTTTCTCTCCAAGTTTATTTCGAAAGAGCTCAATATCCTCTATCAGAGAGACAATTTGACATCGATCCTAAAATCCTTAAGGTTGATGTTGAGTTAGTCTATCCTACTTCTTACATATTGTTCTAGTATGATTCAAGAAGGGTGATACTTGTTGTGAGATCAAGGAGTGTCGTTGCGAGAACGAATGAGATAGGGCGTGAAGCTTTGATCAGAAGAGAGATAATCACGAGACAAGGTTATCGAGTCTGTAAGTGTAATTCAGATTTTAACTATTTTTGATTAGTGAATTTTTGGTTGTCGTGTTCTTCGACAACGACCTGGTTTTTCTCATGAGTAAGGAGTTTCCACAAGGTGAACAATTGCTTGTGTCATTTAATTCCTTGTCTTTACCATTGATTGTTTATTATTAATTAATCTAGATCATTGATTGATAATAATATGTCTACCCTATTTCTCAAAATACATTAAATACCAAGCACATAGAATTTCAATTGGTATCAAAGCAAAATCGCTTGTAGGTCTTATAAATCGCCCACCATTCTTTGATGGCACGAACTTTCCCGAAGGATTGCCTTCTTATAATCCATGGGAAAAGATTTCTGGATTGCCATTGAAGATAGATGAGTGCCGACTGTTATGCGGAATGTGAAAGTTCTTAGTTGCCTGAGACTAACCAATTTCGATCGTTTTAGGTCTAAATCGAAAGGGTCTTAATTCTTTTAAATTAATGGTCACAGATTAACCTAAAACAAGTTGGTCAAATTATTTAGTATCAACAAGCAATAGGAAATTAAAGACAAGGCCAAACAATTTTAACCCTGTGGGAAACCTTTCTCAGGAGAAAAACCCACATGTCGCTGTCGAATCACCCGCCAGCTAAAAAATTCACTATTGAAATCAAATTACAAGAGTTTGACTACTTACAGACTCGATAAACACATCCCGTGGTTATCTCTCTTCTAATCAAGCTCCTAGCAACCGATTCCTCATTCTCGCAACTCCCTTCCGTTCTCGCAACGCCTCGCCTTGGATAACGCACCAAAGCTTCAAAACTTGAATCGCTCAAACTTTATAAATCAATTATTAAACTTTTTAAACTTCTCTGATTGATTCAATTTGAGATTTACTTTGCGTTGAATCGATGGATAAAATCTCTCATCTCTCTAAAATATCAAGCTCTGAAAAAATAGGTTTTGGAAGAGGTGAATTTTGAAAAAAGTAAGTATGCCTTAAGTAGGAAAATAGAAAACACAGGCTCTGTTCGAATAGAAATTAATCTATTCAAATAGGAATCAAACTGATGAAACTTATTCGAACAACAATTAATCTATTCGAATATAAATGCAACTGGTGAAAATTATTCGAACAAAAATAATTTTATTCGAATACAATTCAAACTGTTGCAAAATATTCAAACAACATTAAAAGTTATTCGAACAGAAGGAATCTTTCCAGTTCTATTCGAATAGAAAATAATCTATTCGAATAGAAGTTATATTTTCTTTAAAAAAAAAACATACTTATTACCTTTTCAGAACTCTGTAAATATACCTAGGGCTTGATATTATAAAACAAGGAGTTAGAAACCCACTTATCTGTTCAGTGTCAGTCCAACTGTAGTCGCTCAAGATGCAATCTTTGACGACGAGTAACCACAAGATAATGCTAACATCTAAACTAGACACGGAATGAAACAAACTCCAACTATGGATGTTTCAGGATGAGCCAACAACAGCTGTAGAAATTCCCAAACTTAGAAATCAATGGACTAAGGAGGAAAAAGAAATATCTGGGTATAATTCTAAAGGCCTTAATGTTATCTTTAATGCGTTGAGCCAAAGTGAGTATAGACACATCTCTGCGTGTACAACTTCGAAAGAAGCTTGGGACATCTTAATGCGCACTCACGAAGGTGATGATACGGTTAAAGAAAGTATATTGCAAATGCTCACCTCTCAATTTGGAAATATCTGGATGAGTGAGGATGAACCGTTCAGTGAGTTTTATGCTAGACTGAGTGACATTGCCAACAACAGTTCCTCTTTAGGAGCTGGATGCACCGATGTTCAAATAGTTTGTAAAATTTTAAGATCTCTTCCTAAGAGTTTTAGATCCAGACGTGATGTTATAGAGGAAGCGCAAAATCTTAAAACCATAAAACCTGACACACTTGCTGGAAATTTATGAACTTTTGAAATGGAAATGGAAATGGAAAACCCTAAGAAGAATAAGAGTGTGGCTTTTAAGTCTTCCTCCAACTCTTCGTCTTCTCAGGGAACCAGAGAAGTTGATAACTATTGTGTCTCTGACGATGGTGAGGAACTTGATTCTGATTCACAGATTGCTCTTATAAGCCAACAATTTAGAAAATTTAAAAAAAAAACAATTTGAGAAACAAGGGCAAAATGTGAATTATAAGCCACGTCCTCATGGCCGTGTTAAGTCTTATGGCAAACAAAATAATTTTGAACAAGACCTAAATAAAGTTGAATATAATAGGTGTCAGAAGTATGGTCACTTTGCTTACAGCTGTCCCACTAAGAGTTCTAATAGCAACCGCAAAGCTATGAAAATTACTGTTACGTGGGATGATAGTGATGATGACCATAATGAACATGATAATTGTAGTGGCTTATTTTGTATTTCGAGCTTATGCTTCATCTTCGACCATCATACGACCACTCGACTTCATCAATATATACGTGGCACAATGTATGACACATTACAGCTACAGAGTTCTATTCATCATTATCGACCTCTACATCAATAGTTTGAGTTAACAAGCGCATCGTCATCAATAAAGCCGTTACAAAATAACAAGATCAGACCGTTACACAATCAGTTCAAAGACTATCAAATATATATAACGCTCATCATTAAGGATAATAATGGTCGTCAAACGGTCATATTATAAGACCTATAAATAGGATAAGAGAATTCTAGATGAAGGACGGATGAATCTTGACTCAAACACTATATACAAAATACTTAGAGCAACCCTTATAATAGCTAGTAACTATCAATAACATCTCTTTTTCTAAATTTTAATGAGAGGTCGTGATTTTTAACCTATTCAAAGGTTTTCTACACTAAACGTTGTGCTAGTATTCATTTAAACGCTCTGATTATCCTTTTTGTAAAGACTAATTTCAAGATACGAAATTAGGCTATTACAATAATCCATTTCAAGTAGGAGGAAATGGTATGAGAGGTCATATTAATGTTATTAACTCATGCAGTGATCGCTTTGATATTTTTGTACTTGAAACTGACGGAGAAGATCACAGTAACTATAAAAGTGATAACTGTGAAGAGCCTAACTTTGATCAGAGTTGTATTCTCAACTTGAGAAACTTAAGAATGAGAAACAATCTATTAGTTCCCAACTTAATACTTGTGAATAGGAAAAACGCATTGCTGTGGAGAATATGAAATCAACAAAAACCGAAATTGAGAAATTAAAACTTGATTTGACCTCTATATAGCAAAAATATGAAAAATTTTATCATGGAGCAAAAAATATTGATAAAATACTAAGTATGAGTAAAAATGGTAATGACAAAAGAGGGTTAGGATTTGATGAACAAAATGCCAAGTCCACCTCATCTCAAGTTACTAAGTTTGTCAAAACGACTTGAGTTCCATATTTGCCCACACCTAGTGTAATTAATGCTCCTCATAAGCAGACTAAGCAGCCTTTTGTCTCTCATGCATTTTATTGCTAGGCTTGTGGTCGAAAGGGTCATCTTGCTCCATATTGTAGATATGTTCTTGTATTCCATGGTAGGAATGATCTTCACTTGGAAAGAGAGAAACCTTATCGATCATGCATATGCCCAATCATTTGCTAATTTCTCTTTTGTCCATAAGTCTTTTACTGGTTTTAGGAATTTGACTCAAGCGACAGAAGAACGAAAGAAAGTGAGATCCATTTGGGTTCAAAAGAATGATCTTCTACCACAATTAAAGTACAATGTTGCAGTGATGGCTCTAAATGCTTTCAACTCTACCCAGTGATATGTAGATAGTAGATATTCTCGTCACATGACAGGGGATACTACTCGTCTGAAAAATGTCACAGATATTCAAGGAGGTGATGTTACTTTCGGAAGAGGGATGAGTAGAAAGATTGTGGGAAAAAGGAGTGTAGAAGGAATTAGGTGCCCAACAGTCGATAATGTACTTTATGTCAAGGGACTTACTACAAACCTTCTGAGTGCGAGTCACTTATCTGATGAGGACAGTAACATTCGAAAAGAAGGTATACCGTGTTTTTGATAATATTGGGAAATGCATTGTGACTGCTGCCAGAACTTCTGATTGCTGCTATGTTGCATCACAAAACTCTATTTCATGTAAAGTTGCTAAGATAAGCGATGTAGAACTGTGGCACAAACGGTTAAGGCATGTGAACTTTAACGATCTTGCCAAGATTACAAGTAAGGAAATAGTTTGAGGTGTTCCAAAACTAAGCAAGTTAACAGATGTAGTATGTGGACCATGTCAAATTATAAAGCAAACCAATAGTCCGCACAAAAAATCCACCAACATTGCCACTACGCGAGTTCTGGAGCTAATTTACATAGACTTGATAGGTCCTATGAGAGTGAGTACTTTGGGCGGAAAGAAGTATATCTTGGTTATGGATGATGATTTTTCAAGGTTCACTTAGATCGCACTATTAAGACAGAAGTCTGACACGCTTGAAGAATTTCATACTATAGCCCTTCAAATACAGAATGGAAAAGATTGTTCCATTGACAGAATTCAAAGTGATCGTGGATGAGAGTTCAAAGATAGTGATATGATTGAGTATTGTCGAGCTAATGGGATCAAACATGAAATTTTAGCACCAATCACACCACAACAAAACAGAGTTACAGAACAAAAGAACCGACTTCTACAAGAGATAGGGGGGGTATTACTCCATGGAAAGAATATTCCTAATCATTTTTGAGGAGAAGCTATTCATACCTCGTGTCACATTATCAACAGAGTTTATCTGTGTCCTCTTACACTTAACACGCCATATGAACTTTGGTTTGGAAAAAAATCAAACTTGAAATACTTTCATGTGTTTAAAAGTAAATGTTAAATCACACGTGATCGGGAGAATATTAGAAATTTTAACGCCTGAAGCGATGAAGGTATTTTACTGGGATATTGATCCAAGAGGATCTGAGTTTTCCCTTTTGTATTCGAATAGAGTCTTTTCCTATTCGAATACATTTCAGCCTGATCAGTTTTATTCGAATACAAATCATGTGTATTCGAATAAAACTTTGTTTATTCGAACAAAAACTTGTTTCGTTCGAAAAGAGGCGCGATTCAGCCTTTCTATTTAGGCTTTTAAGGGCATATTTGTCTTATTGAGACTAGGAACTTGTAACGCAAGTCATATTGGGACTAGAAACTTGTAACCTAGTCCTATTGGAAAAAAGAACTTGTAACCTTTATAAAAAGGGGCAAGGCTAGACATTATTTTATAAGTAAGTTTTTTATGTTAGATCTAGAGAGAGTTCTGAGAGAAGTCTAGGGTTAATGGAGTGATTCATTGTAATCTACTTCTTTTCTTTTAAGCAATTAAGCTTTATTTTGTCTAATTTTGGTGTTTTTCGTGTTTCTCTACTAACTAAAAGCTTCTCAATAGTATTGTGGATTGGATATGCAACAAACAGTAGGGCTCATTGTGTTTACAACTTGAAAAACAAGATAGTAATGGAGTTAATTAATGTGGTAGTTGATGACTCGACAGTCCTTAGACAAACAAATGATGGAGATAGTAATGTTCAAGAAGAAACTCTACCAACCTATTCTATTGTAGCTCAAGATATTGTGCTACCCATAAAAATTGTTGGTACGTCTCACGCTGAAGCTTCTAAAACACCTCCTAGTAAAATATCAGTACCAAATGCTACTATCTATACTTATCCTCCTCGGAATTGTGGTGCCCCTGGATACCTTGATGATTATGAATGTCCTACGCTTCAAGAGTCCGCTAAGTACGTCGGGTATCATTGTTCTACGTTATATGAGACAGTGAAGAGTGCGTGTTATGTGTCCATCATTAAACCAACCAACATGAAAAATGCTTTATCTGATGAACATTGGATTAATGCCATGCAAGATGAGCTAAATGAATTTAAGCGACAAGATGTGTGGGACTTAGTATCACGACTGGCAAATACTAATATTATTGGCACTAAGTAGATTTACAAGAACAAGTTTGATGAGAATGGTGACGTCGTAAGAAACAAAGCAAGGTTGGTAGTCAGGGATACAATCAAATAAAAGGGGTGGATGTAGAAGAAACTTTTGCTCCCACGGCTCGACTTGAATCTATTCGGAAGCTTTTGGCTTTCGCGTGTCACAAAAAATTTAAGCTTTATCGAATGGATGTGAAAAGTGCGTTCTTGAATGGGCTACTTGAAAGAGAAGTGTATGTAGCTCAACCTAAGGGGTTTGAAGATTTACATCACTCAGAGTATGTTTATTGTTTGAAGAAAGCTCTTTATGGACTAAAGCAAGCTCCTCGAGCATGGTATGACCGACTTTCAAACTTCTTACTTGGAAAGGGGTTCATTCGAGGGGGAGTTGATAAGACGTTGTTTATTCAACGAGAAGGAGACGAAATACTTATTGCTCAGGCATATGTGGATGATATTGTATTTGGATCCATGTCGGATTCACGTGTCAATGTATTCAGAGAATTGATGGGAAGAAAGTTCAAGATGAGCATGGTTGGGGAATTGACCTACTTCTTAGGTCTCCAAATCAAACAATGGGATGATGACATTTTTGTATTTCAATCTAAATATGTTAAGGATCTTGTTAAAAAGTTTGGTCTTGATTCCATGTTCAGTGTTTGCATATGTGCTCGTTATTAGGCAAGTCCTAAGGAGTCTCATTTACACTCTGTTAAATGAATTATTCGTTATGTTTCTGAGACTTTCTAGTTTGGATTGTGGTATACTCGGGATACTACGTCTAAAATTATTGGATACTCAAATGTTGATTGAGCCGGTAATTAATTCTGATGAAAGGAAGAATACTTTTGGGGGATGCTATTACATTGGGAACAATCTCGTTGCATGGCATAGTAAGAAACGGAATTGCATTTGGCAGTCTACTTCAGAGGTGAAGTATATTGTTGCAGGAAGTTGTAGTGCCCAACTAGTCTGGATGAAGTAAATGTTACACGATTACGGGTTGACTCGGGGAGTAATATCACTTTATTGTGATAATACAAGTACAATCAACATTTCCAAGAACCCTGAACAACATTTGAGGACCAAGATATTGACATCATATTTTATTTCATTCGAGACGTTGTTGAGCAAAAGATTGTAATTGTGGAGTATGTTAGTACGGAGAACCAGTTTGCTGATCTCTTCACCAAACCTTTGGATGTTCTTCGGTATGAAACTCTCAGATGTGCTATTGGTATCTGTTCCATAACATAAATCTCTCAGGTTATCCTGACTGGTTGTGTCGCTATTTTATGGACATCGTCAGGTATGTATCGCTTCTTTTGTTCACATTGGTTATTTCCCCTAATTTTTGCATTACAGTCTATCTTAGTTATGCATGTGCATGTTCAGGATTTATTTATTTGTAATATATTCATTTAATGCTTGAGCTACTTGGTATCACTTATTCGTCACTAGATCTAACTGTTCCTGACTCCAGTCGTAAGTAGAAACCTTGAGGATAAATGTAGAGACTTTGTTACCTAACATTATGTGAGGATCTACCCTTTTGTGCAAGCTTTGAGTGTTATTAAATGTTATTTCCCATAAAATCTCTCTTTGTTTATGATATTATTATTTTATGCATTAGTCAATTGTTGGTGGTGACATCTAATTAAAATACTATAACATTTTCTTTACTTGATTCGAGGTGAAACGAGAAATTGTATAAGGCTTAGGACATAATTTTAGGCATTGTTATTTGCACCGTCTTTGGCCTTTCAATACCTAACCCAAATCGTTTAATCACTTGCTACCCTTTGAGCCTAAAATAAGCCATTTCTTTGTATACAACAAATCTCGTTTAATTTTTTATTCTGAGGACAGGAGGTGATAAAGTATGAAGGGTGTTGTGTGTCTTAGTATTATCTGTGCGACTTTCTTTTTCAAAGCGTCAATTTAAGTAGTGCTAGAATGCCAACAAAACACCCACTTCATCATTAGCCTACCTTTGCCTTCTTTATCACCTTAAAATTCCTAGTTGATTCTGAGTCTAGTGCAATCAGTTTAGTGGAGATGATAGTTGGAGAATCGATGGTATTTAACTTGACACCACCACAAACAATTGATTTTCCTTCCGTGAGATCTTTCAGTAAAATTACGTTGTTTTCTTGGATTGTGAATTTTTAACTTTAGTTTACTCATATTCATATTTCCTCAGATTGATACTTAGTAAATTCTCAGTGACTTTGAGTGACCAACCATGAGAGGCCTAAGTTTAATCATATTTCCAATATTGTGATCTTCATACGTCTCAATGTCAGGACTATAATTGAACTACACACACACACTGAGTTCTTTTGCATTATTTAGTTTATAGATCAATAATCTTCCTTATATCATGTATCCGTTGTGCTTATAAATTTGACTCTGCATGTTTTGAGGGGGAGTGTGTTTTGATAGTCATGTGTCTTATCTTATATCTCCTATGTATGTGTGTTGATTACTTGGTTAATGTCGATGAGTCTACCTTTTTCTATCCATTCGTTCGAACAAGTTTATGTTCATTCGAACGAGTTCTGTCCTATTTCGCTGAGGTGTTTTTTTGACAAAAATGGTTGTGTCGTTTGAACGAGCTATCTTTCGTTCGAACGACTTCAGGGGTTTGGTCATTTCTCCCTGTCTCTTGCATCGTTCTTTTCATTCCTTCTTCGAACTGTTTCCTCTCCTCCCTCATTTTGGGTTCTTCCACAAACAACATCCTCTCCTCTATACTAATCACTTGTTAAAAATTAAAGGTTACTTTGTGTTTGATCTCTCCTTGATCTCGTGTGGGATTTGGAATCAAGGGTTTCAGGTACAATTTTTAGGGGTCTCACCAGTCGGTAATTGTGTTCTTGCGCTCTCTATATATATATCTAACCTGACTTTGATATATATGTATATGGATTTATGCTTGATTTGTGATGGGTTTATGTTGAATGAGATTGATTGTTCGTAGAAGGGTGTGGTTTGATTTTACATTGTGATTATTAAAGTTTGGTGATTTCGAATTGGGGTGTTTGTTATCTACATTGTGATTTTTGGTTAGTGATTTGTTGGTTTGTGAAATTATTGGGGTTTGATTGTTGAAGCATTGGAGGATTGGAGGTTGGTTTGTTTCTTGCAGGTATTGGGTTGGGTTATACACCTGTGATTGTTGGTTTGGTATTATTGGTTGGGGGTTTATCTGCAGACAGATTTTCAAGTTTTTGTGGGCATGCGAATGGCATCTAGGTTACGGGTGGGAACCAAGAGGTCGTGCTTTAACTCGATAGTCATTCTCGATGGTTAGAGAGTATGAGATAACCTGGTGCATTGGAGCACAGAAAAGGGCTTTAAAGATCGCCCAATTGTGAAGGAACAAATAGTGGATATCAACAATATCTCTGAAGTTAGTGCGGGCTACGCGAGTGCATTTGCAAAGTTCAAAGCAAAAGGTTGGATCAAGATTCTTACTCCCACTAGGAAGGTATATCCTTGAATTGTTAGACTGTTTTATGCTTCTCTGCAAGTTGAGTCCACCAGTTCACTTCATAATCAAACTTTTTCAGTCACTATTGATGGGGAAGAGTTTTTCGTAAATTGGAGCAGACTTTATTTTATATTGGGTATCTCTCAGCACATTCGCGCTCCCGGGTGTGTTTGGCCAGTGACATCTTATCCATAGCCTGCCTATTCTCTTGAGGGTAAGTTTATTGAGGCTGAAATTCCTGTTCTTCTTGAGCTGAATGAGATGGTTATTGACATCACTACTCAACATAACCTCTATACTGGATCAGAAACTATGACTCGCAAGATGTTAGACGATGAGTCTCGTCTAGTACATAGCATTGCTATTACTAATATCATCTCAAGGTCCCAAAAGAATGAACTCTCTGAACGGATGAAGGTATTTCTCTATGCCTTCAAGAATAATGTAGAAATCGATCTCCCGAACATTATCATTGAAGAGATGATCGATCCTAGCACCAAAAAGGCGACTCGGAGTTCATTACTTTTTGCTCGCATTGTGATGGATATTCTGCTAGATGTTGGATATAAGGTGTTTCCTAATGAACCTGAAGATACAAAAACATAAAGATTGGATGCTAGTAACTGTTATAAGAGTGCATCTCATCTTTCTTCTGCACTACCATCTGAGCCCGCTCCTCCAGGTGAGCACATAGGTTCTTCTAGCTCAGCTGCACAGACTCAGTGGGTGTTTACTCTTCAGGATGTAGGGAACAATGCTTCAGACTTTGACAATGGATATATATATGGGGGTGGTGAAGACCAGGTTGGGCGATATTGATACACGGCTGAGAACTATTGATACACGGTTGGATGAAATGGAGACAGAGGTTGCGTGTCTTTGTAAGCAACAGGAGAGTTGTATGATTTTGTTTCTGGTTCTGAGGATGACTGACAACACAGAGTGTCGCATATGTTCTCTATATTTTTTTTAGTCTCTGGTTCGTCTCTGTGAGGCTCGATCACGTATTCAACGAATACATATGATAGTAGTCTATGTACTAACATTAGAAGTATGAGTAATACTATCTTTTGTTTCTTTAATTGTCCAATGGTTCTAATCTCTTTTTGTTTCAGATAGTAGATTACGGTTATTAGTTGTTTCTTCCGTGACAAAAAGGGGGAGAAATACATATCTCTGACACGAAAACACAATGAATGGATATATGCTAATGTTTTTTCTGGTTTGATTCTTTTATGATTTCTTTCCTGATTATGTGGTTTTGTGTTCAGATATGTTTTAAGTTTTTCTTTCCACATGTATTATAAACGAGTTTGTTGAGTGTGCAAATATTAAGTAATAAGTTATCTGATGAGTGTTGAGATGTAAGAAGATATCATCCGTAGAAGAGGTCTAGAGATTGAACCTGTTAATGAAAGGGGTGGTGTATTTCTAAAGTCTAGACTATCTCTGTAGCTGGGAAGTAATACAAAGTAATGTGTAGGTCTTATTTTTTTATTTGTCACGAAATAAACCGAAGGGGGAGATTGAAAGGTTTTGGTTTGTCTAATTTCGTGTATGAACCCTAACTTTTGAACAGATAAATGTTATGTTTGAACAAAACCTATTTTGAGACATCTATTTGAACAGAGAGATCTGCCTCCCCTCTTCGAATAGACTAAAGTCATGTTGAAACAAAAACATCATAAATCACTAGAATGATCTTCTATCTTAATTCTAAAGCTCATAAATATGATCTTACCAACATCTTAATTAACTTAATCCAAAAACTACCTCTCTATATATATCCACAATCAACATTTTATAGTTTTAAATTTTTTCTATCTTTGTTAATCCGAATAAGTTTGATGTTTCACGTAGCGATGCTCGCAAGCCCCGGAAAGGGCCACCTTATTCCCATCCTCCAATTTGCCAAGCGTGTCATTGTCATCCATCGTGATTCGTGTCCACGTAACACTGTTTGTCCTAACAACTGATACTTTATCTGCCCAATCCCGACTCATGGACATACCAATGTTACCGTCTGGTCTCAAAGTAGTCGACCTACCGCTGCCGGATATATCAAGCCTAGTCTCTGGAAATAATAAGCTGGAGACATGTATCACAAATACAATTACTGTTAGGGAGAGCCTACCCGCCTTTTGATCGTACATACTTGACATGGTGCCCCGGCCTGCAGGCCTTGTTGTCGATATATTTGTTATGTGTGCGTTTAATATTGCCAACAAGTTAAGAAATTCCCAAGTATGTATTTAGCACGGTATCGGCATGGGTTGTTCATTTACTTGCTTACGGGCCAACGCTGGATCAGGAAGTCCAAGACGAGTTTGTGGATCCTAATGAACCTATGCAGATTCCAGGGTGTAAGCCGGTTCGGGTAGATGACCTGCAAAACGCGTCTTTGGACCGTAAGGACCGATTGTTAGTACACGTCCCTAGAGATGGGGGATGGCCGATGGGATTCTGATTAACACATGGAAGATCTCCAACCTGATAGTCTTAAAGCTTTAGGGAAGGACCCAATTTTATGGCAGATTTTGGAAGTGCGTATTTATCCCGTAGGCCCCATAATAAAGCCCGTCCGATTGGAGTACTCCGAGGAATGCTTGAGTTGGTTGGACCGGCAACCTACTGAATCAGCCCTTTATGTATTGTTCGGTGGCGGAGGGACCTTATCGCCTAAGCAAATCACCAAGCTAGCCCTCGAGTTGGAATTAAGCCAACTCTTCATTTGGGTCGTTCGCCCACCTACGGGAATTTCCCGAATACAACCCCGACCAGTCGGAGTATTTGCCCAACGGGTTCTTGACCCGGACCCGTGGACGAGGGCTCTTAGTCCCTCTATGGGTCCCACATCCATTAACTGGTGGGTTTCTAACACATTGTGGCCTAAACTCAATACTTGAGAACATCATCAATGTCGTACCTATGATTGCATGGCCATTGTTCACAGAACAAAAGATGAATACGTTAATTCTTGTTGTTGAAGACCGACAAACAAAGTTGTGAAATTATCAAAAAAAAATTTGGGAAAAGATTTAGAGACACTCAAGTCTCAAACACTAAAGACTCACTCAACCACAACCACTCATCTCTATTAGATGAGTGACTCTTAAAATTAGATTTTTCCTATAGAGGGAAATGAGATGGAAAAGCTTGGTCAACCTGCCCCACTCTCTCTCTCTCTCTCTCTCTCATCCCTCTAGCTGGCAGCAGAAATCATCAACACAAATTTCCCTCTCACAAATTTTAAATTCGAAATCACTCATATATATATATATATATATATATCTCATATCACACTATCTCACCGTTCATGTCTCACTCCCTCTCTCTTTCTACAATCAAACCTCCACACGACTTCATCGTCTCTAACCTTTTGATTTGAGAATCAACACTTGCGTCTGATTTTTTTTACAATTTCTGGTCTTGATATGCTTTTGGGTGTTGATTCTCTCTCAAACAATTGCTTAAAGGTTCCATTCAAGATCTGTCTTTGGGTACTGATTCTCAGATCTGTTTTTAGGTGTTGATTCTCACAATTTTCAGCTATTTGTTTCCATAAATATTGTTCTACCATGTACTAAATCATGCATTCCTCTAGAAGTAAGAGGTTAGGAGAGAAGCGAGAAGATCCCAACCATCCGAACCCACCAAGGGTCTCTGCCAAGGGAGAAAGCCATATGCTACAATGGATGATACAGTCAATCCACTTGAACAAGATAATCATGAAGAACAAAATGTAGACCTTGCACATGTGTGATGCAAGATAATCATAAATATTGTTCTATACTTCAGTCTGTATCCATTTAATGTCCATGTTGTAATTACCCTATGCATGGATTGCAAAATTTGTCGATTATAGATGGTGCATGGACAATACAAGCTAGCCCTACGTCCATATATTGTCGAAATCGACAATATATGTCAATCCATTTGTAAGGCAATTTACCCATCCATATATTGTCGATTTCGACAATACTTGTGATTGTGCATCACTTTGGTCGAAATGAGCATCCAATATTGTCGAAATCCCATCCATATATTATCGATTTCGACAATTTACCCATACATATATTATCGATTTCGACAATACTTGTGATTGTGCATCACTTTGGTCAAAATGAGCATCCAATATTGTCGAAATAGGCAATATATAGATGGGTAAATCGTCGAAATCGACAATATATGAATGGGTAAATTTTTTATCATAAGTATTGCCGAAATCGACAATATATGGATGAGTATATTTTTCTGAATAAAAACCCAAAAACGACTAAGTGTAAACTATAAATACCCATGAGCCCAAGGCCGAATCATAGACTTATAAATAGTCTAGATGGGTCCTGCACGCAATCCCATGGGAGTCCCCATATTGCAAATTGCAAGCCTTCACACACTCGCCTCACACACGTGTGAGGGCACCACCTACTTACACATGCTACATATGATAGTAGTGTGCAACCCATTATAAAGTGAAAATCTTATTTTCACTTATCCAATGTGGGACTAAAAGTAAACACACCAAAATAACATTCAAACCATAGGAAAGCACATGGGTTTTTCCAACATATTGGATGCTCATTATCAATGAAATTATCGAACCCGACAATAACAAAAATAATATTGATAACTAGCACCCAATATTATTTTCGATTTCGACAATATTGGATGCTCATTTTATTTTTTATCGAGGCAGCCGAACAATAATTGTCATGTTTAATGGGGTTTTGAACAATTTACCCATCTATATATTGTCGATTTCGACAATATTGGATTCTTATTTTATTTTTTGTCTAGGCATCCCGAACAATAATTGTCATGTTTAATGGGGTTTGGAATCATCAATATTAGGAAACTCCCATGTCTATCTTTCATGTTTTGGAGTTGTTTATATGATTTTATCATGCATTCTTGTATGTTTGTTTGCTGTTAATGACTTGTTGCCAGAGAAACAAAGAACCTCATGTTATCGAACCCGACATTGTTATTTTGCGGTTACCCTTCTTCTCCGGGTAAGTTCTACATCTTCTCCGGAGACTCACATTACAACTTGTCGTTGGCAGCGACCAAACAATGGTTAAACACAACCGAAAACCCACAAATCAAAGTAAGAGAGAGAGAGAGAGAGAGAGGTGTTGTAATTAAGAGGGAAGAGTTGGTAATGACAAAATGACTCACACTGTGATAAGAATTCTCCGGTGATGAGGATTTCTCCTGTAATCGGTGGTTGAGGAATCACGAAAGAGAGAAAAAGAAGAGAGAGAAATATGTGGCATATTAGAGAGAGATAGAGAGTGTGATATGAGAGAGATATGATGGGTCGTTCAAATTTTAAATTTGAGAGAGAGAGAGGGAAAAATCTGTTGCCAGCTAGAGGAAGAGTGGGGCTTTGAGAGAGAGAGAGAAAAAAAAAAGTCTGCTGCCAGCTAGAGGAAGAGTGGGGCTGATTGGACAATTTCGAGAGCCACTCATCTAATAGTGATGAGTAGTTGTGGTTGAGTGAGTCCTTAGTGTTTGAGAACTGAGTGTCTCTAAATCTTTCGAGAGCCGCTCATCTAATAGAGATGAGTAGTTGTGGTTGAGTGAGTCTTTAGTGTTTGAGAACTGAGTGTCTCTAAATCCTTCCCCTTTTCTTTTTGCCTAAAATAATTAAAAACTATTAGTATTAAATCCTTCCCTTTTTCTTTTGCCTAAAATAATTAAAAACTATTGGTATTAAGAATTGTTAGGGACTTCTCATAGAGAAGAACCCTTCAAAAATAATCGTATGCCGCTATTTGCAGCGAGCACACGGTATCCTTTAGTAAAAGGCAAAAGAATAGTTCGCTCTGTGCTCACTGCACGGCTGCATGAATTTCAAGTGGTTGAAACTGCCAAATTTATAGGACTTCATTTGTGTCTGTCTGTTTACTTCAGGCGATGTGGGACTAAATTTAAAAGTCTCCTAAACCTACAACATGGATCAATCTATAATACACAGAATCAGGATTCAACTAGTCATGCTTGACATCAGTGCATTCAACTTTTTTTTTTTTTTTTTGAAGGCAAGCCGGTTTTATATAGGGATCCGCAACCCTGAGTTTCCAAGTTTCGAACCCACGACCTCCACCACCACTGGGCCAAGAGCCCAATGGTCAGCGCATTCAACCTAGAAACACAGTAGTTCTTTATTGACGGAAGTTACTCTGAAATTTACAGTGGGTCATCTATACGACAACCTTCACTTTCCGCATTAAAACAAATGAAAGCTGATTATCACTTTGTATTACTCACAAATAAAAGTTCAAAACATTGAATGAAATTTCCATGATGTTCTTTCTATTAATGAAATATTATGTCTGAAGCCATATACAACTTTTAAACAACCACTGGGAGAATAGCCAGTTAAAAAAATGGAGGTATAAAACTAAAGCAAAATCAAGGTATTGTTTTCACTCTCACAACCAACACATGAAATGCTTGAAGCTTCAACAAATCACAAACAGAAAGAACCAAAAAATCGAAGTAATGAATAAAGAGATGGAACGATTGAGAGAGTCCTCAAGTTTGTGAAAGCCTCTTAACAACTGCGGCCATATACTTTCCTTGATGTTCTGCAAGCGCTAGCTCTGTTTCGCTTGGCTCCCTTGTTCCATCGCCTGCAAAAACTCCAGCACCATATGGAGAACCCCCTCTAATCGAATCCATTTTGAACATACCAGCTCCGAAAGTGTATCCGATGGGAACAAAGAGCATTCCGTGATGGGCTAACTGGGTGATTGCTGTCCAACTGTAACAAAGAGAGAGAAATAAGAAAATAAACACAGATCAACATTTTCTATTGCAAATTCACAACCAATGAGTTAAATGATCAGCCACAGAATCAGCATAGTTACATGTCTGCATAAGTGCTTACATGAGCAAATGGAAATAAAAGTGAAACAAAATGAAAATATCATCCAAGATGTCAGGGGTCCCTAATTCCATATGATATTCGATCACACAAAGCAGTGCCTTAGTTTTTCAATATGCTCTGCCTACCCTAATTCCATGTTCCCATCGAGTCTTCATATCATTCTATAACCCTCCACTAGCATTTCTCTCTAAAATAAAAAATAAAGGTTTGGTGCTTCCACCTGGTAAGCCCATAAGTTATAAGATCGTTAACTCCGGCAATGCTTAGGGTAGTTCGGTCCGTGGTTATAGTTCTCACAGACTTTATCAGCTTGGCTAGCTGGAATCTGCAAAAGAAGTTTTGGTGTTTTCACTAGGTATACTCCCAAAGAATTTACCAGCTGGTTAGCTGGCACCCTACCTCAACTAGCAATGCTCCTTCTAACTAACGCTACCCTTGGTCTTATGTCGCACAAGGCGAAACTACCTCAAGCTAGTTACACTCTTGGAATGAACACATGAATACTAGAAAAAGATAGCAAAATAATTTGATTTTGTATCTCTAGTAAAATTTGGAGGTAATCTTTTTATACACTTCCACCACAAAGGTGAAACAGTTTCTACTTGTTCAGAAGAAGAAAAAATCCATGTGGAAAGAGAAAACACGCTGACTTAGATGAGATCTGAGTTTCACACTACTAACTACTGAATGTTCCTTTTATACGAGGAAGGGTGGGTTTGGGCAGCATATGGCCTACAGTGCGAAGAAGGCTATTAAGCGTGCCTTACAACCTTTACTTTAAAGGCAAATATTTTGATGGTGGGTGGCTGTATAGTGCATATGCTCTGTATAGACATCCTTAACCATAATTCCATATAGCTCCCTCCATTCTCTTAATTGTAATGCAACAATCAAAATCATGTGTCTTCTAATCTTTTCATTTACTTTGTTTCAAAGGGCTTCTACTAGCCCTTAGAACTGCAGGTCAGTTGCCAGGATGTCCACGGCCCAATACTTCTTTTTAGATAAAATATTTGTTTATTTTTATAGAGAACTGAGATCATAACTAAAGATGCTACTGGCAGGAACTGATCCTTGGTCCAGGGAACAATTCCTACATATATTTTTTCCAGCTAAGTTAATTGGTATTCGAGAATTAAATAAAATGAAAGAAATGTTGACTCGGACATAGAGGGAGAAGGAAAAAATGAGAAGTGAGATAGCCAGCGCTTGATTAAACCCCGATAGTTAGTAAACGAAATAAAGGAAGAAATTGTTTATAAACAGCCTAGCCGCACAATAGGTATGACCACAACTATGCATCAGGCTCATAAAACGATACAGCTTACTTGCATAATTGATTTTTCAAGAAGATAGCTCTAGTCTCCATACCAAGTTAACCTCAATGAACTAAGGTAGCAACCACAACAATGAAAACGCGTGTGCCCGGCTATCTTGATGCTTGAGGTCTCATGCTTGAACATCCAGCCGAGGCCCTTTTCTACTCGGTCTTTAGTTGATCACGATTTGAGCCTTTGAGGCAAGGTCTTCTCTTTGTTCTCTATTCTTTCCCATGGTTTTCTCTTAGGGTTTCCTAAGTCGGATCGAATTTCAAGTCGTCGACGGGATTCTCAATATGCCTCGTTTGCAAGTCGTTGCCGTATTTTTCGATTTGTCCGAGGGGAGTTGGCTTTTATTTGAAATGGGTTGTATTCCCTCAATTTGGTTTTAGTGGGTTTGGGTCTCTAGCTTTTGGTGGGCTCTTTCCCTGGGATTTTATTTTTTCCCCCAAGGAATTTCAGTTTAGTAAAAAGTTGATTGTTTCCCAAGTAATATATAAGAAGGATTGACCTAAACCCCAAAGCAGGAGCAAACCCTAAAAATGGCATTTCGGATTTATGCAAATAAGTTTTCCATATTGTCCAAGTCTTCCATATTGTCCATGGTGATTTGTAATTCGAATCTAATTATGAGTTTGATAAATTGATTGATTAGTTCATTTCAATCTCGTGCCCTAGAAAATCAATCAAACTCATAATTAATTTTTTTTTCTTCTAATTAATCAATCTATTAAACTCATAATTAGATTCGAATAACAAATCACCTCGGACAAAATAGAAGACTGAGTTGCAGAAATCCAAAATGTCATTTTTAGGGTTTGCACGCTGGGTATTATTTGCTGCTGATTTGGTTTTTAGGTCAATCCATCTTAAATACTACTTGGGAAACAAACAATTTTTTCCTAAACTGAAATTCATAGGGGGGGGGGGGGGGGGGGAACAGAAGCCCAAGGAAAGAACCAACCAAAAACTAGAGACCCAACCCGCTCAAAACCAAATTGAGAGACCAATCCACTAAAACCAAATTGAGTGAGTACGAAGATGGAGGAGATGCTTAGATGTGAGATAGAGTAAGAGATTTTAAAGAGATGGCCTAGACTGATGAGATGAGATGAGATGAGAGAGAAAGGGATTTAAAGAAATGGCGAGCTGAAGAAAGAGAGAGAGAGAGAGAAAGACTCTTTAGGTATTTGTGAGCTTGTGAGTGATTTGAGGCGTATTATTTTATTTTATTTCTATACTCAAAACAATTCATAAAATGCGTCTTGACGTATAAATGAGGAAATATATTATTACGAAACGTGTCCTTTACAGGCTCCTTAGTGGGTAATTGGGAGGGGGGGGGGGGGGCATTTTTGTGGGGGACTTCCGGCTCTCAGTATGAGGTACTGTTTAGTCGGTGGTTGTCTTTTAGGTCAAAGAGTTGTAACTGAGTAATTAGACGAATTCAATGTGGTTGTTGTATACTTCAAAAAGTAACCCCCTCGTCTTAAAAGCCATTTAGTTTGGCCGTCTTCAACCTTCGGCATATATACTGTGTTATATTGTGGCATTTTGAGCAACGTTTTTATTAAAAAAATTGCCGTATGATATGCATATTTGATGAAGGTTTTCAGAGTGTCATGGATTTTAACAAATCATCTACAACAGTTATGTAGAGTTGTGGATTTCAGACATAAGGCTCATCGCGCAGCCCGCACTATACTTGGCCTATTGTTGGAGTGGGGTCTGCTAGGTTTCGTTCCTATTAACTTCACTAAACAGCAGCTAGGTCGTTCGGTTTCTTCCGACTGTAATAAGCAAAACAAACAACCAATTATGTTAGTCAGGTTTTTATCATATAAGGTCATTTTGACCCAAAAATTCCATATCTAGTTTGACCCTATCCGACTTGGTCAAGGGTTAAGGGTCAAGGGTCAAGGGTCAAGGATCAAGAGTCAGTGGATTTAGACCACTTCAGACCAACCTATATTGGCCACTACGGTGAGCTTCATCCCTTTTTTCCGCCAGTCCAAATAGATCAAAAAAAAAATTAGAAACCTATAATTTTGGTGAATATTGTGAAAAATAGCTATTTAACCTATAAATGTCGAATAAAAGAAGCAAGAAGGGAAGAACAAAGCTTAGACAAGTAAGCAAGAACAAAGCTTAAAGCTTAGGTAGTAGAAAGGGGAGAGTTTATTTCATTTCTATATTATGTATTTTACAATGGGATGATCCCTTTATATAGAGGGTTGGAAGCATGACATGTTGAATAGCTTATATGATAAAGCACATATAGCATAACTGATTGGGCATAACATGTCTAAATATTGGCCATCCACCAAATGCATGCAATACATGTGGATCCACATCATGGTTGTATTTCCACATCCTACTTCACATGTTTACACATCATGAGCATATCTACTAAAGCATGTATCCACATCATGGTTAATACTTTTATTTTTAAGGAACGTCATGCTTAATACAAATCATGCTTTATAACACTCCCCCTTGAATGTCCATATGTATCTCAAGAAAAAAAATTACCAATGAAGCCCAGTAGCATAAAACCTTGGCTAAAGAAAAATTGGATACTAGGACTGGAATTGACGCGCCAATATTGTCTCGTGAAAACCTTGCCAGGAAAATCGAGTGGAAAAACCCAGTGAGGCACCTAATGATTAAGAACCTATCAGTCTTCAATTACTGTTGGTGGACTTTGCCAAATGATTCTAGGCGCTTAATGATTATGTGACAGACACTTAATGATCAAGTGTCAGCCCTTAATCATTAAGCGCATGGCGTAAAACACCAAAGGATTTAGTTTTTACTCCAGTCCGGGTCATTTGGTTAATTGTAAACCCGCACTTGGATTGAAATGTAACTGATCCAACCAAATAACGAGCATGCAAAGCCCACCTTCCAATCATTAAGATTCCTTAATCTGTCTATAAGCAAAAGCTTATGTAGCAGATGGACCTGGCAATCTCCACCATGCATTGATTTTATGACTTTTGAACCTAGATATGGAATATGGAACTGAAACTCTGTCTTGAAAGACACCACCAATGTCATCCTATAACCCCGTTGTCTCTATCTCGAAACATGAAAGAAATCCCTGTACAACAAACAAAACTTGCCCACTCTTTTTTTACTCTATCACACTCCTCAATTAGTTTCATTCCCAAACTTCGTAAGCCATTTCGAGAACATGGAACTACTCATAGTAGTAATGAAAATAGTTTATACAAACAAAAAGATGAAAGTAAACCTTGAAGTATAGACCTTCACAGATTTCACCAGCTGGGCTAGCTAGCACCCTGCCTCAACTAGCACGTTCCTTCTAACTAAGATTGCATTTGGTCTTGTGCGACACAAGGCGAAACCACCTCAATCCAGTCACTTTTTAGTATGAATACATTAATACTAAAAAAAGTTGGAAACTAATTTGATTTGGTATCTCAAGTACATTTTTTGGTCCTAATGTCTTTATATACTTTCACCACAAAGGTGACATAGTTTTCTATTTGTCTTAAAGGACTCTCATGATTCCACCAACACATCCTCCTATAACCCCACCATCTCTCTATCTGTAACCTGAAAGAATCCTAAACTCTGAAGCATCCAGAAATACTACGAGTACCTCTACAGATATATAGTGCAAACAAAGCTAGCACACCCATTTATTAATCTATCACACTCCTCCATTTAGTATCCTTCCCAAACTTCGTATCTTAATCCTTTCCAGATTAGTTCTTAAATTGTTAAGTAATTCTTTTAAATGTCAACAATCTTTGCTCATTTTGTTTTCATGAGAAGTTATCAAATCCATGTTTTGACATTTTTAGGCATCTCTATCCAAATTGGATTATACAATGTAACTTGATATGCTTATTACAAATTTAAAACCGGATTATCAAGGAAGAATATTATTAACGTTTAACTAATGGATTTTAGTTAAACTGATTATTTGGGGTACTATCCAAATAGTTGAGTGTGTTTTATGTGGATATGAGATGAAGGATGAAGAGCATCTTTTCTGCTCCTGCGCTTACCCTAACTTAGTTTGGTCTAAACTGTTAACTTTCATAAAATATAATAGAACTATAGGGAATTGGGATTCTGAGGTCAATTGGGCTACCCAAGCCTTCTCTGGCTCTGATAAGGTAATTAGCCTTAAGAAACTGGTTTGTAATAGTTTATTTGTCACATTTGGATTGAGAGAAATCAGAGAATCTTTCAAAACACTCAAACTCAGCATACTACTCCTTTTGAGCTTACGATAATAAGGAGATTAAAATAAAAGTTTCCTATAAAGATATGGAGCTGCCTGATAATCCTTATAATAGAGAGTTCATAGGAAGATGGAACTTAAATGCTAACTTTATTATGAAAACTCCTAAGTATTACAAGTGGAAGCTGCTCTACAAGGTACTCACTCTTAATACTGACGTTTCTTTCAGGAATGATAATGGTGGCTTTGGAGCTGTGCTAAGAGATCATAAAGGAGATCCTATTGCTGCAGTGCTGAAACTTACAGCACTGAGTCAGTCCTTCTCATGGAACTTAAATTAGCTCTTAAACATGGGATTACTAGAGGTACATGTGTTCAGTGATTTCTTTTTTTCTTTTTGAGTTGGAAGCTACTTGTGGGAATTGATCCCAGGACCTCTTGGATTCCCAAGCACTAGCCCTACCAACTGAACAGTCCCCCCGTTGGTTGTATTCAACGACTTTGAAGTCATTGTGAACTACTTCAAGAAGCCTGGCTCCCATCTCTGGACTGCCAACTACACTATGGAAAAAATTAGAGATCTAATTGATTTGATGGATGCTTTTGATATTGATCATGCCTATAGAGAGACCAACAAAGCTGCAGACTCTGTTGCTAATATACACCCTGCAGGTGACCCCACTGAGATGCTCCCTGAGGTGTTTTCTGCTGAGCTGAATAGATTTATTAAGGAAGATGCTAGAGGGACTGTGTACAAAAGACAACGAACACTGTTGTGTTCGATTGTCCTATTTTGTTTGAACACTGCTTTGCCTGTTTTGAGAGAGATGATCTTCTTCTTGCTGTTGATGTTTGTTATGAGTTTTGTCTGCATTTGCTTGCTGATTCATTACTTGGAGCTCTGGTATATGGTGGTACAGTATAGGGGGGCTACTATACCTGCTTAAAGGGTCTGTCTGATTTGGCCCTTAGGAACCATGTTGTTCAGAGGTGCTGCTTCAGGAGCTTTTGCATTGGTTTGAGGAGATGGATTTTAAAGTGCACAAGCTTCCTCTTTTGGCTTGCTGCATGTATTTTTGTTTTTGTTTTTTGCTTTTTTTTTGCTTTTTATTCCCATATTGGTATTTTAGGCCCTCTTCCTTAAAGAGTTCTCCCCACCTTCTAATAATTAAAATATAGCGAGCATGCCTAGTGCATCTTCCAGTCAGTAAGATCTCTAAAATCGTCTATAACCAAAAGTTCATGTATCAGAAGAACCTGGAGAACTCCACATGCATTGATTATATTTCCTTTGGACCTACATATGGAATATAGATTTGAAAACCATGTCTTAAAGGACTCCCGATATCCAACCAATGTATCCTCCTACAACCCTACCACATCTCTGTCTCTAAACTGAAAGAAATCCTAACTCTCAAGCATCCAGCAATGTTGCAAGTGCCTCTCCAGATACTACACCCACCCAGTCTAACAAACAAAGCTTGCATACCCATTTTTAACTCTATCAGACTACTTCATTTAGTATCCTTCTCAAAATTAATAAGTCGTTTACAGAACATAGAATTGCTCACATTAGTAATGAAAATAGATTGTACAACCAAACAGTAAACTTTGAAGTATGAACCTTTACAACCCCAATCATTTCGAATGCGTTGAAAAACAAGCCTAAAATTGCTTACTTTTAAAAACATATATCTAGTACCGATAGAACAGCAGGAAAGTTGCTAGTCTTCCACTGTTCATAACTTCATTTCCAATTAAATATATGTTTTCATAGGAGAGCCATCTAATTTACGAGATCGGTAACTAAAGATGCTACTGACAGGAACTGATCCTTGGTCCCTGGTAAAAACTTCTACGTGCCTTTTGCTAACTAGGCTAGGTGGTATTCGCAAGTAAAAAAAACAAATGAATTGTAATTGAAAGTACAGGGAGAGCAGAAAAGATGGAAGGTGAGTTAGCCGGCGCTTACTTAAATCCAAAGAAAGAAAAAGTACGCAAACAACCTACCCGCATGATAGAGATGACCGTAACTATGAATCAGCCTCATAAAATGATCCAAGTTATTTGCATAATTGGTCTTTTTAAAAGATGGCTCTAGTCTCCATACCAAGTTTGCCTCAATGGACTATGGTAGCAGCCACACCAAACTCACTTGCATCTCAAACTCGTATAGATGATCCAACAGACTGCAAGAGAAGCATTCAACACAAAAACCATAACTCTAGATGAAGATCAACGATCAATTTACTCATGATGAGACTAATAACCGCCCATGGCACGACAACAGCAATACTGTAACGCAACTATTTCTTATGAAATTTAAAATGTTTCCCTGACTCCGAATGGTCAACCATTATGATTTGGCTCAATAAGGCACACCAGAGAAGGAAATTTATCTTTCAATGGATATTGGTGGAGCGAATAAAGTGAATAGGTACTTGAATGGTACAAGAAGGAAAACTGGTAAGTAGCGAGGCGAAGTAAGAAAAACTGACTTGAGAAGATCCTCTTAGGCTCCTTATACCAAATTCTCGAATCTTTGTATTTAGGGAGATTGAAATACAACTGATTCGTGCAATATCGAGCATGCCAAACACATCATTCAATCATTAAGATTCCTTAATTCGCCTATAACTAAAAGTTCATGTAGCTGAAAGACTTGGCCAACTCCATAATGAAGTGATTGCATGACCTTTGAACTTAGATATATATGGAATATAGAACAGAGAGCTATCTATCTTCTAGGACTCCCGCTAACCCACCAATGTATCCTCCTATAATCCCACCATCTCTATATCCCTAACCTGAAAGAAATCCTAAACTCTCAAGCATCCAGCAATGCTATGAGTATCTCTACAGATACTGCACCCACCCAGTACAGCAAAGCCTGCACACTGTAGGCACGTGTCTTGCATTGTTAATTATTCTTTAATATAATTCCAACCATATTCACTCCTTGTTTTTTTCATGAGCCGTAATCGAATCCACTTTTCACACTTGTAGGACTGGTAATCAAATTGGATTACATAATACATCTTGATATAGTTATTGCACATTTAAGAACAACAAATAGATACTTAACCAGTCCATTTTGGTTAAATATAGAAATGGGACCAATCCAAATGGGCAAACACAAAAACCCTTTTTTCTCTACAAATTAGATCAATGAACATATAAACCAAATTAAGAAAAAGGAAGTCATCTATGCAGTTGTTTTCTGCCTTCCGCCCTGAGTACCAGTACTCACAAAACAAAACGGCCAGCTTCCCCGGGATATCGTCCTCCTTCAGTAGCACCTTCATCTGTTACAAAACCCCATGTGTCAGCGACTCAAGCAAACGAAACAAAACCCTTCAACATCATCAATCCCACCAACCCCTTTCTTCATTCTCCACGTCAATCCCTTGACGTGAACGTGCATTGAGTAAAATAGGATAAATATCTTGAGGTTTCCAATATGTTTCTGCTGAAGAGTGTTGTCTTCAACAACCCATCGGCGCGGATGGGGCTGATCCTCAATTGAAATTGCTGCACTATCATCGTCTGTTGCTGATCGTGGATGATCATATCTGTTGACTAATGGCCCTCGTTTCTTGCTTGAAAGACAACCTCATTCTTTCCCAATCTGAGAATTTCACTTGGATCAGTTAGAGATCAAAGAGATATATGGTAATTTCTCACTCTTGAATTACAAGGTTGAAGCAAAGCTTTAGGTTTGAAATCCAAATATCTGCGAAAGGAAGCCCTAATTTCCGAGTAAGTGAATGCAGGTGCTTATTGGTGTGTTCAAAATTGGATTTTCAGTTCTAAAATGCCCATTCCCCACGAACACGTTGCCTTATGTAAGAAGCGTGTTTCACTCTAGTAACTACTAAATGTTCTTTGTATATGAGGAGGTACGGGTTTGAACAACAACGCCCTAAAGTGTGAAGAAGGCTATTGAGCATGCCTTAAAACCTTTACTAGTATCGACGCAAATTTAAGGCGGTGGGTGGGAAGTGTATCATGCTCTGCATAGGCACCCTTAAACATAATCCCATAATGCTCCCTCCCTTAGACTAATTGTATGCAACAATCATAAAACCATGTATGTCTCTTTTCATTTATTTTGCTTCTACTCTAATATAATCATGTGCACTTACCGTAGGACTGCATCAAGTAACCCCTATAATAGCAGGCCAACTGCCAGAATCTCCCATTGCCCAAAACTTTTTTTCCAATAAAACATTTATTAGTTTTTATAGGAGAGCTCTCTAATTTACGAGATCAGTAACTCTAGATGCTACTCGCAGGAACAGATATTTGGTCCCTGGTAACAACTCCTACGTACGTTTTACTAACTACGTTAGGTGGTATTCACAAGTCAAATAAAATGAATGAATTGTAGACTCAAACATTGAGGGAGAGCAGAAAAGATGGAAGGCGAGTTAGCCAGAGGTTACTTAAATCCAAATAGTCGATAGACGAAAGAAAAAGTCTACAAACAGCCTACCTGAGCGGCAGAATTGACCATATCTAGGATCAAGTTCATAAAATGATCCAACTTATTTGCATAATTGGTCTTTTCAGAAGATAGCTCTAGTCTCCTACCAGTTTACCTCGATCACTTGCATCTAAAAATTTGTATAGATGATCCAACAGACAACAAGAGAAGCATACAACACAAAAACCATACCTCTAGATGAAGATCAATGATCAATTAACTTATTATGAGACTAATAATGACACGATGGAAGCGATACTGTAACACAACCATTTACTATGGAGTCTATAATGTCCCTTAACTCTGAATGGTCAACCATTAAGATTATTTTCCATGAGGCACACCAAAGAAAGAAATTTACCTTTGCACCGAATAAAGCGCATGGGTACTTGGATGGCGTAAAACGAAAAACTGGCAAGTAGCAAGGCAAAGTAGAAAAAACTGATTTCAGAATATCCCTTTAGGATCCTAATACCAAATTCTCGAATCCTTTGTATCTAGGGAGATTAAATGTAACAGATCCATGCAAATATTGAGCATGCCAAACACATCATTCAAACATTCAGATTCCTTAATCCTTTCTATAACCACATGAAGAAGAAGGACCTGGCGAACTCCACAATGTACATGACCCCACCATCTCTCTATCTCTAACCTAAACATCCAGCAATACTGTGAGTACCTCAACAGATATTGCGCCCACCAAGTACAGCAAACAAAGCTTGCACAACCATTTTTTACTCTATCACCCTCTTCCATTTAGTATCCTTCTCAAACTTCTTCAGTCATTTCTTCTAGATCAGTTATTAAATTGTTAACTAGTTTTTTTATATAATCCCAGCTATCTTCTACTCATTTTATTTTCAGTAGAAGTAATCAAATCTATTCTTTCATATTGTAGGCATCTCTAATCCAATTGGATTAAACAATACAACTTGACAGGTTTATGGCAAATTTAAAGACAACAAGCAGATCTTATGTTGTTCCCGTAAACTTCAAAAACGGATTTTTAAGGAAGATTATTATCAACGCTTAACTAATGCATTTTAGTTAAACTATATATAAATAGGTCCAATCAGAATGAGCAAACACACTAACCATATTTTCTCTATAAATCAGATCAGTGAAATTCATGTAAAGGAAAGTAAGAAAGGGATAGTCGACTTACGCAGTCGTTTCCTGTCCTCCGCCTTGAGTGCCCGTACTCACGAAAAAACCAGCCGGCTTCCCCGCCAACTTTTGTTCCTTCCACAACTGCCCCGTCGAATCAAAGAACGCCTTCATTTGCGCAGACATCGACCCATACCTAGTCGGAAACCCAAACAAAAACCCATCTGCTGCAACCAATTCCTCCGCAGTAATCTCCGTAATATCATCTTCCTTCACCGGCACCTTCATCTGTTCCAAAACCTCATGTGTCAGCGTCTCCGCCACACGAAACAAAACCCCTTCAACCCCATCAATCCCATCAACCCCTCTCTTCATTCTCCTCGCCAATCCCTCAACATGACCATACATAGAGTAAAACACGATAAATATCTTAAGGTTACCGATATGGTTGCGGTGAAGTGGGGTTTCTTCGACGACCCCATCAGCGCTGCTTGTGGGATTAGGGCTTTGGTTAACCTCGATTGGAATTGGTGCACCATCATCATCTGTTGCTGATCGTGGTGGATCATCTGAGTTTACTAGTGGGACTCGTTTCTTGCTTGGAACACAACCTCCTCCTTTCCCCATTTGAGAATCTTACTCGCATCAGTCACAGATCAAAGATATATATAGTGATTTATTACTCTTGAATTGTAGGATTCGATCAAAGATTTGGGTTTGAAACCCTAATTTGTGAAATTGGTTTGTGAGAGCTGTGAGTGAGTGAGTGAGTGAGAACAGGTACGTTTTAGTGTAGTTCTCCCATGATTTGGTTAATGCGAAGTTGCTAACACATGAGCCAATCTAATTTTGGATCATGGGCATTAGAGCTTCTCCATAGACCCTGTTCCGAATCCAAAATCGGAGTAAACATGCAAAATCGTCTCCAAACCTGGAGTTGGAGCCGGGTCAAATAATCTGAAAGTAAGAACCTACCAGTCTCCAATTATTATTGTCGGACCAAGCCAAATGATTCTAAGCGCTTAATAATTAAAACAACAAATAATTGGCTTTTACTCCAGGTAGGTAGTCCATGTCATTTGGATCAACGCAAAATTGTTGTTGGACTTTGCACCCCTGTTCTAAATCCGGATCTGTATTATTGCATGGATATGAGCTTTGGTTGTTGGAGTTTTGGATATGCTCTCTATTAATCCACAATCTGATAGAAAAAAAGAGAATCGATAAAAACGAATAACACAATAATAATTCAAGGAAATTTCCTCTAGGGTTTTCTTTTTATTGCTCAAAGACGATTACAATATAGAGAGGCTTGATTACGCCCCTTTATGGGTTACAATACCTATTTGTAGAGTGGAGTTAGAATTCTACTCATAATAGAAATTAGAATTTTGATATGCAAAATACCTAAACTAGTCATAAGCTAAATACATAGATCCATGACCAAAAGTAGGTCGGTCGTAGCGTAAAATATCACATCGAATCGATCCAAAAGTCTTGAATATGTGCCGAAATACGAAGTCGAAAATAAAGGGGTATAGATCATCCTGGATCACGGCTCCCACTTTAAGAGTTTTGAGCTCATGCTCAAGCTAGAACTGGAGATGATGGAACTCATAAGTCCCCTTATCATGATTGTACAACTTGGACTTGCTAGGAAGCCGACCATCTCTACCAATCTTGAAATGCTCAATGTTTCCCCTTATGGTTGCAGTCACCTTCCTCTCTAAAATATTGTCCTCCTTGAAATGGTCTTCTCACTCAATCTATATGTCACCAGCTGATGGTAGATGAGTGTCTATTGTAGAGTCTTCATATAGTAGAGATGGTTGAAAAAGCTTCATGTAATAGTTTTTTTCGTATCTCGAACTCAAACTTCGTCCCCGATCTCATCAGCGTACAGGAAGTATGACTAAAGACGTGACCAACTCTACTCAGTTCGAGACATCATTTTTGACCTCCACACTAACAACTCGATCTGCGCAAAGTGTACAGTCAACAATAGAGTTGTTGTGCAACAGCAAATATCAGAACATTACACAACATGGTCAAAGAATATCTCGCACTTACTTTGTAACGCCCATCATCAAGGGACTTTATGGTCGTCAAACGATCATATTATAAGACCTATAAAGGGACTTGGAGAACTGCAGATAAGGGACAGAACATTCACCATAGAAAGGTTCATACTCTATCATCCTATATTCTCAAATCGTTCATTGTAATAAACTAGCAATCTCAATAAGATCATCACTTTCTTGAAATCCTCAAGAGAGGTCGTGGTTTTTAACCTATTCAAAGGTTTTCTACTCTAAATTGTCTTGTTGTTTATTGTTTGTTGTTCTTGAACGCTCTGAATACATTTTGTGTAAAGGTTAAGTCCGGATCCCAGAACTAGGCTATTACACTTCAAGTGCTCAGCATTAATAACCGAGTCCATCTTCATAAATGGTGGCAAATCAAGCTTAAAAGTATTGTCACCAATTTTCTTGAGGCTAGTGAACGGTCCGTAACGAATAGGCTTAAATTTCTTCGCATCTCCCTTTCGCCATTCCTTACTCAAGTGTACCTAAACAAGGTCACCCCTCCTAAAAAGTACACTCCACGCGATGCTTATCATGTTGAGATTTTTTTTAAGTTGGAAGTTTCTTGTGGGAATTGATCCCAGGACTTCTTGGTTTTCATTTTCCAGGCACTAGTACTACCAATTAAGCAAGTCCTCGAGCTATATACTTTGTATGAGTTGCACGAACCTTATCATTCAATCGTTTAAACAATAAGTTGCACGGATCGATGAGTAGTCTCCTGTAACTTGATTATTGCTAGTCTGGATTGAATAATTGCATAATTATATTTACATAGAGAAAATAATTTTATTGGATTGTAAGCAAAGTTAAAGTGAATTCTGTAATAGCCTAATTCTGAGATTCTGACTTAGCCTTTACACCATATGTATTTAGAACTTTCAAGAATAATAGACAATAAACAACAAGATGGTTTAGTGTGGAAAGCCTTTGAATAGGTTAAAAACCACGACCTCTCTTGAGGATTTTGAGAAAGTGATGCTGATCTTATTTAGATTACTAATCTATTACAATGAGTGTTCTGAGAATATCGGATAATAGAGGAGGAACCTTTTTATATCGAATATTTCGTCCTTCATCTGCAGTTCTCATGGTCTTTTTATAGGTCTTCTAATATGACTGTTTGACGACCATTAAGTCCCTTAATGATGGACGTTACAAAGTATATGCAAGATATTCTTTGACCAAATTGTGTAACGTTATGATCTATGCTGTTGTACAATGGCTCTATTAATGACTGTACATTTTGCACAAATCAAACTGTTGGTGTAGAGCTCCAAAGCGATGCCTCGAACTGAGGAAAGTTGGTCATGTCTTTAGTACTTCATGTATGTTAATGAGATCGAGGATGAAGCTTTGAGTCCGAGATACAAAATAATCTATTACAAGACGGCTCTCAACCAAGAGTACGAAGACTACTATGGACGAGTGGTGTTGGTTGAGAAATTTGTGGTGTATATCTTTCCTAGTATTGTTGCTTTGCTTCCGACTGTGTCACGCGCCATATTAGTGAGATTGAAAGCTTATGTTGGTCAAAGATGAAGCTTGAGTTCGAGATGCGGAATAAGCCACTACAACCTTTATACCAGATGACCTTTATGGGGAATAACCTTTATATCTATGCTGCTCAGATACCATGTTCTTGTTTTAAGCTTGTTTACTGTTATATGTAATCTGTTGTTGTTAACGAACTATGATAAATGTAATCTGTTATAATAGGTGGAACTGACAGTTATTTAAAGTCAGTGTGATGCGTTACGTACCACAAATGAACAATTGAATACTGAGCTAAGGTCAAGTCAGGGTGTACTAAAAAGTGCTATAAAAGCAGATGAAAAATTGAAGGTGGAGGTGGCAAAAGAAGGAAATGTAGTAACCCTTATGATTGATACTCTTCGAGAGAAGGAGGCGGTACTAGTCGTCAGACTAAGAAAGGTAGAGAGTTTGGGAGAAGATATAAGGAAAAAAAGTGCTAAAGTTGGAAGTAGCTCAGAACAAGCTAGTCAACAAGATGCTGAATTGATCTATTCTCGATTGCAAATTATAAAACTGCTAGCAGTGTTAGAAGGGGAAAGAAATAATGTGAAGGAGTTGCAGTTTCAAGTTAATATGCTCGAGGCGGAGATAGGCGACATTCGAGTTTGTACTCGCAAGTACGAAGTATTGTGGTTAGAACAAAGTGAAGTCGTAAAAAAGAATTAGAACAAAATATGTGAGCTAGAGTAGACTGTACAAATGCGGTATCTAGATATCTTGGAGTACCAATTCAAAAATGACACACTTCGAAATGCGAATACGAAGCTAGATGAGGATCTATTGCGTTTGGAGATACGTTACGACGAAAAGAGGGTAGAATGTGAAGTTAATGAGGCGTCAATATCATTGATTTACCACATGGACAAATTTATGACAGTGCTAGAAGCTCGAAATTTGGATGTGGGTGGTGCAAAACGATGAGTGGATAAACATTGTGAACAATTGGAAATTGCGCTAAAGGAAGCGCAAAATAAGCTTAACGAGCTCCTTCTTAGTAAACAGGTTAAAAGTGAGGCAGGTGATGAGCACGAGAGAGAGATGGTGGCAATAATATCGTTCTTTGCGGCAGAGTTGAAAAGATTGGAAGTTGAAAGTAAAATGACACATAATAGTCTAGTTGCCCAGGGTGTGCAGGCTGAGATGGAGGCCATTCGATCTGAGTACTTAGGTCCCATGATTGCTAGAATTGAATCTCTTAAACATAATATGGTTAGAGATGGAAATAAAATTGTTATGGGGAGAATGCCAGAATTCATGCGTCAGCGGTTATATAGAGGTGTTGCACGGGACGCGGCAGGACCTTCTAATGTAGGTAATGATTTAAATAATAGCTCTAGTGAGGCATGAGGAATGTGATTAGGTTGTATGTATACTAAACAAGGATAATAGATAAATGCTAGAAGAAATAGTTAATGATGAAACAGTAATCTGTACTAACCATGTGAGATACCAACAATAATGTATGCGAGGCTGTGTGATATGTGATCGATTCAGCCGAAGTGGCAAATGATCTGTAATGGATTAGATGATTAGTTTGGCCAAAGCAACAAATAATCTATAATGTATGTAGATGATCAGCTTGGCCGAAGCAACACACTATTTGTAATGTATATGATAATCAGTTTGGCCAAAACAACAAAAGATATGTAATGTATTTAGATGATCAGTTTGGCCGAAGCAACAAACGATCTGTAATGTATTTAGATGATCGGTTTGGCCGAAGCAACAAACGATCTGCAATCTGTATATAGAAGTACTTGTTGGATATATTATAAGAAGTACTGTAATGTAGGGCAATCGAACACAAGTATTTCATTGGTGTAAGATAGACATACAATGAATGTGTTAGATAAAGTATTGTATGACATAGCAAAAAATACTCAGATGTATGGGGATCAAACATAAGTCTTTTATTAATGTAAGATCGTCATACGATATGATAGATTGATTGACAAAAAGTACACTGTGATAGATTATTATCTGCGATACAACTTTAATCTCCTTGTATTCTAAGGATTAGGTATGTGCTCGTCATGCTCAATAGAGAAGTCGTAGGAACCAATGCTGTTTTTCCCGATAACGACAAAAGGACCTTCCCAGTTTTCTGATAGTTTCCCTGCGTTAATTTATTTGCAGTGTTTGGGGATTTCTCGTAAGACTAGATCCTTGATTTTAAATTCTCTATGACGAACGCTCTTGTTATAAGATCGGGCTAAAGCTTGGCGGTACCTTCCAAAATTCATGATTGCTCTATCCCGAGTCTCCTCGATCCAATTCATATTATATGCCAACTGGAATTCATTTTCTTTATCTATCATGGTATGGTCGCAAATGGGGTGATGATACGAAGTGGAGATGATTGCTTCTATATCGTAAGCTAGGAGGAACGGCGTGCATCTAGTTGATACTCGAGGTGTTGTTCGATAAGCCCATAACACATGTGATAATTCTAGGACCTAATTACCCTTTTTCTCTGTCAAACACTTTTTGATTCCATCCACGATAGTTCAATTAGTGATTTTGGCATGACCATTCCCTTGCGGTTAATAAGGATTAGAAGGAGAGTGTATGTTATTATGCTGATTGAGGAATTCGATGACTCTTGAGCCAACAAACTGAGGTCCGTTGTCGATTTTGATGAGATGGGGGCAGCCAAAACGGATGATGATGGTTTCCCATATAAACTTGATGACTTTGTCTTCTTGTGTGCGACACAGAGGGACTGCTTCCACCCACTTAGTAAAGTAATCTATTGCTACTAAAAAATATTTCTGTTTGCCTGGTGCAGTGGGGAATTCTCCTAAGAGGTCGAAGGCCTATCTTTTAAATGGCCATACAACGTTGCTGAAATGGAGTTTCAAGACTGGAGCTTAAATTTAGAGGTCAGGTATTTGGCAGGAATCGCACTTACTTACGAGTTCGATGGCTTGAGCTTTCATTTTAGGCCAAAAGACTCTTTGGGTAAGAGCTTGATTAGCTAAAGATCTTCCTGCTACGTGAAAACCACAAATACCTTCATGGAGCTCGTGTAAGAATTTATGAGCTTCTTTTTTGGACAAGCATTCGAGATACGGTCCTGTGACCAAAATTTTGTACAAAATATTGTTCTCCATGATATATCGTTTAACATTATCAAGTACGCGTCTTCTTTCAGTAGGGTCTTGAGGGAGTTCGTCGTCAAATGTGTTTTTGGTTCTAATATACTTGAGGAAATGTTGTCTTCAATCGTCTTCATCCTCTTCAACGCCCCCAGTATTAACAAAATTTGAGTTGATGATGTTAATGCTGGGGGTTGATAATACTTTGATCTTGAGATACCGAACTTCTGAGCCAAGGGCCCCTGCTAAATAGGCGAGGGAATCAGAATATTTATTTTTTCAGCGCGATAAATGTTCAATAGTAATCTTTTGGAATCTGCCCATTCTGTCTGCTACGGCTGCTGCGTAATCGATCATCTTTCTGTTCTTCTAGAATTTTCTGTGTAATGGTTCACAATGAGCAAGGAGTCTATATAAACAGACAACTCTGAGACTCTAATCTCGAGAGCCATATCGAGACCATGAATCATTGCCTCAGATTTGGCCTCATAGTTGGTAGCGATAAAATTGAGTCTGACTGCTTTTTCGATTTTATCATTGGAAGGTGTGATAAGCACGATTTCAATGCTCGATTCTGTAGGTCCAGAAGATCCATCAGTTAAAAGATGTTATCCTTTATGAGTTATCCAGTCAGACTTTTCTTCAAACTGCTCTGCATTAGTATCCGTACTGCCTTCCTTCCAATCAGAATTTTCAACGGGGAAGTCCGCAAGAAAATTTGCTACTACTTGACTTTTTTTAGAATATCTTGGTTCAAAACGGATGTTAGGTTCACCAAGAGTAACTGACTATTGTTGTACTCGTCTGGATTTTTCTCGTTTGGATAAGATTTCTCGTAAAGGGTAATTGGTCACCACTCAAACTGAGTGGGCTTGAAAATACTGTCTCAACTTTTGTGACGTATAGACGAGAGCTAGGAACAATTTCTCGATATTGGTATATCGGGATTCTGCTGGAGTGAGAGTTTTGCTGATGAAATAGACAAGTTTTTCAGTTTTTCCATTAAGTCAAATGAGAACATAACTTAATGATTCTTCTATAATTACAAGATAAATGGTGAGTTCTCCCCCTTCGCTAGGTGTACTCATCACTGGTGGTGAACCCAAGTAAAGTTTGAGTTCCTAAAATGCTGCTTCACACTCGACTGTCCATTCGATCTTAGGATCATTTTTAGGCTTCTGTTTTATCGTTCATTCACGTAATAAGTTGAACAACCATCGACATCGATCTGAAGACTTCGAAATAAAATAATTTATTGCGGCAATCTTGCCTGCTAGCTTCTAGACGTCTTTATTTATTTTTGGAGAGGGCATAAATAATAGTGCGCGAATACGATCTGGATCAACTTCAATACCATGCTTACTGATCAAATGTCTCAGAAATTTTCCTGACTGGACTCCGAACTGACATTTGTCAGGGTTGAGTGCCATCTTGTATAAACGGAGAATATTTAAATCCACAATATGGTTATCTTTCTTAAGACTTTTACACAACATATCATCAATGTAGACCTCCATTGTTTTTCCACGGTGATCTTTGAACATCTGTGTCATCAATCACTGATAAGTGGCTCCCGTATTCTTAAGACCGAATGGCATGACCTTATAGCAGTATAGGCCATGTTTTGTAATGAAAGCAGTTTTATCTTGATCTTCAGGTAGTATAGGTATTTGATTGTATTCGAACGCGACATCCATCATAGACAGGAGTTCGTGTCCTGAAGTAGAATCAAGCATATGGTTTATGATAGGAAGTAGAAAACTATCCTTCGGAGTATGCTTGTTGAGGTCCGTGAAATCTACGCATACCCTGATCTTTCCGTTCTTCTTAGGGACTGCTACAATGTTTGAGATCCATTCTGGGTAGTTGGCCTTTCGGATAAAACCAACTTCGATGAATTTTTTAATCTCTTTATTAACTTCTTCCCGAAGTCTTGGTGCTAAAGTCCTTTATTTATGCTTGACAGCTTCAACTTTATCTATCATATTGAGCTTATGACAGGCCAGACTCGGATCAATGCTCGACATTCCGTGAAACGTCCATGCGAAGGCATCATTGTTGTCTTTAAGGAATTGGATGAGTGCTTCGCGTTCTGCTGTGGGCAAAAAAGTACCAATAAATGTCTCACATTTGTTTCTACTTATTTCGACGTACTCTGTAGTTTCTACGCTAGGCAAATGATGTCCTGTAGAGTTTACTGTAATGTTTCATATTGTTTTCTATAATTACTATGCGATTTGAGGCTCTGAAGGTTCTAGTATAATGACGACAAATTTTTTGCATACGCGTACAAATTTCTGACTTCTTTTAATCTCATAGACGCCACCGTTCCATTCAAAGCGTAATGCCAAATGATAAGTTGACGGAATAACGCGCATATTGTGTAACCAGCAACGTCCCATTATCCCCAAATAACGAGATTTGGCATTGATAACATAAAAGACAACGTCAAGTATTATCGGTCCTGCTGTGATAGGAAGTATAATCTTTTCTACACGTTCCTCCTTAGATCCGTTGAATCCACAGATATCAATGTCGCTAGGCTGGATCTTATCGGCCAGTCCCATTTGATAAATCGTGCTCTGAAATAATAGTTTGATAGTGCTGCCAGTATCTATCATCATCGTGTGAAGCACCATATTTTGTATTTTTAACATGATTACCAAAACATCATGGTGAGGAAAATTGACATGATGAACATCACAGTCATCGAAAGAAATTCTTGTTTGTTGAGAGCTGGATACTGGAAGTAAACGAGCTTCTTTATCTTGCATGGACAGGTCATGATATTGGGCGACACGTTTGGTTCTCTTCGTTTGGTTGACGATATGAGTTTCCACGAAATGGCAGAGTGAGATCTGGTATAAATGTTTCTTCTATGCAGGTTCTTTGATCTGTACGACTTTTGTAGGGTTTTTGTAAGTCCCATTCTTATAACTTTCAACGTCCACGATGTACTCATGCATTCGTCCATCTGTAAAGATATACTCCAACAATCGTTGTAAGGCAAAATAGTATTTTGTCTCATGATGTCGAACCTTGTGGTAGATGCAGTATGGTTGGTTCTTAATAGGTTGTAGATACTATGTATTTTGGAAGAATACATCTTTCTGCAGTATAGGATAAATGTTGGTTATGGTCGCATTCATCTTTAGAAGACAAGGTTTGGGCAAGTTACTCCCCTTATGAGGTCGCTCGTCATTGGATTTTGTTCATTTCCTATATCCCCCTTGATCTGCAGTACGGTTAAAATCTAGATTGGTTGATTGATTCTGAACTGTCAATGTTAATTTTCAAGGTTTCAGTCGGTCAGATACCATTCGTTCCAGGTCGATGCATCCGTTGACCTTTTCAATCATGTCTTCCAATGTTGTTGGCTTGTTTAGGACGAGGTACTCCTTCGCCCTTCCATCGACAAGTAAAGCGTTGGTGAAAGTAGAAATAGTAATTTTATGGTCGAGTCGATCTACTTTTTGAGCTAACTCCTAAATTTTTTTTGTAAACGCCTCGAGCTTCTCTATTGGCATATGTTTGAGGCTGAAAATAGAGTATAGATTTTCTTCCTTGTCTTTGTTCTGCGAGTAATTCTTGACGAAGAGTTCGCGTAATTGTTCGAAAGTCGTGATAGATCATTCGGGCAGTGTGTGGAACCATCGTAGGGGTTCGCCTGATAAGCTAGTAGGAAAGAGCCGACATAGAATGTGGAACCAAAGTGTCTTGGAACTCTTGGACGTGCTCCACCGGATCAGTTCCTTTATGCTTTCGGATCTTTGGGGTATGAAACCATGTGGGGACCTCGCCATCCAACAACTCCTATACAATCGGGTTCTCCTGTAATATGTTGTAGATTCCTTTTGTCAGAGTCTGGGCTTCGAGTAGCTCTTTGATTCGTCTGTCAACATGCTTTTGAGTTATATATTGTCGGGCTATAGTGTCTGGAAGTATGATGCGTCCTTCTCCAGGATTATGGTCGCCACTCCCTTTACTTAAACGTTATTTTACTGGGACCCAAACTCTTCGAGGTGGATTGTTATTCTGTCAAATTCCCACCATGCCGCCATCCACTTCATGTTGGATCTCTTAGATTGGGATCTGTTATATTTCCTGTTATTGACGGTTAGATCGAAACACACCTCCCGCGTGATTGCCTTTCGGAGGAGGTCCTATTCGGTCATGAATGGAGATCTGTGAGTCTTCAGGTTGCACGGCTTTGTTCTTCTGGGCGGCGACCTGCTGACCCTGTAGAACCTTCAGTGCGTCCTGTACACTCGCGAGATGTTGCTCTAGGGCTGCACGTCTTTCTGTTTCAGAATTTAAAGTGGCCCGTAGATCTGCTAGTGCAGCATTTTCTTCTGCCTGAACGATCGGTGTGCTTTAACCTGGAGGTGACATTTTGAAAGAAGATGAGCAGTAGTTTATGAGACAATGGGCTTGAGAACTTTAGTTCCCACAGACGGCGCCAAATGTAATAGCCTAATTTTGGGATTCAGACTTAACCTTTACACCAGATGTGTTCAGAATGTTCAAGAACAATAGACAACAAACAACAAGATGGTTTAGCATAGAAAACCTTTGAATAAGTTAAAAACCATTACCTCTCTTGAGGATTTTAAGAAAGTGATAATGATCTTATTGAGATTGATGATCTATTACAATGAGTGTTCTGAGAATATCAGATAATAAAGTAGAAACTTGTCTATATCAAATGTTGTGTCCTTCATCTGCGGTTATCTGGGTCTTTTTATAGGTCTTCTAATGTGACCGTTTGATGACCATTAAGTCCCTTAATGATGGACTTTACAAAGTTTATGTGAGATATTATTTGACCAGATTGTGTAACGTTCTGATCTCTGTTGTTGTACAACGGCTCTATTGATTACTATACATTTGGCACAGATCAGACTGTTGGTGTAGAGGTCCAAAGCGATGCCTCAAACTGAGGAAAGTTGGTAATGTCTTTAGTAGTACTTCTTGTATGCTGATGAGATTGAGGATAAAACTTTGAGTCTGAGATACAAAATAAGCTATTACAAGACGGCTCTCAACCAAGAGTACGAGGACTACTATGGACGAGTGGTGTTGGTTGAGAAATTTGTGTTGTATATGTTTCTTGATGTTGTTACTTTACTTCAGACTGTGCTACGTGCTCTATTGGTGAGATCGAAAGCTTATGTTGGTCGAAGATGAAGCTTGAGTTCGAGATGCGGAATAAGCCACTACAGCTCCGACCCTATAACGGCTAATAAATATGTACCCTATAGTAGATTGCTTGTAATCTACGGTAGATATTCAGCCATGTATTGTGGTACTCTTTACAGAAGTCATCGAGGTTGTCAGAGTCGGCAAATGTTTATGTAAAAAGACCATTATACACCCCTTTCCTTTTTACCTTAGAAAGTTCAAACAAATTCCCAGCTTGCCATCATGCCATGGTTTATCAAAGTTATAATTCCCCCCCCCCCCTAAAAGTCGTTAAAAGTTACGGAACTAACATCTTTTTGGGGTTGCACACGCGTGGGGTGTGCAAGGTCGACTAGTGGGTCTAACGGTATGAGGAAGGTAGCGTTAGGGCTGTCGAGTTGAGGACTTTGAGGTTCTTACAGCAGACGCCTTATTCAAATGTTTAAAAAATATTAGTTCAAGTTGGGGTATTAATCTCTTTTTCTATATCACATATAAGTTAGTCAATTTTCATATACAAGACATATATTAAAAAAAAAACTATTTTCATAATCTTTTTAAAAGATGGGGCCCCATATGGGTAAGTTCAGTTATTATAAATTTTTCAAACTAAATTTGACCAATAATTGGGCTACTTCAAAAGCCAATTTTTGTGTCTGGACCGGTCTGACTTGGTCTGGGTTAAGGCCTGGACTGAGTTGGACCGGTCTGATACGTGTTCTGCAACAGTGACTACCACGTGTCATCACCCTGTGCTGACACGTCAGCAGATGGGGCCCACATGTCACGTGGCGATGTGGTCAGCAAGTGGGGTCCATATGCCATGTGGCTCTGCCACGTTCACTTCTATAATGTATGTAATATACGCATGGGATTGTTGGAACGCAGGCTTCGCAACAAAAATACTGCCGTAGTCTAATGTTAACAAAAAAACCCTAAAATACATTTGTAAATAACCATTGGAAAATTGTAAAAAATAGGTAAAAAAAGGCCTAAAATCTTTGTTTTGACACCAAATCAGATTTAAAAATCATAGTAATTTATAGAACTAACATGTATTCAATTAAAAAAGCACGCGATAGTATTCAACGAATAATTTGAATTATACCTCTCTGCAACGTAAAAATTAATCATTTTCTGAATAAACTGCAGATATTCAAACTTTTGATTCAAAAGCTATGTGAGTTATGTTGATAACGTGTTAGGAACAAAACTATCTACTCTTGTATAGTATACAATCACATATAGTATAACACATGATAGAGAGAAAAATTGGGTTTGTTAACTCAAACCCAAACCCAAACTTTTGGCCTCCAAGCAGCATAAAAATGAGTTTGGGTTAGGTGACCTGGCACTGTCAGAGCCAAATTGGGTTTCAGCTCCTAAAAAAAAGGTGTTTGCCGGTGTTTCGAATACTGCGCGAAGAAAAGAAGTCTATCAAACTAAAAATATATTTTTGGGGAATAAAGAAGTCTCTCTTACTTATTCATTTCCAAGTTCCATTTCATCTCTTCCCTTTCCTCCACTCTACTATCTGCTGAAGATGCACCCACCCAAATTTTAGTTATCCTATTTTTTTAAATGGTTTGAAATTGTTTTTTCCGCTAAAATTTAAATTTTCTAATGTACGCCAGGCGTAGTGTAGCAATACCTCCTGGCGCTTAATTTTGTTTATAAATAAGCAAAAAACAATTATTTTAATTCATCTCCTTCGTCTTTCTGCGACGGTAAAAAAGATTAAGAAAACACCAAAACCAAAGAGAAAATTGGTTACTATTTTCAATCTACGTCTCGAAACTCCACCAAATTCGAATAAAAATATGTTAAACATCATTCCGTGGATTTGACCTCCGGCAAAAAAACTTTTATTTTATCCTATCTGAGAGTTTACGCTATTTTGTTTTTTCGTTATTCAATCTTTTTTTATGTTATACTCCAAATTTGATCAAATTGAACCTAAAAAGTTCAATTCTTTTTTCGTGAAGTTGAACATTATTACGTAGATTTGACATCCGGCGATTTTTTTTAATTTTATCTTATCTAAGAGTTTACGTTCTTTTGTTTTTTTCGTTATTCAATCTTTTTTTATGTTCCCCTCCTAATTTGATTAAATTGAACCTATAAAGTTCAATTCTCTTTTTGTGAAGTTGAATATTATTTGTGGATTTGACCTCCGGTGATTTTTTTTATTTTATCTTAACTAAGAGTTTAAATTCTTTTTTCTTTTTTTTATTCAATCTTTTTTTATGTTCCCCTTCAAATTTGATCAAAAATTGAACCTAAAAAGTTTAATTTCTCTTTCGTGAAGTTGAATATCATTCCGTGGATTTGATATCCGGCGAATTTTTTTTATTTTATCCCATCTAAGAGTTTAAGTTTTTTTGTTTTTTCGTTATTCAATTTTTTTTTTATGTTCCCCTCACAAAGTCTGCAGGCTGAACAAGGCCTTATACGGTCTAAAGCAAGCTCCAAAGCAGTGGCACGACATGATCGACTAATTACTTATCTCAAATGGTTTTAAGATTAACGTTGTTGATAAATGTCTATATTATAAAGTATCTCGTGAAAGTTGCATTATGATATGTCTATACGTTGACGATCTTCTTATTTTTTGTTCTACACTTGATATCATTTTAGAAACCAAAAACATGTTTAATAATAATTTTGATATGAAGGACCTAGGCGCGGCTAGTATAATTTTAGGCATGAAGATCACACGCACAAACACTGGTATTACTCTTGATCAATCTCATTATATTGAGAAGATCTTGAAGAAGTACAAATATTTTGACCATAGACCTGTTTGTACTCCTTGTGATCCACAAGATAAACTTTTAAAGAATTTGGGGCAGGAAGTTAGATAGAAAGAATATGCAAGTATTATTGGTAGCCTTCGCTACACTACGGATTGCACTATACCTGATATAACTTATGTTGTAGGGGTTCTATGTAGATTCACAAGTAAACCAGGTTTGGCACACTGGGGTGCTATTGATCGAGTTATGCGGCACCTGAAAAGGACCATGAACTTGGGTTTACACTATCATAAATTTTCCGCAGTCCTTGATGGATTTAACAATGCAGATTGGAACTCATTTTTAGATGATTCCAAAGCCACCAGTAGATACGTGTTTAGTATAGCTGGCGGGGCAGTTTCTTGGAGATCCAATAAATAAACTATTCTAGCTCAGTCGACTATGGAGTCTGAGTTAGTAGCACTAGCTGTAACTAGTGAGGAGGCGAGTTGGTTGAAAGACCTCTTGACTTATATTCCTTTATGAAGTAGGCTTATAACGTCGATTTTGATCCATACGGATAGTACTGCTGTAATAGCCAAAGTACAGAACAATTACTATAATGGTAAAATGTTAGGGATACGTTGCATGCACAGTACAATGAGAGGATACCTCACATCTAGTACTATTACGGTGGACTTTATAAGATCGAAAAACAACTTGACGGATCCTTTGACGAAAGGTCTGCCTCGTTACAATGTTCAGAGCACATCCTTAGGGATGTGACTAAAGCCTGTTATATAATCACAAGTGGTAGGAACCCAACCTAAATGACTGAAAATCCCAAGAAATAGGTTCAATGGGAAAAACAAATCACTGTGATATCGAATCATGCAGCCTAGGAACTTGTCACTCCAAAGATCATCTCGTTGTACATAATGTATATATGCATGACATCTTGAAGCGACTGTGAGGCTAAGTTTCTTAAACTCTTAATAAGTTCTATATCTTATTCTTTGAGTGGGGTGTCTAGCTACAAGAACACTTTTGATAGACTCACCAAGGTGGTTGTGGAAGTGTGGCCGCTTCCAGTGAAAATTAGGCTAATTCTCTAAAGCCTTCACCTATACTGGGATTAAGTACATGGCTAAAATGTGCTGGTATTTAGAACTTGCACCTGGTAGGGTTGTATATGGTTTTCTTCATTGTATAAAAATGAATAATGAGTTCAAGAGTCTGATCACTTATTATTCTTATAGTTGAAGACTATCCACTACGTAAAGGTTCAAGTCTAAAGACACATTTACTTAAGTACATCTCTATATATCAAAACCAATTCCTCGTTTCTTTTCTCATTCCTTTCGCCTTTCAGAAAGTTTTAAAAAGTGGGGGATTGTTGGATTTTTTCAAAACATTCCTTTGTATGTGTTTGACCCCTTTACCTCTTGGTTATTTTCATAGCCATGTAACTCTTATACCCAAACTAAAGCCTAAGGGGCTGTTTAGATACCCTGTTAAACCAGTTCGGTTCGGTTTAGAACTATCTTGATTTTGAAAATTGATGTTTGGCAACACGTAGAACCCATAATTTTAGGTTCTGTTCCATCCGTAGTTGGACTAAAAAGGCCTAAAAACTAGTTATTTCTTATACCTACTCAGAGTCATTTTACAAGTGAACTATTTTTGAAGAGATGAAAAGCACGACCCACTTTCTCAATTTTGTTTTCTTCTTTAACAAATGCAGATCTGGAAGGCTTCTAGTTTCATCTCCTTGCAATGCCCTCTTTTCTACTTTCATTGGGTTCAAGTCTTTTTGATTTCTATACTTTTGCATCTTTCTTATCTTCATTAATGGTGGTCAAACTAATTGATATATATCTATAATTAATAACTATAACTATGGAGGTTTATGATGATGATCAGTTCATCTCTTTTTTCTTAGTGACACCTATGCTCATCAGATCTCAAATCCTCAATTCCAATTTGAATAAATAATTAAATTCTTAATTTTTGCAGATGCTATGTATGTGAAGCTCCAATATCATTAAACAAACAAAGTTGATTTATTATCTAATACAAGTTCCTCTGCTAAACAAATAGCATAAGTAAACTGGTTTAGGTTCAACCTTGTGATGAACAGAATAGCCTAGCTTGAACCTGGTCGACCCAAAAAAATGAGTTCCCAAACAGGCCCTAAAAGTTTAGTCCTACATTGTTTATAAACTATAGTGGAACCAAACATATAAGGTAGAACCCATGTGACATATGTGTAACATGTGACTAAGAGAGAGTGTATAGGTATGTGAGTGTGTGAGAGGATTTTATACCCTTAACACACTTGGACATCTCTCGGGCGGCCCATTTGGCCGGGCCGGTTTGGGATTGAATCGGATCGGGCTCGGGATTGGGTAATTGGCTCTTCTTGAGGCCTTGGGGCCTTTTGGGCTTGGGCTAGGCTTACCCTATTCTTTTTACTAAAAAATTATCCATCATTTTTGGGTTTGGGCTTAAGCTCTTTTGAATGACTTGGTTTGGTCTCTCTCGTACACGTTCTCCTCCCAACGGTTGGTAAACCTGATCCTTCGGGACACGTTACTCACGGACGAGTTTAATGCTCTAAACGTTAGAGTAAAAAGCTGAAAGATGTTGTATTCCCAACAGCTATAAATACCCTCAAACTTTCATCTCCAAATACACAGAACATCAATCGTTCATTTCTCTCTCTCTCTGTCATTGATCAACAGTTCATCTACTCCTCTCTCTCTCACAGTTTTGCTGAGGTACTAAATGTTACAAACATATCGTTTCCAGTACTGGGACTTCTGTTTTGCTTACTGCTCGTTGTATCCTGGAAGAGATTAGACATTCATAACCTGTACCTGGGACAAAATACTCTTTAAAGAAAGTACGATTCACGCCTCGAGGATTTTCTTTTACTACTGTTCTACTAATATTGTACTTTCGACCTGCTGCTCTATGATTGACTGCTGCACTTTCAACCTGTTGTCCTCTCATTCACTACTGAATCTACAACTACTGTTGTTACATCTTCAACATTGATTGAGTTACACTCTTGTTCTGTTATGGGGAAAGCTGTATACAGGTTCCTTAAACAATTATTTCTACAACTCCAATATGGAAGATATCATAGTGCAAACAATATATCAAATATTGAAACATTTGAAGATAACATGTGGGAGAGTTCACCAATCTTGTTCTTCATTTTCTTAATGCTTGAAGTGAAAGGTTTGTCGATTTCACCAATATCATCAAGAGCTTAAGAATACGCTTGTATCGTAGATGCACCTCATATTATTACACGTCGTAGAGGGTCGTTTCTCCATTAACGCCTTGAGTGCTAATTGAGTATGATAGGATCCTAGATTGCCACCAAATAAACCTATGTTGAAACAATTCTCTTCTAGAGAGAATCAACCCCCATTTGATCTTCTTTGAGGGAAGAACAACCTTTAATTGCTTAGAGTAAATACTAAATTTTATTGATGGATATTGAATTACAATGCATCTTATATAAATAGGTAAATCTTAACTTAAACCCTAAGCAGCCAAAATTCTAATACAACTATGAAATGCAATCCTACTATAAATAGGAATTAACAATCTTAATAAAAAGAGAAACAATCATAAGAAAGACAAGATAAGAGGGACTGCAAGCAGGAGTCTTAAAGGGGTTGTACTTAGGAGTCTTAACATCCCCGCCTTCTCGAAACACAACTTGTCCTCAAGTTGGGAACTCGAGAAAATGACGCACAAACTCGGCATACTCCATCTAAGTAGCACCTTTAGGAAGAAGGCATTCCCACTGTACTAACAATTTGGTAACGACATGATTGCGCTTTTTGAAGGAACCTTGGTCTAAGATAACTGAGGGCTGCCATGTAAAATTGCTTGCAACTCCAATATTAGGTAATTGGGATACCATCACTTCAGACAATCCTAACTTCTTCTTACCACAAGAGATAAGGAAAACAGGGTGAATGCGAGAATGTGAGAATTATCTGGAAGATCCAACCGATAAGTAACCGATTCAATACGCTTTAAAATATGAAAAAGCCTATAAAACTTAAAAGATAATTTAGTAGAATGTCGGGTAGCAGCAGTCATATGACAATAGGGTTGTAAGCGTAGAAAAACCAAGTCCCCAACCTGGAATTCCCTCTCGGTATGGTGAGCATCGGCAAACATTTTCATCATGGACTGAGCTTCAACCAAATTGTCTCATAAAACTTGATTAATGTGATCGCGTTCCTTTAAAACTGAATTGACCGCTTGTACCTCGGTAGACCCTGGAAGATAAGATGGCACTCTTGGTAGAGCATAACCATAAATGGCATGAAAAGGGGATATCTTAATGGTAGAATAATAAGAAGGGTTGTACCACTATTCAGCCCAAGGAAGCCATTTAACCCACTTGCCGAGTTAATGCATAGCAAAACAATGAAGGTAAGCTTCTACAAAATGATTAACCACCTCTGTTTAACCATTATTTTGAGGGCGATAAGCTGAACTTCGACACAATTTTGTACCTTAGAGCTTAAAGTAAGCCTCCCAAAAGTTGACAGTAAAGACGGGATCACGATTACTAACAATAGAGTTGGGCATACCATGTAATTTAACGACATTACTAACAAACACTTCTACAATCTCAGTAGCTGTATAAGGATGAAAGAAAGGGTTGAAATGTACTTACTTAGACAGCCTATCCACCACCACCATAATAGAGGTATTCCTATAAGAAGAAGGAAGACCATCAATAAAGTCCATCGAAATATTACGTACGCCAGATACCATTGAGAATAGATTAGGGTTGAAGGAGAACCGGGGGAGCCATCGTCTTTGCCTTGATACATTGACAAACATCACATTCAGCCATAAACATTTTTATAAACTGCTTCATACCACACCAATATTTTTTTTTTATAAATACGCTTATATGTAAGCAAAAAACTTGAATATTCACCCAATGGAGAAGAATGAAATTTAAACAAAATCTTGGTGTACAAATATGATGAAGGCACGACCACAATGTGCCCCTTATAGCGCAACAAATCCCCATCCAAAGAAAAATGTTGATCGAGGTTAGAAGAATGTTGAAGATGATCAATAATAGTACGAAAGGTAGGATCTGCCAAACACTCACGAAAAATCTCATCTACACTATGAAATATAGGTGATGATAAACCGTACAACTCAAAATCAGAATCGCGATGAGAGAGACCATCCGACCCAAAATTATCTAACCCTTTACGATAAATAATCTCATAATCGTAGCCAAGAAGCTTGGTAACCCACTTTTGTTGTTCAAGAGAAGAAGGACGCTGATCCAGATAATATTTTAAACTTTGATGATCCGTAAGAATTTTAAATGACGACTGAGCAAGTAAGGACACCATTTATTCACCGCGAAAGCAATAGCTAACATCTCCTTGTCATAGAAAATAAGGTTTAAGTTCTTGCCAGATAACCCTTTATTGATAAAAGCTAATGGATTCCCATCTTGCGTTAGTATTACACCAATATCGTTGCCAGAAGCATCACACTTGATTGTAAATTCCTTACTAAAATTAGGAAGAGAAAGAACGGACGTACTGGTCATAACAAGCTTTAATTTTTTAAAGGTAATATCAGATTCCGAAGACCAGCAAAGTGCATCCTTTTTGAGAAGATCAGTCAAAGGAGCTGCAATACAACCATAATTAGACACAAATTTACGATAATAGTCAGTTAAACCTAGAAAACCACACAACGTCTTTAGAGTCGTAGGTGGAGGGCTGGAGGCCAATCAATCATACAACGAATCTTGTCAATATCAACTTGAACACCGTTGACAAAGATAATATGACCTAAATACTACGCTTGATAAATAATTGATACTCCCGAAGACAATCCAAAATAGTAGCAAAATGGTGAGCATGATCACTGAGATTAGCATTGTATACCAAAATGTCATCAAAAAAGACAATAACGAAATGTCGTAAATATGAATGAAGAATACCGTCCATAAGACTCTGAAACATGGATGGGGAATTCGATAAACCAAAGGGCATCACTAGAAACTCATAGTGCCCATCATGCGTACGAAAAGTCATTTTTGGAATATCCTCTTCATGTACCCCGAATCTGATGATAACCTGCTCGCAAATCAAATTTAGAAAACACTACCGCACCTTGAAGTTTATCAAACAATTCATCAATTAATAGAATAAGATATTGATCCTTAATAGTAATGGTATTAAGTGCACGATAATCAACACACATACGCCACGAGTCGCCTTTCTTGCAAATAAGAAGCACTAGAGAATAATAAGGACTTGTGTTAGGTTGAATAAGGCTAGAATCGGTCATCTCCTTCACAATTTTCTCAATTTCTATTTTCTAAAAATAAGGATAACGATAAGGGCGAACTTTTGTTAGTGAACTGTCGGCCATAACAGTGATGTAATGATCATGAACACGAGCCGACGGAAGGCCAGTTGGTACTTCAACACACATCTGAGTAGGACAAAAGAACCCGATCAATCAAAGGTGACACCAAAAGAGAAATGCCATGGCCAACCACATCTGATAATTGAAAAAGAAAGCCATTGGTTGCTTGAAGAAAGATGCGTTCCAGTTTTGCCTCACGAATCACGGTAGAAATAACATATCCTTTACCGATTATACAAAATTCATCACCCATAAGTATAAATAACATAACTAGAGTGTCAAGTCCCAAAGAATAGGACCTAAAGTACGCAACCAGGCTGTACCTAACACAATATCACATCCACTTATAGGAAAAAGAAAATAATTTATAAGTTTAAGTCTACTGCCTTACAAACCCCTGTACTATAAATAGGTCTACCATTTGTAATAATAACTTTAAAGGGTTCAATAAGATTAGTAACATACCTGCATTGCTTTGCCAACGATGGATGCATAAAATTATGAGTGGAGCCGAAATCTGTAAGAATAGTGACATCTTGCTTCTTAAGAAGGCCCTTGAGACGCATAATACGAGGACGATTGGAACCCGTAATGGCATGCAAGGAAATCTCAATGTCAGAACCATCCTCAGAGTCGTGATCTAGAATACCTTTGTAAACATCAATACCTTCCAAGGATAACAATTTCCCTTGTTTACAACGATGGCCAGGAGAAAATTTATTATCACAATTAAAACACAACCCTTTTTCGTAACATTCGCACTGCTCCGCCCAAGTAAGACATTTTACCAGGGGGGGGGGGTAGAAGAGCTGGAAGAAAGAACATTAGAGAGCTAAAGAGAAGAAGTATTACTACTTTGTCGCGAAGGTGGGCGCCGTGAGGTATACGCCTGAACCGAGGCAATATTTTTTCGCTACTAAGAACAAATTTAAAAGCATCCATAAACAATTCTGGGTATAGCATACAAACACAGGGTTTTATATCCGGACGAAATCCCAAAATAAACATAATAATAAGGTGAATCTCATAAATCGGTGGATTTACCAGATTAGAGAGAAGAACAAAATTGGTGATTAACGCATAAACTGTACTTGTCTGGGATAACTTAGATAAACTCCACTCAAATCTAAGTGTGTATGATCCCCAAAACAAACACACAAGCGACGAGAAAACTCAGGCCAACTAACAACCCCCGTGTAACGACTCATCCAACGATACCAAGAAGAGGCTTCATCAGAAAGTTGCATCCTGACTAGTTGGACAATCTGATCGTTCAGAATTTTGTGAAGCCCTTGATATTGTTCAGCGCAGTCAACCCATCGTTCAGGATTGATACCCTCAAACTTAGGGAAATCAATACGAAAAGATCACCCGTAAAACAAAGGCGGTGGATCAACATCGACTCCGCGATTGACTTGACGCAGGTTACGGAAGAGCGGAACATCATTTGTTTATGTGGTATCTTTGTCCTTGTCTCCAACCGTTGTGTTGTTGTTCTTCAAGGAGTTACGAATCTCTTGTAACTCAGCAAACAATAGATCGAATTTCGTACCAACTTCAGTAAATTGGTTTGTAATTGTTGGTTCAATAATATCCAGCTGATTACTAACCTCTTTCATGGTAACCATGATTGGGGGTGGTAGCGAAGATGAATAGGGTAGGGAGAAGATGACAGTAGCAGTGAAAACAAGGTAATAATCGAACTTGTCTCTGATGCGAAATGATAGGATCCTAGATTGTCACCAAAGAAACCTATGTTAAACAATTCTTTTCGAGGGATAATCAACCTCCAATTGATCTTCTTCGAGGGAAGAACAACCTTTAATTGTTTAGAGCAAATACTCAATTTTATTGATGGATATTGAATTACAATGCATCCTATATAAATAGGTAAATCTTAACTTAATTCCTAAGCAACTAGAATTCTAATTCAACTCTGAAATAGAATCCTACTCTAAACAGAAATTAACAATCTTAAGAAAGATAAGACAAGAGTGATTACAAGTAGGAGTCCTAAAGGGACTGTACTTAGGAGTCATAACAAAGTATTAGAGTTGTAATCTTTGTCTGCTAAATCCTTATCCTCCGTAATGTGGTAGGCTAACCCTAAATATTCTCAGCCTCTTGAAACCCTAAATTATTATCAGCGATCATAAACTTATTTAAGATGATTGAAGATGTAGAAAAGTGGATATTATGTACAAAAGCTTTAATTCTGAGTCGCGTATCCGAATTGTAATTCACCTTCGTGAATATTATTAAGAACTTTTTTGCTTTAAAGATTTGCCAATGATGAGAGGAAGTGTCGCCGTTGCCATTGTCATGTAACCTAAGATCGTTATTTGAGGGATACGAATTGAACTTAATACATTGTTTTGATTATATCTTAGCTCCTTTGAGCCTTCAAAATACATTTAGGAATGTGAGTAAACCATAACTCATTAAAATCAAAAGTGGTATTAAACTACGTGTAAAAGAAAATTATATTTTTATACTTTTCAACATGGTTTTATTATATAAGATTTTTCTTTTTCTTTTTTGAGAAACCAAAGAAAAGTGTAATTTCAATTTGATGTGTTATCTTTATCTTTTACTTAAAAAAAACGTAATCACGTGATTGTGAGGCAATTGTGTACCAATTCCCCTCTCCTTTTTGGAAAATAGTGGATACCAATAAAAATACCAGTTGCAATATACCGACACCCGCAAGGTGCGTGCACAAATACTCTTCTCTCTTAAATGTCTTATTTACCTTAAGCCAATATCACCTTTAAGAGAAGAGGTGAAGAGGAAATACTTGTTCTTTATTGATGGGGAGACAGACATGCTCCGGTTTAGGCACTTTTACGGTTGAATCACGACGGAGATCAACTTCTCCCTAAAATTCTCCACTATATTTGGCAAAAATAATAAGTTTTTAAATGAGAGTTCAGTGAAGTTTTATCCTCGAGTCATCTCCGTAAGTGGGGCCTACCAAAGCGACCACCAAAGTGACTCTGAGGCCGGTTCTGGGTTGGGTACCGTCTTCTGGTTTGCAAGGAGCGCTTATCTATCCGTCGTTTATAGTGTCGTTTTTACTCGCCTCTCAACTTATGTCATTTTAATGCAAAGTTTGTGGGTTTTCCTCGACTCTCGGACCCTTCTCTTTCAAGAATGCAAATCTACCCTCTCTCTCTCGAAGGCGCCAAAGTTTGATGACGATTTCAGATTTCTCCTATCACAAAACCTATTAGAAGGTATGTTTTGATGAAGATTTCTGATTTATCTTCCAATCCAATGATTTGATGTTTTTATTAGGGTTCATGCTTTTGTTACAATTTTCTTACTTCATAATACTTGTAAAATCTATCTTGTTTATAATCTTAAAAGAGTTGCAGAGTACAAATGCAAACAATTTTTAGAACCTGAAATTAAGTTCTATAAACTTGTGATGATTGCATTAATGAAATCTGTAAGTTTCTTGAAACCTAATACTCCCTATTTTCATTTGGAAAACAAGCAATATCCGTTGAACTTTCGAGAAGGACTTCAAATTTGGACCGAGCCGCAGCAGAAATTGTTTCATGATTGATTATATCCTGTTCAGTGTAGCCTTGGGAAAACCAATTTTTTTTTCCAGCCCAATAAAACTACTGAATAGGATGCTAAAACTGACTTTTTAAAATTCCATTCTTCCTGCGTAGGATCGATGAGGCAGTTTCTTAAAGACAAGTGAATATGTCATCTGCAAAAAGAAGACGTGATATGTGGTCTTATTATCAGCTTGGACATACCTGTATGCTTTCTGGAGTTGCAGTATTGTTGAGCGTAGAATAAATCTTTGCATTACAACAACAAATAGATAGGGGGATAACGCATTACCCTGTATAACTCCCTTAGAACTACTGAAGAATCCAATATGCTATCCATTTCGATCTATCTTGAACGTTGGGGTTGCTATGCATAGTTTTATCCACTGGATGAAATTAGCTGGCAAATTCATAAGTCCCCTTGCAAAATCATGTGCTAGTAGAATGTTTTCTTGAATGTATTTCCCCTTTATAAATTCTGATTGGGATCAATTACAAAAGACATAATACTTCTCATCCTTACAGCCATGATTTTGGTAATGAACTTGTAGATGACATTGCATAATGAGATGGGCCTAAAATCAAAATAGTAACATGGACTTTTAACTTTTGGTATGACCTTTAGGATGGTAATATTTATTTGTTTTAGAAGTTGTGAAGTCCTGAAGAAACTTTGAATAGCCATGGTTATATCCTTTCAATCTCTCAGTAGAATTTATAGAGAAACACATCGATCCCATCTTACCCCTGGCGCCTTGTCATCATCATCAGAGAATATAATGGATCTAATCTCTTCTTCGGAGATGTCTGTTATAAGGGCATTTGTTTGTTCTTCAGTTATTTTAGGTAGGTCAACTTCTTAAGTATAGGTATACAAGTATTATCTTCTCTTAGAAGCTTGGAAAAAACTCGATTACTTCGGGCTTTATACTTTATGGTTCATCTAGGAGATCGCCACTTGAATTGTTGATTTGGGTTATATGATTGATTCTTTTCCTTTCTCTAGCAAAACTGTGAAAAAATTTAGTATTGGAATCCCATAGGGTCAACCAATCTAGCATGAAGTAAGAGAGAATTCAAGTGTTTTCTTAATTGTCGTTCTTCAGTTATGAGCTTATCTGAATGGTTAATTATGGATCCAATAACATTTTGAACTGCTTCAAGAGCATCTCCTATCAGCTGGATTTTGGAGTCTAATTTTCCATACACTTCTTTCCTCCATTTAATAAGAGCATTCATTAGTTCCTTTAATTCTGAGTAAGCACATACATTGGGGGTCCTATAATTTTGCAATTCCACACATTTTAACAAGTTCTAGGAATGTATCATGGCGAGTCCAAGAAATAGAAAATCTAAAAGGAGCAGCTTTATATATCATGCTGTCAAACACTAATTTTCAAAGGCCCACTATGGGTTTATGAGAGTTTTATCCAGCTTTGAACATAATTATTGGTCCATGTATATGTGTTTCTCTTAGGGGAACAAAATCATTTGATGTAAGATGTTCTCCTCCTAACCTGTCGGTAGCGAAAGTGTGACAATTAAGGTCTCTTGTGATAATCCAAGGTGAAATGATAGTAGGAGCATGATTGTTGAAGTATTCCCATAGACAATTCTGCCCCTAAGGTTTATTTATATATTTTTTGAGAATGTAAAATAAATTTATTGATTAAGAGCAAGAAATTTTTCGAGATGGAAAAAATATTACCCGAAGGCAAAGGAAGAGAAAGAACAATAAAAGACACTTGACCTCACATCGCGTGTCACTAGATCTTCAAATATGCCCCTTCATGACAGTAAAAGATGACCAATATAAGATAGTCGCGTTTATGTCAAAGATTGACTTCTTCCATGCTCTAAACATTATTATTAAAGTGCCTATCATTCATTTCCTTCAACAACACCCATCCAATTGCATATGATGTAAGATCCCAAAGAACTTTCCCAGTCTTTTTTCTAAATGGCTTACACCACCATACTTTAAAAGATGAATTAAAGCTCCGTTCAAATACACCCTAGTGTCATTTACACCATAGACACTTGATACGTAGAATTCCTTTCCACTAGGAAAGATTTGAATAAGTTTTGTGATGACTTAATTGGTCATTGATTGCAATATGACATTGACTTTAATGTTGTTCCACAACAGCCAAACTCTCCCATTCTCAGCATGAGCAGTCATTCAAAAACCTGCCAAGAATTAACAATATAAGCTTAGATTCTATCAGGGTTCTTTACTTTGTTTAAAACAATGCAACTAAATCATATTTCTCGAATTTGATACATTCCCTTATTTCCTTATGTATTTTGGGTCTGTTAAGACCCCTAACATTCCAAAAAAGTATTCTAGACATTAAGTCTAGGAAGGGTTTTGGTAGAAAGGCCACCCTTTCGACTTTCATTTGTCAACTTAGAGTCCAATCTCTATCTTTCTTTTCCCCCGTTGCTTTTGCCTTTTATTTTTGATGTATCACGGTGTTTTCACAAATGCGTACGTATACTTAGAGAGAAGGCGTCTCCTCTCTCTAGGCCGTTTAGTCGACACCACTCTCTCTGGGTTTATTTTATTTTCTTTCTAGTACTTGATATTTTAGGTTAGTGACTTAACTGCCGGAGAAAATCTCTTTAGTTTTAAACCTAATGTTAGTAGAATTAGGGTTAGAGGCTTCCTATTTCTATAAAAGCCTCCATAGGTGAGTTTTCAATTCAATGTTATTTTAGTTATTGGGGTATAAGGTTATTTGGGAATTAGGGTTATCCAAGTTATTCAACAATGAGAGAGTTTAAAGCCAATCGTTGTTAATTATGTTTCGATCTCAATCCCATATTCGCATCATAAATGGTATTAGAGCCTAGGTCTTAATTGGCTACACGATCATGGGCGAAGAATTTTGGGAAGACGTTGAGTATTGTGAAGGAGAAAAAGATGAAGGTTGGTTCGAACAAGAGGCCAGCCGGCATCAACCGACATCAAGGTTGCTATTATAAGAGTGATAAAGAAGATTCGGAGGAGGACGAATCCGAAGACGAAGAAGAAGAGGATGAGGAAATCGTGATCGCCCTAGCAAATCAAATTGGGGATCTCTCTTTCACTTTTCTCAACATAAAGAGGGTGATGGAAGATATGTAGGAGACGATGGTTGAAAACCAGCGGGTTAATCGCGACTGGTGGGAGCGCGTAGTCGAAAATTTACAAACCCAAAAAGCACCAACAGTAGGGGTAGAAGAATTGGGAGTTTACAGACGGGGAACGATGAGAGGGTTGATGGTGGATGCAAGATGGGTGCATCTATCAACAACAAAGGTCGGTCGGGGTCGAGGACGAAATCACGATAGCCCCGTCGTACGTGATGGAGGTCGTTTGATTCTGTGAGGAACGACATAAAATTTGCCGCCAACTGCGGCTTACAAACACCCACCAGAGGTAGGAAGGACCGTGGGGAAAGTGTCGAATGCAGCAACGACAAAGTGGGTCGCGAGGGACAGAGATACAAGTTTGTTGCAGAAATTGAAGGAAAAGGGAGCTTGGAACCCTAGCATAGTCCCAAGTACTGCATATCACGTGCCCACAATCCTAAATCTCGAGGAAAACATGGATGACACCAGGCATGGCCTATATCAAGCAGGGGTGCACCCGACTGCACAGAAGTAGGTTAACATGAGTATGAGGGACTTATAATTCAAGGTAGATCCGACGCTTTGAAAGGTAGGGACTACGATGGTTCCCATATCTCCTGTTACACACAAGTCCTCCTCACCACGTGGCGTCAATACCCAAGTTCATGATGTCAACACTATATGCACCATCGCTATCGACACGTTACATGATACGTCAGCCGCACGAGGTTTGCCATCAAACGATGGGGACGGGTCAATGTCCAGGTTCCACATATCAACACAACTATTTCCTGCAGCAGTTTCGTTAGTAACACAAAAGCTTGTAACACCAGCCCATGTACTTCCCATGGTGACATCAGTTTTTGGGGCCCATAATATGTCAGCACCTGATAAGAAGTCAGTATGGTATCATGTTTTGCTACCAACACTTGTCACACAACAACTTGGAGATAAACTTATTCAAGGGCATGCCGCGGCATGCAACCTCCTAGGCATTTCAGGGAATGCCATTGGGGACATTGGAAGGCATACCTTAAGTGAATTATGGCAAGAAAACATGCTCCAGCAGTTTGAAAGCAAGGGAAGAGAGAGTTTCATCAATCAGCTTTGGGAGAGTTTGATCGTATATTGCGGTAGTGGCGTTACCTCATTTTATTTACTTTTGGGCGTTCTACAACGTCAGGATGTTGCTAACGAAATGGTACCTCCACACATGGGTATGACCCAGGGCTACGACAAGTACCGGGGGACGAGTACGGAGTTTGAAGAATGTGTTTGCCACCAAGAATGCTCTGCCAAATGTTTTCTACTTGTGGCTTTTGACTCCAACTTTAAAATATGTGGACGAATTTTTCAAAGTCAGGGTGAGTTGATGTATTACGGTGTTCTCACAGACGCATACGTATACTTAGAGAGAGAGCATCTCTCTCTAGGACGTTTAGTCGACGCCACTCTCTCTGTGTTTATTTTATTTTCTTTTTTAGTACTTGATGTTGTAGGTCAGTGGCCTAACTGCTGGAGAAAATCTCTTTAGTTTAAACTTAATGTTAGTAGAATTAGGGTTAGAGACTTCCTACTTCTATAAAAGCCTCTTTAGGTTAGTTTTCAATTCATTGTTATTTTGGTTATTGAAGTTATTGGGTTATAGGGTTATTTGGGAATTAGGGGTATTCAAGTTATTCAACAATGAGATAGTTTAGAGTCAATCTTTGTTAATTATGTTTCGATCTCAATCCCATATTCGCATCAATTTTAATTACTTTTTTTTTATGTGTAGTAAGGATAGGAGCAGTAGGGGTAGATGGATCCTCTATAGGCTCTTGGGCAGCTATGTTAGCACCTGATGATGAGATATTTTCTTGATACAAATCAGGAGGTTTTGGAGGATTTTTCAGTTCACTCATGATACTTCTTGTATTGGCCCCTTGTTTTGGTATATAACTATTACCAGATAAGGGTACTTCATGGCTTACTATTGCAGACCCATTTCTGAACTCCACATGAGTATGGTAGGTGTGCATTCCAGCATCTCTCCCTCGTGTTTTGCAGCATTGGATCCCTTCTCATTTTTTTACCAGCTAGCTTTTCAATTGAGATATGTTCACGGCTTATTATTTCAGCCACATTTCTTCTGTTTTTCTTTCGGTAGAAATTGCGATACCTTTTCTAAACTCCCCACCAGTAGTAGTAGGTGTGCACTCCAATACCTCTCCCTCCTTGTGTTCTGCAATGTTGGATTCCTTCTCATCATTCTTACCGGCTAGCTTTTCAATCGTGGTATGTTCATCTGATTTTTGACTTGAACTTGTTTTTTTTCCCTTTGGATTCATAGTGGCCAAAAGAGTTACATATGGAACACACAGGAGGTTTCCATGAGTACTCAGCATTCACATCAACAAGGGTTCCATTACCACGATCCACTGCAGGGTAGTATAGAGTTTGGGTTGATTTTACACAAACTTTAGCATAAGCCATCTTAGATAAGTTTTCTGTAGTTTTGTCTAAACAAATTGGTGTTCCAATTGCGCTAGAAACATAATTGAGAGCTTTTGATGTCCAATAATGCTTTGGGAGGTGTAGAAATTTTACCCAGATTGGGATCGATTTTATAATGTTGATGTTGAATGGGGAGTGAGGATTTCATTTTCTCGCCAATAAATATTTTCCTGCCAAATGCCATGGACCATCTTCTAAAACTTTTTCTCTTTCTCTTTGCGCTCACCAAATATGAATAGGTAAACTCCATTCTTCATTGAAATGAAGAGAAATCAGTGATTTTCCATAGTGATCTAATTCTTTCTTTAACAAAGTTGAAAGGGAGTCTAGATCCTATAAAGTACCCAATTACTGTTCCTTCCCAGAGATTAATGCCTTCTCTCAAAACTTCCTGAGGGCATTGGACAATGAATTTTCTTTTGTCAGGAGAGAATGCTGGTTCATATTGCAAATTCAAAATCCCTTTAAATAAAAGTTCGCCCTGTACTACAATAGCAGAGAAGGTTGGCTTGTTGTTCAAATCAGATTTGGTTCCATGTTGAAAGAATTCCCAATATTGTATTTGATTCTGATGAGAACAAGGTCTTCGAATTAGCTGTGCCTTCCATTGATGAAGAATCTTCAATCTTCTCTTCAATACTGTAATGAGGATGTCATCAACATAAATGAGCATTAAAGTCCTAGGCCAAGAAGAAATAGAAGAAACGATCAAATCATGCTCTTGGTGCTTGTTTGAGGTCGTATAATGCTTGTTTGAGGAGACAAACATAATCAGGATAATCAGGGTGAGCGAAGCCTGGTGGTTGCTCCATGTAGATGGTTTCTTTAAGTTTTCCATGACGAATGACCCAATCATCATAACCGCAATAGATAAGACAAGTCTAGTCATAACCGCAATAGATAAGGCAGAAGAAATAGAAGAGACGATCAAATCATGCTCTTGGTGCTTGTTTGAGGCCGTATAATGCTTGTTTGAGGAGACAAACATAATCAGGATAATCAGGGTGAGCGAAGCCTGGTGGTTGCTCCATGTAGATGGTTTCTTTAAGTTTTCCATGACGAATGACCCAATCATCATAACCGCAATAGATAAGACAAGTTTAGTCATTGTAGATTTAATTATGGGTAAATATTTCGTCGAGATCAATCCATATGCGCTTAGCTTCGTCTGATAAACCCAACGAGAACCAATAATATTTATCTCTTTTGTGCTGGGATCAAAAACCCAAGTATTATTGTGTGTTACGGCCGACAATCCTTCGCGCATGGCATCAACCATGGAACTGATCTTAGAGCCTTGGCTAAGGAGCGGGGATCAGTGTTACTAACACGGGTAGAAGAAACAACAATATTTGCATATTTAGGGTTCGGCTTAAACACACCGGACTTAGATCGTGTTTGCATCGAGTGCTGAGTGGGTTTGATAGGGGCACTAACGAATATTCCAGATACAATAGGCTCAGAGCAGTTGTAATATCTAACATGGGCATCTCTTCTATGTTGCTTGAAAACTCCGAAACGTCATCTGAGCCTATTGGGTATTATATGTTCTACATGCAGCTATAAGTGCTCTTTCTAACGAGGTTAAGGCTAAGGTACTCAACATTTCTTGGAAGGCTGCCGAGAAAGCTGGCTCGACACATCCAGAACACAGTTCAGACTCTGTTTCAGGAATTATGTTCTCTGAGCAAATAGATAAGTGCACGGTCATTGCCTTTTATATCAGTGAATTTCGTCGGATTATTGGCATGGATATACATAATATCAGTACAGATTCTGATGGGAACTGGGTTTCTATTTTCCCTCCAGGCGAGTTTTCTGTCCTGTAAAATACTTGTTTTACAAATGACAGAAGTTTTCTGCCGGAGCTAATAAGATCTATTCTTTCATTTAATTCGGAAGCTAGGGATGTCTTTGGTTATCTTTCACAAATTTGAGGATCCATCAATATGTTAATAGAATAATTTGTCGATGCAGAATTAGAGAGAGCGCTGTTGGTAGAGCTTGAGGAGAGCTACTTTGTGAAGGTCAGGCTCATTACAGAACAACAAACAGTACTCAAAGAAGCTGTAGCTAAGGGTAGAGATCATCTTTCTTGGGAAAAAGCAGAAGAGCTTGCATCACAAGAAGAAGCTTGTAGGGCACAACTGGACGAACTCCATCAAACCTGGACTCAGAAAGATTTGTGGACTTCTTCTCTTCTAAAGAGGGAACACGGTACTAGAAATATCTAGTTTTCACTGAATGCAGTTTTCTATCACTAATTAGGACCCGGGAAGGATGGGATCCAAGTATCTTGAGAAGCAGAACCCTTTTGGCCACATTAGCAGAACCTTTTTCGAAATTAGAGACCATTGATAGAATGATTTCCTCATTTGGGGCCCATGGGTCCTCAAATGCAGTCGAATTGGTGACTTCTGGGTTCTCAAAATTAACATCATAAGTCTGAAAAATTACTAGCTTATTGAGCAACCATTCCTTCCTTACTTGGAAAGTTGGTATTATTGATTTCTTTCTCGATTCCTGCTTGCATGACATAGGTTCTTCCGTTGATCACAATTTAGGATTTGATCAGATTTACAGCGTCTTGAAAAGAAAGCTTAAAACATATCTTCGTGAACATGTAGAGGAATACTTAAGATACCGGGCCACTCTTGCTTTCATGGTTCGGTTAGTGAGAAAATGAGCATTTGAAGCAATTCAGTGAGGCAACAAAATAACTTGATTGTAATCAAGTCAATAGAGATGTGGCCGCCGTAAAAAAGTACAAACTATGCTTGAAAAATACTGTGATCTGCACGAGACTCCTAGGGCTGCTAAGTCAGCAGCTTACCCTAAGAAAAAGCAGGCTAGTGAGCTCAAGGAGCCTCTTCACAAGACGGTTTTAGATTTGTGAATATGGAATGGATCCATGATGCTTCTGTCCCCTATCTAAATAACATTAAGGATATTTCTCAGGATATTGTTTGCATAATTAGACGTAATTTGTTGCATAATATACAGTTTTAAGTAACATTAATAACCAGATCGGTAGAATGCTACAAGTTTGTGAAAGGAGTTCTATGTTGGTAGAAGGGCAACTCAATTTAGCCATGAGGTGGGCCTGCAGTGAACCAAATCCAAGGGGAAGCTCGGGAATTCCTCCAGAGTTCCATGATCATTTAACAAGATGGCTGCAGTTTTTATGGGAAGCTGTGGAGTAGGCAACAGATATTATTAGAATCTGCATGTCCATATTGGAATTTGGAGCTTCTAGAGATGGTCTTTTCAGAATGCCAGGGTAAGTTTATTCTGGTGGGACTACACTGGAGGGAAGGACCTGGCAGGAAGCTTACCTAAATAATTTAACAAGATTGGACGTTACTTATCATATTTTTTCAAGTGAGTCTCTCTGCTTTATCAACTAACACCTTGAATGAAGGGGTTGTTTATATATTTGTTAATACATTCTTATAGTATGTCAGACCTAGGGCTGTCAATGGGTCGGACTTAAGGTGAACCCAACAAGAAACTTCTACTTGGATGATTGTTTATTTGCATTCTAACATATTTTAATCACGTTTATTTACATTCTAACATATTTTAACTATGTGTAAAATGTTGGTCACCATATGTTTTGTTTCTTTCAATTATCAGGTGCAGAAAAAGAATGAAAGAGGACCCAAGGTGCCTTGGAAACTTTGAACAGTAACCTATTATCTGCCTTTAATGAACTTTGGGATGCTTTTACTAAAGCAAGTCTGCCTCAGGTGATGCATCTATTTTTGAAATTAACTAGAATGATTATGTCGATACACATGCTCACTCACATGTGGGGGGTTAAAACTATATACATATAACCATTTGTGCTGATGAAAGTAGTTGAATGCAATTTATGCGACCTGGGATTTCACTGCATCTCTATTGCAGGTTCTAAAATGTGATTGGTCGCAAATGCGTCGCATATTGTCTCCTTTCATCGCATTTCTTATGTGACACATCATAATGTGTTGCCAATGCGAGAAACCGTATAAGACATGATAAAAAATACGGAGATGACAATAATTGAAGGATTACACGCTAGCTAAATGATGTGCAAAAAATATGATAAACAAAAGGTTGATTACCAATACTAGCATTCATTTAGAACTACGAAAAGTGTAACCTTCCTAGTACAACTAGGATACTACAAGTTTCGAGTGAGGCTGATGAAATGAATATTATTAAGGACGATGGCGACTCTATGACGACAGTGAAGCTGACGACAGCGGCCTTCTTGATGACGAAGAAGATGATGAAGATATCTTAGCGTAGATTAGTTACACTAGCTTTGAGTTTAGGGTCTTAGGTTTCTTAACGTTGAGTGCTCGTGCTATTTTAGATTTACTTTGTTCTTTGCGAGTTACTACTTTGATTTATTTGGAGATCTCACTGATTTGCATATTAGGATTTGCTAATTTGGTAGGTTTATATTTTAAAATTAATGTTTTTTTTTGCTAAGTGAGCATTTTTGATTTATTAATAGTGGAAAAGGAAAAATTACAAGAGATGGGGATTTTTATAATCATGAAAAAACTAAGCCATAACCCTGAGAGACGAGCTAGAGCATCATTAGGTTACCAAGACATCCCAACTAAGTTAGTACTCCTTGGCCCCTCAAATCATATGCTACTTCATTCTATTACAACTGAATTCTGAAGTACTCCACATAGGGGAGCTCAATACACGTATTGAAGTTAGGCCTTCCTGGATGCCACTGCAGAGTTCCATCATCTACTCTTTTCTTGCAGCTTGGTCAACGCTAGAACTCTGTTCCCTCCACGAGTGACTAATTCGAATAGCTGTGAACCTTCTATATAAGCATCTCCACGTTTGTAGTAGCCTTCATGGGTTATTGTTTGAGTTAAATGCCTTTACTGCTGCACTCGAGTCTGAGACAATTCACATCTTTTAAAACCCAGCTGGTAGGCTCTGGCCATAGCTCAACTATCGCTGTGCACTCAGCATAATATGCAGTTGTGAAGCCAGCTTCATTGTTAAATCTTTCACAACAGCAGTCACTGCTACAAAATGCGGCACCACACCCTCCTAGACCTGGGTTTCCTAATGAGGAGCCATCATATGCAATTTTAACTTCATCAGTCTTGGGAGGGATCCAGAAGTCAGATTTTATACGAGGAGCAGGTCTACATCTGATCATCAGTCTCTTGAGAATTTGTAAATTATTCACTGTATTGTTGATACCAGCAGCTGTGAGCATAGCATTTTTCTGAACTTCTTGTAGTATTCTTCTCTTCTGGCAGCATAATTGGTTTCTCTCAAAATCATGATCATTTCTAGTCCTCCATATGTAAAATAGCGAGATAAGAGAAAAAGCTCTCCATAAGTCTCTGATTAGAGGGCTAGAATTACTTGCAAGGTCAATGAAAATTTTGCAGTTGTCTGTATCAGCATGTGAACTGAAGGTAAAAATCTTTCTGCCCCATTCTCAGAGTAGCTGGGCACTTGTAAGTTTCCAGAATAGATGATGAACATCTTCAATACCATCTCCACAGAAATGGCATCTTGTGATTGTTGTGAACCATCTCTTTTGAACCTCAGCAGCAGTTGGCAATGCTCCATTCATTAATTTTCACCCAAAGTTGGATATGCTGGGTTGTATTGAAGTCTTCCAGATCCATCTACACCACCAAATGCATGGCCTTCTTTCTCTATATGTGTCGAAAGCTGAGTTTTCTGAGAATTTCCCTTTTATATCATGTTTCCAAATACAAATACCCTCCCTGTTAATGTCTGGCATAACAGTGAAGAGAGAAATGTTAGCATCTTTAAGTGAGTTAACGAGTTGAGTGCTGACCAAACTCCATTGACAAGTATTTGGTCAGCAGTTTTAAGTTAAAATCTCTGGAAGTCTAGTTTGTTATTCTATAGAGGTCCCTCCCCAATCCAATTGTCCCTCCATAGATCAATCTTGTTTTCTTTACCAGCAGCCCAGAAGGTATCTTCATGCGTAGTTAGAATGGCCTGTTTGGTTCCAGCCCATAGTGAAGATGGTCTATGATATTTGATAAAGGTACATTTTTTTGTAAAAAAACTTGACTTTTATGAACTGATCCCAGCTGCTACTGCCATGAATTATTCCTATCCCAATTTCACAAGTACAGAGATATTCACCTTTTTAAGTCTTCTTAAGCCTGCCTCTCCTTCATAAGGCTTGCATACTTTTTTTTCCAGGCTATAGTAATATTCTTTCTCTTAATCTGGATCACCACTGCACAGAAAACTTCGTATTTTCTCTTCAGTCTTTAACAACTTTGAGAGGCCACTTATAAATGGATATATTATATATGGGCATGCTGGACAATATTGACTTACCAAGAATCAATCTCCCTTGACAAGACAATAATTTCCCAGCCCATCTTGAAGCGCTTCTTCTAATCTTTTCGATCATGGGAGACCACTGTGCAGCTTTGACCCTTCCCTTCTTTAGAGGAACTCCTAGGTATGTCTCAGGTAGACGACCTTCTTTAATGCCAAATAAGTTTGTAATTCTTTTCTTTTACCTGGATTCATGGAGCCATAGAACATCTTACTCATATCAATGTTAATCAACTGCCTACATGCTTTTTGATACTTCCTCAGAAACTTGAATAGGACTTTGAGGCTCTTTATATCTCCATTAGCAAAGACATAAACATCATATGCAAAATAATAAGTGAAAGGGGTCTGGGATGTTTTTAATAGTCACAATTGGCTGTACTGCTCCAATATCTGTTAACCTGTTCAGCCCCTTACGTAGAAGGTCCTCAGAGCATCCACCACACAACCTAGCCATGGCTAGTGGATTGACATGGAAGGAGAGTTTTGTTTTCCCGCATAAATCAAACTTCTCAACTTAGCTAACTATATATATGGTCGAAAATCTATTGGGAGATTTATGATAGATGATTTTTACCCTTTTCAAACAATTTCCACCTATTTAATTGTGGTTAAAAAATATTTTCCACGCAAGCATCTTGCGTATGCGGCTAGCTAGTTTCTCTCTCCCTAGTTATGTTTGAGGAGAGAGAATGGCTAAAGCTAAAAAATCATCAACTTGGAGAGTCCAAAAAAGGTGTTTTTAACAATTTTGCCTCCCTAAAATAGCTTTAGAGAGGCTGCAGTGGATGCTCTCAGCGAAGCTAAAAAGAAGAGGGGACAAAGGTCCCCTTGCTTTAACCCTTGTGAACACTGATGTAACCACAAGTCCCAATTGATCTTAACACTTTGAAAAATAGTCTAAATTCAGTTTCAAAGAGTAGAATTGGACCCAAACTTCCTAAGATCCTGAATTAAAAATTTCCAACGGAGAATTTAAAAAGCTTGTGTAATATCAATTTTCACTGCCATGTTGCCACCCCTTCTTTTGTGATCCATTTTATTAATTATTTTTGATTCTAGCCCAATGTTACTCTAGATGTCTACCCGGAATTAATGCCCCTTGTTCCTTACTGATGAATCTAGCAGCAAGCATCTTTAGTCTAGATGCTAAAATCTTTGTTATTATCTTAGAAGAGAAATTGCCTAGACATATAGGTCTAAAGCTTTTGAGTTTTTTTGGCATCTTTCTATTTTGGGACTAAAACAATGAGGTTAAAATTGTAGCCTCTAGGTAAAGTATTGCCATCGAAAAATGATCTGATAGCTATAGCAACATCATATTTAATAATGTTCCAAAACTGATGGTAGAAAATACCTCCAAACCCATCGGGTCCAGGGGTATTATCTGCATGTAGGCCGAAGACTGCATTCTTGATCTCACTATCATCAGGTAGAGCATTGAGAGAGATGTTTTCTTCATTAGTAACCTCAATGGGAATTAGGGTAATCAACTCTTCAGAAATCTGCACTTCAGCCTTACTAAACTTGTTGGCATTAGAGCTAATAATCTAGATTTTAATATCCTTTTGATTCACCATAGTAGTACCATCTTCAGTCTCTAGATGTGATTTGACTTCTTCCCAATTTGGCTTTAGTCATAGAATGAAAGTAACTTGTATTTCTCTTTCCCTCTGTGGTCCACTTGACCCTTGATTTCTGTCTCAAAATTGTTTCTTCCTGCATGTTAGAGAATCCAGTTTCATGATCTTATCATCAAGAGTATCTGCCATCCATCAACAGTTACGTTCCCCTACTGCTGCCTTTGTGTGGTTCCAATCTCCTGTAGTAGTGTGTTTCTGTCCAGCTTATACTTTGCATAAACACCCAAGTTCCAAGGCTTAATGGATACTTTCGGTCTCTTCAATTTGGCTTTGAGTACATACAACAGAGCACCTTCAATATGTTCAGCTCAGCTATTTTTAACCAGCTCTGCAAAGTCTGGATGTTGGATCCACTTTTTAACAAATCTGAACGGACTATTGCTTGCCTTAGGTATAAGAGTGGACTTCTCTATCAAGAGAGAATGGTCTGAATAGATTCTTGGTAGTTACTTACTACTCCAACCGTGGTATTTATGGAGCCAGAGGCTGTTGTATAAGGCTCTATCAAGTAAACTATTGATTCTTGCAACCCCTTTCTGTCCATATGTCCAACTATACCTCATGCCCACTTATCAACAGTATCAGGAAAGTCTCTCATGATTTGGTCAATGCTAACATGCGCCTATTTAAGTTGGATCATGGGCATTAGATTTTCTCCAATAGACCCCGATCTGTATCCAAATTCGGAGTAAACATGTAAAATCACCCCAAGACTCCAACAATAAGTTCGGATCCAGATTCAGAGCTGGAGCCTTGGTCAAATAATCTGATAGCCATGCGCTTAATCATTAAGGGCCTATCAGTCTTCAATTATTGTTGTTGGACCGCGCCAAATGATTCTAGGCGCTTAATGATTAAGCGTCTGGCGTAAAACAAACTTGGTTGTTGGAGTTTGGATTATTGCATGGATCTGAGCTTTGGTTGTTGGAGTCTTGGAGATGGTCTTATATGAGTTGGGTCAAGGTGTACTGTGTTCATATCGATTTTTGTTTATTGTAAACCTGTACTTGGATCAGCGTCAGGGCCAAACTTGAAAGCGAATAGAGTGTGCCCGATGACTCGGAATACCGGACCGATACAACTTAAACCTTGGCAAAGTGGGGAAGATGCCTGAGAGCATCACCAACAGGGAGACTACCGGGAAAACCGCCGTACCTGGGTGGGCTACAATTTTAAATTAGTTTCACCTTAAGCTTGCCCCGAATGCTGAAGGCCCACATACATGTTTAGAACAGAGCCCAAGGCCCACACATACATGTTTCTTCTCGCCTCCCACAAACAACTTTTAAGTTTGGTGTTCTGTTTTTTTGTCTTTCGAATCCCACACGAACTTAGAAAACCAAATCTACTATTTATTTAACCTACAACCAAAAGCGAGAGAGGAGATCGAAATCTGCTTCTGTAATCCAACACATAAAAAACCCTACAACAAGGTGTTGATATTTGCAAATAATTAATCATGTATGTTTTTATGGTGTTTTGTTTAGTTATAAGTTTTACTTTGTAATATATTGAGAGTGGGGTATCAAAGATTTGATTTTTGCTGTGAATTAGGTGTGATAGAATTCAATGAAATATGTTATTTTTTCTCACTTGAAATTTATGATCATGATTCTCTGTAGTTGATTATCGATAGATCAATGATGAACTCGTGATTTACGTTTCGTCGATTATATAGTAGATTGATTCCTTGTGTTTGGAAAGGTTGTATTAGTTGAACATCTGCTCTGTGGTTTTGAGAGAAGTTGTGATATAAAAAGATGAAGATGATTGATTTAAGGAGAGAGAGTGAGGGATGCACACATTTGCTGGAAGGAATAAGGTGCTGGGAATCACAGTAAGCCTTTAATGGGTGTAGTGCCACTAAGCTAAGAAAAAAATAATTTAGACTCAAACAAAACTATGTAGAGATTTCTTGAACAATACCTTAGTTGGTGGTATATGTTGCTGAGATATTTTTGGTTTTATTTGAGTGGTAAAATCTTTTTCTTCTCAAGATACTTCGGGTTATAGTCAAGATTAGCCATCTCTTTGGTCTGCTCCTTGAAGAAGGAAAAACTAATCAATCTAAGGAACTTCTAAATTTTATATAGAAGTATAGGGAGAAGAGTTCCTGGTAATCTAAGAAATAACTTAATCAATTTAAAGTCTGACTAATAGTTAAAAAAATTATTTAAGTTTCTCAATGTTGATGTTTCTTTGTCAACATAATAGTTTATATGCGTTTTACCGTGCAAAAAGAAAAAGTAGAAAATAAGGTGGTTTATAGTTTTTTTTTTTTTTTTTTTAAAGAAGAGAAGATCTATACTACTAAGGAAATACTAATCTTCCCGCCAACTTGCAATCCAGGTCGTTTGTGAGCAAAATTTCGTGAATCGGGGCTTGATTAGACTTCTCGGATCTGTTTTGAGTTTTAAGTTCAAAACACAGCCGTTGGATTCGTAGCAAATTTTTTGTCAAGCTTTACATCCTAAAAAGGCCAAACATTATGCCGAAATAAGGCAAATTTTTTGTCATCGATTCTGAAATTCTGTTTAGAACTTATATACAGTCGAATCATTGGGCAAAACTCTAGTTTCTCTCCTTAAATACAACAACAATGGCAATTCTTACATAAACCCTAACAATAAACCCACATAGAATCTTATCGAACCCCAACCCTAAAATCTCATTTTTCTTCTCTTCTATCCCCCAACCCAAACCCACCTCTTCATCTTCTCTCTTCTCATCTCTCCGCAAACCAAAACCCACCTCTTCATCTTCTCTCTTCTCATCTCTCCGCAAACCAAAACCCAATTCTCAAACACCCACAAACATCACCCCCTTTCCTCCCAAACCTAAAAAGATAGTTAAGTTTATACCCCCAATCACTTCCAATTTGTTGAAATCTCGGCATATCGATGATGACAAAGAAGAGAAACAAAGGAAATTGCTTACCTTTGGGGAGAAGTTTGAAGCAGCGGCGACAGTGTAAAGAGAGAGAGAAGTCTACACTCGAAGTCTTCATTGCTACATTGATTTCTATTCTTCTAAGTTTAATTTAGGGCATAAGTACTTGGGTTTTGAGATTGCTTTTGATTCCTATAGCTCCTATTGCTTGAAATGATATCCAATGTGTTTCTTTACTTTGTATTGTTTTATTTTTGTTTTCTTAAGGTTCAAATGCATATCTTTCTAATTGGTTTTATGGGTTTCGGTTTTCTTTTTTGTGGGGTTATGATTTTGAACATTTTTTGTATTTCTAAACTATGGGTTTGATTTAGTTTTGTGTATAAGCATTGGGTTTAGCTCATATGATTTGATTTGAAGTATTATTTTTAGTTGATTTAGGTGTTTGTGAAACAGTGTTATTAGTGTGCCCCCTTAAACCCTAGAGCTCAAAAACCCAATCTTTTGATCTTGCAGGTAGTGGTATTATTGCTGATAGAAACTATATTGCGGAAGCCATTAAACTAAATTTGAAACAAAACTCTCTCGTTTATTAATCCCTTTCAAGCTTTCCCTCTACAAATCACTCTTAAATCGCGCTAATTATCTCTAGAAGGCCAAAGCCTTTTTCTCACAAAACTCACCACCCCCTTAAACCCTAACTCCCCATCACTATATAAAGGATGAGAATCCTTTATTCTCTCCTCAAATCAAGTTCCTAACAATTATCCTACTAACTAAATAACTAAGCATAAAATAAATCTAAATTAGAGAAAGACTCTGCGACGTGGAGAACGACCGTTTGTAGACGACCCCACGACCTATCAACTCTCCCCTGCTGCCCTAAATTCGACCACGAATTTAGGGTGAAGGATAGCCTTCCTCCGGTTCTGTCATCACAATCTCCACATCGTCCTCATCCTACATTTGCTGTACTATGTCCGTCATATGATCCCGAAACTTCTCTGTAAGCAGCGCAACGTGCTTTTTAGTGTTAGGACACTCACGCCTCATGTGACCAGTCTTACCGCACCCAAAACACTGGATTCCACTATTGTTTCCCATTGGACGTGCCCCTGCTGTCGTAGTAGGCGTCGGAGTCGTGAAAACCGACGTCGTAGCTGGGATTGATGTCCTGAATTTAGCCTCTGCACGTTTTGCCATTTCTACCGCCTCAGCTACTGAGTAAATGTTGACCATTGTCAACTCATCTTGTATCTTCTTAGTGAGCCCAGATTTGAAGCGGCTAACCTTTTGTGCCTCTGTCTCCGCAGTAGCTACCCGAGAGGAAAATAAGTAAAATTCATTTGCATATTCGTCAACATTTTTCAGTTTTTGTCGCAGTCCCTGCAAACGAGTAAAACTGTCTTCCTCGTAAGAACGCGGAACAAAATGATTGACCAACTCTCTCCGCATTGAAGCCCAATCTGTAATGTACTCTTGACCCGAATTCTACCTCATTTTCTGAATATTGTCCCACCAGTTAAGCTCATACTTTGTTAGCTTTGTCTCTAGCAGCATTACTGATTTGGGGTCTCCGTATCGTTTGTACGTTAATATCCGATCAACTCGACTAAGCCATTCCATAAACCTGTCTGCATCAGCTTTCCCATCGATCTCAGGTATATTTAGTTTAACATATTGTCCAACGGTTCGTATAGCAGTGATGACAGCTGAAGCAATCTGGTCGCCATGATTAGTATTCTGAGAGCGTCGACCCCCAATACCCGAATCACTGTGAAACCCATCATTGCGGATACGTGGAACATAGTTGTTAGTGTTGATTCCGCGCCCACGCCCACGTCGCTCATGAACCGGTATATATCGATCTATAAAACCCTGATTAATTTCTCCGTTGTCACCCCAATACCCGTGTTCTTCTCTATCCGTTCTCACAAACCCAAGCCCAGATTGTCGTTGTTGATTCTGTGAGACAAACTCCCTCTGTGGTACGAACCCGGTTACTGCCGCCGAAGTATTATGTAGAGTATGAGGAGAATTCGACTCGTAGCCTAGCGGTGCCGTTTGGGGTATATTATCGCCCCTATTTTCTGTCGGCGGTGGCCTTAGTGCCGCTGTATTAAACGCTGCTGTTGGTTGCGTTGTCGTTGGCGGTGATGGAAAATCCCTATTACCTGATGCCACAATTGGTGTTGTTGTCGGCGCTGTCATGGATACCGTTTCTGTTATCGGTAGTGCTATCGCAGCTGTAAGTAGAGGTGCCCTCATCGTTGGGTCTATGGACAAGGACGGAGTTATCGTCAGTAAGGTATTCACTGCCGTGGTCGACGACGTTGTAGAGGGACCCTTTTCTCCTTCTCCCCCGATTGCAGTCTCTCTTTGGTATGGTGAAGGGAGATGTAATGATGATGGGTTTTCTTCATTTGGGTTTAAGTGAGTGGTGCTAGCCCGGCCCAGAAGTAAAGTTGGGTTTAGGTTAGGCAAATGGGCTTGGGCTGCAGAATCTGAAGTCCCAACATGACCCACATGGGCTTGCCTTAAGTACCCCACACTTGTGTCTTACGTGCCACCGAGCAGTGTGCCATGCCTGCCCCTGTACCTGCCCCTGTGCCCTGCATGTTAGTAAACAACGTGTCGTGCACACAAGGAAAATAGGCCTCCCCCTCTCCGCGATTGTGGCGATTGTGGCCTATCCCCTCGTGATCCAGAATGATCTGATCTGCCAGCCTTCCCTCCAATCGTCCAAGAATCATCGAGATTCCTTGGGCGGCGCCGGTGGTAACGTCATTGGTTGTCGGTGTTTGGCGGCGATCTCTTACGCGATTTTCTTCTATCTCGACGAAGCCCTCGTTATCGCGGAAGTCGGCAAATTTGTCGACGCTTTCAACGTCGATTTCCAAGGAGTCGAAAGTATTGGATTGTCGAGTACCGCGTTGTTCGTTATCCGAATCTGAAATTTCAGGACGGATTTGGGGAAAAATTGTTTCTTTTCCGCGTCCAACAACGCGCAACGGTGTTGGGCTTGTTGGATTAATTCCTGCATTTATTCTATCGCGCATAAACGCACCCATTGGTAGACCACGTCCTCTACCCCTTGTTACACTTTCCACGTTGTCATGAACTCCCTCGCTTTGTTCTTTCTCAGCACTAGGGTTCTTTGTGGAGAGGGTAAGAATCACCGCCATCTAGCGTCCATCTTGTTTACCATTAGAGTGTTAGCATCCTCGAGACTTGCTAGTCGCTCGCTTTGCGTTGGTTTCTTCGCGGTTTTCCTTCCTGAAGCTTTTCCCATTATAAATTGCTTTGAAAAGAAAAAAAAAATTCCAAGAATCTTGTGGCTCTGAATACCAAATTGATAGAAACTATATTGCGGAAGCCATTAAACTAAATTCGAAACAAAACTCTCTCGTTTATTAATCCCTTTCAAGCTCTCTCTCTACAAATCACTCTTAAATCGCGCTAATTATCTCTAGAAGGCCAAAGCCTTTTTCTCACAAAACTCACCACCCCCTTAAACCCTAACTCCCCATCACTATATAAAGGATGAGAATCCTTTATTCTCTCCTCAAATCAAGTTCCTAACAATTATCCTACTAACTAAATAACTAAACATAAAATAAATCTAAATTAGAGAAAGACTCTGCGACGTGGAGAACGACCGTTTGTAGACGACCCCACGACCTATCAGTTGCTCTTATGTAATGTTGCAAAACCTCCATCGGGTTTTGTCTCGAATCCCTTCTTATTCAGTTAATACAAGAAGAGCTTTACGCTGGTTAGGTTTCCTCGAGTCCAAGTTATTGTTGGAGTTGGATTTAGTGTTGCACTTTGTGTATGATACTAATTACATCATATTCATGAGATGTTTCCAACAATAGTGGTTTCTACTTGAGGTGGGATTTGGAGTGATCGACTTCGATTTAGGCTAGGATTCTTATGTAACCATCTCCTATAAATATAAGGGAGTAGATTAGGATAATTTGAAGATCTATGGCTTTGTAAGATATGCTTTTGGGAGGGGAGAGAGAAGCTCCAGTAGGGCTTTCGGCCTCTCAAGTCGTCATGGTGGCTTGAGAGGGGTTACGCTTTCAGTTTTGGCAAGGAGAAGAAGAAGATCGTAGTGGGAGAGAGTGATTGTAATCTTTCTTGTTCCATAGTGGATATTTTCTTCTCACAGATTGCTTGTGTTGTGGATTGTCTCCTCTACCCTTGTATGATTTCAATCTAGGGTTTCTTCGACAATGAAGTTTCTAGGGTTTTCCGCAACATTTTAAGCTTTGGGTATAAAACTCTTTTGACTACATTATTCTTATGGAGTATGCATATTCGTGTTGTTGATCCCAAATGTTGTCTATTTACAAACACAATTTATTATATCAAATAACCAAATAGACCAATTGACTTACCGAGTTTTCTGAGAGGTTGTTTTTCTTAATGCCAACACATGTTTATAACTAACCAATATGCGTCCCAATTTATTCTAGCCTTTCAGTTGCACTGGTGCATTTGTAGACTTAGTTATTGTGTTTTAATTTAGTGTTGTGATCATATCGTTACTGATACTTTGAAGTTGAGCAAATCTCATTAGTCGTTACATATTTAGAACTAAAATTTATATTCTTTTCGCAGGTACCCTAATCCTTCTGCATTCACGTACGAGAGACGCTTTTTTTCCCCCTTTGAATATGCTCTGCAACCTCCACCTTGGTATAAACCGGAGCATCGAGCTGTAGACAAGCCAGAGTTACCTTTTGGCACATTTGATATGAAGCAATACAAGGGACCACAGTCTTTTGTTAGCCCTGGAAATCACGGTTAGTGTTCATTCAAAGCCCAAACCTGATAATTATTAGATAAGTAGATCCTGGTTTGCAGAAAAGGATTGTCTAGAGCTTGATGTTTTTGTCTTCCAATTCAAAACTCCTTTTCAGTGGTGCTCTCCCGAGTAAAAAGTGTGCAGTTTTAAATTATTAGAATCCAAAGAAGGAAGCAAGTTGAATGATGTTCTAGTTGAATAGTGTTTTGCTTAAAACTCGGGATAAGCGACACTTTTTAACTTGTCAGCTGTCCATAGTTTTTTCTGCTTCAATGGTTGAACAACTTTTAATCCATTTCGAATTTGTCATTCTTTTTCAATCTTTTTTGATCGATCACCATAAGAGGCGATCCCCCGCGATCGAGTCCGAGCTGGTGACTCTTAAGAGATTTGACTTTCTAAATCTATTTGGTATTGTACATAACAAATTAAGTCTTTAGTTAAATGAATAATTTTTTTGCCATGAAATTTAGGACTACAATATTCTTTATAACAGACTGGTTTGACGCACTCGCACACTTTTTTGAGGTACATATGTCATAAAAGCTGGCTAGGTGGGTGGTTTCTTCCTCAGAAGAAGAGTTATTTTGCTCTGCAACTTCCGAGAGGATGTTAGGTATTTGGTCTCGATCAATCTCTTTATGCTGATGTTGATGTGTTCCAGTTCAAATTCTTATCATAGTTAATTAAAGAAAAGGTGTTGTTTGATTTTTTTCTAATTTAAAGACCAGTTCGAAGTTCCAAAAAAATGTATTTTCAGTTATATGGTTCTTGAAAATGTGGTTCCAGAAGGAAATTTAGAGAGAAAATCCCAATAGAAATAATCTAGGAAGAGAATGTAAAAAAAAAAATATCGGAAAGAGGAAATCTTGATATCTTGGTAGGGTGCTTGTAGATCTAAACGAATTTGCCCTAGAAAAGCAAGATTGCCGCTAAGGTTTTGGTTCACTCCAGCCTGTAGATTGAAAGGCTGAGATTGCCCCTAATTTTTTCTAGTGTAAGTGTACAACTATATATTTATGAGGTGCCCCGCTTTTTGGTGCTATTGTCATTATATCAAGTTTAATATGGTTACAGGTTGATGAGAACGATTATGTGATCATTATGACACACGAACCAAGTTGGCTTCTTGATTGGTACTGGAATGATGTCTTTGGAAAGAATGTCTCTCATTTAATACGTGACTATTTGAAAGGGAGATGTAAGCTTCGAATGGCAGGGGACTTGCATCAACACATGCGCCATTCATATGTTCCATCAGATAAACCAGCTTACATACATCATCTACTTGTCAATGGTTGTGGTGGGCATTTCTGCATCCCACGCATGTCTTCAGTAACTTAACAAATTATATGGAATTTCCTATGAAACCAAGGCCGCGTATCCTTCTTTTGGAGATTCAATTAGGGTAAGTTTGACTTCATCTTAAAAAATTTCGTATTAATGTTGTCCACCTGGTAGTGTCTTTTGAGTTTGTAAAACTGCAAACAGCTTGAAAACACGGTTCTTCAGCAGAGTTTCGAAGTTGTATACTTGGTCTATAAACTTAAAAACAAAAAAAAGTATATTTGAAGGCCATGTAGCTCGAGTTGTATCAGGAGATGCAAAACCAGAAAAAAGAAAGAGACATGGTCTAGGCTAAATGACGTCGGGTCTATTTGGAATGGCACCTCATATGGAAACTGATGGCCGTTTCCGTCTTTTATTATCTACTATATTTTTGATCTTTATCTCATGCAACAGATCTCATTTTTTCATTCTGTCGTTTGTTTCCTTTTACAACTTGGTTACTCAGATTAAAACAATGAAAAAGTTATTTGTTCCAAGTTGTATGCAACTTGGAGATGTGCACCACTGAAGATGCTTTTAAGATTTGCTACTGTATTATTCTTATTCTGCTGGTGCGCTCACTGATGAACAAATTTGTTTTCCAGATCGCACTTGGAAACATTTTGAAGTTCCGAAAGATGAACTGGCAGTTTGATTTCATTGGTGGCATCATTTACTTCATTTTGGTTTTCTTCGTGTTCCCACAGGTAGCTTTCTCTAGTTCAATTTACATTCTTACCTCTTGATAAACATGATGCACTCTCAAAGCTTTATATTCTACTAAATTGAAGTTAGGTGAAATATTCCCACAACCTTGGCAATTATCTTGTTTATTTTTTGGAAAGCAAATACTCTCTTGCAGACTTGGTTGCCTACAATAAACGGCTGAATAAATTTTGTTGGGCCGGATCGTGGGAAAAAACTTCCTACTACAGTTTTATTTCACTTGCTTTCAGAGTGGGGTAATATCTTGTTTTAGGTGAGAAGAACTTTCTCAAAATGGAGATCGCTTTATCAAAAAAACAGTTATATATGAAAGGAGCTTTTAAACTTTGATAGATTTTCTGCAATCTAATTTATGAAGCCAGTTAGCTGACTAGAAATAGCTGAATAGATGGGAGAATGATCTCCTCGGTGAGAATGTGGTGTACAAATGTCCTCAGGTTCCGACCCTTTTTGATCAGTTGAAATTTTCTACTGACAATTTTCCTTAAATTTTTTTCAGTGCAGGCTTGACCACGTTCTGCAGGGAGATTCATTTTCTGGCGATCTGAAAAGCTTCTTTGACAGAGTATAGCGTGCATTTATCTATATCATAGAACACGTATGTATCTTTATCAGGTATGCTTTTGTTGCCGATTACAACATTCTTATTTATCCCTTCCAAATTGTCACTTAAGAAGAGGGAGATAATTGGAATTTTTCATGTGACACTCGTATGTATCTTTATCAGGCATGCTTTTGTTACTGATGACAGCATTCTTATTTATCCCTTCCAAATTGTCACTTAAGAAGAGGGAGATAATTGGAATTCTTCATGTGTCTGCACACATGGCTGTTACACTCATTCCGATGCTGCTGCCCTCATTCTGAGATGTATATCCATCATCGCTTACTAGCAAATTCAGGTATGTTTTCTTTACCGGATTACATGCTGCTAGCGGCGATAACTTCTTTATTTGTAGTGTCAATGAGTACCATACGAGTCATACTGATATGTGCCCTCTTGTAGTCAGATACATCATACATCACATGTATGTTTCTGTAGATAAAAATAAGTCAGAACCTGAGATTAGATTTTATCAAGTTTGACTTGTCATTTCATCAATTATTAGAGAGATGGAATTATGGTTCATTTTAAAAACTTTAGGTTGTAATCGGTTACGAAACAGAATCGGAGATTGAGAGATGAAAAAAGAATAGGGAAAGCATTGAAGAAACCGTCTCCTACAATTTCATATACAATAGGATCAACAGGAGACTGAGTATATATTTGAAAGGTGATTATTTTACTTAATCCTACCACGTACGTAATCTTTTAAAGGATGTTCTGAGTGAATTATTTAAGCTGTATTTTTTTGAAAGTGGATTATTTTACTTAATCCTACTAGTAATCTCTTAAAGGATTGAGTGAGTTATTTAAGCTTCACGGGGTGGCCTACAGTTACATAATAACTTTATTATAAACTTCTAAAGAAATAAATACACGTAAAGACTGAAGCAAAACTTTTCGTCAACAATTCGCTTGTACTTTCTAGTAGGTGATATTAGGTTGTCTTGTGTTACTATAAGAAAGCCCTGGCTATGTTTACTTGCTTTCTTTGATCTTGTAATATGTTAAACCATGGAGAATAAAATATCAAAGTTAGCATTGATATTGTCAGTGTTAGTCCTATAAATCATGAAGGCAAAAAATGTTTACTTGTTTAGGATGAGTAACCGAGTAGTTTGTTCTGTTTTATGGACTACAAGCTCTAAATGGTACGAGCGCTCAAAACCTTTGAGAGGGTGATGGTTCAAATCCATCTAGTCCAGTTTTTTGTTTTGTTTTGGTATATAATGGCACTTCAGGAAGCTTTAACTAGATTGCGTTAGATACTGATTATGTACACAATTAATGCCTAATTAATTACTGAGCATAACGGCCTAGCATACGCAATAGCACATGCCTTAGTGCTTGTTACAACTATAATTATTACTTATTAGAGCCAAATCAACATGATGAATCTTATCCGATATTTTGGTTGAAACACATCTAAATTTTTTTTTTGGGTCCATTAAGCAGATGATATAATCATCAGTTTCTGAAAGCAGAGTCGCCGTAAAGGCCGTGTCTAATTTCATTTTATTTGTTCTTCGATTTCGGAATTGTTGGTACATAATAAGATGGAATCAGCAAAAAAGCAACGAAGAGCATTGCCCTCTCTTGTTGAAGATATTTTATTGTATGACATTCTTCCACGTTTGCCTGTAAAATCACTCTTCAGATTCAAGGTAGTAAGCAGTAAGTGTAGTTTTATCTCTAAAGATCCCATCTTCATCACCAGTCAATCCCGGAGGTCCTTAAAAGCTTCTTCTACAATCATTTATCGAGGGATTGATGGTTTAGTACTGTTTTCTCGCGAAAATCAAAGGTTGATTAACATACCAGAGCTTCGCTTGAATTTTGCTGGTTGCTATTCAGATTTGGCCACCTCAACCAATGGACTTATCTGCTGCATAAGTATGCCAGACTTGAAGTATACCTTCCAGCTGTGCAACCCTGTTTCCAAGGATTTGGTATCAATTCCAAACCCCACGAGAAGGCTAAATGTCGGGTTGGTTTTTGACCCATTGGATTCCCCTTCACATTATATGCTAGTATGTCCGCACACAATTTCTAGTTTAACGTCTATATGCGATGAAACCTTTAGCCAGGTCTATGGTTTCAAAGTATTCTCTTCGAAGACTGGCTTGTGGAGAGAATCCAATACTGCAGTTCGTATATTTAGCACTTCAAACCCCAGGAAGAGATCAGTATTTGCAGGTGGGAAATTGCATTGGAAGGTGTCAGTAGATATTCTATGGTTCGACCATAAGGAAGACTGTGTTGGTAATCTACATTCTCCAGTTAAAGAGAAGCGGAAAATGAAATATCATGTCGAGATTGGGGAATGCAGAGGTGAGTTAAGCTATACTGCCATCACTGATACGGAAATTAAAATATGGAATTTCAAAGCGAAGACAGAGTTTGAGTTTGATAGGGTTAAGAAGTTCTTCAGTTAGCAAGAGAAGTCTCAGTGAAGAATATGCTATAATTGGCAAAAAATAAATAAAAAAGAACTGGCGTGTTTCCTTATAGTAACGCCCTCAATTCTTTCGTCAAGATTTTCTGGGTAACTATTCGGGAGAGAACTTTGATGTTTAGGTAAGGATCACCTTATCGCAAGCCTCTGGTTGGTAAAAAAAGATGAGGTATGAGACACATTAAGAATTATTTTTCCAAGCATGTTGATGCATTAAGATGTATTTGGTATGACATAAGGGAAATAAATTAAAAAATGCAAATAATCCAGAGCTTGGTAACAGAGACCCCAATTCCATAAGTAGTCAGGATTCGATTTTCCCAATAAACTTGCAATGGTGTTGAACTGTTGAAGTAGACAACCACGGCCGAGGGAAGATGGAAACCAGTACTTGTAGATTCCAATTCCGATAAAAGTTGTTTACGTTCTGCTCGTCATGGACTTCCATATAGTAAAACAGACTAAAGAAACCTGAGAATCCACGAGTACCTGAAAATTCCAGTTGTGATGCTGAAAAAGATGGTTTTCCCCCCCTGTTTTATTCCTATTACTATTGTATATTTTTAGCTGAAGTTAACATTAGCTCATAATATATTCCTTTTTTTTTTGCTTACATATATGTATAATTGCAAATAATTTTAGCTTGAACTGAAGAACCATTTCTGTTGAAATTCTAATCGGAAGTGGAATGGCAGGACTATCACCCATATTAAAAGTATGAATTGAGGTATGCCATTGTTACATTCTAAATTATCATATAACTATAACAAATGAATTTTAGCTAACAAGCCAACACTAGACAAATGTGGTATATCCAAAATATTGATGATAGTATGAAGTTATTTAACGCAAAGAATATCCTTTACAGAGATATATTGGTTAATCAACTAAATGTTGTTGATTGGTAAGTGTAGAAGAAAGCTCACTTGCATCACAGATGCATCTAATGAAGTTATTTCAAAACAAATTCGCTGCAACTTTGTATATGAATTACTAGTTGCTATCAACGCTAGATTCTTCTTCTCCGCCGCCTTCTTCTCCTACTTTTGGGTGGGTGCATTCCTCTTCTTCTTTCTTATTAGCAATAGCCAAAGCGAGCTGAAAAAATAAACACACAATTAGATACTCATTGTTAACTGAATATAAGACAAGTTATTAGTGAATGTAATGGCCTTGGAGCATCGATACGAGCATCGACGCGAACTTGTTTGAGATACTCACATAGTTGAGCAATTATAAATATGTTTTGTCACAATGGACATGGTTTTGGGATTGATAGTAATTCATGGAACCTCTTATCTATCTCCACCAAACTATGGCCAGGGATCTTTTTCAACTCCTTCTCATTCATCAGTTTCTTCAATCTTTCTACATCTTCCCACCTACTGGCATCTGCATACATATTCCACATAAGAATGTAATAAGTAGTATTTTGAGGGTCCAAGAGGAACAAATGTTCAGCCACAAGCTCAGCAAATTCGAGATTCCCATGGACTCTACAAGCACCCAATAGAGCTCCCCACACGCAGTCATCTGGTTTGACGGGCATCCTCTTGATGAACTCATAAGCCTCAAAAAGCAGGCCCGCACGCCCAAGAAGATCGACTAAACAAGCGCAGTGCTCAATTCCAGGCAGAATTGAGTAGTCTCTAGTCATGCTCTCAAAGTGTTTTTTACCTTCCTCTAACAAATCCGAATGCCTACAAGCTGTCAAAACCGCAGTGAAGGTAAACATATTTGGTCTCACCCCTTCCTCAACCATATTGGAGAAGAGCTCGAGAGCGACTTTCCCATGTCCATGATTTCCACATGCCCCAATCATTGCAGTCCAGGATACTACGCTTTTCTCAGGCAACTTCTGAAAAATGCCCTTCGCTAAGTCTATGTTTCCACACTTAGCATACATGTCTATTAGTGCATTTGTGACTGACACATTTGCTTGAAGTCCTTTTCTTATAACAAGCTCATGCATCCATTCACCCATGCTGACTGCTCCCAAACTAGTACAAGCTGAAATAACACTAACCATTGTAATATAATTGTACTCAATTTTTTTATCTTGCATTTCTCGGAAGAGTCTAATTGCCTTCTTACTGAAACCACTCTGCTCATAAGCAGCAATCATGGCATTCCATGACACCAAATCTCGGGTATCCATCTGATCAAACAAAGAGCGAGCTCTCTTAACATCCTTGCACTTACCATACAAGGCAATCAATGTATTAACAAGGGGGATATCCGAATCCAAGCCTACTTTAACTCCATACCCATGAATCAATTTCCCAAAATCTAGAAAATCCAGGCCTGCACATGCAGGAAGAATGCTCACCAGCGTAACCGCATTGGGTTGAGTTCCCGAACTCACCATCCTCCGAAAAACACTCAAGCCCTCCTTATATAACCCATTTTGTACATACCCCGCAACCATAGCAGTCCAAGAAACTATATTCTTATCTACTATTCCCTCAAAAACCAAGTCCGAACTCAAAATATCCCCACTTTGAGCGTACATCGTCACCAACGAATTCCTCACAAACATATCATACCCCAACCCATTCTTAATCACATTACAATGCGCTTCTTTCCCTTCTCTCAACGCAGAAAGCACCGCACATGACCGAACCACCGACGGAAATGTATAATTATCCGGCAACAACCCAGAAAAATGCATATCCCTATACAAAAACAAGGCTTCTTCACAAGGACCCATTGTCGAGTATCCCCTAATCAAAGTGTTCCAAACAAAGACATCCCTTTGGGGAATTTCTTCAAACAGTTTGCGGCCATGATTCATAGTCGAACAAATCGTGCACGAGAGGGTTATGAGCTTTGTGGTAATCTTGGGGTATCTTGAAAACCCATCTGTAATGATTTGGGCATGAATGCATTTGAGGTTCTTTGAAGAAGAGCATGAGCTCAAAAGGTCGTTGTAATGGCGGGAATGGTAGTTATTTGTACGAATGAAAAATGGTTTGGGCATGAATGCATTACTAACCACTTCCACACTTTAAACATTGATTTCCTTGCAGCATCAGCATCTTAGCATCTTCCTGTAACCAACCAGAAAAGAGACTCATCCTAAGCAACATTACCAACTCCAAATCATAGCTTCTGCTCTCTTTTTTCCAAACAACAATTTGATTTCCAAATATTAGCTATCCCCATATTGTCTAGAATTAGGAAGGGTGCTCACAAGCCAATACTGTTGAGTAATCTGAAGAATACCATCCTAAGCCAAGCCATCAGGTAAATGGCTGGTTCATAACAGAGACTCTGAGGTGACACCAAGAGCCCTGTTTCACAAATCAACCATAAAACCCCAAATTAACTTACGAAATTAGACTAAAATAGGGTTGAATTCAAAATAAATATTCAATATTTACACCATTTGAAAAATAAAGAAAATGTTTTTAGCTTATACCCCCAACTTGGTTCCTGAAAATAGTGTTTATCCTATATTTATTATTTATGAGGGTTCATCCCCCATTTTGCCGTTGAGTAACAGTCAACGATATTTGACTAACGCTGACTCGGTCAAATATTTTGTCGCTCGATCAAATATTTTGTTAAGACTATTTTACCCTCACGTGACAAGCACGCGACCTTCAATTCATTCGACTTTCAATTCGTTCGAACGAAAATAATAGCCGTTCGAACGACAAGAGTTTCATGACAAAAATTCCAGGAGACTTTCAACTCGTTCGAACGACTATTATTTTCGTTCGAACGACAAAAGTTTCATGACAAAAATTCCAGAGGACTTGATACTTCGTTCGAACGAACAATAAATATAAAAGCTCCTCACTTCACCATTATTGTTCATGTTTGTTCAAGCTCTTTCTCTCTCACCATTGTTGTTCAACCTCGAGATTCTTCACCTCCACTGCGATTCTCCTCTACCTCTCGTTGGCTTCACTGCTTCACCACCTCCAATTTGAAGTGTGGTTTTCCAATTTGGTAAGCTTTGCTTTGATCTCTCTCTTTCTCCTTGTTGGGTGCTTGCATTGTTGAGTTTGTGGAACTGGTGTGGTTGTTGATTGTTGGGTGTGCGAGTGATTGCATTATTGGGTTTGTGGAACTGCTGTTGCGTATTGGGTTGATGTTTGATGTGAGTTTTGCTTAATGTTTGATGTGAAACCTTGGTAGAAGTTGTATAATGGGGTTGGATGTTGATTTTGTACATATGTGTTTCTTGCAGGTTGAATGCTGCCCACTTTGTGATCAAGATTCTCATAGTGTGGAGCATTGCCCTGGGTTTATAACAACTGATTTCTCACTACTTTGAGATGTAAGTCTCTCTACTTAGTGCTCTCTCTCTCTCTGTAGTTTACATTGTTGTATTGTTTGATGTTGTTGTGTATTAACAATTGTTGCCATATACCAACAAAGATTCTATTAAACATGTGGTGTTACATTGGGGGGGGGGGGGGGGGGGGGGGGAGTGGAGGAAGGTAGGAGGACCCTAGAAGAGATATAGGATATACCCATGACCTCTATGTTGATGGTCATAAGCACATTATAAATAATGTTGATGGGGACCAATTCTATTTCCATGGACTATTAGACTTTGTTTTTTTTACAATGTCTGAAATGAATGCAGCATTCCAGCCTGGTGTTGTGTTAGATGTTATGACATTGTATCTTGGTAACAAATTCTTAGTGAGAAATGATACATATTTACTCAAAATGTGGAAGATGAGTAATGTAGAAAGCTTGTGGGATGCTCACTTTTATATAGAACAAAGGGATGAGGTACCTTTAGGAATTGTTGACCTCATTGATCTAGATGCAATTCCTGAAGTTCTTTTAATTGATAGTGATGATGATGCTTCTATTAAAGAGATTGCAACTCAGGTTGAACCTATTGTGGAGCTTATTGTTTCTAATATTCAAGCTCAAAGACCAAAAAAGCTAGTCACAAAGTCAAGGTCAAAGAAGAAAAAAACTCTTTTGAAATTGGTTGATGAAGAAGATGTAGAACAAGTTCAAGTTGAAGTCCAAGTTCCAGAACCAAGGCAAGTCCAAGTCCCAGAACGAGTCCAAGATCAAGAACAAGTTTATAAAGGGAAGAGAAAAAAAGAAAGTACAACAAGAAGTGAACCAAAAACTAAAAAAACAAGACCATCTGATTATTGCATCTCTGTGATTGCAAGAATTGTGTGCATTGTTGGAATTTGGAATTACATTTTTACTGTTTGATCAAGGTGATTTATTTTTGTGTGTTTGAAGAATTGCTTGATTGGTTGGGTGCATTGTTGAACATAATTGAAAAAGAATTGGGGGTTGGAGTTGGGATTGATTACTACAGGTTTTGGGTTGAGATTGTGCTTGTTTGGGTTCCCCTGCTTAACCATTTTGGTTAAGTTTGGGGAGGTGGTGGATTTTTTATTGTAGGTTTTGGGTTTGATTATTGGCGTACTGTTAGTGGAAGTAATTGTTACTTGGGGTATTGGTTTCTTTGGTTTGGTATTGCAGAAAAATTTCTTTGAGTATTCGCTATGGCTCCAAAGGTACAGGGAGGAACAAAGAGGCCACGCTCCGATGATACTGAAATTCTTGATGGTCAAAGGGTTGGTGATAACCAGGTATATTGGGCTACTGACAAAGGCTTTCGAGATCGGCCAATTGTGAAAGAACAGATTGTTGACATCAAGAGTGTTTCTAAGGTTAATGCAGGATATGCACGGGTGTTTGCAAAATTTAGAGGAAGATATTGGACCAAGATTCTTACTCCTTCTGGAAAGGTCTACCCGAGGATTGTTCGATTATTCTATGCTACTCTGCAACTTGAGCATGTCCGCACACTATATAGTCAAACTTTTTCCGTTACTATTGATGGCACCACGTTATTTTTGGTTTCTGTCCTTCTCAGTACGTTGAGGTTCCGAGATGTATTTGGCCAGCATCGTATTATCCCTGGCCTGCTGCTACTTTTGAGGGGGAGTTTGAGGAAGACGGGGTTCCTATTCTTCCTACGCTGCCTGATATGGTTATTGACATCACAGCTCAGCATCGTCTATATACTAGATCGAGTATTGTTTCCCGAAAATGTTAGATGATGAGTCTCGCTTCGTACATAGCATACCTATTACGAACATTATTCCGCGATCTCAAAATAATAAACTATCTGAGCGGATGAAAGTTTTTCTTTATGCATTCAAGAATGATATTGAGCTAGATCTACCTAATATCATCATTGAGGAGATGATTGATGCGAGCACTAAAACGACGACTCGGAGTTCATTACTGTTTGCTCGACTTGTTATGGCAATTCTTACTGTTGCTGGCTACAAGGTATTTCCAAATGAACCTGAGGATACCAAAACTGAAAAATTGGATGCGAGTAACTGTCACAAGAGTGCATCTCATCTTCCTCCTGTGCTACCTTCTGAGCCTGCTCCTCCAGGAGAGCACATAGGTTCCTCTAGCTCAGCTGCATAACCTCAAGAGGTATTTTCTCTTCAGAGTATTGGGAGCATGCTTCAGATGGTGTCGACCAGGTTGGGTGCTATTGAGGGACGTCTGGGGACTATGGAGGGTAAACTGAAGACTATTGAGACAGATGTTAGGTTCTTCGTCAGGTCCAGGAGCCGCAGGAGTTTGAGTATGATTCTGGTTCTGAAGATGCCTGACTGCACAGGGTGCCTTCGCTAGACTTCTGTCCTCACATCTGCTCTCCTTTTTGGTTTCTTTTGTCTGGTTCATTTTTGAGATTTTTGTTTTGTTTTGAGAACACATGAGATAGGAGTCTTTGTACTAACTTTATCAGTTTATCTAGTACTACCTTTTGTTTATCTATTTATCCGATGTATCTAATTTATTTTCTTTCAGATAGTTAATTGTAGTTGTTTGATTGTTTCTTCGTGACAAAAAAATGAGAGGAACGAGTTTACATGACTGGTTTGCAAATGCTTCTCTGGATTTATATGTTCATTTTTTTGTGTGACTATATTCTAAGGTCAAGACTCACTCTATAGCTAGGAAGTACTACAGAGTAGTGTGTTCATCTTAGTTTTTATTTGTCACGAAATGAACCAAATGAGGAGATTGAAAGGTTTTATTTGTCTCATTTCGTGTTTGTGGAGTCTCGTGGTTATCTCAGCTGAAGATACCGACAAATGAAGATCACTGGACAGGAGGTAAGATAAGCTTTTATATTTATTTTTCGTTCGAACGAGTTTTCAAATCGTTCGAATGAAGTATCAAGTCCCTTAGAATTTTTGTCATGAAACTCTTGCCATTCGAACGAAAATAATAGTCGTTCGAACGAGTTGAAAGTTCCCTAAATTTTTTGTCATGAAACTCTTGTCGTTCGAACGACTATTATTTTCGTTCGAACGAGTTGAAAGTCGAATGAGTTGAAGATCACGTGAGGGTAAAATAGTCTTAACAAAATATTTGACCGAGTCAGCGTTAGTCAAAGATCGTTGACTAACAGTCAACGGTAAAATGGGGGGTGAACCCTCATAAATAACAAATATGGGGGGTAAACACTATTTTCAGGAACCAAGTGGGGGGTATAAGCTAAAAACCTCAATAAAGAAGATGGGTATCGATCAAACCTTAAAGAAATCTTTGAATCGATGATTTTGGACTCTGAAATTCGTTATTGGGGAGAGAAAGAGCAAACATGATCAAAATCAATTATCCAATTCCTCTCTATAAACCAAATATGAAATTCATTTTCATGATGCAAAAGCAATAGTAAGGAGAGAGAGAGTGAGAGAAAGATGTACGAGATTGTTGAAGTAGGAGGGTTTAGGAGAACCAAGAGTTTTAAAAGGATTTAGGAGAACCAAGATGTAAGTGGTCAAGCTTCTGCCCTTTTTCTTTCTTCCAAAAAGAGATAAATGTTCTTGGGCATGAAAGCATGAAAACAGAAGGGGAGCTTTAAACCAGTGAAAGAGCTATGAAAGGATAAACGAAAGAATTGAGGGAGAGTATTGGAGATGTTTAGATAGAGGCTTAGGGTGGTTTAGTCACGTATTAGTGAAAATAATTGAGTTGATCATTTTGATTTTTGATTTTATTTATTTTTCAGTTGGACATTGTTAGTGATAATAATGTAATTGATTATGCTAATCCATGAAAAATAAAAGTTTTTTTTAAAAATAATTAACTTGCATTTGTGTACAATGCCCCTAACCAAACACGTGCATTTGTTTCCACTTCACTTGTGTTAATCTAAACCAAACACATGTTAACAAGTTGCATTACATTACTTGCAACACAGTGCAAATGTAATTCATTTGTCTTGTATTGCAACTAGTTTGTAAATGCAAGGGAATTAAATTCCAGTTAAATGGTTGAAATGGAATTGTAAAGTGCTAATTTTCCACCTCATGATTTGCATTGCAACGCATTAGCAAATGCATTGAACTTGCATTTGCATCCATTCAGGCTCAGTTTGGTTCGAGGCAAACTGGATGCAAATGCAACAATTTACATTTTTCAACCGATTGTAGGTGTTTGGTTCAACTTAAATTCAAGAAGAATAAGTTGCCTTTTAAAACCAAACTCTTGTCTCGAGATTTGTATCGATGTAATAAGTCTACCCACTATATAAGGGAGACTTAAAGTTGTTTCTTAGTCATCTTTGTTTGAGGAGTCTTTTGAGAGAAAACCTTGAGAAACCTCAAATTAGTTTGTCATTGTAACCTTGGATCCTTAAATAAAACTCTCTCTCTCTATTTGGTGTGGACGTATACAATTTGCTGAACCACGGTAAATGTGTGTTCTCTTGTGATTGTGTTTATTCCTTTAGATTGTTCATTGCTAATCAAATTGAATCAGTGGTCGGCTCTCGCAGCACGACTCAACAAACACCATTGCAAATTTATTTGGAAAAATCAGATGGAAAATTCCTGATTACTTCTCAATTTATGGAATCGGGGTCTCTAATCTAGCGTCAAAGTTGTTACCAAGCTCCGGGTTACTTGTATTTGTAAATTTATTTATGTTTTTTTTAGGCAAATGATATATATAAAACTAAACAACAATTATAATGAGTTTAAGGCTGCATACAGCCTTCTTAATCAAGTCTGAAATTGTTAAGACATTGTAGTGACCACCTCCTTCCTTACCAAGGGAAGAAGGAGATGAGCAGCATGGTTCAACTCCCTATTAATACCACAAAAAATAACAGATTGAAAGAGAGAACAAAAAAGCAGAGCCTGCCTCCTGGTATCCCTACCCTAAGTCGAGGCCTCTGCGGATAGCCCTTGCTTCCACTTCTTCAACAGGGCCATCTGAGCTTCTGCTGTGGCCTGCACTAATAATATTCCAATTAGGATAAATGAGTATGTACCCGAAACCTAAATTTTTTGAAGTAGCATCCCATGCAGCATCTGCCAAAATTAGAGACTTTCCTTGCTTCATGGCATTTGCCATTTCTTTGATGGACTGAGACATCATGGCCATTTTTTTTGAGTTACCAGTATGGAGGGTTGGAGTAACAAACAGATAATTAACTTGAGAAAGTAATTGAGGAATGGAGGATTGTTTATTTTGAAAAACCTTGAGATTTCTGGCCTGCCAAACAAGAGAGACAAATACAAAACTTTGTCAGTTGAAATATAAGATCAGAGTTAACCGTCCAATGGTCAATGAACCATTGAAAGATGGATTCAAGGGTAGTATTTGGGGGTCAGTCTCCAACTCTGAAAGCAAAAGAAGAAGCAAACCAAAATCTGCAAGAAAGTCACATTCAAGTAAAGCATGAAACCTATTCTCATTGGCATGCAAGCAAATTGGACAACTTTTATCAGTGATAATATGGTTCTCAAAGAGTTTATTTCAAGTGGGAAGAATATTGTGTTGAGAATCGAGGTAGCTACTCTCTCTTCCCTTACAAGAACGATACGAGGAAATCGCCAACACAAGAAGTAAATCAACAAGAACAATATAAAAGGACACGAGGAATTTTCCCAGAGGAGGAAAGTGGAAAACCCTTGCGGATGAAAAACCACTCCCCACGAACAATTCACTATGATATCAAACAGGTTACAATGATCTCTCAAGCTTCTCAAGCTTTAATGGAGTCTCTTCAAACCCTAGCCTCTCTAAGTTAAACTCACCAAAAGATAGGTTAATAAAATAACCTAAGTCCTCTTTATATACTAGAGGTCCAAAAATACAAGTAGTACGGATCTCGAGGCATAACTCTAACATCTAAGGCAAACCTACACGAAACTCGTTCGAACAACTCCAATCTCGTTCAAACGACTTTGCGATACTTGGTCCCCAGCCCTAGAAACATAATATCTCGTTCGAACGACATCCAAGCTCGTTCGAACGACTATTAAGCTCAAGAGTTAATAGTCGTTCGAACGAGCTTAATAGTCGTTCGAACGAAATCATGTACTCTTTGGAACTTTGGCCCAAGAGTTAATCTCGTTCGAACGAGCTTGGATGTCTTTCGAATTGCTTATACCTCAAGGAATGACTTCATACGCTTCAAATGGATGAGGGTACAAGCGTTGGTGATCACCTAAGTTCTTTGAATGAGATCGTTTTGGAATTGGAATCGATCAGAGTTAAAGTTGAGGATAAAGATAAGGCGCTTCAACTCATATGGTCTCTTTCGTCTGCCTTCAAACATCTTCAACCTACGTTGATGTATGGAAAGGAAACCTTAAGTTTTGATGAGGTTACAAGTACGCTTCTTTCAGTGGAGAGAAGGCTTAAGGGTAGCGAATCCTTTGCCGAAAACTCTGCAATGGTGGTTAGTGGGAAGAAAAGCTTTAATAGGTTCAGAAAAAGAACTTGTTGGAGTTGTGGTCAATCGGGTCATTATAGATTGGAATGCAAAGCTGGGAAAGGTACTGGAGCAAGTTCGGCAAGGGGCTCCAAAATGACACTAACAAACTGGCAACAGTTATTGGTAACGATAGTGACGAGGCGCTCCTCATGGTGACCGCTGATGGTTCTTGCCACGATAGAGAATGGGTATTTGATAGTGGGGCTATAATGTATATATGCGCACACAAGGCATAGTTTGATAAATATGCAAGGTGTGAGGGTAGCAAGTTTGTGTTGACGAGCGATGGCCCTCAAAGGCCGATTTTGGGAGTGGGTGATATTCGCATAAGGATGTTTGATGATGCATTGTAGTTCTTCATGATGTTTGACATGTGCCGAGTATAACTTATAATTTAATTTCACTTTCCAAATTAGATAATGAGGGTTACAATTACTCCGGGCGAGGTGGAGTAATAAAAGTTTATTGAAAATCTTCTTTGATCATGAAGGGAACTCTAAGTGGGAACTTGTATGCATTGGTTGGTAAATCAGTGGGTGGAGATGTGAAGGTTGCATGTACTGATAGATCTATGGAGATTTCTCAAAATGGGAATTTAGTTCAAGGTGGAGCAATGGCCCGATCTACAAAGATGATCAAAAAGTGGGTTCCGATTGGTGGGTCTAGGAAAAGCCTAGACTCGGGTGATTATCTTAATTGAGATGTTTCCCATAGGGGCAACACGACAAGGATACACGACGAATGGAGCAGAAGAAATGGTTTTATCGCTGAGGTAGAGATTGTTAGGTTACAGCTCAAAAACTGGGTAAGTCGTTCGAACAAAAAAGTTTGCGTTGAAGTCGTTCGAATGAGTCATGAAGTCGTTTGAACGAAAAATGCTCTATTTGTTTGTTTCTAAGTTTGTTTTGAAAGGGATTTATTCCAAAGCAATGGATTATCTCATGATGTGTACTTCGGAGATGACCTAATGGAAAGTCTTTAAATACAGGGTATAAGTTAAAGGCCTCTGTACAAGGAGAAAAGAGTTAGAGAGAGAAAATGGAGAAATCTAGGGTTTTACTCTAGAGAGATTTCTTGGGGTTTCTTGCTGGGGATTATCAGTAAGGGTAGAGGTGAGGTTGAGTGACCTCTTTAACTTCTTGTAACCCTAAGTGATAATATATTCGTCGTGCTTGTCGGGGGTGGTTTTGATCCTTTGGTGTTTCCACCTAATTTAAACCTTGAGTATGTGTTAAATTGCCTTTGTTTGAATTCTCCGTGGTTAGAGTTGGATCTTAAGTTCTTGCTAAATTGTATTGCGCTTCCGCGTAGCAATTTTCCCCATCAGTTTCCCAACAAAAGATACTCAAAACACTAATGAACAGTGAATAATAGCTGACACAAAAGTTTAGCGTAGAAAAACCTTGAATAGGTTAAAAACCACGACCTCTCTTGAGGATTTTATAAAGATAGAAAAATCTTATTGAAATTTGCTAGCTATTGCAAAGGATGTTCTGAATATTCGAGTATAGAGTTAATCCACAATACGATTGAGAAGCCCTAGTTAGCAGAAAAATACGAAGAACACCAATTGGTTTGGAAACATAGAGAATTCGATTACTTAAAACGAGGTAATTACAATAAGAAAACTCTAAAACCCTAGGATTCTCTCAGAACTTTTTTCAAATCTAACATAACCTAGAAAATAACCTAAGTTCCCTTTATATTCTAGGGAACTCAAAAATCATAAAAGAACGGATCTCAAGGCAAAACAACGCCTGAGAATCCAAAACAACGCCAAAGTTGTTCGAACGAACTAGGGAGTCGTTCGAACGACTTTACGCCTAATTGGTCTAAGCCCTAGAAAATTAGACCAACTCGTTCGAACGACACTCAACTTCGTTCGAATGATATATGGATCTGGGCCAAATTTCCAGAGGACATGTCAACTCGTTCGAACGACACTCAACTTCGTTCGAACGACTCTTACAAATCTTTAAAAACACTAGATCCTCCTGGATCATGGCTCCCCCCTTTAGGAGCCCTGAGTTCCTACTCAAGCTAGAACTGGAGATGTGGGAATGCGGCGATGCCCAATTCCCTGCTGTACCACTTCGACCTACTTGGTAGCTGATCCTTCTTCCCAGCTCAGAACGAATCAATAGTACCCCATATTGTAGTATTTACCTTCCACTCTAGATTACCATCCTCCGGCAATAGATCTTCTCTTTCCATCCATAAGTCATCAACTGATGGTAGGTGAGTATCGATTACAGAGTCTTCATCCAGAAGAGACGGCTCAAACAACTTCAAATGCTCGACATTAATCACCGAATACATCTTCATGAAATGTGGCAAATCCAACTGGAATGCATTATTACCAATCTTCTTGAGTATCAAAAATAGACCATAATGGATAGATTTGAGCTCTTACCTTCCCCCTTATGCCGTTCCTTACCCAAATGCAACCAAACGAGGTCGCTATCAAGAAAAGTATACTCAACCCTATGCTTGTTCTGGCGAGCCTTATACTTTACTTGAGTCTTCTTCAACTGAGCTTCAACCACCTCATGAACCTTGCTGATCTTCTCAATGAAAAGCTGAGCTTTAACTTACTCTTATTCTTCCTTCCCTGACACCGTCTTGTCGCCAAGACTAAACGCCAAATCAAAAGGGCTTTGCGACAAGTACCCCAAACAAACTTCAAAAGTAGACTTCAATGTGGAACCATGAATCGCCCGGTTGAATGCAAACTGAAGATATGGTAAACTTTCATCCCAAGTCTTAGGATGCTTATAATGGAATTCTTGTAATAAATGTACCAAAGTACGGTTAATGACCTCTGTTTGCCCGTCTGTCTGAGGATAAAAATCGGTACTTCTCTTCAACTTAGTGTCTATCATCCCTCATAACGATCTCCAGAAATGCCCCAAGAAGTGGCTATCCCTATTAGAAATAATAGAAGAAGGGAGCCTGAAATACCTTCAGATGTCTCTGAAAAACAATCGCACTGCTCCTTCTCCTGTGATTGTTTTTTGGCATGGAATAAGAATAATAATCTTATTGAATCTATCCACCATCACAAACAAATAGTCATTCTTACACCCGATCATGGGCAAACCACCCATAAAATTCATTGAAATACTCTCCCAAGGTCGACTAGGAACTAGCAATGGTAAATAAAGTCCTATCTTCCTATTGGAAGGTTTCGATGTGTTCCATAACATGCAACCATGAACCACACGAGCAACATCCACCTGCATCTTCGGCTAATAGACATAGCACCGCAAATTTAGAAGAGTTTTCTCAACCCTGAAATGACCTGCCACCCGGGAACAATGTACCTCTCAAATCCACTATAAACGGTCTCCACCCTCAGGAATACATAGTAGACTGCCCCTGTAAATCAAACCATCCTTTAGAACATACTAGCACTGCTTACCCTGCAACAACTTCTCGTGAATTACACTGAGCTCCTTATTGTCATCATACCCTAAAACGTACACAGAAGGAACAATTGGATAGATCTGTATAGCTACCAACAAAGTGAAAATAGTTGGTAATGAGGGTCGAGATAACATATCAGCCATCTTGTTGTCCACTCCTTTCTTATACTTGATCAATAAGGTAAACTTTTAAAGGTACGATATCCACTTAATATGGCGAGCTTGCTGAAGCTTGGACTGCGTAGATAAGAATTGTAACGGTTTGTGATCGGAATGTACCACAACCTCCTTCCCCAATTAAGTAACTCCGCCAATGCTTAACTGATTGATATAGTACGTAGAACTCCTTATTGTAGGTAGGATAGTTGCGTACTGCTCTTATAAATATCTCAGAATGGTAAGTAACCAGCTTTCCATTCTGTAAAAGGATTGCCCCCAATGCATAGTCTGACGCATCTATCTTGACCTCAAAAGGCCGTTACAAATTAGGCAATGCTAACACTGGTGCATCCATAATCTTCTGCTTTAGTAACAGAAAGGTCTTCTCATGGTGCTCTTCCCACACAAACTGTACAATGTTCTTTGTCAAAGAATGCAACGGTGAGGCTATTTGTAAAAAATGCCGTATAAATTTCCGTAAGTACTGACAATAACCCATAAAACTCCTCACTTTCGTCATTGTGCGGGGTCTAGGCCAATTAGTAATGACCGAGACCTTCTCTGGATTGACCTTAAGCTTGCCGCCACCAACAATAAAACCCAAATAGACGAGCTCCCATTCCCAAACTCGCACTTCTTCCCATTCAGAAAAAGCTGCTATGATCGCAACACGCCCAACACTTTGCGTAAATGCCCAAGATGCTCCTCCTATGTATGACTATATATCAAGATATCATCCAAATATACAATTACAAAATCTTTAATAAACGTACAAAGTACCTCATTCATTAGCCACATAAACGTCGTCGGAGCATTGCATAACCCAAAAGGCATCATTAACCACTCATATAAACCCTGTTTGGTTTTGAACACTGTTTTCCAAGTATCCTCCTCCCGGATTCAAACTTGATGGTAACCCGACTTAAGATCCAACTTGGTAAAAAATCGAGCCGTCTGCAACTTATCTAAAGGTTCATCAATCCATGGAAGAAGATTACGATTCTTCACCGTGATCTTGTTCAACGTCCGATAATCCACACACATCCTCCAAGACCCATCCTTCTTCGGCACCAGTAATACTGGCGAACCACAAGGTTAACAACTTGGATTAATAACTCCTTGCTCCAGGAGTTCATGCACCTGTTTCTTGATCTCTTCAGACTCTGTAACAGAAGTCCGATATAACCCAATATTGGGTAGTGGCTCACCATTCGCCAAGGTGATATCATGCTCCACATCTCTCCTGCACGACATCCCTTCTATGCCCAGAAACAAGTCTTCATACTCATCTTGCAACTCCCTTATATCGGTTTGTTGCGTAGGAGATATTGCCAAAGTAGACAATACTGTAGCCGACGGACCCTCTTGAACCTGTCGCACCAACAATAAAACAAATTTGCTGATCACATTAACCAACCTTTTCGCCTGAGTCGTCGTTACCAAATTACTGGTAGTGATATATTCCTTGCACACATTTATATGAAACTCAGTCCCATCCTTCACCAAGCGATACTTGTGAGTACGACGGTAAAGGATTGTATCTCTGTCCCAAAGATAAGGGCTACCCAAGATGACTTGACACACGTCCAACGGAACTACCTCACATGTCACTTTGTCAATAAACTTCTCAGTAATCGTAAAATTGAATGTACACTGCTTAGTGATCTTTAACTCTGCGTCTTTCTGAATCTAACCCAAGCCATACGGCTTCGAATGAACCACAGTAGCAAACTCATCTTCTTCACCACCGCCTCATAAATTAAATTCTTCTGGCTACCCGGATCAATGATGGCCTCGACTAAGCTCTGCTTCACCTGAATGCTGATATTGAAAAGCTCTTCCCGACTCGCTTTATCGATAACTAGAGGTTACTTGAACATTAGAGTAAACTTAGGATTTGGCTTATCTAAACCCTGAAGATCCATAATCCCTGTGGCTAGTATACGTTTCTCTTTCTTGCCCTTCTCCTCCTTCAGCCGAAGCTCTGGGTGAAGTTTCCAATATCTATCGGAATTGTGCCTATTAGCCTTGCAATGACTACAGATAGTTTCCTTGAATGAAGACCCCTCTCCTTTGGATTCCCTTTTCTGATTAAACTTCCAATTAGCCTTGTACCTCAACTTGTTCTTGTCGTCTTTCTTGTCACTCTTCAAGTATTTGCCTTCAATGACAATTGCTTTAGCGGTAATGTTCTCGATATTTGCCACATTGATGAGCTTTAATTCTCTTCGAATGGACAATGACAAACCCCCATGTATACTTCATGAACACATCGTACTCCTCCATTTCAATATCCAAAACCAATGCTTGGTTATGAAACTCTGTATTGAATTGTTGCACGGATTTCCCAGACCGTTGGTTCAAGTTATACCCTTTGTACCATCACTCCTGTTTATACCCAATTGGATAGAATTACTTCCTCACCAAGACCTTTAATTCTTTCTAATTCAGACTTTCGGCATCATGTCATTTCCAATCAGATTTCCACCACGTGAGGTAGTAACTTGTGAATTTCAAAGTAGAGAAGCAAATCTTCTGAGTGTTGGAATATTCATTAGTGGAAAAATAGGTCTCCAACCTATCTAACCAATTATCTAACTTCTCGGCATCGGCGAAACTATCGAAAATTGGAATCTCAATCTTAAAACCAAGACGAAGATTACGCATAGGATTCATTGACTTATCAAAATTTGGGTGCTCCTTTGCGGAATCGGCATCACTAGAATCACTATCTTTCTCCATATGAACATCATCTCTATCCACCTCCAAAATCCCTTTCTTCTTCGATCGGCGTCGCCGTTGAGAGTAGCCTTACCGAGTCGCCAAAATGGAACCCAACGTGAGGTTTGTGAGACGCAATTGTTCAACTAACTCCCCTACAGTAGAGGTTAGGCCAGAAACTGTCCTTTCTAAAGTCGTGAGTCGATCGTTGGAATCACCCATCTTCAAGTCGCCCTTCTTCTTCGAAGTAGGTTTGCAATGGATCTTCAACGGACTCACTAGCTTCTCCTTCGTTTGCTTGAGATGGTCATGTGTAGGGACCATAAATCACAATCAACCCCCCGAGAATCGAAACTGGCAAACTGATACCACTTAATCCCCAATACGATTGAGAAGCTCTAGTTAGTAAAAAAATACGAAGAACACCAATTGGTTTGGAAAAATAGAGAATTCGATTACTTAAAACGAAGTAATTATAATAAGAAAACTCTAAAACTTTAGGCTTCTCTCAGAACTCTTTTCAGATCTAACATAACCTAGAAAATAACCTAAGTTTCTTTTATATGCTAGAAAACTCAAACATCATAAAAGAACGGATCTCGAGGCAAAATAACACTTGAGAATCTAAAACAACGCCAAAATCACTACAACAAAAACAATAAAATACGACATAAAAAATCGAGGGAACTTTTGGACGTTAAAAGACGACGACTGGAGCACACAATTTATACGATAACCGTCATTTTTCCTACTCAGCCAAAACTCAAACACGGTTTTACTTTTTCCATCTCAGACTTTTCTCCCTCTTCAGTTTCCCGCGATGTGCACTCAAAAAATTTGTATTTCCCTCTCTCCCATGATTCTCTTCTACTTATTTGGCTTCAAATCGCTATGAGCAGTCTCTATATTTTTAGGGTTTTTGCCGAAATTAATTTCCCAATTATTCTCTCTCGCAGTCGCAGTTGTAGTTGCTGTTTTTACCGAAATCAGTTTCACAAGTAATTACTTTATCCCAATCTTCACGTTTTATATCTTCTGATTTGCATAAAAATGTAATTAAGATCAATTGTAAACTATCCCCATCTCCCATTCAAGCTCAAATCTATAGTAACCCCACACAATTTTAACCCCCAAAGCCTAAATTAGTTTAAACTTCTAATTTGGAATTCAATCAATTTACCTCTATAGCACCCGAAACGCTAGCAAAGGCCTCCGTTGAGAGGTGCAAAATTGTAATCATTGGGGTTGCTGATTGAGAGATTGTGCTTCAGGTTCGATTACAAGTCAGACTCTTTATTACCTTTGCTTTGGTGAGTTTTTTTTTTGGTCTTATTTTGCTGTGAATTTTGGATTAGGTTGTTACCAAAAGTAAACTATAGTGAATTTTGGTTTCTGATATCTTACTGTTACAACTCACAATCTCATCATCGAGCTATAGTAAACTATAATATGTTAAACAATATTTACCCAAAACTTCTTTTAGTTGCAGAAAGGCTATGAGTTCCATTTTAGATAACTGTAAAGCTTCTGGGTTGTGGGAAGAGCATATGGTGAGAGGGAGATCGAATCCACTATGCTTGATCTCTTCATTTAGGATGCAAACTATTTCATTTGGATGTTGTAACTGTTTCCATGGGTTGAAGTTGATAATGTACTTTCCTTAGGCATACATAGTTTCAACATTGCCAAATGTCCATGACAGTTAGGGTAAACCGTACAGTATAGTTTACTTCCGATTGTTATTTAAGTCTATACTGAAATAAACAGTATTTAACTAAAACCTATTTTGGTGGCATTGTGGGAAGTCAATCAATTTTAATTTTTTTCGTATACTACTCTTGTCATAATCGTTAACCTTATTTTTCATTACTTATTGGCCCGCATTACACATTTGTTCAAACATATAGCACAGTTGTAACCACCGAAATGAGTACATAGTTTGGGTCTGCCAACATTAAAATGGCCTAAAATAGGGTATGAGCAACATCCAGTGACAAGAATTTGAAGCTAATAATAGCATAATTATCCAAGAGTCCCAATCTTGACCACACTTATCAAGGACCTAACATCTAGGATCAGTGACAAAGATTGGGGTTTAGATGTTAGGTCAAGGTGAAAACTTGGTACCACCGACAAGTAAAAAAGTTTAGAAGTTTAGAGTCTCCCTCAACTAAGTTGTGACCAATTGAGAATGCTTTCCAGCCACAACGAAATACTTTATCCATATATTGAATTGTGCATATTGCTTTATTCTCGTCCACCAAAGTGATTATGTAGTCATTCTCTCGTAGGTATGAATTGTAGAATTTTGTAGGAAGATACATATGATAACAACCACTAACGTGAGACTTCACCACAGATTGTAGAAATCTAGGGTGCCTAGGGTCTAGACTTTTTTGAACCTCTTATGACTGCTCTCTAGCGCTTGTCTTAGCACTATCATTTGTGAAAGCTCCATTTCTCTGAGACTTCTTCACTTCTTATTCACCTCTACTTTTTATTTCTTTTATTCTTTAGACTTCTTTATAAAGTAGCCAAGGATAGGTGGTTCTTACGAAAGGTGCCTTATATTTGTTGAAGATGGAATCTAGAAGAGGGTTGTACTTGGTAATGGTGTTGATGTCGTTTGGGAGAGGAGAAGGGCAATTAAGAGAGAACTTTTATGCATTTATCTTTTATTGATAAATGAAGCCTCTTCCTATTTTTACTATAAAATTATAATATACTATGTTCTGATTTTCATGTGTCTATTGGATTTGAAGGATGAGCTCTTGGGGATGGCTGAGGAACCTGGTGGGGATCCAATCTACAAAAAACAGTCTTTGGACATGGATGCCTTATATCGTGTTGGTGAAGCACAACAGGTGATAACCTATTTACTCTTCCAAGTAAGAATAAATACTTACATGTTAGCTTGAGCTGTTTGTGGGAAACTGTGTCTCAATGGACTTGATATTGTTGATTATGTACGTTAGTTAAGGTGGAAGTATTGATTATACATCCATTGTACGTTTGCAAATAGATGTCGGCAATATATATTTGGTGTTGTTATTGCGTAGGTACTCTAAACTTCAGTACTTGTAGTAATATCGATGGAATATGCAATGTTGTCATTTGACATGCCCTATTTTCTTCCTTTGCATCAGATTTTCCTTAATTGAAAGAAATGGAACGACACAGGATAAAGGCTGGAGACCTTCACCAAAGTTCACAGGATACTTTTGGGGAAATATGTGGTCTTTGCATTTGTTAGGTACAGATTTTGGTGTTGCAAAATATTAGTAATTACATTATGCATAATTGTGAATTACTCTGGTTGCTTTCTAGTTTATGTATCTTTTTATTAACAATATGAAATTTGTACTAGGCTATAACACCTGGAAGCATTGGGATAGTCTACTGTATCAGACCTGATAATAGCCTTTTATTGGAGCTAAGTTATCTTCCATGCCCATGGCATTGTGAACCAGAGGAGGTTGAACCTGTTATCCCATTAAGGGTAGGGTTTTATATAGTATCTTATGTTATTGATTGCTTACTTTTCCTTCTCTCTCTTCTTCTCGATTAACATATCTTTCATTACAGATTGGTGACCACGTATGTGTGAAACGATGTGTTGCAGAGCCAAGATATATGGTTTCATTCTTATCATTTTATTAAGTAAGATTTGTATATGGTTGTGTACCGTGTTCTTGGTTTGCTAGTTTTCCCGGTTGGTTAGTTTTCTTTCTTGTGCACAAATTCTTGTAAAGTCAGTTCTTTCTTAATATTTATTTCATGGTCATGTGGTTTCGTTAATGACTATGGTTTGTACTCCGCAGGCTCAGCGTGCTAGTTGACCACTTAAAAATGTCATTGGATTGTTTTTTTGCGGTGTGGTTTGTAGTTGGAAATGTGTGGATCTTTGGAGGGCACTCTTCTTATGAGGCTCCAAACATGTACAGGTAGCTACAGACAACCGTTATCAACATCTCCTTATTGTCAGTCTTCTTACATTTAAACTGATGCTTTGACTTTGACCCGCATATAATAGAAATTAGATTTATACCACCTGGACTTTTCAAATCTGGACTTGGCCCTTCATTTGTTTATCAATTTTGGGAATATTAGGGTACTTGACCCTTACTATATGATTGAAGTTAGACTTCCATCCTTCAATTTTCAATTGTGCGTGTGTGGAAAGTGGGAAGTAAAAAACTTTGGGGGTCTAAATCTTATTCTGGTCATATAATGAATCAAAGTAAAAATATTCCCTCAACCAAAAAGACGATATCTGATTCTGGAAATTTTCACAGGTTATGCATAGTATTTCTTACCTTCAGCTGTATTGGGTACGCAATGCCTTTTATTCTGTGTGCTACAATCTGTTGCTGTTTGCCTTGTATAATTTCCATCTTGGGATTCTGAGAGGATCTGACTCACACTAGAGGACCTACTCCTGAATCTATTAGTGTTCTACCAACGTACAAGTTCAAATTGAAGAAAAACGACGATGGAGAAGGTAGATAAACAAACTTGGAGGGAGCAACATGTGAGGGGGGTGGTGGAGTCGTAGGAGCTGGAACTGAAAAAGAACGAACAATCGCAGGAGAAGATACAGTAAGTTTTATTGTTGATTGTGCAAGTTAATTTTGCCCTATTTTATTTTGTTATCAATCATGAAACATGTGGCATGTGATGGTGGTATCGTCTCCAAGTACTGGTTCCACAGTCAAACCGTTTTTGGTGACAATTTGGGTGGAGCTAGTTCACCTGGTCCAACTCAATCTTTAGTGAACTCTGAAAGCCCTATTCTTGCATGACGAGTATTCTCATAAAATTTAATTACTTTTCAGATTAATTCCCATTCGCTAACCATATTTGTACATTGCGATGTGAGTTTAAAAACTCAAGAGATGTAACATGCTGAAAAGAATTCACAAAATAGCATAGAAACAGTTGTTAATTTAAGAAGTCGAGCAAAATTTATCTCCGTTCTGAATGAAACCAACCCAAAGCCAAGAAAGTTAGGCTAAAGTGCCCAAATTGCATTCCTGTTAAGAGTACTGTAGATCATACTTCTGAATGTGTTAAATGGTAATGAAGTTATGGAGACTTTTAGCTTTGCATATTTGATGGTAGGATTGTTGATCACTGGTGTTGATAATTATGCTTGTATTGTATGCAGGCTTGCTGTATCTGTTTGGCAAAGGATGCGGACAATGATGAACTGAGGGAGTTGCCATGTACACACTTCTTCCATATGGAATGTGTAGACAAATGGCTGAAGATCAACGCATTGTGTCCACTCTACAAGTGCGAGGTTGGCGACAGTACTGAGCCCTTGCTGTTAAAAAGTCTCTCATAGCACTTGAAGAAACCCAAATTGACATCTCTTAATTAGGTAAAGTTATAAGAGAAAATGTAGATTTCTGAATGGTTTGACCATAGTTTCTAATTGTTCTTGATATATGGTGAATACCTTTGCTTCCTGATTTGAATATGAGCAGGTTGGGGATTGGGTCAGAGTGAAAGCTTCAGTATCCTCGCCAAAGTATGGGTGGGAGGATGTAACAAAGAGCAGTATTAGGATAATTCACAGCTTGGAGGAGGATGGGGACATGGGAGTTGCCTTTTGTTTCAGGAGCAAATCTTTTTTTTGTTATGTGACTAACATGGAAAAAGTGCCACTTTTTGAAGTGGGACAAGGGATTCATATGGCACAATCTTTTGTACAACCATGGCTTGGATGGTCATTTGAAATTCCAGCTACAATCGGGAAGATCGCGAGAATAGACATGGATGGAACTCTTAATGTGAGTATGCTTTTTGCCATATCTTATTTCTTCCTCTGTGGTATGTGTTTGTCTATGTCCAACACAATTTTTCTTGTGCCAAAAATGATTAGTTTTAAAGCTAGTCTAACTTTAGAGGAACCTTCTAGCAGTAAACCACATAATTTTGAATAAAGGTGTTATTTTCTTTTAAAACAGGTATTTAATCAATTTTATTAATAATAAGTAGTTTTGGACTGAATCATAACATTGTTTTGAGTTTTGATCTTCAAAGTTAGAGTTTGCAACTGCCCCTGTATGTTGCAACAACACCTCCCACAGATTTTGGTATTAATTATAATTCTTAAATTTGAAGTGCTAGTGGTTTGGCTGACTATAGACCAATTAGTTTGTGTAATGTGGTCTATAAATTATTCTTCCAAATTATTTCTAAAAGATTTGCTACTTAAAAAAAATGATATAAAATTTTGGCGACTGTTGTGGCTGACGTTGTTAGATAATTGAGGGTAGTAGTCCGTCGCTAATTGTTCAAGTAACATGATTTTGGAGGGAAAAAACGACTGCATACTATAGTCGTATTTATGTGATGGACTAGTTTGGTCGTTAATGCCTTGTTCGACTAGGGAAAAAGCGACGGTTCGTATTGTCATAATTTAGCGACGAGTTTGAGTAGTCGTATTACCCTTGATGGCAAATAGAAACGTAAAAAAATGCGGCTAACAAACGGCGACGGGTAAAGAGATGACAATTCCTCTCGTTTTTAAGTAAAAACGACGGACTACTGCCCTCATTTTTTAGCCTTTTGTTGTAGTGAGTCGTTCGAAAAAACTAGGGAGTCATTCAAACGACTTTATGCCTAATTGGTCTAAGCCCTAAAAAAGTAAACCAACTCGTTCGAACGAAAAAGTGGCTCTGGGCCAAATTTCTAGAGGACATGTCAACTCGTTCGAACGACACTCAACTTCGTTCGAACAACTTTTACAAATCTTCAAAAATACTAGATCCTCCTGGATCAAGAGTGTTAGAGTTAGGATTCATACGTCCCTCATTTGGATTTCTTTGGTCCTATTTATAGGTCTTATAATATGACCGTTTGATGACCTAATTATCCTTAATGATGGACGCTATAATATATATTTGATAAACTTTAATTTGATTGTGTAACGGTTTGATCTTGCTATTTTGTAACGGTTCCATTGATGATTGATCGTTTGTTGGCTCAAACAATTGATGTAGAGGACGAAAGCGATGACTAGAACTCTGTAACTATAATGTATCATGCACTGTGCCACATGTATGTTGATGAGGTTGAGTGGTTGTATGATGGTCGAAGATGAAGCATGAGTTCGAGATGCGGAATAAGCCACTAAAACCGCCCCCTCTCAGCTAATAGTACGAGACGCATTGTGAGCGAGTGGTGTTAGATGAGAAACTTCATTAATACTGTAATTAATACCTGGGAATTATTTCTAAAGCATCTTCATGAATATCTGTTTTTGACTTTTGGGCTTTCTAGAACTAATGGTCTAGTCAATTTTGCTGTATGGGAAATCCTCCTGACGCTAGAAATTTGGAGAGTCGACTTTAATACAAACTGTAGTATAAAGAGCACTCTTATTCGTGTGTGATGAGCCAAGTATTCTTCTTGAATTTTCTTCTTCAACCTTCTTTTATTAACTGTCTTACTATAACTTAGATTTTTCTAGTTGTTGAGTATATGGTGACGACAAGGCAACAGTCTCGAGAGGCTAGGATTCGTGTAATGATGGAAGAACTCTGCGTCAGATTTTTTGGATACCAACCCTTGTACCTGCCAACACCAATTCCAGTGTTCCCTACATTGCATGGGATGACATATGAGGAGGTGTTAGAGGCAGAGGATGACCATTTCCAAATGGTCCGTTTCCAATATCGGCTGACATCGGAGGCAGAGCGTCGAAATGGGCTATGACTGCTAATAGAAGAAACTGTTACAGCTTAAGATGAAGCGGCAGGCGTTCGTCCGAGGAAGTTTTGTCGGTGCCCTACCGGTGAGTGGGCCTTGTTTGAGAAATATGACCCTTCTTCCAATTTTCTTTTTTGGAACTGTCAAAATAAATATGAATTTGGAAATTTCGGAAATTTCAGAATTTTCAAAAATTTCAAAATTCTGACTATTTCGGAATAAATTCGGAATCAATTTTGGAATAAATTCATAATAAATTTCAGAATAACAGAGTTCTCACTTCTTCAAATCAAACCCTAATAACAAAGTTCTCACTTCTCCAAGAATCAAAGATTCAAAATCGAAGCCAGAGGAGAACTGAAGCCAGAGAGGAGATTTAACTTTTCTTCTTCTTCGATGTAAATCAAAATCTAGGCAGTGGAGAATGGAGAATTGATGCAGTGAAGATTTAACTTAAGAGTAGATGGAGTGGAGGCGGTAGAGATTTAACTTAAGAGTGGAGGGCAGTGGAAAATGGAGGCAGTGGAGAATAGAAAAGAAGAGGCGGCGGAGAATGTCTTACGTTAAGAATCTTAAGGTATAATGTTTTATGTTTCAATTCGAATTATTCAGAATTAAATCAGATTAATGGGATATTCGGAATATTTTTTGGAATAATCGGATCGGAGGGTATTCAAAATAATCGGATCGGATGGTTTTCAGAATAATCGGATCAGAAAATTTAGAATAATCGGATCGGAATAATCGGATTAGAATAATTCGGAATAATTGGATCAGAATAATTAGAAATAATCGGATCATAAATTTTAGAATTTTAAAATTGCACACAGCTATCCGATTCTGAACCGAATTTTTTCAGAAAAAATTGGAAATCGGAAAAAATCGGAAGCTCGGACAAAAGTTGTAACCCTAGGAATGACGTATATTATGGTACGATCTTGGATGAGTATAAAAGTAAGGTGATGGATCGTTTAAATTATCTTGGGAAGGATGAAAGGAATTATTTAATTGCTGAAAGTAGAGACAGACGTGATAAAAGTAAACGTTATCACAGAAATCATGATGATGTTGTGAGACGAAAAAACATACCTGTAGATATTGTAGGGGTGACTAACACGTGTCTGAAGGAGCCGTCGTTTCATAAACTGAGGGAGAGTATAAAAACTTGTCTCTCTCTCTATCTCCCTCATAAATTATCTGCAGTTGCAAAAAAAGAAAAAAATTGTATAACCTATATCTCCAAAGAGACAAAATGTTTGAGTTCTGAGTTTGATTTGGTAGGGAAAACTTCATCGAGTGAGAAAAAATTGTTGGAGAAATGATATGAGCGGTCAATTTCTGTGAAACGTTTGGGTAAAACAGAAGATTGTGGTTCTTCGAGCACATGTTAGTGATTTGTTATACTATTTTGTTTATGTATGTGATTTTGATTATATATTGTAGTGGTATAAGAGTATTTGTGGTTTATCCAAAGGTTGAGAATGTAGGGTATAAGGGTTGAGAAATTGCCTGTTGTTTTTTGTTTATACACAAGTTTTGGGTATGGGCATAGATTGTAGAGAGAGAAACATACTTTTTTGGAGAAGAAGTGGAAAAGTTGAAAATGATTTACTATTGTTTTTAGAAAGTTTGAAAGCAAATATTTTGACTGGGTAAAAAGTATGGGTGGGGTTGTTTTTGCTGTGTGTATAATATATTATGTAATGTAGAGACAATGATAAAATATTTTGTGTATCTGTAGGTCCAGTATGCGTTCAAAACCTATAAATCCCATGAGTAAACCTGTAGTATTATTGAGTTCAGAGGAAACATTATCACCGTGGAGGGATGATGAGTATAATGTAAGGGAAGAGACTATTGATAAGATAGAAGTTACTGTAGGTGTAGAGGTTGGGGAACCCAGTAAAGTAGAAAGGGTTATAGAGAAAGAAGATGCGAAGGTGGAAGATAAATTATTTTTCATATACCTTGACGGAGTAGATGTAGGGAAAGAATTTCCAAAAAATAAAAGGAAATTACAAGGAGAGTGAGGAAACTATATGATGAACTAAGGCCGGTGGTTTAGGGCATATGTGCCAAGGAAAGGTGAGGAAGCGGTATACTACCAGGTTCCTTGCCTGGATAGTAGAAAAAAGAGAAGGGTATTGATGCTAATATAAATATTTCATACTATAATGGTGTGGGGATGGCATACCCGAATGATGGCATTTTGTGCTATCTAAATCAGGTCATTTATGGCCTTAGAATCCTTCTGACCTTCTTTTAGAAGGGGGTTATGAATGTATTGCAGTGCTGCCTTGCCCAACTGAATAGGAATGTATATGAAATAATGAGGGTGTGCGAGGCGGATGACGTGCTAAAATTTTATAAACAGAAGTTCGTAAAAGGTTGTAATAGTGGTTACCTGTATAGTGATTCGTCTAGGTCAAAAAATTTTGACTTTGAATCTGCGGGTAGTCTATGGAATGACCACTTTGTATGGGTAGGGGGAAATTGCATGCATGTTCTAGATGAACCAACGCTCGTCATGAACCATTAATATTATAATTCGAGTAAGTAACATTTGTCAACTTTGACCAACCATCAGTATGTCTTCGAGCTATTAAACATTGTCTTATTTCTTATTTGTCAAGTCTCAATCCTTCATTGCTGCCTAATAATACCAGCTTGTTTGACTGTATAGTTTTTGTTCAGGTCAAGTTGAAGTAGGTATTGGGTAAGTTAGGTATCCAGAGGGATAAGAGGGTAGATTCTATAGTGCCTAAAGTTCAACAAGCTCGTAAAAATCAAGTTATGGTTAAAAAGAAGAAGGCTCATTTGTCTATAGATGATGTCACTAGTCTTCCTCCACCTGCGCTAGAAAATATGAGCTTGAAACGGGCGATGCGGAGGTCGAGAAAGTTAGTTCCGGAAGTTCCCGTTTCTACTGTGAGGATAGTCCTGAAGAAAGAGGTCGTTGAACCTGCCGTTAGGGATGTAGTGGAGGTGCAGGTGGCAAATGAGGTTGATCCTGCGGATTCGGGTTCACTTAAAATGAAGCGGCATGAAGGTGAAGGAAGTAATCACACTAATGCTAAAGCTGCGATCAAGATGAGAGAACTGGAGTAACAATACTGTACAATGGCGGGGGCTAATCCGCAGCAGCTCGATGAGGTGTATCAAGAGCATACGTTTGTGGTAAGTAGGGAAATATTTGATGTGTTGTATTTGGAATATAATATGTTGTTTTGAACCTATGTTTTTGTATTGACAGCTTTCGATGCTGATGAAGGGGGTGACGAAGTTCATTGAGAAGAGGAGCCTGGAATTCGAAGATCTTACTCGTAGGTTGGATGCTCAAACGGTTCGAATGAAGGAGCTCGAAGCTGAGCTCAAGATAGAGAAACATAAGAGGGTGGAAGATGCAAAGGCTGTTGAAGAGCAATATACAGAGCTGACTGAGAATGATGAGATTATGTCACGAGCATGCGATGCATTGCGGGTGGAAAGAAATTGCTTTGTCCAATCTTTTTATAGCTTTGGGTTGACTGTTGCTGATGTAGAGCTGGGTCAAACTGGTAAATACAATGAGATAGTCTTTCCTTCGGATGTAAAAGACGAAGTGGTGGCTGATGTTGTTGCTCCAGCCGATGTATCTGCTGCACCAATTGAACCAGCTGTAGCTGCTGACAAGAAAGTGGATCCTCCATCTAAGGTAGGGATCAACAAAAATCTTTAACCAATATGTGGTATTCTATTTCAAACTATGCAGTTCGTTTGACTTTGATGGGATTGTATTATGTATGGTCGTAAAAATATTTAAGTTTGATAGACGCTTTAATATGCTCTTCTTGAATGTTTGTATAATAACAAAATATTTGTAATATCTGTAGGAGGTAGGGCGGTTGAGAAAAACTATTTCCGACCTAGAGAGATCGTTGGGTAGAGCGAGGGATTCGGTCACTCGTGTTCAACAGATATTAAATAAAACTGAGTATAAAAGAAGGCAGTTTAACCTTAACTCTAAATTTTTTTTAAAGTATTATATGACCTTCAGTGTAGATATGCTAAGAAAAAAATAGAAAAAGATGAGGTTTTAAGAAAAGAAGAGGAAGGGGGGCGGGAGCGTTAGCACGAAAACTGAGGGAGTTGACCTATTTCAGCGACTCGAGTGATAATGTTAGGTGTCAAAAGTTATTGGTAGCTCTGACATTGTATTTTGAGGCTGAAGTAGATAGTGACCAGGGTTTAAAAAAAGCTTATGTAGAGCTTCTGAAAGAAAAGGATGTCGTGCATGGCCCAGCTTGAGTTATGTTTCTAGCTCAAGAAGCACGTAATCATCACAGTGTAGAGGCGAAAAAGTGCTCAGCTCGAGCTGGGGTATTCGCTATATGGGGTGATGTAAGACCTTTACCTGATACTCTTGACTTTATATAGGGCCGGATGACAATAAAGATTGTCTTTTTCAGGATAAGGAAAGAACAAATAGAGGTGCAACAGAAGTTAGTGGTGAGATAAAGGAATTGCAAGATTTATTAACACAACATATGGAACAAAAAATGTCTTTAGCGACTCAATTTTCAAAAGAAGTAACTATTCGAATGAAGATAGAAGGTGATGTGAGGGCGTTAGGTGTTTTGCAAAATGAAACACGCAAGCGCATGTACCGGGCGCACATGCAGTTGAAGGAGCATTTGTATCCCTCACGAGCAAAATCGCAGCTCGAACGGAGCATGAGTGTCATATAAAAAGTATGATTAATTTTTACGGGGGGGGGGGGGGGGGGGGGGAGCTGGCAAGGGTGGAGAACAAATCTAGGAAGTATGTAATGGATTGTGGGAAGGAATTCGATATAGAGAATGAAAAAGCTAAAAATATGTAGTTTATAAAAGACAAGGAGGAAAAGGTTGTTAAAAAACTAACTCCTAGCTTGAGATAAAATATGTCAGAAGAGGATGATGAGGAGGTCGAGAACCTGAAACCTTGGTCTCGGCAAAAGTAACGACATCAAGAGGTGGTCACCTTTATAACTACTTTAGATGTTTAAGTAGAGAACTCAAAACGTGCAAAAGGCAAGGGGCAGTCCTCTCGTATTTCGAAGAAGCGAAAATAGAGTAGTTCAGTTACGTATCGAACTTGCAAATGCATTAGATTTTTTTATACTGTTTGGATGTCAAATGAAATCGAATCTTTGTGTTGATTATATTGAAACTACTCAAATGTTATGTTTTTGAGTAAACTTGTTGAATGTGAGATGTAATCTGTTTGAATATACGAACTAGTATGTATGTGAATGTTAACTATTACTGCAGGGTGAATTGACAGAGGTTTATAAGCAGTGTGAAGAGTTATGTGCTTCAAACAAAAAACTGAACGTTGATCTGAATTGCCAACAGAAAATAATAAAAAGTATTACTGATTTAAAAGAAAAGATTGAGGTGATACTTGTAAAGGAACGAAGTATAGTTGCTCGTTTGACCGAACAACTGGAAGATAAAGAGGCTGAACTAGCCATTGAGCTAAAAAAATAGAGGGATTAAAAGAAATTATAATGAAAAAAGATTTGGACACTCTGGGCATTTTGGGACGAATCAACCAACAAGAGGCAGAGTTAATACCTGTGCGAACTAAAATTATAGAAATTTTGGCAGTGTTGAAGAAAGAAGAGGATAATGTAAAAGATTTGTAATATCTGATAAATATGCTTGAGGCAAAAGGAATTTGTGCGCGAGCAGCTATGAACGAGGCCAATATGCGTGCTCATAAATATGAAGTATTGTGGTATGCCATGGACATACAAGTAAAGGATTTGGAGAAAACCAATAGCAAGCAGAGCTTTCTAATAAACAACTGGGTGATCAAGATAGGGAATCTAGAAAATGTAGTTCAAACGTTGAATTAAGATATTTTGGAATATCAATCAGAGAATGGAATATTGGGCGATGAGAAGGACCAATTTGAGGTTGATCTTTTTAAAGCTAAAATAAATCTTGAGGAATATGCTCCAGAGAAAGTTCAGAATGAGTCTGATATGGAGAGATTGATGGCTCTGATTGCCAATATGGACAAATTCATGATAGTGATGGAAACTCGTAATGAGGTGACGTTGAATAAAAAATGAGCGCTGGAAGAACGCTGTAAAAGTTTGGAAGCCATATTGAAGGAGGCTAAAGGAAAACTTGCAGAGTTTATGTTTCCTAAAAAGGTAAAATATGAGGCAAATGATGTGCTTTAGAGAGAGATGATGACAATAATTTCTTTCTTTGTATCCAAATTCAAGAGACTGGAGGTGGAAAGCAAAACTGTATATGACAGCCTGGTTGCCAATGGGGTGTAGTGTGAGATGCGGTTAATACAATCTGAGTACTTGGATCGCATGATGTCAAAAATTGGTACTCTTATGAAGAGTAAGGTTAAAGAAGGAAATCAAATTGTTACTGGTAGGATGCCAGAACTGATGCGTTGGCGATTGTCTGTGCGCAGGGAAAGCTCGCGCTGGGATGTGATGTCTGATTGCTTAAATGATAGTTAGAATGATTAATGAGGTGCTATGATTGTAAAATGGGACTAAGCGTACTATACTTCTAAAAATATAGTAGATAGAGTGTAGTAAAGTTGGATTAAAAATAAATTTTTTGATCTATATATATTTAGAGTGACCTTTTGACAAATCAATTGTAATGTAGGAGTCTGGTAGTCATTTTGTAGAACTACTAGTCGTCCTGTCATATAATAGAGGATTGGTTTGGCGGAGGCAACAAACAGCCGATTGTGTAATAGAAGATCGAATTGGCTGAAAGTAACAAATGATCTGTAATGTAATAGAAAAGTAGTTCGGCTAAAGTAACAAGCGTTCTGTAGTGTCATAGAAGATCAGTTCGGCTGAAGCAACAAAAGATCTGTAATGTTATAGAAGATCAATTTTGCTGAAGTAACAAACGATCTATAATATTATAGAAGATCAATTCGGCTGAAGCAACAAATGATATGTAATGTAATAGAAGATCAGTTCGGCTGAAGTAACAAACAATCTATAATGTAATAGAAGATCAGTTCGGCTGAAGTAACAAACGATCTGTAATGTTATAGAAGATCAATTCTGCTGAAGTAACAAATGATCTATAATGTAATAGAAGACCAGTTTGGCTAAAGCAACAAATGATCTATAATATAATAAAAGATCAGTTCGGCAGAAGCAACAAATGATCTGTAATATAACATAATGGGGTGAACCCACTGGTAATCTATGATATTTGTAACCTGTATATAGAAGTACTTGTATAATATATTAGAAAAGTACTGTAATATAGGGTAACCGAATACAAATCTTTCATTATTATAAGATTGGCGTACATAAAATGTTAGATAGAGTACTGTATACAATATTAGAAAGTACTCTGATGTTGGGCGATCAAACATAAGTATTTTATTGATGTAAGACCGACGTACAAGATGATAGAGTTATTTGAAAAGTACACAGTAATAGATTATTATCTTCGATATAGCTTCAATCTTCTTATGTTCCAAGGATCAGGTACTCGTTCCCCATGTTCAGTGGCAAGGTCATAAGAACCAAGTCTACTTTTTCCAATAATGATAAAAGGACCTTCCTAATTTTCTGTGAGCTTGCCAGCATTGACTTCTTTTCTGTGCTTTGGTATCTCTTGGGAGACGAGGTCTTTAATTTTGAACTCTCTATGATGAACTCGTTTATTATAGAATCTGGCTAGAGCCTGATGATATCTTCCTAAGTTCATGATTGCTCGATCTCTTATTTCTTCGATCTAGTTCATGTTACATGCCAACTGGAATTTATTTTCTTCGTCTGTCATGGTATGGCCACGTAATGGGTAATGATATTGAGTGGGTATTACTGCTTCAGTACAATATGCTAACAGGAACGGCGTGCACCCAGTTGATACTCGAGGCATTGTTCGATATGCCCATAACACATGTAGTAGCTCTTACAACCAATTACCCTTCTTCTCTGTCAAGCACTTTTTGATTCCATCGATGATAGTTTGATTAATGATTTCGGCCTGACCATTCCTTGTGGGTAATATGGATTGGAAGGAGAATGGATGATTTTGTGCTGGCTGAGGATCTCAATGACTCTGGAGCCAACGAACTGAGGTTCATTGTCAATTCTGATAAGATGAGGGAAACTAAACCTTATTATGATTGTTTCCCATATAAACTTGATGACTTCATTTTCATGTGTGCGACACAAAGTAACTGCTTCCACCTATTTGGTAAAGTAGTCCGTTGCTACAAGGAGGTGCTTCCTTTTTCCTGGTACAGTTGGGAACTCTCCTATGAGGTCAAGGGCCCATCTTATGAATGGCCATACAACTTTGCTAGAATGAAGTTTCAAAGCTAGAGCTCGAATTTTGGGTCTGTGTCGTTGGCAGGCATCACACTTGCTTGCATATTCGATGGCTTGGGATTTCATTTTTGGCCAAAAGACTTTCTGTGTAAGAGCTCGGTTTGCTAAAGATCGTCTTACTGCATAAGATCTACAAGTACCTTCATGAAGTTTGTACAGAAAGTCATAAACCTCTTTATCAGATATATATTGGAGATAAGATTCTGTCATTGATTACTTATAAAGGAAATTATCAGCAATGACGTATCGCTTAACATTATCAAGCACATGTCTTCTTTCGGTAGGATCTATAGGTAGTTTGCTATCAAACTTGTTTTCAAGCCTGATATATGTGAGGAAAAGTCGTCTTCAATCATTCACATCCTCTTTACCGCCCCCAGTATTAAACGAATTTGAACTTATGATGTTAATGCCGGGGGTGGATATTACTTCAATCTTGAGATATCGAGCTTCAGTTCTGAGGACTCCCGCAAGATAGGCAAGGGAATCAGAATGTTTATTTTTTCTGCGAGGTAAATGTTCAATGGTAGCTTTCTTGAATCTGATCATTCTTTCGGCTACTGCTGCCATGTAATCAATCATTTTTCCATTTTTCTAAAACTTGTCTGTGTAATGGTTTACTATGTGTAAAGAGTTTGTGTAGACAGATAGCTCAAGAACCCCAATTTCCAAAGTCATATCCAGACAGTAGATTAATGCCTCATATTCTATCTCATTATTGGTGGCTTCAAAGTTGAGTCCGATTGTTTTTTCAATTTTTTCATTGGAAGTCATGATAAGGACGATGCCAATGCCTGACCCTGCAGGTCCGGCAAAACTATCAGTGAGAAGGCGTTAACCTTTCTTGGATATCTAATCTGACTTTTCCACAAACTGTTCTTCATTGATTTTGTACTATCTTCTTCCCAGTTAGGATCATCTACTGGGAAGTCTTCAAGGAAATCTGCTACTACATGGCCTTTTTCGGAATGCCGTGGTTTGAAACTTATATCATGCTCACCGAGGGTTATCGACCATTATTGAACTTGTCTGGATTTCTAGTGTTTGGACAAGATTTTGCGCAAAGGATAATTTGTCATAACTCGAACTTAGTAAGCCTGAAAATTTTATTTTAACTTGCGTAATGTGTAAATGAGAGCGAACAGTAGTTTCTCGATCTTAGTATACCGTGATTCTGCTGGAGTGAGAGTTTTTTTGATTAAGTAGGCAGGTTTCTTCATCTTCTCGTCAAGTCAAATGAGGACTAAACTCAATGACTCATCAGTAACGGCCAGATAGATGGTGAGTTATTCTCTTTCCTTGGGTGTACTCATTACTGGTGGCTTTCCCAAATAGCGTTTGAGTTCCTGTAATGCTGCTTCACATTCTGCCGTCCATTCTATCTCAAGATCTATTTTAGGTTTCTTTTTCTTTGTCCCTTCATGCAGTAGGTCAAATAACTATCGACACCGGTCTGAAGACTTGGAGACAAAATGATTGATTGCTGCTTTCTTGCCGGCGAGATTCTGTATGTCTTTCTTTGTTTTTGGTGATGGCATAGATAACAGTGCATGAATACAATCTGGGTCAGCTTCTATGCCCTGCTTGTTGATCAAATGTCCTAAGAATTTGCCTGATTGGAGTCCAAACTGGCACTTGTCAGGGTTGAGTCTTATTTTGTATAAATGAATAATTTTGAAAGTCGTGTGCAAATCTGCGAGTTGGTTCTCTTTCTTGAGGCTTTTACACAACATATCATCAATGTAAACTTCCATCATTTTTTTGAGATGGTCCTTGAACATCTGTGTCATCAATCTTTGATAAGTAGCTCCTGCGTTCTTGAGTCTGAAAGGCATGACTTTGTAGCAATACAAACCATGCTTAGTAATGAAAGCCATTTTTCTTGATCTTTGGTTAATAGAGGTATCTGATTATACCCTGATAAGGCATCCATCATGGATAAAAGTTCATGTCCTATGGTAGAATTGAGCAGATGATTAATAATAGGAAGTGGAAAACTATCTTTCAAAGTATCTTTATTGAGGTCTTTGAAATCCACGTAGACTTTAATTTTTCCATTTTTCTTTGACACCGCCACAATGTTCGAGATCCATTTTGGATAGTTGGCTTTTTGAATAAAACCAACATCAATGAGTTTATCGATCTCTTTGTTGACTTCTTCACGGTGTCTCGGTGCTAAAGTTTGTTGTTTCTGTTTGACTGCCTCAGCTTTATCTTTCAAACTAAGCTTATTGCAGGCCAAATTTGGGTCAATGTCTGGCATTTCATGAAACATTCAAGCGAAAACATTACTACTGTGTTTGAAAAATTGAATTAGAGTATTGCGCTCTATTATGGGAAAAGGGGTGCCAATATAGGTACCTCTTTTTTCTTCACTGATCTCGATGTACTCTGTAGGTCCTGCGCTTGGCAGTTCTTTTTCTGTAATGTTCTTTGTAATTATCCCTATGGTTTTCTGTAATTGTTATGCGAGCTATGGTATTGATGATTCTGTCATAGTAGAAACAAAATTTTCACAGGCTCGGGTTAGCTTCTGATTGCCTTTGATCTCATAAATGCCGTCATTCCATTCGAATTGCAGCGCCAAATAATAGATCGATGGAATAGCTCGCATGTTATGCAGCCAACAGCGTCCCATGATCCCCAAATAGTGTGATCTTGCATTGATAACGTAGACTACTACGTCGACTGTTGCTAGACCGGTTGTAATAGGAAGTATAATCTTTCCTACACATTCTTCCTTAGAACCGTTGAACCCACTGATGTCGACGCCACTAGGTTAAACTTTGTCGGCCAGTTCCATCTGATCGATTATGCTCTGAAAAAGTAGTTCGATGCTACTGCTCGTATCCATCATCATTACATGTAGTATAACAATTTTCATTTTCAACATGATCATGAGTGCATCATGGTAAGGAAAGTTGACATGTCGAACGTCACAATCATCGAAAGAAATCCCTGTATGTTGGGAACTAGATGCGGGGAGTATCCGTGGTTCTTTGTCGGCTATGGATAGGTCGTAACATTGACCAAGATGTTATTTTTTGCATATGATCGACCTATTAATGGTATGAGTTTTGATAAGTGGCTGAGGGAGATATGATACAGATGATTATCCTTGGCTGTCTCTTCGACCTGAACGATCTCTGTGGTAAGCCGATATCTCCCATTTTTGTAACTTTCAACATCCTCGATGTATTCATGCTTTCTTCCATCCACAAAAATGTATTCCAATAGCCGTTGTAAAGTGAATCAATGTTCTGTCTCGTGATGTCAGACTTTGTGGTGTATGTAGTATGGTTTGTTCTTAATAGGTTAGAGATACTGGGCATTGTAAAAAAACTTATCCTTATGAAGTATAGGATATATGTTAGCTATGGTAACAATCATCTTAAGAAGATAGGGTTATGACATATTACTGCCTTTCTATTTTCGATCATCATTAAATTTGGTCATCTTCCTCTCTCCTCCGTGATCAGCAACGCGATTAAAATCTTGGTTTGTGGATTGATCTCTTGCTATCAAGGTCGATTTCTGAGTTTTCTATTTTTTGAATACCATCATTTCAAGATCGATATAACCATTGACCTTCTCAATTATGCCTTCTAAGGTCGTAGGCTATTTTAGAATCAGGTACTTCTTCGCCCTACTATCCACGAGAAAAACATTGGTGAAGGCCAAAATAGTAATCTTCTGGTCGAGTCGGTCTACCTTTCTGGCCAACTCCAAGAATTTCTTAGTAAATATTTTGAGCTTCTCCCCTGATACTTGCTTCAGGCTAAAAAAGGAATATAGATTCTCCTCTTTATCTATGTTATGTGAATAGTTCTTGACAAAAAGTTTCCGCAGTTGTTCAAAAGTCGTAATGGACCCTTCTCGAAGTGAATGAAACCATCGCAAAGGCTCGCCTAGTAAACTGGTAGGAAAGAGCCGGCATAAAATGTGGTTGGAAGTAAAATGTAGGCTAAGAACGTCCTAGAATTCTTGAACGTTCTCCACTGGATCATTTCCCTTATATTTTCAAATTTTTGGTGTGTGGAAACCGGTGGGAACCTTGCCATCCAGTAATTCTTGAGTAATTGGTCTTTTATGTAGCCTGTTGTGAATGCCTTTAGTGGTTTGAACCTGGGCATCGAACAACTCTTTGATGTGTCTTTCAACATTTTCCTGAGTTACATATTGTCGAGCTATAATGGTCGGTCGTGGGATGCGTTCTTCGTGAGTATTGTAGTCGCCACTTTCTTCACTTATCCGATCCAGTACCATAATTTAAACTCTTCCTCGGGGTTACTCTTCTTGTCTGGCTCCAGTGAGACATCCATTAACTTCTTAGTAGACTTCCTTTATCAAAGTGGGATCGTCCCTAGGTTACTTACGATTAGATCAAACTTTGCCTCCCAGATTGTTTGCTTGAGGTCATATCCTGTCGAGAATGGAAACCTAGAAAGTAGCTGGCATCACGCCTTTGTTCTTCTGGGCTACGATCTATTGACTCAGCAAAACCTTCAGCACGTCTTGTACTCTTACCAGTTACTGCTCTAGAGTGGCTCGTCTTTCGATTTCGGAGTTTAGATTGGCTCGTAGCTCTGCTAGTACTGTGTTTCCTTCTCTTGAACAAATTGGAGTGCTCTGGTCTATAGGGGCAAAACTTTGTAAGAAGGGAAGTTGACTCTTATACTATAAAGTTTATCCTCGACCAGGGGATTCAAACGTACAATCAATAATAATAAGAACTAATTTACTAATAATACACTTGCGTGGAGGCCTTGAATGGGTCACTCCACGACCTCTGATGAAGATTTTTAAGAGTTATGCTATAAATATCTATCGAGTAGTCGAAGTATCGAGAATAGGGTGTTTACAGGGTATTTGAAGGTGAACTTGCAAGGTCTATTGGGGGAGATTTTCTCACCCCTCTACAGTTCCTCCTCCCTCCTATTTATAGAACATAGGGTGGGCTGAGTCACCATGGGAGGTCCAATTATATCTATATCCTCCAGGGACAACTGACTTGTACCCGAAGTCAGTTCTAACACTGCAATTTGTCGAGTCTGACACTGTAGTTGTTGGCTCTGATACTATAGTTGTTGGATCTGGCACCGCAGTTGTCGAGCGGCACGCTCCACTATTCTGTCTGATAAGCTGGCTGCCTAACATGTTCCCCTTCGACCATGTGCGCCCATGGTCGAAGTATTTTTGGTTTGATGTTTCCTTCGAGTGTTTGAATAGTCTCAGAAGGTTTCATAGGCTTGATTATTGACTTACTTGGATTCGAGTCATTATGTAGGTTTCAATGTAGCCTTCGAGTGTTTGACAAGTGTTAGAAGGTTGTGAGTAGGCTACTACATGGTCTGGAAGTGTCATTTTGTGGAGAGATGATCAGTTGTATTCTGAGACAATGAGTTTGAGAACTTCTTTCCCGCAGATCATACCAAATGTAATAGCCTAATTTTGTGATCTGAATTAGTCTTTATACCAAAGATACTCAGAATACTAATGAACAGTAAATAATAGCTGACACAAAAGTTTAGCGTGGAAAAACCTTTGAATAGGTTAAAAACTGTGACCTCTCTTGAGGATTTTAGAAATATAGAGAGATCTTATTGAGATTTGCTAGTTATTACAATAGATGTTCTGAATATTAGAGTATAGAGTCTTAGAGTTATGATTCTTCCGTCCCTCATCTGGATTTCTTTGGTCTTATTTATAGGTATTATAATATAACCGCTTGACGACCATTATTATTCTTAATGATGGACGTTACAATATATATTTGATAAACTTTGATTTGATTGTGTAATGGTCTGATCTAGCTATTTTGTAACGGTTCCATTGATGATTGATAATTTGTTGGCTCGAACTGTTGATGTAGAGGACGAAAGCGATGACTAGAACTTGGTAACTGTAATGTGTCATGCACTGTGCCACGTGTATGTTGATGAGGTCGAGTGGTCGTATGATGGTCGAAGATGAAGCATGAGTTCAAGATGTGGAATAAGCCACTACAGGATAAATATCTTTTCTAAATGTGGAAACATATGAAGACACTCTATGATATGGACTGCAATACCTGCATTAACATCAAAACATAGAACTAATGTAAACAAATACGACAAATTTAATTGACAATTTAATTAAATATTTGATACTTACTCAACCCAAGATTCTCTAAATGGTAACAATATACTTACTGCATGCACACATGGCAGGCCAGTGAGTCACCACTCATTGTAATCAAACTCATGTTTCTCAGTATTAACCCTCCTTCTTTGCCCATTTGTAGCAATAGCAACAAAATATCCATCAGCAATACCTTCAGGATGGTAGTGCCCATCAAATGTCTCTAATTTTGTAATGTGTTTCACAGCTCTTGGCACTAATCCTGAAATGAAAGTTCAAATCTTAGCAAGTTATAAACTAAATAAAACCTTTACAAACATATATCAATTTTATAAGTTATAATATCATACCATCTTGGTCCCATTCCCTCGCTTTTAATCTTCTATCATACATAAACTATATCAACATCAAATTCAATTTCTCTAAGGCTCTGTAAACTGGCTTATCTCTAATCTTCAATGTCCAATTGTTGAAAGATTATTAGAAGTTGTTTGTTATGTGCTCACATTTGGATGTGAATTCAAAATATTACCTTGCCCAATGTTCATATGGTTCCTTCACCAACCAATTATATGCTGTAAGGCTATCAACTTTTAGTTTGTCTATCTTCTCATCTTTTTCATTTTTTTTAAAACTTTTTGCTACCCCCCAAACAAGACTTTCCAAATGTGTGCCCCTGTGGTACTTCTTCATATTCTTGTACATATGTCTGAAACAAAACCTATAGTTTGCATTAGGGAATACATCTGCAACAGCCTATATTAGACCTTTCTGCCTGCCACTGATGAAGGTCAACTTGCTTTTGTACTGATTTAAATAAGGTTCCAGTTTTTGCAGAAAATTAAGCCAAGTTTTAAAACCCATTGTTTCCATCTAGTCCAATGATAGACAGACACACTCTACCATATTTCCCCTTGAGGAAGCATCCATCCAAACTAAGTATAGGTCTGCAACCATCCACAAATCCATCCAAAGATGCTTTGTAAGCAACACAAGTCCCAGTCCACTGATTAGTGTCAATATCCTTCCTAGTCCGAGCTATACTTCCAGGATTAGAACTCAATATCTGTCTACATATCTTAGGCTGTAACACATACCCCTCATCATATGAACCTACAATCCTTTCCATACAAATAGTCTATGCATTCCATGAAGTGTAGTAAGAAATGTCAATCCCATAATTTACTCTAATCAACTCTATCACATCACAAGGCTCAGTAGACCTAATTGTTCTCATTGTATTCTCAACTTCATTTGCCACCCATCCAGCATGAGCCAACTTATTTTTGGATTTACCCTTCCATTTGCAAGTATGGATCAACATACTACTTTTTCTCAGTTTGAAGGTATGACCATCAGGTGTTACCCTGGCATAAAAGAGCCACTCATAACCTTTCTCTCTTTTACTGCATTCAAGTCTAATCTTATAGCTCTCATTCTTTCTCTGGTGATAGAGTACCTTATTTACTATACTCAATCTCCTAATATAAGCTCTTGTAGTATGTACTATAGGTCACTCCATCTCAGGTATTATAGGGACCTATCCCTCTATCTAACCCAATTCGAACTATTTCCAATTCGAACTACCTTCATATTAGACTCACACATTTTACACATGACATAAACAATCAACATTGATACCTACACCATGAACTGTTGAAGAACGTGGGTCAAACACAATAGAAAAGCATGAACAAGCCAAAGACACATGTCTCTCACGAATTCAACAGTTATTCAGTCAACCGTCACTTACCTTATTATTCGGAGAACATGCATCAGTACGATAACGAATTGCGGGCAAGGCCTATATAAAGAAAAAGTTTTAGAAGAGACATGGACCAGAAAAAGATACGAGAAATTACCAAGAAAAACATATTTTCTAGATTCTCAAACACTAAAACTCTTATTTTCAAGATCAAGTATTTCTAGTTCGAGAGATAATTTATAATAAGATATCAGCCTCAAGCAATAAAAGTTACTGTTAATAAAACCCTCAACACGAGGTCATGGCTTTTTTTTACCTATTCAGAGGTTCTCCACGCTAAATCACCTGTATCATTTCTTACTTTACATTAGTTTTAGTCACATGAATATTGGTATTAGAGCTAATTCTGAGCCATCTCGAGCTTAAGAATTAGGCCATTACATTTGGCGTCGTCTGTGGGAAAGAAGATATTTCTACGATATCCTAAGGCATATATTCATTCTACTATCAATTTCAATCATGGTCACTTCTAGACGACCAATAACCGGAGTCCAGCTCGATCTTTCAGTTGAGCCGGAACAACTTACAGAACTAAGGGCGAATCTCCACGCCGAAACAGAGAAACGTAATAAGATCGAACGTTAGTTAACTCTTGATCGAGAGCCCCGTGAGAAGGAGCTCAAAGCTGAGCAACAGGCTCATTTGACAGCGTTCAAACGACATAAAGACCAGATGACAACCATGAAGATTGCATTACAAGCTCTGCAGGATGCTCAACAAGCTCCTTAAACAAAGATCACGATCAAGTACCAGAGACCTCCTGGGTTTCTGCGCGGGACAGATTGGGACCTCAAGGAGCCACCAGCAAATCTATTTCCATAAATATTCAACACAAACATCAGCCTTCTATTAATTTGGGTGGTGAAGTCAAGTCCAAAATCAGCAATGGTCACCGATTTTCCAAATGTCTGGAGGAGGAAGAAAAACCTCAACCTCAAATTCCAGTACATGATTATTTGAGTGAGGGTACCTGTACTCATAATCTTTAACCTCCTCGTTAAGCCACTTAACCAACACGTCAATATGTCACACAAGAGCATATGGATCAACGCATCAAGGAGTTGATTGAAGCACAAGTTCTGGGTACTACAAACGACCTTACCAAGTTATAAGGAAGTGCAATTTCCAAAGAACTATTGTATATCGAAATACCAAAAGGTTTCCATACTCTAAAAATTCATAAATACAAGGGCACCGATTCGAAGGAGCACATTCAGCAATACTGTGATTCATTGGGGTTGTATTCCAATCTCAGCCACATCCTCTGCCATTTGTTCGCAACCAGTCTATAGGAAGAACCGCTTCAGTGGTTCCACTCTTTACCTAAAGATTCCATACTCACATTCGATCATCTGCAGAAATAATTCATCAAGACCTATGCCCAAAATATAGACAAAGAGGAGAATTTATATTCTCTTATTAGTCTTAAACAATCATACGGAGAGAAGCTCGAGGCTTTTGCAAATAAGTTTTTGGAGCTTGCACGCAAAATAGACAACCTCGATTGGAAAATATCTATTACTGCTTTTACCAACGCGCTCTAGCTCGGCTGCAGGGCCAAAGAGCACCTCTTCTTCAATAAACCTGTGACCTTGAAGGATATGATCACCAAGGTCAATGGTTATGTAGACCTGGAAAGGATGATGTCCAAAAGGCATAAATCTACTAACTCTGTCCTAACCACTAAAGGTCCATCTATAGATCGAAACAATCAACCGAAGGAGAATTACAGTGATCAAAAGCATTCCAAGGGTAACACAAAAAATCCTCAAAAAGGTGGAACATTACCTAAACCGTTCCTCCCGAAGATGAATGTTCGAATCTCCACAATTTTTCCAATCTTCTCCAAGGATAAGCTATGCCGTCCTTCTCAACCATTGGAGCTAATTAAAAGCTGCCCGTACTGCATGCATCACAAGGTAAACCCTTGTTCAACTGATAACTGCTATGATTTACAGAGGTTGCTGGAATTCATTTTCAAGGAGGGATGTACGAATACATTATTGACCTAGAATCATACAAGGATGGCAGGTATTAAAAGCAGCTCGAAGTAGTCTAGGTCAAAGATCACGCTGAGGAGAAATATCTCTACCATATGTACCACAACAATATGATTGAAATTCATCAGATCAACAACTCTTGCCAATTCAAGCGCAGGATCAAAATGCTGCGATCTCACACCTCAAGATAAAGAAGCTGAGCTTCTACCTGAGTTGAGCAATCGTCGGCTTGGGATCTCATTCGAAGATTGTGACATTAGGTATGTAAATTTATTACATCATGATGCATTAGTCATAATGCACAAGATAAAGAAGTTTGTTATGCATACAATGATGATCGATACTGGAAGTGGTATTAAGATTTTTTTTAGAGTACAATCGACCAAATGAGATTAGCCGATCAAGTTATTCAAAGCGACACCAATATCAGTAGATTCAATGGCTCTAAAGTAAAGCGAGTAGGCAAGATCATCTTACATATTACCGCAGGACTAGCCATCATCGATATCGTCTTCTACGTCATCAACGCCAAATCTCATTATCTCAGGATTATGGGCCGCTGCTGGATTCATAACATGGAAGCAATCGATTCCACCTATCATCAAGCACTCCGCTTCAAGCACAATGATGGTATCCATAAAATTAAAGGTAGTCAAAAAATTTCTCGAGCTTGCAAAAATACAGTCTCTGCCATTCTAGATACTTCAGATAGATACGCTGTATAACAATTACAGAAAGTTAATCACCTTGATGATCAGCCTTCAACAGAAGAGCCTACATAATTCATCAATATTGATGGACCTAGCAGAGGTAATTTTATTGGTACCAAGATGGTCCAACACAATAAAGATGTTCTTATTCAATTCTTACGATTGAATCGAGACATCTTTGCGTGGACTTTCGAAGAGATGCCTGGGGTCGATCCGACCAAGGCATGTCACAAGTTGGTCATCAACATCAATGCCACGACGGTCAAACATAAATAGTGACGACTATCACCTTATCTTTGAGATGAAGCACGCGCCATCTACACCATTTTTAGAGGCCCCTACTGAGAGGGGGCGAATGTAGTACTCACAGCCTTCTAGTACCAGTCAAATACTCGAAGGTTACATCGAAGCCTACCTAGAGACTCGAATCCCAGAAAGACAGTAACTAAGTCCATGACGCCTTCCGAGATTAGTCGAACACTCAGAGACATAATCGAATCTGAAGACAGACGATCAACACAAGAACTCAGCATCAGTAACAAAGAGACTTTGACCATGGGAATACCTGGTCGAAGGCAGACATATCTAACAGCCAGCTTACCAAACAGAATAGTAAAATGAGCCATCTGAAACTTACAGTGTCAGAACCGACTCTGAGTACCAAATAGTTTTCCCCAAAGGATATACATGTAATCTGACCACCCATGGTGACTTACCCCTTTCTATCTTCTATAAATAGGAGGGAGGATGCACTATGGAGGGGTTAAAAAAACTCTTCCCAAACCACTTGAAGATTACCTTCGAATACCCTGTATCCCGCTTCCCATTCGATCTGTTGTCTAAACTCGATATATATATCATCAACCATTCAAATCCTCGCTAGAGGTCGTGGAGAAACCAATTCTAGGACTCTACGCAAGTGTATTGGTTCAGTAATCTTAGCTTATTATTGCCGTATATACTTGTATTAGCCCTTAGTCGAAGATTAACCCCTTGGTGTAAGAGCTAGTTTCCCCTCTTTCTTCTAACAAATTTCTTTTTTATGACATCTACTGTTGTGAAACTGCTTCTAAACTTAAGGTCGAAGTATGATCCCAGTTCGATGATAATAACATGTACATCCAATTTCAAGGTACACACTTTCTATGTTCTAACTTTCTTACAATTTAGGTATTATCTGAACACATTTGATTACCATTGCCCCTAACACATTTTTGGTCTATCTCTGTACTATAATTTTTACTTTGTAGCTCTAAAGTAATGTAGCATACAAGTTAAATATTTCTTGCTCTTCTCTAGCCTATAGATCCACTTGCGAAGACAACAAGGATGCTAAGGCGTCTTTCTCCTTAACAAGCTCATTCTCTAACTCCTCAATTTTGAGGCGCATATCCTTAAATTCCTACAAACAATTTTTACAAACATCTCTTAGCCTACAAAAGTTATCCAACAAAATAGTATCCCATACATTTACAGTTCTCAAACCCTACAAATTACATAGCCATAAAGTTAACAATTCTACTATACCTTCTCGTTATCATTCTCTGGATTTTTATTGTCATCCCCTTGGTTCTCTAGCTCAGTTTGGGGAGAGACACCATCCAACCCTCCTACCACTCCAACAACATCATCTTTCACCTCGTCATCTTCGATGTAGGTATCCTCCATAATAGCTGCAACCTCAGCTTTAGAATACCCCACTTTGCGGAGTTGGCGCCCAAGTCTATCAAACTGAACTACCACCTCATCCAAGTTCATCTGCGATTCTTTTGTCAGCTCGCTAATATCTACCTCATGCGCAACCTTCACAGAATCTAGTTGTTTCTCCTCCTAAATTAGGTAAGACTTCAATCGAGCCACCTTCACTCTAGCAGGAGGATCTACCCCCATCTCCCTCGACCTCACCACTCCCCGTGGTTCCAAAGGCCAAGCCACGCTTCAAAACCTTCTTCTTCAGATACTTCTGAGCTAACTTGCTAGAAGTAGGAGATTCCAAAACTTCCACAAAATCCAACCCCCGTCATTAGTCTCGTTGCTTGAGACTTTTAAACCTTCTCGGACCTGCTGTTAGCTCATTTATCTATATTAATACCGAGCTCTTTCAATACTCCCTCTAGCTCTACCCCTTCTTGAGCAACTGTATCTAACATGTACTCCTTCTTCTTCACCTTCGACTGAGGACCTGTAAACCAAACACAGTATATTATCAACAACGAAACAACATTCAGCTACAACAGTTCGATATTATATACTATTACACTTACTTTTCTTCACATTTCTATACATAAGTTCCATAGGTTCTTTATCTTATCTCTGAAAGTAATCACATTTTGCCCAAATCACATTATTATTCCACATTCGACTTGCTAAATTTAGATCGAAGAAAAGCGGCCGAGACGAGCTCACGAGGAAATATTCCCCTCTACTTGTTGAATATTTTTTTACACCATAAAACTGTAAAACATCTTCAGGAGATATTCTCCTCTTCACCTCATTCTCCTTTCACAACCTATTCAAACTCTTCCAGATATTGTTCACCTCCCACATGTTCCCGTTCAACTGGGCATAACATGCCCCTATGGTATTCATTATCCCTTTTGCATGATTGTTAAGGGGCAAACTCAACCCGTACTCCAACTGGGACAGGTAACACAGAAATGCCACTTCCAGGTCGCCCTGAACATTTCCATCAAAATATTTTAAGGAGATCGATTTGTCTACCCCTCTATCTAATTTTTCCTTCTCTAAATTAGGCAACAAAAAGAAATGTTCCTCCCCAGATTCTACAATACAACTTCTAAACTGCTTACCAGCCAATTTTACAAATTTTCCCCATATTCCCCCTATAAGGGTCTTGGATTTACAAAACTCTCTAAATACATTAGAGTTTGGAGGGTATGATACTAATTGTCCAGGGATATCTTGAAATTGAATACCTACTACTTTGTCATTCCTATCAGATGCTACATTCTCAAACTCAGCCGAATGACTAGAGGTCGACGCCTCCATAACAGGTAAAGTCTCTATCTTAAATACAAATCAAAGGATGTGGTTTGATTCTACACGCTAGACCTACATACAAGTCCAGGTATTCTATCATTATCTTTTATATATACATCATACATATACGTATATCATTCGTATCTCTTTTTCACACATATATCAAAAAGATTTTTATAGGTTACTATAAATAGTAATTTTTCAAAATTTGAAAACCACAAAATCTTTCAAACACACATTCACAACATCAAAATTATCTACTAACCTTCAACGTCTGAATACGAATTTGAAGCAGCGCCAAATTATTCTTTCACAATACTGTTATACAACCATCGTCGTGACTCATTCTTTACAACTTTCTCGGCTACTTTTTCTCTCTCCTCTCTCACTGTTCTTAAATTTTTTAAAAGTTGATAAACGTTTGAATGAGGAAGATAAAGTATGAGCCACCCTCGATTTTGGAACTGATGCGTCCCTTCCACAATTAATGTCAAACATTTTACACCTTTTTGGTGAAAATACCATCCTATCATTGCCCTATGCTCTACATTTTAATATATTCTCATCTCTCCTACCCAAATCTCCCTCTGACCACCCCACACTCATGATGACTCAACACTTATACGCAATCGAACTTTCCCTGCACTAATATTAGAGACAAAAATCAAAGCTACCAACTTTTTTTATTTTTGCTTTTACTACTTATAAAACTGCTGAAGTTATTTTTAAAGCTCTCACATTTCAAATTTAAATTTTTTACACACAACAGTTACAAACAACATTTGCATCAAAAGATAACAGATTTAAGACATCATTCTAACTACATTTCCATTACAGGTATTTGACCTCATATAGTTTACTCCCTCACATATAATTACACATAAAACATCCCAGATGTCCTGGGGAGCCACATCGAATCAGTTTGCCTCCAACAATCCTCACATCTTCCAACTCAATCTCTTCCTCAGCAATTTGCCTCACAACCTCTTTTTGAGCTGAAGGCTCCATAATTACTTCCCGGAATAGCTCCTCGTAGAAGCGACATCCTAACTCAAGTTACCTGCCCCTCAAATGTAAACCTTCAAACTGATATTCAGACTCTGGTAAGTTAGAATCATAATATAGCAACCTAAAAATCCTCTCTCAAAACTTTAGCTAACTTTAACTCCAACTATCCTTCAGTAGCTTGACAAACTCTCACAGATTGAGTCCTCGCCATATTCTCTTTCTTCCTCCCCTTTAAATCAAATTTTCCCATATTTATGCAATTTTTTAGATCACTTCAAATCACCCACATTCCTTATATACTATGTTTTTTCATAACAAGAAATCCTAAGATCCTGATAAGAAAGTTATTTGAAATTACTTATCCATTTCGACCTCTTTGGATTCGTCCCATCTTATTTTGAACTTATTTTCCCCCCAATACAACATTTCAAGATAGATCTCCCTGAGCTCGAATTTCTAATTCTTGTAAATTCTATATCTTCTTTAATATTCTCCCCCATAATTCTAAGTTATTCAGTTCGAAATACATTTTTTACACATTTTTTATTTTACAGATACAGATTTTATAGCTCGATTGCTAAAAAGATACTTTCAAATTCAATCTCTAATATTATATTTCGTCCTCTAATCATACATATCCATATTTTTTAAAGCTAAATTTTAATCACAAGAGCTAATTTTATCGATCAACATAGAGTTTGAATAAACATTTTTATCATGCTCGAATATCAATTACAGGTACTTTACAGATAACAAGTCTTTTAGGTACTCCAGAGATAACAAATCATTCAGTTCATTCTCAAAATCATATCAGTTTTCAGTGATGCTTTACTCCGAGAATCTTCTAGAGCATAGCAGGAACTGGAAATCACTGAGCATCCAAGTTCTTCACCCCATTTTCTTTGACAAGAAACTGAGTTTGGTCGAAGTCTAGACATGGATACAGGGACGTCCATGCTTGAACCAACTCTTCAAACAGAAGGCCTTCTTAGCGCCAAGAGACAATGATTGTGCAAGGGAAGATTTTCAATCTCCGTCTCCCCACTCTACCACCATTACCATCTCCTCCGTAACCCCCATCAACAAAGATTTGATTGAAATGAAATAGAGTCCTACTTTAGAATCCAATCATTCGCAGGATATAGGCAATGTTGCCTCACAGTTACACCGGCCACCACATCTGTCTTCTCAGCCTTGTCATCCGCAAGGATACGGAGACACCTCTAACCTGCCTCGCCTGTCAAGACCACGTAATAAAATCTCCACAGACAGTAAAGTCCTCCTCAGCTTTAGCCTCTTCATCTTCCGACATGCAGTGATACGTCGGTGGAACAGAAGTTGGGGTGGGCATCTCCAAAGATTGATCCTCGAAGTATCTCAACTTGAATCTCTACATCTAAGTAGAAACTCTTTTTTCATAAACCATTCTCCGAGTTTTCACCATTATCCCTCAAGAATTCCAGAAGATTTTTTAAGAACAGTGCACTTTGCCAAAATTCATAGTACAGGTACTATTTATATAACCCTTATATTTAATGAGCAGGTACGTTTCCAAAGTAGTCATCATTCAAAATAAAACTACTCTCAGAACCCCAAGCATCCAATACATAAAATCTTTCCATCGTCATTCAATACAGATACATCCCTCCATAAAAAACAAATACCCATTTCCATACAAGTCAAGTCAACATTAAATACGTCATTCCATTTCAATTTCCAACATCACATATCTACAGATTCTTTCTCAACCAAAGCCACTCGCGCCTTCAGTTGCGAGGAGGTGATTGTAGGGACCTATCCCTCGAGCTAACCCAATTCGAGTTACCTCCATGTTAGGCTTACACATTTTACATGTGATATAAACAGTCAACATTGATACCTATCCCGCGAACTGATGAAGAATGTAGATCGAGCACAACAGAAGAACATGAACAATTCAAAGACACATGTTTCCCATAAACTCAACATTTACTTAATCAACCACCACTTACCTCATTATTCAGAGAATGTGCCTCAGCACGATAACGAGCTGCGGGTAAGGCATATATACAGAAAAAGTTTAAGAAAAGACAGACACAGCAAAAACCACCATGAAAACCAGATTTTCTATATCCTATACTTTTTATTCAGCAGATCAAGTATTTATAGTTCGAGAGATCACTTGTAATAAGATATCAGCCTCAAATAATAAAAGTTACTGTTACTAAAGCCCTCAACTCGAGATCATGGTTTTTTTTACCTATTCAAAGGTTTTTCTATGCTAAATCACCTATGTCATTTTCTTGCTTTACATTAGTTTTTGTCACAGGTGCATTGGTGTAAGAGCTAATTCTGAGCCATTTCGAGTTAATAGGATTAGGCCATTATAGATACTACTTCGATTCTCATATATCGAACTTCTATTCCAACAATTTCGACAAAATAAGCAAGAGAAACCGCATGTCTGTTTTCTCCTCGAGGTAGATATTCAATTGTAGCCTTATGAAATCTTCTCATTCCATCGGCCACTAACGCTGCGTAATCAACCATTTTTCTATTCTTCTAATATTGTTCTGTGTAATAGTTTACGATTAATAAAGAATATGTGTATATAGATAGTTCGGGTACTCTGAGATCTAGTACCATATCAATTCCAAAGATTAACACATTGTACTCTCTTTCATTGTTGGTGGCATCAAAATTGAGTCAGATCAATTTCTCAATCTTATTATTTGAGGGCGTGATGAGAACGATTTTGATTCCTAAACTTGCCGGTCTGGCGGGTCCATCGGTCAAAAGGCAGCAACACTTTTTTGATATCCAATCTATTTTTTTTTTCGAATTGTTCTTCCACGACGTCTGTGTCATCTTCTTTCCAATCTAGGTCTTCGGCAGGAAAATCCGCCAAGAAATCAGGTACTGCCTGCTCCTTTTCTAAATGTCTTTGTTCGAAACAAATATCATGCTCTCCCAAGCAAATTGACCACTGGTGTACTCGTTTAAATTTTTCTTTCTTTGACAAGATCTCTCGTAGGGGGTATTTCTTCATTACACAAATCGAATGAGCTTAAAAGTATCGCTTTAACTTTTGTGATGTGTAAACGAGGGTAAAGAGTAATTTTTCAATTTTAGTGTATAGTGTTTCTACTTAAGTAATGGTTTAACTGATAAGATAGACGACTTTTTTTTCCGTCAAATTGGATGAGCACCGAACTAAGTAAATTTTATGTGATGGCAAGGTATACTATTAATTTTTTACCTTTGGTAGGGGTACTCATTATGGTTGGTTTTCCCAAATAACACTCAAAGTCTTGAAATGCTGCTTCGCACTTGTCATTCCACTCGATCTCTGGATCTTTTTTATTCTTACCTCTTCGTGTCCCTTCACGTAGTAGGTGATATTACTATCTACATCAATTTGAAGATTTTGATATAAACCGATTAATTGCTGCAATTTTACCTGTCACTCCCCAAATTTCAATAATTAGATCATATCTAAAAATAATATCATCCAGGGCGTACAGGTCGGGGAATCCAAAGATTTGCCCCCACGAATAACCATGCTAATAGAAAATAGCTCAGTCATTCACTAAAGTAACATCACAAGAGTAAAAAGAATAATAAAGCGGAAGCAAAAGATGTATACATATCAAACTTAAAATGTAATACAAGAGCTCGATAAAGTACAACGACAAGGGCTAAGATCTCATACAAGAACATTATAACTAGGACAGATCTGCAACAGCAAAAACTAGCTCCAACTCAGCTGAAGCCCTCAGCAATACAAGCCACTACCCTACCTCTGAAAGGGGGGACAAAATGAGAGTGAGCAAAACCACGACTCACTAATGCCCAACAAAGCTAAATAACTTACTAATAAAACCAATGCAGAAATAAGGGGAGAAGGTGAATGAGATAAGGGATGTTTAAGTAGTAGAGTTATATAAGAGAAGAAATAGAGATAAATTGATATAATGATATGATAGGATTTGATATGGTTCAAGAATTGTCCTAATACTGGATGCTTATGATGTGAGAAAACCAATGAACTAGACCGTATTAAAAGTATATGGGCTGATCAACCGCTAATGCACAATGACCTTAAAGAGATCTTAATTGGATACAATGGGCACGATTTTTGTCAAGCTCTTCCATGCTAAGGATTTATCACTTGATCAGTGTGTTCTGGGCTTTGCAACCCATGGAGCCAACGTCCGAATTTTATTTACATTCCAAGGGATTTCAACCTCACGAAGGATAAGATGGGTACCAAAGGAAAACTATCTCATACCATCTGACACTCCCGAATGGGTAATAGGTATGATAACACCTGTCCTAAACTTACCTACTATTTCAACCCGATATAAGAATCCTAAATCCTATCGAGGGTTAACCGATGTAGAACTGTGTTATGTATCCGACCTCGTTAAGTTAAAAGAGTATATAAATCAACAAATGCAAACAGATCCCACGGATCAAAACACAACAACCGCCAACACGGCCAACACACATAGGATAACCACCTGCCTAAGAGAATGGTAAACAATCCTAACATAGATGGACAGTGACTATCAGTTACAACATCTAAATAACATCAGTCTCTACAAAACTAAAACAACAATCAAGGACAAAGCCACAAGAATGCCACACAATTGCACAACTTCCTAAAAGGCAGAAAGGAAACACAACCCTACGTGCCTAACAATAGGAAAAAAATATTGAATATAAACAACAACTATAGTAAGTTAAAGGTAATTATGCTGTAGTGTTCAAGGACGAAGCCGCGAGAACCAGCGTAACCATTTTTAACCAAAACCCGAAGTCCAAGACAAAAAATATAACCAAGCTATAAAATAACTAACTAATCTAATATGTTATTTAACAACTCATACAGAAGAAAATGAAGCGACTATAAAAAAAATTACATAACACCTCTCTTTCCAGAGCAACACTCTTAATTCACATTAATTAAGCTAGTAAAGAAACTTATCAAGTAAGGGGCACTCGGCTGATACAAAGCTTGAATCCCGGCAAAACTACAATCTGCACTCCAAAACCTAGTTCTGCCCCTCGGCAACCGAAACACAGAAAAACTACAGCAATCAATCAATTACAACAACAATCAATAATAGAACCTGAAAATAAACCCAACCCAACAATCAAATCTAAAACACCAATTTAGGGTTCCTTAAAACTGAAATTAGGAATTCTAGGGTCAAAGGGAATAGGTAAAAACTTACAGAAATTGCGGAGCTGATGATCGGGAAGTGGTAATGATAAGGAATAGGTGATGAAGATGATGAAAGTTAGAGCTGATGATCCTCTCTCTAAACTCTCTCTCCAAACCCTCTCTCTCTCTCTAAAACTACTCTATACAAACGAAACTAACCCCAAAAGAAAAGAAAAGAAAGACTAAATTAAACAAGGAATACGATGGTCGTTCGAACGAATCCTAAAGTTGTTCGAACGACTAACACCTAAAATGTGTTAAAACCCTAGAAACACAACAATCGTTCGAACGAGAACATTCCCTTGGGCCAACACTCCAGGGGTTATGTCAATTTGTTCGATAGATCGTTCAAACGAAAAATAGGGGTCGTGCGAATGGACAATGAAGTCGTTCGAACGACTAAGAGGTCTTGGGCAAAGTACCAGGAGACTAGTCGATTCATTCGAACGAATATGAACCTCGTTCGAACGACAACTAGAAAATCCCAAATCCTCTTAGATCCACTTGATCACCCACACACATAAACAGCCTATAAAACACTAGCTAAAATCAACAACAACTCTAAGATGCAAGACTCTATATGATGTAATGGATGATATGAGATGGATACAAATAAATGATAATAATAATAATAATAAAGAATTTTACGGGATACTACATTATGGGTCAATTTTTGTACGTCTTTCTTTGTTTTCGATGAAGGCATCGACAATAGAGCTCGAATGCGACCGGGGTCTGCTTCGATTCCCTTTTCACTGATTAAATACCCCAAAACTTTCCCGATTGGACTGCAAATTAGTATTTATCAAGGTTGGGTTTCATCCTGTACAACCAAAGAATTTCAAAAGCTGTGTGAAGGTCGGCAAGGTAATTTTCTTTCTTTAGACTCTTACATTGCATATCATCGGTGTAGACTTCCATTGTTTTCCTGAGATGATCTTTAAACATTTGGGTTAACAATCTTTGATAAGTTGCTCCAACATTTTTAAGTTTGAAAGGCACGACTTTATAGCAATATAATATGTGTTATGTGATGAAAGATGTTTTCTCCTGATTATCGGGCAAGAGTGGTATCTGATTATATCCTGATGCAGTATCCATCATGGATAGAAGCTCGTGCCCTGCGGTTGAATCTAGCAAATGATTGATTATAGAAAGGGAAAAATGATTTTTTGGAGGATGTTTATTTAGGTCGGTGAAATCCACATAAACTCTGATCTTGTCATTTTTCATTGGAACTGCTACAATGTTTGAGATCCAGTCGGGGTAATTGGCCTTTTCGATGAACCCAACTTCAATAAGTTTGTCGACCTCCTTGTTAACTTCCTCCCGGAGTCTGGGTGCTATCGTTCAATATTTTTGTTTAATTGTCACAGCTTTATCTTTCAAACAAAGTTTATTGCAAACTAAAGTGGGATCGACGCCTGGCATCTCTTAGAAGATCCATGCAAATACATCGTTATTTTACTTTAAAATTTTGACAAATGTGTCACGTTCTGTTAATGGTAAGCGAGCCCCAATATATGTGTCTCGCTTTGCCCCATTGATCTTGATGTATTTTGTGACTTCTGCAGTTGATGGTTGGTTATCTGTGGGTATACTGTTATGTAATTAATATACTTTGAACTCCTCAGAAGGTTCTGTCATGATAGTCACAGTATTTTTATAAGCTTGAGCTAACTTTTGGCTGCCTTTAATTTTGTATATCCCTCCATTTTAGTCAAATCGCAATGCCAAATGATAAGTTGAGGGAATAGCCTTCATAATGTGTAGTCAACATCATTCCATGATTCCCAAATATCGTGATTTTGCATTAACAATGAAAAATGTTACGTCTGTTGTCGTTTGTCCTGCTATGATAGGAAGTACGATTTTGCCTACTTATTCTTCTTTATACCCATTATTAAAGCTACTGATGTCTATATCACTAACTTGGACTTGATCTATTAAGCCCATTTGATCGATTGTACTTTGAAAAAATACTTCAATACCGCTCCCATGGTATCCACCATCATCGTATGCATTACTATATTCCTCATTTTCAACATAACAACAAGTGCGTCATAATGAGGGAACTTGACATGGATGACGTCACAATCTTCAAAGGAGATCCCCATTCTCCTGTTACTAGACTCTGGAGGCAATCGAGCTTCCTTTTCTACCATAGATAGATCGTGACATTAAATGAGTCGGTGTCTTTTGAATTTAACTGATCTATTTATTTTGTGGGTCTCGATATAGTGGGTAAGACGAAAATGGTAGAGGTATTTCTCCTCAGTCCCTTCCTCGATCTGGACGACTTTATTATCAAGTTTATAGCTCCCATTATTATAGCTCTCCAAATCGATAATGAATTTGTGCAATCTTTCATCCTTAAGTATGTACTCCGTGAGTCGTTATAGAGAATAACATCATTCCGTATCATGATGTCTGACCTTGTAGTATTTTCAGCATGTTGGAGGGGTTCGGCATTTCTTAAGAACTTGTCTTTCTGAAGTGTGGGGTAGATATTTGCCTGTTTAGCAGTTAATCTTGGAAGGCAAGGCTTCAAAAGGTTGTTTCCTTTTCAAGGCCGATCTCCATCAGATTTCGTTCACTTCTTGTCCCCTCCAGTATCTGTACTGCGTTTGAATTCTCATTTTGTATTGTGTTATTTTGTTATAAGGATTGATTTTAGTGGCTTCTGTCTCTCGGACATCATTCTTCTGAGATTGATATAACTGTTCACCTTTTCGATCATATCTTTAAGAGTCGTTTGTTTGCTCAAGATGAGATGCTCATTTGCTCGGCTTTCTATGAGCAGGGCATTTGTAAAGGCTGAAACTTTAATTTTCTGATCAAGACTATCCACCCTCCTTGCTAGGTCTGAAAATTTCATGGCGAACACTTCATGCTTTCCCCCGGATATGTGTTTAAGACTGATAAAGGAGTAAAAATTCTCCTTTTTGTCTCTATTGTGTAAATAGTTTATGATAAAAATTTTTGTAACTATTCGAAAGAATGAATCAATTCTTCTTCCAACGAATAGAACCATCATAGAGGTTCACTTTGGGGACTGGTAGGGAATAGTCAAAACAAAATATGGTTTGATGTTGAGCGTAAACCTAAAGAATCTTAGAACTCCTGAACGTGCTCGACGGGATTAGTCCCCTTGTACTTTCAAATTTTTGACACTTGAAAAGCGGACGACACTTTACTGCCAAATAAATCTTGTACAATCGAAATCTTCTATAGTATGCTGAAGACGTTCTTGCTTGCGCGTGTCTAGGCTTAAGAAAGCCTATTAATGCGCTTGTCCATGTGTTCTTGAGTAACAAACTATCAAGCTGGGATTGTATGACATTGGAGACGCTCTTCTCTGGGGTTGTGATCTCCACTTCCCTCACTGAGCCTTTCGTGCACAGGGATTCAAGTCCTTACCCTTTGTACTTCTTCTAACTGTCTGAGGTTGGCGGGGACTTTATCGACTTCTTGTTGAACAGTAGGTACCGGTATGATCTCGGGTCTACACTGGTTTTGATTTGGTCAAATATTAGCTCCCTGGCTCGAGCTAAAATCCTTTATATAGCTAGTTGTACCTCTTTGTTCTTTTGTGTCATCATCTGCTGTACCTGAAGAATTTTTATCGCCTCTCATATTTTTGTTAATTGTTGTTTTAGAATCACTCGCCTTTCTGTCTCAGAGTTAAGTGTAGCGTGAAATGCTGCCATTTGATCCGCTCCTGCGCTGATTTCTTTTATCTGCTCGATCGGGAGATTTTGACTAGGGATCGGCATTTTGTGAAGATGATAAGTACCTATTGTATTCGAGAACTCTGGCTGATGAAACATATATATTTGGAGTGTGTTTCATTTCGTGTCTAGAATAGGTGTCAGCACTATCTCGTGGTTATACGTCATCAGAGAGTACACGTGGAGTGACTATAGCTGGTCTGACACTGAACAAATACGTTGGTTTGTACCTCTTTGTTCCAAAATATCAAGCCCTAGTATTTTACAAAAGGTCAAAAAAAGGAATTATGCTTTTTTTTGAAGAAAATAGGTTTCTGTTCGAACAGACTTTTTCTATGTTCGAACAATTTACTCATACTGCTATTTCTTCAAATAGGATCTTTGGTTCTGTTCGAATAGAACATTGTCTGTTCGAATAAACTATTTTTCTGTTCAAAAATATTTCGGGTTTTTAATTTTTTGATAAAAGACATTCTTTTTCGTTTTACAACTTACCTCTTCAAAATAAATTTTTCTAGGGTTTGATATTTTAGAGAGAAGAGAGATTTTAATGAGCAATTCAATGCGACGTAAAAATCAAATTGAATCAATCAAAGATTTAGAAAACCTAATCTTAAATTAAAAAACTTGTGAGTTTCAAGCTTGGATGTTTTGACGGGAGATTGAAGCGAGGCGTAAGTAATTAAATTCTTATAATTTTGTTTTAATAGTGAATTTTTAGCTGTCGGGCAATTCGATAGTGACCTGTGGGTTTTTCTTTTTAGAAAGTCTTCCTCTACCTCTTCATCTCCTAAGGGTTCCAAAGAAGTTGACAACTCATGTGATTCAGATGATGATGATGGGTTCAATATGGATTCATAGATTGTTTTTATAAGCAATCAGCTTAAAAACCTTGTGAAAAAATGTCAATTTTAAAAATAAGGGCAATCAGTGAATTATAAGTCGCGAACCCATGATTAAGTTAAATTGAATAACCGACAGAACAACCCTGACATTAACCAAAGTCAAGTTGAATGTTAGAAGTGTCATAAGTTCGGTCACTATGCACATAGTTGCCCTAATAAAATAATTTGGTAATAATTATAAGGTTATGACTATTACTGTTACTTGGGATGATAATAATGATTAATTTGATGCTAATAATGATCATTCCCAAGAAAATAAAAATAACAACTATTGTGTGTATCCTGTTAAAATAAACTCTGGGAATGATCATTCTGACCCATTTGAGCTAGAAAACTATATTGAAGGTCAGAGTAATCATGAAAATAATGAGTTTGAGGACCCTAATCTTAAGGATTTGTATGCTTGGGCATTTACAAGGTGTGCTAAACTTGGCAAAACAAATGAGGTATTGAAAAATTAAGTTAACACACTCACGTTTGAACTTAAGGAAAAGCCAAGAATACAAGTCATGAGATAAAAAGGCTTGAAAGTGAGAAACAAGGTATCCATGAGATGATTATGATTTTAGAAATAGTTCATGATGCTAGGGAGAAAATAAAATCAACTTTTGAAGAACTTTATAAGTCCAAGCTTGATTTAGTTTACTCTCTGCAGAAACTTAATTTTTTTTGTCAAGGAGCAAAAAATATTTGTAAGATGTTATGTATGGGGAAAACCGATAGTGACAAAAGGGGTCTAGGATATAAGAATCATGACTCTAATGCCAAGACTCCTCAAGTCACAAACTTTGTCAAAGCAACAATTGCTCTACTTTTGCCCAAGCATAATGTAATATCTACTCCTCACAATCAAGCCAAGAGGCTTTCCTTCACTCAGATTTTTTATTGTCAAGCATGTGGTCGAAAGGGTCATGTTGCTTCTCATTGTAGATGTGTTGAGCCCAATTGATCATATGTGAGACCATCTAATTGGCAAAGATATAATCTAAACATGAAATCCTTTAATGTGAAATGTGAGTAGGTGGTTTGCTCAAGAAACATCACTTTGGAAGGTTATACGGGTTATTTGGGTGTGAAAGGGTGACTTATCGCCACAGCTAAGGTAATGAATCTAAACTAAGACGGGTTATCAGTGCATGCTCCATTAATTAGGTGTATTTCTTACCCTGTTTCATTTTTTTTTTTGGGTTTATATTTAGGACAACAGGGTATTACTTTGATTTTATTTGCACTTTGTATTTTAGGAGCTTTTGTATGTATAATATATTCTTACTAGACTTGGACTGTGCTTTTGTGTTATATTTATTCATGAAATATTTATTTGGTAAAATTACTATTCACAATAGTCAAGGATCCCCCAGTTTAAACTAAAAACTCATCGTGATTATAACCATGCGATGATAACTATAGAGATTTTGTACCTAATGCTATATGAGGATCTATCCTTTTTGCAAGCTTCGAGTGTTATTTCACAAATTCTTCCAGATTCAACATTTTTTTCCTGATCTCATTTTTGTTATAATCAATTGTCGATGGTAACATCAAGTTCAAGTTATTCTAATAGAACATTTTCCATACTTGATTCGAGACAAATAAGATACTATGTGAGACCGAAGATATGATAATAAACATTTTTATTGTTACACATTTTTTGGCATTCGTTTATGCTTACCCAAATTTTTATCTGTTTACAGCCTTTTGTGCCTTAAAATATGCCATTCGTTTAATATCCAACTCCTTTTGACCCATTTGTTCTGAAACTTTTTAGTAAAATAAAAATTAAAGAATGAGTAAAACCATGTGGTTTTAGTGGTGGGGATGAATATAAGAGGAGAGTATTTCTAATGATTTTATGGTACATCTATATGATTCTGCCTAGAAACAATATATTCTATATGTACTTGTTAAGGAAAATAATGAAGGGAGGTGAACTCAAAAGGAAGAAGGGGGAGTAAGAGTAACTGTTACTCACTAAGAAAAATAATGAAAGAAGGTGAACTCAATTTGGAAAAAGAGGTGGGGTAAAGTATAACTTTAGTCTCAGAATGCTAGTAAAACACCTACTCCGTCATGTGCCTACCCTTGCCTATATCATCACCTTTTCAAGACCTGCTTGATCTTGAGTTTAGCACAATCAGTTTAGTGGAGATGAGAGATAAGGATTTTATATTAGTTAACTTGACACTATTTATGATAATTGATTTCTTGTCCATGAGATCTTTCAGTTCACAGTGCGCAGTTTATTTGATGAAATATGATTATTATTATTATTTGTATTTACTCGTATTCATATTCCACAGAATGTTTGCCAGCAAAATCTAAGTGATTTTTGAGTGACCACCCTAGTGAGGCCTCAGTCAAAGTAAATTTCTAACATAGTATACTAACTGTGGCTGGGTAATACGTTGAAAATCGGGTATCTATATGACTATGCACATACACGCACGCACACACACACACACACACACACACACACACACACACACACACCAAGTAATTTATTTAGTAATTATTTTATAACACATGGGCGATGTCTTGGTCTTTATAGGATATTTTAGATTCATTACCTTTCTATAGTGCCTTATGTCAGGGGGAGTGTTATCTTCTTTTGCTAACTTATTTCAGAGACACTCCCCATGTGGGTTTTGCAAAAAAAATTTCATTTTTTACGTTATATAAAAAAAGGAGGGGGGTACCATTATTTTGTGTTCTAACTGGGGTTACCATTATTTTGAGGGGGAGATGCATCTTATTAATTATGGGGGAACTAACTAGTAATTTTACAGGGTGATATTATTTTGGTACTTTTCTTTGTTTTTATCCTTTTGTTTATCTGCGACAAAAAGCGGGAGATATGATCCTGACAGGTAAGCCAGGTAAGTTATAATTTTTATTGGATCCTTTTTTTCTTTTTTTGAACGGTTACGTAGTGTATCTTGTTTAGTGTACATGAATTCTAGTGTATTTGATATAGGATAAAAAAGTAGCTTTGAGTATGGATGTTTAGTGATTATGTCAGTCCATCGAGTTGTATTTTTTATTTCTTATAGTTGTAGTTTTATCACAAAATGAACCAAAAAGGGGGAGATTGAAACATCCATATTTGGAGTTTGTTTCATTTCGTGTCTAGAATAGATGTCAGCACTATCTCGTAGTTATACGTTGCCAGAGAGTACACGTGGAGTGACTACAGTTGTACTGACACTAAACATATACGTTTGTTTGTACCTCTTCGCTCAAAAATATTAAGTCCAAGTATTTTACAAAAGGTCAAAAAAGGGAATTATGTATTTTTTTTGAAGAAAATAGGTTTATGTTTGAACATTTTACTCAAACTACTGTTTCTTCAAATAGGTTCTTTGGTTATATTCGAATAGAACTTTGTTATAACAGACTTCAGATTTTTCAGTTTTTTGATAAAAAGACATTCTTTTCGTTTTACTTCTTACCTCTTCTAAAATAAACATTTTTAGGGCTTGATATTTTAGAGAGAAAAGAGATTTCACCGAGTGATTCAATGCGAAGTAAAACTCAAATTGAATCAATCAAAGATTTTGAAAACCTAATCTTAAATTGAAAAACTTGTGAGTTTCAAGCTTGGATGCTTTGACGGGAGATTGAAGTGAGGCGTTGCTAGAACGAGGAATTGATTGCGAGGAGTTTGATTACAAGAGAGGTAACCACAGGATGTGTTTATCGAGTCTGTAAGTAATTGAATTGTTGTAAATTTTTTTCAATAGTAGATTTTTAGTTGTCGGGCAATTCGATAGCAACCTGTGGGTTTTTCTCAAGAGAAAGGTTTCTCACATGGTTAAAATTATTTGTCATTGTATTTTTGATTCCTTATTGCTTATCATATCGACTTGAGCTAGATTAGAACTAGACAATTAATTTTAAGGATTATCGGACCTTTCAATTTTGACCTAAATTACTCAAAATCCGTTAATCTCAATTAGTCAAAAATTTTAGTTGATTTTGTCATTCCCACAGACGGTGCCAAATATAAGAGCCTAAATTCGAATCTTGAACTTAGTATCTCACACCAAATATGATTAGAGCACTAGTAATAACAAATAATCACCAACGCATAAGAATTAGCGTGGAAACCTCTGAATATGTAAAAACCACGACCTCTCTTGAGGATTTAGAAAGAGTGATCTTATTGATTGAATGACTACCTATTATAGCAAATATTATGAGTAGTTTTATATAGATTCTCTAGATAGAAAACTTTGTCCCTAATATGTTCTTTCTTGGTTCTATTTATAGGTCTCCTATTATTACCGTTTAATGACCATTATCTACACTTAATGACGTACGTTACAAAATAGTTTTGATGAGTCTTCATTATGGCTGTGTAACGGTATGATTCTTCTTTATTCTAACGGCTTCTTTAATGACGCCGTGTGATTATGGAGTCAAACTGTTTGTATAGAGGTCGATATTAAATCTTTAGGAGGTCGAGATTAATGCTTGAGTTCGCTAGTGGGAATGGGAAGAAGTCCTTACAAGAACTATTTGGAACTTTGTCTGGGTGTATGGCTTTGAGAGATTTGTGCTCTAATGGTACTTCAACTTGAACCTTCCTTGTCTTCATGGTATAGCTTGAGGGTGATGGCATCGAACATTGAATAGGTGAAGCGTAGGGAATGCGATAGTTCAAGCTTGTAAGAGACCTTCCAAACTCTGGAAATAATTAGCACTGGACCTTCGTACTGGGGTATCAAATCTTTATGTGCTTTGTTAGCTCAATTGTGAAGATGAAGGTAGGATGTCTTGATAAGAACAAGATTTCCAACTTGGAAAGTATTTGGTTGCCTCATCTGATCTTCCCATTTCTTTATTCTTGAAGATGTTTTCTCCAAGTAGGCACAAGCAATATCAGCATTCTCTTGCCATTCCTTAGTAAATTGTTACGCTTTAGGAACATGTCCGGTGTAACTCAAAGCTACTGCTTGAGGGGTTGTAGTCCCATGAGTATCTCAAAGGGACTCTTGTTGGTTGATGAACTCTTCTGTAGGTTGAAACAAAACTGCATTACTTCCAAGAGTTTTGCCCAGTTCTTCTTGTTTGCACTAACAAAGTGTCCAACATTGCGTAGAAGTGTTCGGTCTGGCCATTAGACTGTGGATGGTTACTAGTTAAGAGTAAACTCAAGTGATCTGAACAATTTTGCCCAAAATCTGCCTATGAATTTTGGATCTTTGTCGCAACAATGTTATGCGGTACACCCCAATATACTTCAAAAGGAGTCGCGATGTTATATCCATGAGACATGTAACTGGAGCTGGAATAGACGTTGCATTCCTGACATCAAATTGAGTGGGTCGTGGGCTACAATTTTAAGTTTGTTTCATCTTGGGCTTAGTCGAATGTTGTAGGATCCATACATGTTTTTAAAAAAGGGGGAGGATTCGCCTACACTCCCTTTGTTGCTACACACCCGCTACACTCTCCTCTCACCACTTATCTCTATAACTCAGGTGCCCACTCAACATCTCTCTCTCTCTATCTAAAAAATATAAAAAAAACTATCTCTCTCCACTCAACTCTCTCTCTCTCTCCACTTGACTCACTCTCTCTCCACTCGACTCTCTCTTTCTCTCAACTTTGTCACTCAACTCTCTCTCTCTCTCTCGCTTGTATTGCTCTGACAACTCGTCGCTCTCTCTTTCTCTCGCTCAATCTCGAACTCACTCATCGTGTTTCGGTCTCCACTGAGCTCAACAACTCACTCTCTCTGACAACTCAGTCTCTTTCTGGATTTTATCCCAAACAGCAGAACCTATCCGTCATAATCAAGTATAAGATTTCGCCTCAGTTACAAGCTTGAAGTTGTAAGTTGAAACCTCCGTCATAAATTGTCGAATGGTTAGAATTCAACAATTTCTTGTCGAATCCTCTAACTATTCGACAATTTATTGTCGAATGGTTAGAATTTGATAATTTTTTGTTGAATCCTCTAACAATTCGACAATTTATTGTCGAATCCTCTAACTATTCAACAATTTATTATCGAATCCTTTAACAATTAAATAATTTATTGTCGACAACTCTAACAATTCGATAATTTATTGTCAAATCCTCTAACTATTCGATAATTTATTGTCGAATTCTTTAACAATTCGATAATTTATTGTCGAATCCTCTAACAATTCATTAAATTGTCGAATTATTAAAAATTTGACTTAGACAATAAATTTTATTTTTGTCGAATTCTATACATTGTTTCCTTTTTGTTTCCTTTTGTTAATTTTTGGAGTAGATATTGGTAGATGTTCGGATACCGTCCACTGACCACCTGCTATTCAAGCAAGATCAAGAACCATGTTACCTCCGTAGCACAATTCCATTCGGTTCACGAAATACAGTTTTGACATAGTAATGAAAATAATGAGAGACACTGAGAAAGCTTCGTACCTTAACCAGAGCTACAAAAAATCAAAATTGGAGGGTGATAGAGAGTGATTGATTGGCGGGAAACGACGAGAGAAAGAGAGAGATAAAGTGAAATTTGAATTTAAATTTGGGCGTACAGAGAGAGAGAGAGAGAGCGATGAGTTGTCGGAGCGATGCAAGCGAGAGATAGAGTTGAGTGACAGAGTTGAGAGAGAGAGTCGAGTGGAGAGAGAGAGTGAGTTTTTTTTTTTTTTTAATTTTTGAATTTTTTACTCGACACGTCAATGCTGAGTGGGGGAGAGAGAGTTGTCGAGTTGACAAAATGAGAGGCTACGAGAGAGTGTAGCGAAGAGTGCAGCGGGGAGAGAGTGTAGGCGAATCCTCCCCCTTTAAAAAAACACCAAGGCCCACATACATGTTTCTTCTCTCACCTCACACTTTGTAAGAGCATCTGCAGCAGCGAGTGCGAGTTTGGGTGTGGGCTCTGACAAGGGGCCTACAAAAAACCCAACTCACACCCATTCTCTTGCAGCAATGAGTTTGAGTTTGTTTTTTATTTGTTTTTTTATTTAGTCCGTGCGGTAATCGTTAGTCCGCGCGGTATTCATTTCTCTTCATACACTATTCATCTCTCTTCATGCACTATTCATCTCTCTCACACATTAAAAAAATAATTTTTTATTTTTAAATTTCGGCAGTAATCAAAACACCGCGCGGTAATCCAAACACCCCCACACTCAATTTTTTTGAGTGTGAGCTCCCCACACTCAGTTGAGCTCCTATAGCACCAGATCATCAAACTCGCACTCAAACAGTGCCTGCTGGGAGACGTTTGGGTGTGAGTTTGAGTCTGGGTTGGCAAACCCAACTCAACCCACACCCTGCTGCAGATGCTCTAAGTTTGATGTTCAGGTTTTCCGAATCCCACACCAACTTGGAAAACCAAAGTCTCGTATTTATCCCACAACCGCAAGAGAGAAAGAAGATCGAAATCTGTTTCTCTAATCCAACACTGAACCTTGTAATAGGTGTAGAGTAATTTATCAGGTATGTTTTCTCTTGTTATTACTCCTGTTTTGTAATTTATATTGATATTGGGGTACCAAAGATTTGATTTTTACTGTATATTTCTTCATTGGACCTTGGGTTGCATTCAACTTCAATGAAATAGCTTGTTTTTTCTCACTCGAAATTTATGATCATGATTCTCTGTAGTTGATTATCGATGAAATTATGATTTATGTTTCGTCGCTTATATTGTAGATTGCTTCCCTTGTATTACATTGGGCATGCAATCAATTTTAAATCTGACTAATGGTTGAGAAAATTATTCAAGTTTATGTGCGTTTTACCGTGCAAAAAGAGAAAGTAAAAGGTAATGTGGTTTATAGCTGAGAAGATAAGATTACAACTATAATTATTGCTTATTGACTAATCAAAATGATGAATCTTATCTGCTATTTTGGTTGAAACACCTCCATTTTTTTTATTTTTTTTTTTCCTTTTTTCCGTTAAGCAGATGATATAATCATCAGTTTCTGAAACTAGAGTCACTGTAAACAAGATAAATTATTCGCTCAACTTAAGGCTGTGTCTAATTTCATTTTATTTGTTCTTCAATTTCAAAACTGTTGATACATACATAGCATCAGATGGAATCAGCAAAGAAGCAACAAAGAACATTGCCCTCTCTTGTTGAAGATATTTTATTGTATGATATTCTTCCACGTTTGCCTGTAAAGTCACTCTTCAGATTCAAAGTAGTAAATAGTAAGTGGTGTAGTTTTATCTCTAAAGATCCCATCTTCATCGCCAGTCAATCCCGGAGGTCCTTAGAAGCTTCTTCTACAATCATTTATCGAGGGATTGACGGTTTAGTATTGTTTTCTCGTGAAAATCGAAGGCTGATTAACGTACCAGAGCCTTGCTTGAATTTTACTGGTTGCTATCCAGATTTGGCAGCCTCAACCAATGGACTCATCTGCTGCATAAGTATGCCAGACATGAAGTTTACCTTTCAGCTGTGCAACCCTGTTTCCAAGGATCTGGTATCAATTCCAAATCCCAAGGGGAGGCTAAATGTCGCGTTGGTTTTCGACCCATTGGATTCCCCTTCACATTATAAGCTAGTATGTCCGCACACTATTTCTGGTTTAACATCTTTATGCGATGAAACCTTTAGCCAGGTCTATGGTTTTGAAGTATTCTCTTCGAAGATCGATTTGTGGAGAGAATCCAATGCTGCAGTTCGTATATTTAGCAATTCAATCCCCAGGAAGAGATCAGTATTTGCAGGCGGGAAATTGTATTGGAGGGTGCCAGTAGATATTCTATGGTTCGACCATAAGGAAGACTGTGCTGGTAATCTGCATTCTCCGGTTAAAGAGAAGCGGAAAATGAAATTTCATGTCGAGATTGGAGAATGCAGAGGTGAGTTAAGATATACTACCATCACTGATACAGACATCGAAATATGGATTGTGAAAGCGAAGAAAGAGTTTGAGTTTGATTGGGTTAAGAAGTACAACATTACATTGGCAGATATATTGGAAAAGAGCGTGGGAATCGTAATTTGTCGTGATGAGATGCGACCAATGCCGTTTGAATGGGAAGGGAGAGTCTTGTTTTGGGTGAAAGCGAAGAAGAAAGGATATATTTTCAAATACAATGTGAAGACTGGGGAGTTGAAGTTGTTTTATAAACCGAAAGAGATGAGGCAGGTGCCTTCAGTTACAAAAGTAGCCTTGTGCCATTGCCCAAATTGTATGGCTGACAAGCTGTAAAATCGGGAAGGGAGAACATCTCTCTTTTGTTTGTATTAAGCCTGTTAATCATAATGTTTTTAGTTTTTTTTTTACGTTGAGCTTAATATTTTATTTTTTTTGACATCTATTATCTAAATTTGTAAGAATTTTACATTTATTTGCAAGAATTTTCAAGCGTTGTCAGACCTATTTCATTCCAAGTTATTTTGAATTTAAGAAGGTTAGAAGAGGGGAATAAAGTGAATTTATCAAAATTGATAGTTCATCTGACATCTGACAAAAGGAATCAAGGATTTTCTTTGAAGTTCTAAAGTTAGCAAGAGAAGTCTCAGTGAAGAATATGCTATGATCGGCAAAAAATAAATGAAAAAGAACTGGCGTGTTTCCCTACAGTAATGCCTTCCAACTTTTTTTGTCTAGATTTTCTGGGTAACTATTCGCGAGAGAACCTCCAAGCAATAGGTAAGGATAACCTTTTCCCAAGCTACTGGTTGGTAGAAAAGACGAGGTATGAGACACTTTAAGAAGTATTTTTTTCTAAGCACGATGACGCATTAAGATGTATTTTGTATGACACAAACATAAATAAATTTACAAATGCAAGTAACCCGGAGCTTGGTAACAACTTTGAAGCTAGATTAAGAGAGACCCCAATTCCATAAGTTGAGAAGTAGTCAGGAATTTTCCATCCGATTTTCCCGATAAACTTGCAATGGTGTTGAAGTCGACAACCACTGCCAATGGAAAATGGAAAATAGTACTCGGTAGATTTTTATTTCGATCAAAGTTAGTTATTCTGAAAAGATCGTACTTTATTTTCTCTGTTTTATTCATATTATTATTATATACGAGCAATGTGGCACGCGCTAACGCGTGCAAACGCAATATTTTTAAGATTCAAGTTGGGTTTGAGTGTAATTTTTTGATATATTATGTAATTGTAATTGTAATTGTATGTATAGATATGTTGTTGGTTTTGTGTTTGAATATTTTGTGCTATCTATTGTAATAGAAACAATAAGGTTTACCTTTTCTTTACTCAAGAACACCATATTATGTCTGTATTTTTAAGCAAAAATAAGATGATAACTGGATGTTACTTTGTTAGTGATCAAAGAAACTTGCACTCTGTATATTTTTTTTCTTGAGGTACCTTGAATGATGTTCTCATTTGCTAGTTGTAAAGTTCGTTCAAAGGTAATGAACTAGTGTGATCTTCGTATCTAAGTGGAAACACATAGCTTGACGGTATGAGGTAATTACTTTGAGATTCTTCTATATATAGGATCTCAGAGACAACTATCAAATGACTTAAATCTACTTAGTATTATAATTGGAAATTTAAAATTAAATCTACTTAGTTTGGTTATTTTTATTTTTATATAGCTTCTTGTTTTTTGTTTTTTTTAAACCTATAGGTTTTTGTCTAGTTGCATTCTTCGTGATCTCACCACGCTGCCTTCTTTATTTTAATTTTTATGTTTTTGGTTTTGTTTCAGACTATGAAGCGAACAACGCCCTTTCTGTTTGTAAAGGGGATATGGTGTAATTATGGTTTTTTCGCCATTAAGGATTGCTTAATCAAGAGAGAGAAAGGTTGAGGCAATGGTTTCTGTTGGTTTCTAACCTTATTAAGGCATGACCTATTCTGCATGGTTTTGGAGATGTAGAGTTTTTTGCTGAAACAAATATGGTACTCAGAATCTGCATGAACAGGTCATTCCCAAGAAGTTGGATTATCAAAATGCTGCCAATGAATCAGAGACCTAGTGCGGGAGTAAAAGTTTATCAAAATCTCAACCTTTTAATTCAACACTTAATTCGACAACTGTTGGGGAATCTCAGGGGTAGCTAATCCCAATTCCACGCCTCAGAACGATAAACGAAAACGTCTGAAAGATTCGAAATCGAAAACACAATAATTTACCCGGATGAGGGAAGTGGAAAATCCTTACGGATAAAAAACCACTCCCGCGAACAATCCACTATAATCAAATAGGTTACAAACGATCTTTAAAGCTTCCTCGAAGCTTTAATGGAGTCTCTCAAACACTAGCCTCTCTAAGATTAAACTCACATCTAGATAGGTTAAACATAACCTCAGTCCTCTTTATATAGTAGAGAACTAATTACAAGTAGTACAAATCTTGAGGCGGACTCCTACGTACCAGAACGAACTCAGCCCTTCCTACGTTAGGTCACATTACAAGGGTACTCTCCGGATATCCTGGAGTTGGTGTTGACGCCATGCTCTGATACTGCTGTAGTTGTAAGGTCTAACAGCTCTGCCGTCTTGTCCAGTGAGCTGGCGATCTGTCTTGTTATACTTTGACGGACTTTGAATCCTTCTTCAGCAGTTCGTACAGAACCAGTTCGAGTATTCATGAAACTTTATCAGCTCGAGTCTTCAGTTAACATAACCAGCTCGAATCTTCAGGTAACTTAATCAGTTCGAATTTCAGGTATCAAAACCGGTTCAAATCTGAACATTGAAAATCTCATTTTCAATCAGTTCACTCCGACTTCGATCCTTGCTCGTTCCACGAGCTCCAATGAGCTTCGACAAGCATAGCAAATTCCGAGCTCGTTCCTCGAGCTTCAATGAGCTTCGACAAGCATAGCGAATTTCGAGCTCGTTCCTCGAGCTCCAATGATCTTCGACAAGCATAGCAAATTCCGAGCTCGTTCCTCGAGCTCCAAAGAGCTTCAAACAACATAGTTTGAGTTCATACCTTAACAAGTTCATCCTTAACATGCTCGTCTCACGAACTCCGATGAACTTCTTCGACCACGATTCGAGTTCATACATAACAATCTCCCACTTGAAACCGAATCTACCGTAACCCTTTACATGATCTCCAAATGGATTGCTCGTTCTAACCGGACCTTCAATCATGAAGACCCACTTACGAAATTTCACAATCTTCAACAACAACTTTTGGCCCACAACATTCCAGATATTTGTCATATTGTTTTTTTTTTCTTCCCCCATCCAAAGTTAAAATCGCATTACCGATCATCTCCGCTGCAACAACTATCCCATCTCTCCCAATTAATGTTATATATACCAGGCAAGTTCCAAAGTATGTGACAGGTATTGCAGTTTGTGGAGGCCAAACGAGGGCAATAGTCTGTCGTTTTTACTTAAAAATGAGGGAAATTACCATCGCTTTACCCGTCGACGTTTGTTAGCCGTATTTTTTTGCGTCGCTATTGGCCGTCATTTTTTTAGGGGAATACGACTACTCTCACCCGTTGTTAAATTGCGACAACATGAACTGTCATTTTTTCCCTAGTCAAACAAAGCGTTAACGACTAAACCAGTCTGCCGCTTAAATGCGACTATAGTATGCTGTCATTTTCCCCCCTCCAAAACCATGTTACTTTCACAATTAGTGACAGAGTACCACCCTCGATTATCTAACAACGCCAGCCCCAACGGTCGCCAAATTATAACTAAGCGAACTCGTCGCTTTTCCAGCTAACATTATTAGAGAGAAACGACGGCCAAAGCTGTTGTAAATATCATAAATAATTTCAAAAATAAAATAAAATTCCCTGTTTTGATTTATTACAAAAATGCAATATTATACTAAAATAAAAAATTTCATTCATTAAAAATTATTAAATAATCATTATTCAAAATATTTTAGCCATCATTATTCTAAAAATTGTTAACAATACATAAGATTGGAATCAGTAATAAAACAACTTTCTCCATCCATAACCACAATCTCGGAGACTAAGTCTTCTTTGAACAACTTGTTTCTCATGGAAAATAGAGACATTTTGTATTTGCATGCTCGAACTTTGAAATGCCTAAGAACTCTTGAAATATTAACATATCAATCACCCTCGCCATCAATAGAGAACCTGAGATAAGTACAAACAAAATATGAGGAACCACAAATATAAAATGTGAATAATGTGAAAGACAATTGATTTTAATGAAATTCAGCGAGGGGCTTAAAGATTTAAGTTTTGTACCTGGTCAACTAATCATGTTCATGGAAAGCATTGGAGACTGGTGATGTCCCATATAAGCAAAATCAATGAATAAAGTATTAGTCTTTTCTTCATTCAAACATAGACATGAAAGTAAAAAAAAACAAATACTATCAGAAGTGAAACTTACAATTTGGAGCTGAAGAATAAAGACTAACTTTAGAGTTCAAGAGATTAACATATACAAGCTGAGACATGTAAGCCAAGCCAAAGAAAGTGAGCTCATAAATGAAATTAATAAAATAAAATAAAAAGATGGTAATGTTAGTCTCAGAATTAATACGCATACCTTAAATTGGTGCTTCTAACCTTGCTATTCCCAAGAAGTTTGGGTTCTCATAGAGATATGGTGTACTGGATTAACTACATTATTCCCGTATAATGATAAATGGTGGCCCATGTGGGTTCTTCAAAGCTTCAAGAGGTCTCAGGCAAAGAGATCTTCCCTCTTCTTCTGGTTGCACTTGCTAGAGAGCTTGTTAGTAGGGACATTTCTTGGCAAAGAGATAACTCTTACATCACCCCTATGGCTACTCACAAAGATATCCACTGCTCTTCTCACATATTATTTGCTGATGGCATTATAATTTTCTCCAATGGTGCTATCAAGGGTCTTAAAGCTCTTAAGAAGCTTCTAGATGAATACCACGTTACTGCTAGACAGTGGTTAAACCTTAAAAAAAAAACTTTTCGTGAGGGGTATGTTTGCTTCAAGGAAATTAAATATCTAATCACTGTTTGGTTTCACTCTAAGTGAACAGTCCTTGAAAACTATTAAGAGAAGAATTAATTCCTGTCTTGGAAGAATGCTTTCAATGCAGGGAAGATATATTTTTGGCTAATTCAATGCTCTCAAGCATGTCTATTTTCAACATGTCTGTTTACAAATGGCCAGGAAGGTGAAACTATTATTAGAAACTTCATATGGTCTGGGGATCCATATAAAAAAAAAGATGTAACTACTTCCTGGGAATAGTGCTACAAGCCTATAAGTGAAGGTGGTCTTGGTCTTAGAAGATTGAAGGACATCAATAAAGCCATGCTGAAAAAGTTAGCTTTGAATATTGTTCAAAAGAGGGTATTTGGGCTACTTATATGAGAGCAATATACCTTACAAAGCATGGGGGCATCATAGAATATTATAGGAAATCTACTATGTGACCTGGTATAGGAGTTGTTTTGCCTGAAGTCACACAAGACTCTTGTTGAAGTTTGGGCTGTGGTGGATACATGGAGAGATAATTGGACTGGTCATGGAGCCCTTAGAGATCACCCTTCACTTACTCATATACCTCTCATATACCTTGGACTGAGCACAACTCTAAGGTCCCTGACCTGCTGACTGAGGGTGTTTGGTGTCCTGATCATACCACTGGGCAAACTATTGACTGCTGCTGGTGTAAACTTGAGTAACATTTTTGTTAAGGGAACGATAGATACTTTTATCAACCTGATGTACCGGGCCTATTTTCTGTCAAAGCTGTACATGAGAACATCATATCGAAATTTCCTGCTTGCTGGTAGAGAAAGAAAATTTCGAAAACTTCTAGCTCTCCAAGGCACTCTAATCTTGCATGGAGAATCGTTCACAATGTTGTTCCAACAGAGGAGAGATCCAAGGTAGAGCATTTCAAATGAGAATCATTCTCAGTGCAGGCTATAAGATAATTTCGTGGAGAACAGTACTCATTTATTCTTAAACTGTTCTTATACTCAGAATTTGTTGGCATGGATTAGCACCTTGTTTGATCAAAAGATTGATACTTGGACTTTACAAGCAATATCTAAACAAGCTGATACAGTTAGCTCCTACATATAAGATCTTTGGGAAAATGGGGATATGGCCTGCCTTAACTCAATTTGGATGGTCAGAAACAAAACTCTTCATGATGGCACTGCTCCAACAATTAGAGCTGTAAAGCAGTCTATTGCGATATCTATTCAGGAAGCTGCAACAAGGTCCAAGGGGTTTATAAATAATCTTCAATCTGACCTTGTTATTTTACACAGGCAGCGACTTCCACTGAGATATTGGAAAGCAAAAAGAATTAGATCCTGTATTTGGGAGCTTCTCTGGAATGAAGAAATTAAAATTCTCTATGACGGCTGCTTGGAAACCCTGGGATGGCAAGGGTAGGAACAGTATTTGGATCAGATACGGAGAGTGTTCTCGGTGTGTTAGGGGAGAACATTGGGGTAAGTACATCATATCATGCTGAATACTCTTGCATTATATCATTTCTCTTTGCTGCATTTGAACAAGGGTAGTACAAGGTCTTTCCAATTTCTGATTCAAGTGCTGCTATTGTTGCTTTCAAAAACAACAAGATTTCAAGGAAACTGCAATCTAAGTGGGACTACATCTCTACAAAGTTGCAAACCAGGTTTAAACATTCATGGAGAGAATACAATTTCAGTGCTTATGAGAGTGCATATAGAGCTTGCGCCATTTAGAAAGGAGTGGTTGATTTATTTGCTAGCTTTGTAGGCATGTCGACTAGCTGGTTTATACATTTGCAGAGTCTGTTTGCAGTTCTTTTTCTATTTCCCATTAATAAATTGATTATCTTTTGCAAAAAACATGGTAAATATAAAACATTAGCTCCGAATTGTTGTAGATTTGTCATTTCAAATATGTTTTTCAGTATTGCATTAATAGCCCACAAATGTGAACTTCAAGGTTACATTTGCGGAGTTCTAAGACGTCCGTCCTCACTCCTTATTGTAAAGGTAGATAGAAACAAAAGCTGAGACAAATAACAAAATAAAAGAGCACAAGCTGCATCCAGCTTACAAGTAGAACATGTCGCAACTCAAGACTTTCATTACAATCCTTTTTCAGTGTGTTGACGCAGATTTCACCATTGGATGCAACATTTGGATGAAAGATTTTTGTGTCGAAATAACCTAATGGATAAGAGAAGATAGAAAATGATGATGTGACATTACACAATATATAAAAAACTTAAATCTCCACAAAATGAAAATTTGAAGAGAGATGCCAAACTTTATTAGAGTCGAGATAAATATCAAACTAATAGTTCACGAGCTTATTGAATATGTTCCCCCTATAATAAAAAAACAATTTACAAAAACATGGTTTGGCTTATTTGCAAAAATCCTTTTCTTCTTTTAGCCAGAAAACATTCTATATTGGAACATATGGAGTTGAAACAAGCAAAAAACTCAACTTTAGGGAAAATCAATTTACAAAAAGTACCAACTTTTGTAAATTTTGGTGATTATTCCATTAATTTGAGAGAGAGACCTCAGTCCATCATCAATAATTTTTGTTATTATTTAAGTTTCGATTAGGATCCCTTACTGGTGATATGAGGCTATTCGGGCAAGGACCACAGAGATTTGCATGAACTTCGGTATTTGGGCAATATCATTAGGTTTAGCTATAGTTTGTGAGATTTTAGTGGTGCTTTAAGTTAAGTTGAAAGAAACATGAATTGATTGCTAGTGAGATCAAATAGTGGTTTTCTGTAACAATGTTCAAGCATATTGATCTCAGAAAAAATAGGTTATCACATTATCATAAGATGTTAAAATAAACTTATTACATTCGTGAAGTCTTACATTTAGTATTCTATCTAAGATGTTTTGGCGACATAAAAAAAGAAAAAGAAAAGGTGTTTACTCTTTTCATTGCTATCTATATCTAAATGTGATTCATTGCAATTCATGTATAATCCTGCCATGAGACTGAGATTTCTTCCTGCCTAAATTTATACATACCAGCAGTCTGAGCCAGTTTTGTCCTGCTCGAATCAACATATATCTAAGGGCAACAAGAGCTCTTAACTCAGAAGATACTTGAGTTGAAAATTTGGGAGCTAAAAAGGATGTCATTCACGGTTGGAGAAAGTTATGCGTGGTATCTTTCTCCAAGGCTATAATTTTAACTTTCAAAAATAACAAACTACCTTGGATCCTTAAAACTTAATGAATTATATAACCTACAACATCAAATTCTATCTATGATATTATAATAAAAAGCGTATAGTATCATAATCTCTTGTAATAATATATGAAATAAACTTAATAAAAAAAATATCTAAACTTATTCATAAGGACCCAAAATATTAATCTCAATCAAGGAAGCAATCAAAATATTAATTTAGTAAAATTCAACAATAACATGTTATTCATACAACTGTAAATAACATAACAAATAGGGTACCCAATTTTGATTCATAAAAATTAATGAGAAGACTTTAAAATAATACCTCCTGCAACTTTGAAATTCCACTGCAACTCTAATTTTATGAAACCTAACACCAATTCAAATCAGAATTATGAGAGAAATGCTAGAAATCTAACACCAATTAATGAGAAAATTTAAAAATAATACCTCCTGCAGCTTTGAAATTCTACTGCAACTCTAATTCTATGAAACCTAACACCAATTCAAATAAGAATCATGAGAGAAATGCTAGAAACCTAACACCAATGAATGAGAAGACTTAAAATTAATACCTCCTGCAACTTTGAAATTCCACTGTAATTCCAATTCTATGAAACCTAACACCAATTCAAATCAAAATCATGAGAGAAACGCTAAAAGATGAAGCCCATTGGTCTTAATTAGGTTTATATGCAAATCAAAAGCTATAAAACATGAAGATTGGGAGAAAACAGTTACCTGCGACTCAAAATAGTAACTACGATAGAGAATAACTATGAAATTGATTTTGGCCAAAACCCTAACATATAGAGACTGCTCTTGGCGATTTAAGTGGGAAAAATCATGAGAAAGAGGGAAACCCAAAATATTTAGGTGCAACATCGCGAGAAAGTGAGATGGAGAGCGTCTAAGATATAAAAATTGAAAATCGTGTTTGAGTTTGGGTTGAGGTAGGTTCGAGTAGGAAAAACGACCGCTATTGTATAAATCGTGTGCTCCCGTCCTTTAACGTCCAAAAATTCTCTTGTTTTCTTATGTCGTATTTTACTATTTTTGTTGTAGTGAGGTTTCTCACCAAAGGTATAAAAAATGCTGCAGGGTAACAGATATTGAGGGTCACCAATGTACTCAACTAAACAATCAAATAATCAATCAATGTCAGGACAAACATCTAGCAAATAAAAGACGATGTGAATCATTCCAAACAATCTGATTGTAACTATGTAATTCAAAACATCATCTAGCAAATAAAATAACATGTTCATAGCATAAAATGAAAAACGAATTCTAAACACATTGTAAAAAGGATGCTAAGTTTTAACAATTTGTCATACTTAAAACTAAGAAAGATTTAAAAAACGTGATACTCCTAGTCACTTTGAGAAGGTCATAATCTCTATATAATCACTGTCTGAGACTAATATTTTGTACTATGTCTTTCCTGCAGCCTTGATAGTAGTAGTCTCCTCCTGAAAATACAGAAAAGATACCAAAAATGAGAAATTAAAAATATTTTCACATTAAATTTAATATGAATACAAAATTTGAAAAACAAACTTTAAAGATGAAGTAATCAAATTGAACAATTCTTTATTCATAGCTCAATTATCAGTGTAACGAAACTTTACTGTTTGTTTTAAAATTATATAGCAAATAAATAAACTTTCTTTTAAAAAGAGGAATGGCTACATCTAAACATATTTTATATCAATATAGGTTGTTAAACAAGTAGCTTAGGAGTTGCGCTAGCAACGTTAAGTATGGGTAGCTAGGCTACAAAACTAGAGACAAGGTAGCTAAATTGAGCTTGCTCAAGTCGGTTCAGGTTTCTGGGGATGAAAAGAAGAGGGGTAGGCCTCACTCAAAGGCTTATATGTAGGACTTTTAGGGGTTTGTTGATTTAGCTCACCTGGAAGAATCTCAGAGACTAGGTCTTAGATTGTCTTGGTGCAATGGCCAAATGGCTGGGACTAGAATTTTATGTTTACTTTACAAGCTCTTCATAACAACTTTTGGGTTGACCATCATTCTAATTGGAAGTCCAGCGTTCACCCTTGAACTAACTCTGATCATGGCATGAATTTGGTATGTCATTTTCTTGAATTGTATGCCAATTCCAAAGCTACGGGTTTACCATGAGGGTATTATTAGAAATGCTATGTTCTATTAAGATTTGGAGCCATATTTTAGCTGACATATCATATCATAAAAGATGGTACAGGAGCCGTTCAAGAAAAGAGAAATGATACTGCAAGATGTATCTTGTGGTAAAAAATCCTAGACTAAGGGTTTTAACAGTGGGGCATTCCCGAGATGCACGGTGTTTGGGTATTTCTTTTATCGAGGTGTAAGCATCTATATCCGCTGTAATAACATTCAATCTTGCACCTTTACAACTCAATCTTGCACTTGGAAAAAGTGAGAGAGGGTGTAGGTTTTTGGATTAACAATTTCAATGCACTTTTCCATCTCATCGTCAACAAAAACCACTTTTAGCTTTGATGCTTCAAACGTAGTAGGAGGCCCCAAAAGCTTAGCGGCCTAAAAAGCAGTAAACATTCAAATATCAACTCTAGTAATATAGTTCCACAACATTCCATCTTACATAGCATTTTAGGTATAAAATGTAAATGTTCATTGTTAGCGCAAGAATCGGGTTTTCATACTCTATGAAAACATAACATAAAGCAACAATGGACGGAATCGACGATATTTGTCTAGAATTTCTGATATGTGCATGCAAAAGAGCGACGTATTATGTCCATCACACATTACAAAACCGGTACATTCAAGTTCCATCCTGCCCCGAGCTTTGCGGCATATATTTCACTAATTTAGACTACACTATTACAGTCCTCCTTAATCATTCTACATATTAACACTAATCATGGAACCACTTCTGATATTAGAGACTCTCTAACAAATTGCTTACTTCTGATAAAATTACACCCATCTGAAGTTTACTTAACCCCCATTGGGCCATTTTAACATTTGTCTCAATCAATCTAGGCTTCTTTTATCTTGTTTAATTATACCCCAATATTTAACCACTCCCAAAACTCTTAACTCCAAATACCAAAATGACTCAAAAAATAAAAACTTTATAGTTATAAATATTAAAAATACGTTCTTAGTCACAAAATAGGGTCCAAAATGAAAACTACTCGATAAAATGCAAAAAACAAAATGGCAAAAAATTACCTGAAAGACAATGAGGTTGTAAGACTCTCTCCTCTCATAGATAGAACATATAACAACTGTTCTTGGTTGTTCTAGTATAGTTGGTCTTGAACGAAGAGAAGGTAAACTCTTATTCTCCTTCACACACGACAACACACATTGTGGACCTGCCAATACAAATCCAACCATCATAAACCCCCATTCTCCAACTTCAAAGGGCATACATAAAACCCAATTGGGTACCCAAATTCTCTAACAAAAAATTTGGGGCAAATCATCAAAATTTTACTAATCAAATTACAACCTTTAGCTTTGAAATACTCAAATTTCTCCTGCAAAACATCAAAATCACTAAAAATCAGTTAAAGGGGACTGATTAGAGATTGGAGTGATTGGAGAGATCCTTACGTGTTTGGGCGAGGCGATGACATGGTAATCGTTGGGTTTGGATTGGACGGGATCGTTGCAGAGGAAGATTGTAGCTCCACTTAGTTTGAGAGCATCGTTGACTGTTGCGAAGAGTTCAGAAGATCACTGAGTGATAGAGGAGGAAAGAGCCTCAAGATCGATTTGGAAAATCAACGGAACCCTAATCAGTATCATAAGCAATCACAACCCTTCTCTAACACACATTTTATTTGGAGAGACTCTGAAAGTCTAAACAAATCAAATAAGAAAACACAACAATTGATAACCAATTAATAATACATTTTCTCTCAATCAATTTAAGTTTGATCTCTAAAGAGGTAGATGGGGAAGAATGATTGATTTATACAGGGAGAAGAATTTGCATAGGGAGAAGAAGGTTAAAACCCAAAACTGCCATCCAATTGGGCAATTTAGAGTTGGACAGCCCAAATCATTTTTATAGTACAGAAGTACGATGGAAATAATCCAAGACATCCAACACACGCATCGTCATACGCGTCGGTGGAATGAACGGCTAAAACCCAAGCAAAACGATGGGTTGTTTTTATTATTATTATAGATAGACGTTTAGCTTGTATTGACGTTTAGCTGAAGTTACATTAACTCATAATATATTCATTTTTAACTTGCATTGCATGTATACATTTGCAAATAACTTTAGCTTGTATTGACGAACCATTTCTGTTGAAATTCTAATAGGACAAGGAATGGCAGGACTAGCACCCATATTGAAAGTAGGAATTAAAGTATGCCATTTTTACAGTCTAAATTATCATATAACTATAACAGAATGAAGGCTACGAAGTTTAACTGATAAGTCAACAGTGACAAATGTGATACATTGACGTTAGTATGAAGTTATTTAACACAGAATATCCTTTGCAGAGATTTTGGAAGTTGCCAATAACTCCACCAGTTTCTAAACTGCACCAAACTGGCTTGCTTTTGAAATAGTCATAACTCTCAATCCTGATAAGTGGGTTACCAATTCGGAAAGGGGATTATGAGATCTATAGATCTTCAAGAAACCATATTTCCTGATTTTGCCTTTAAGTTGCTCAAAAATAGCACATTTTCTTTATCCCGACGAACTTCCAGATTCCAAATTAAAAAAATAAATAATAAATAAATCACATTTTCTTTATTACTTAGTTGTAATTCGCTCATTGTTTGTATATCATTTCATGCTATGATTTAGAATGGGTTATCGATTTTTTTCTCACACCCTCTAAATGAAATTTAGGAGCTTCATTACCATTGGAATACTACATGTTATCCCAAATACTTCATATCATTAATTGTATACTTCCCATACTTAATTAGGCTTGAATTCATTTTCCCATTCAATCAAAACTTCCCTCGTCAAGGGATTTCCACCATCATTCATCTCCAGCGAAACTTCCCTTATCGAGGGATCTCCACCATCATTCCTCTCAATCAAAACTTCTCTCTTCGAGGTCTCTACGCCATCATTCTTCTCAATTGAAACTTCCCTCGTCCAGGTCTCTCCGTCATCATTTCTCTCAATCGAAACTTCCCTCTTCGAGGTCTCTCTGCCATCATTCATCTCAATCGAACCTTCCCTCGTCAACTTCTCTCCGCCATTATTCTTCTCAATCGAAACTCCCCTAGTGGAGGTCTCTCCGCCATCATTCATCATCAAATCGAATCAAAATCTTGAATCGTTTTGATCAAATTGAATGAAAACCCCTAATTCTCTTCTCTTCTTTCGATCTTTGCCCTTCAAATGCAATCAAATCAGTAAACCCTATCTTTCTCCTCTTCTCCACTCGATCAGATCAAATTCGTGACCTCAATTTTAATCGAATTTGGGGTTTTTGTTGATGAAACTCCCTCCAAAATCTTGATCTTGAAACTTATAGTTGGGCCAACCAAGATGGGCTAAGAAACGGTTTTTGTTGAACAATTGATTTTTGGCCGGATTTGGATAACAGAAGAGTTTAAGTTGGGTTCAGCTACTAAACCGAATCTTAAATCATCGGGTCTGGATTAATATGGTTTATGAGTATGCGAGAAAAATGAGTTTATACGTGAATAATGGTGAAAATTAACGTTAGACAAGACATTTTCTCAACATATCTCATATTATCATGGTATTTTAACGGTTGAAAATTTTAACTAAACACCTACCTGGAGGTCCAGGGTTTGATTTTCACCATTGGTGGGTTTCGAGGTTGATATTAAGTCATGCTGCTCTTGTGCCAACATGCTCGGTCTTGTGGTTTGTGACCCTATAGTATCTAGCAGGGAATTAACGGTCTCACTAGTGCCCTCGGGTAGCTCTAGAGATAAAAAAGAATAACGGTTGGAAATTTTGGAGTTAAGTTAGGGAAAAGATTTTGGATTGGATTTGGATTGCAAGAGTTAAAGTTGATTCAACTACCAAACCAGATGATCTAAAATCCCCGGGCTAGATTAATATTGTTTATGAGCTTGCAAAAATAATGAATTTATACACGAAAAGTGGTAACGTAAGACAAACATTTTCTCAACATATCTCATATTATCATGGTATTTCAACGATTGGAAATTTTAACCAAACACCTACCAGGAGGTCAAGGGTTCGATTCTCACCACTGGCGGGTTACGAGGTTGGTATTAAGTCCCGCTTTTAAGAGCCTAAATTCGAATCTTGAACCTAAGAATGCTAGCAATAACAAATAATCACCAACACATAAGAATTACCGTGGAAACCTCTGAATAGTTAAAAACTGCGACCTCTCTTGAGGATTTAGAAATAGTGATCTTATTGATTGAGTGACTACCTATTACAACAAGTATTATGAGTAGTTTTGTATAGACTCTCTAAATATAAAAATATGTCATTAATCTATTCTTCATTAGTCTTATTTATAGGTCTCATATTATGACCGTTTTAATGACCATTATCTCGTTTTAAGGATGAATATTACAAAATAGTTTTGACGAGTCCTCGTAACGGTTGTATAACGGTATGAATGACTTGCCTTCTTTGTAACTGCCTCATAATGTACCATAAATGTGTCACGTTATCGTATGTTGACGAGGTCGAGTAAATGTATGTTGGTCGAAGCTAAGGCTTGAGCTTGAAATTTGGAACAACCCTTACACCGCTAGCCTTATGCTAACATGCCCGGTCTTGTAGATTGCGGGCAACTACACGACCCTAGAGGATCTAGTAAAGAATTGACGGCCTGGCAATGGATACCTCTAGTCGGAAAAAAAAAACTATTAAAATTTTTAGTGCCAAGTTAGGGAAAAGATGGTGTTATATTTGATAAACGAAAATACAAGCCTCAAGGCTAAATACAAAAAATGCAAAAATCCCATAAAAACATCAGTAAAACAGAAAGGGTGAATGCTCAATAGGAGACTAGGACTACCACCACAGCAGGTCCTGATTCCCTAAATAAATGACCCATAATAGACATGTAATCCACAGGAAAGTCGCCCTCATGAAAGTAGTGTTTAGTTTTTAAAGCTTGGAAGTGAGAACCCAAAAGAAAATATGTCAATAACATTTGAAGGCCATAATATAACAAAGGCCAAATAGACTCCTTGAAGATAAGATTTGTATTCCAATCTGTATGAAAAACCAACACCTCTTAAGGAGATGATCGAGTCTAGTGTATACACACTATTTCCTTAAGACAGATTCGTCCTTGCCACAGTGTTTTGAAGGAATATAGGCCCCTGTCTCCAAGGATACAACGATCAGTCGCAGAAAGAAGAAAATACTTCTATCTTTCTGCCAAACGAACTTTGATTGCGTCTATTTTCTCTTTGTAAAAAGATTCAAGAAAACTCTGAAAAATTGATGATATAAATGAAAACGAAAATTGGGTTATATAGAGCATAGGTGACTCTTCACCAAGAGTCACACCCCAAGTTAATGCCTCTTCACCAAGAGTCACACCTTAAGGTGCGTCTGTTAGAGACACCCGAACTCACACCTCAAACCCAAAAAATGACTAAGTGTTTAAAGAAATCCCCATGAGCCCATGGCCCAAGGCCCAATCATAGACTTATAATAATAAGCGGGTTTCCTAGGTCAAGCAAGCCCATGGGTAGCCCATGCACCCAAGCTAGTTTGCACGCATGGGTCGCACATGCGCGTGTGACCCACCAATTTTCACACACATTACAATAAGGTAAGTGTTTGATTTACTTATATAGGAGAGTTGTGTTTCCCTCATATCCAATGTGGGACTAAAACCACTTAGTTCCACCACTCAAACTTCAAGGAAAAATAAATACCCTTTGTATTTTCCAACAATCCCCCATATTTGAATGGTAACAGACAAAACAGAAAAAATTATGGAATGATCCTGCATCGAGAGAGGTATCTTGTGGACTTGAACCATCTCTAGTAAAACAACTATTGGATTTACACTAATTAATGAACATATGTCTTGAACTGTCAGTTTTGGTGTAAACAAGACAATAGTCTTCACACAGTACTATTCTAAATGCAATCAACTTTTACAGTTGTGCTTAATTCGGCCCTGAACAAATCCCAGATTTATGAGTACTATTAGAGAATTTTGCCCTATAAAATTCTCATGGAAGCAGCCCCACCTCACACTCAGATAGGTGATTGCTATTAAGAGTACCCTGTCGTGCCCCACTTGTAAATACAAGTCATAGGAATCATTAAAAGTTTAAAGAACTTACCCTAAAAATCACGACTGGTTGCACTGTTCACATCATGGAATGAGCAGGAGTTAAAATCTCCGCAGTGCTCATGTTGAGTAACTCACAACTAGTTGTCCTATTGAACCTACATCATGGGATCTCCAATCAACTAGGTTAGGTTTCCGCTGAGGTTAACTCGTAGTTAAAGTCTTTAAGCCCATTCCCCTCGATGTGGAAAAAACTTGTATTTTTGCCAACCCTTTTGTAAATGGATCCTCTAGGTTGTCACTGTACTTCACAAAGTCAATGGATATAACTCCAGTTGTAAGTAATTTCTTTACAGTATTATGTCTATGACGTATATGTCATGACTTACCGTTATAGACATTATTCTTTGCCCTTGCAATCGCTTCTTGATTATCGCAATGGATACATAAGGAAAGTACTGGCTTTGGCCACATAAGAATATCTTCTAAAAACTGTCGAAGCTACTCAGCTTTATCTCCCGCTAAATTTAGAGCAACAAACTCTGATTCCATAGTTGATCAAGCTATGCATGTTTGTTTTGAGGATTTCCATGAGACAGCTCCACCACCAAGTATAAACACGTATCCACTTGTGAGTATGACTCGTTAGAATCTGATATCCAGTTTGTATCACTGTATCCCTCAAGGACAGCTGGATATCTTGTGTAGTGCAACCCATAGTCTATTGTATGCTTTAAATACTGTAAAACCCTGATTAACGCTTCCCAGTGGCTCAGTCCAGGGTTTATAGTATACCGACTCAGTTTGCTAACTGCATAAGCAATATCTGGTCTAGTGCAATTCATAATATACATTAGACTGCCTATGATGCATGCATACTCTATTTGAGAAATAGGCTCACCTTTGTGTTTAGTCAATTGATGCATATTATCGTATGGTGTCTGAACACCGCGGTAGTCAAGTTTATTAAACTTCTTAAGTACATTCTCTATATAATGTGATTGAGACGACACAAGTCCCTGTGGTATTCTGTTAATCTTTATGCCAAGAATAACATCTGCAACACCTAAGTCCTTCATATCGAAGTTCTTGGACAACATTTTCTTTGTTGACTTAATGATATTGATGTTAGTCCCCATGATGAGCATATCGTCTATGTAAAGACACATAATGACATGCTCATCATTAATGCTTTTAATATAGACACATCTATCACATTCATTAATTTTGAAGCCATCCTTAATCATGACTCCATCAATTTTGTCATACCATTGTAAAGGTGCCTGCTTAAATCCATAAAGAGATTTAACCAACTGACACACTTTATTTTCTTAGCCTCGGACAATGAACCCCTCAGGTTGGTTCATATATATTTCTTCATTTAATTCACCATTCAAGAATGTTGTTTTAACATCCATTTGATGTATTTCAAGCTTATGCACTGCTGCAATACCTATCAACATACGAATGAAAGTTATTCTTGTCATTGGAGAATATGTATCAAAATAATCCAAACCTTCTTTTTGCCTATATCCTTTGGCGACAAGTCTGGCTTTGTACTTTTCAATTGAACTATCAGGTCTCAATTTTCATTTGAAAATCTACTTGCAACCTATAGGTTTGTTGCCAGGTGGAAGATCTACCAATTCCCAAGTATGGTTGTGCATTATAGAGTCTATCTCACTCTGTACAGCCTCTTGCCAAGTAGGAGCTTCAGGTATAGCCATAGCTTCCTTGAAGGTTCAAGGCTCATTTTCCAACAAAAATGCTACAAAATCTTTGCCAAAAGACTTAGCAACTTTAAGTCGTTTCCCACATCTTGGTTCTGCATTAAAATCAGAACTTGTAGGAGTGATACGCTGATCACTACTAGAAGCAACATCAGTTGTTCTTTTAAAAGGATTCACATTATCACTCTTTTTATATGGAAATATATTTTCAAAAAATATAGCATCTCGCGATTCAATGATGGTATTCTCATGCACATCATTTATTTCAGATTTGTATACGAGAAATCTATATGCACTACTGTTATTGGCATTACTAATAAAAATACAGTCAATAGTTTTAGGTCCTAACTTAGACCTTTTTGGCAATGGCACTTGTATCTTTGCAAGATACCCCCACACTCTTAAGAACTTATAGGAAGGCTCTCTACCTTTCCAGAGTTCATAAAGAGTCTTTTCAATCTTCCTGTGAGGTAACTTATTGAGAATATAATTCGTATAAAGTAACGCCTCCCCCCACAAGTTCTGCGGCAAACCAGAACTAATAAGCATAACATTAAGCATATTCTTTAAAGTTCTATTTTTCCTCTCAGTAACTCCATTTTGCTGAGGAGTGTAAGGTGCAGTAGTTTGGTGTATAATACCAAACTTAGCACAAAGTTCTCCAAATGTAATAGAGTCGTATTCCCCACCTCTATCAGTTCGAAGAACTTTTTTTTATTGAGTTGAGTCTCAACCTCATTTTTGAACATAATAAACACTTCCAGTGCTTTATCTTTGCTTTTGAGCAAGTAGACATGACTATATCTTGAACAATCATCTATAAAAGTAATAAAGTACTTATTTTCGCCTTGTGTTTGAATAAACTTCAAATCGCAGAGATGACTGTGAATCAAATCTAGCAGTTCAGTTTTGCGTTGTTCAATAGAATGGAATGGTTGTTTAGCAAATTTTGCTTCAACGCACACTTCACATTTTTGTTTGCAATCAAGAATGAATTTAGGCAGCAATCCTAAATAGACTAATTTACGCAGCGAACCATAATTTACATGTCCTAATCGTTGATACCAAACATTAAATGACTCAAGCAAGTAAATAGAATTCTCATTCTTATTGATAGTTAAAACTGGTTTACACAAGACTGCTAGTTTGAATAGTCCATCACACTCATAACTTTTTCCTATGAATACACCATTCTTAGTCATGATACATCTGTTTGACTCAAACACTAACTTGAATCCATTCTTGATCAGCAATGCTCTGGAAACAAGGTTCTTGCTGATATCAGGCACATGCAGCACTTCATTCAAAGTAACTTCTTTTTCAGATGTGAATTTCAGAACTACTTTCCCTTTTCCTTCGACCCTTGACGTCGAAATGTTGCCCATGAACACTTTCTCTTCATGTTCAGTCTTATTGTAGGTAGTAAATAAACTCCTGTCATAACATATATGACGTATGGCCCCTGTGTTCACAAACCATCCTCTGGAATCGCTTGCCAGGTTGATTTTGGAGATCATTGCACACAGGTTCTCCATCTCAGCAATGTTTGCTTGAGTGCCTTTGGCACTTTCTGGTCCACTTTTACACTTACGGCATTCCATTGACTTGTGCCCTGGTTTGCCACAAACATAACAACTCCATGTAAACTTCTTAAAGTCCTTGCCTTTAGGGCCCAGGAAATTCTTCCCATTTTTCCATTTCTTCCCATTTTTCTTATGGGGTTTAGGGTTTCCCTCGACCATGTTAGCCTTGACATCGTAAGAATGAACAACATCCTTCTTTTCGTTGGATTTGTTATCTTCTTCGATCCTTAGCCTTATGATCAGTTCCTCCAACTTCATTTCTTTCCTCTTATGCTTCAGATAACTTTTGAAGTCCTTCCAGGATGAAGGCAACTTCTCAATTATCGCAGCAACCTAAAAAGATTTACTTAACCTCAATCCTTCTGCATGAATATCATGCAGGATAATCTGCAGTTCCTGCACTTGACTGATTACATTCATGGAATCCACCATTTTATAATTCAGGAATCTTCCAACTACAAATTTTTTTAGTCCGGCATCTTCCGTCTTATACTTATGGTCTAAGGATTCCCACAGTTCCTTTGCAGACTCCGTTGGACTGTACACATTATACAATGTGTTGTCCAGCCCATTCAGAATATAATTCTGACACAGAAAGCCATAATGAATTCACGCCTCCACTGCTACTACAGTTGTTAGGTCAGTTTCTTCCTCCTTCAACTCTGGTTTGTCCTCCTTGAGGAATTTTGCTAAGTTCAGAGTTATGAGAAAGAATAGCATCTTCTGCTGTCAACGCTTAAATTCAGTGTCATTGAACTTCTCAGGCTTCACCTTCAAAATGTGTGGGTTGCCCTTTTCACCCTCCTTCTCAGTGAGATTCACCATTGCTACAGTTTTTGATCACACAGAAAAAATTAGTTTGTCTTAAGATTGTATTCCAATCTGTATGAAAAACCAACACCTCTTAAGGAGATGATCGATTCTATTGTATACACAGTATCTCCTTAAGACAGATTCGCCCCTGCCACAGTGCTTTATAGGAATATAGGCCCCTGTCTCCCAGGATACAACGATCAGTCGCAAAAAGAAAAAAATACTTCTATCTTTCTGCCAAACAAACTTTGATTGCGTTTATTTTCTCTTTGTAAAAGGACTCAAGAAAACTCTGAAAAACTAATGATATAAATGAAAACGAAAATTGGGTTATATAGAGCATAGGTGACTCTTCACCAAGAGTTACACCCCAAGTTAGTGCCTCTTCACCAAGAATTACACCTTAAGGTGCGTCTGTTGGAGACACCCCAACTCACACCTCAAACCTAAAAAATGACTAAGTGTTTAAAAGAATCCCCATGAGCCCATGGCCTCAAGTCCCAATCATAGACTTATAATAATAAGCGGGTTTCCTAGGTCGAGTAAGCCCATGGGTAGCCCATGCACTCAAGCTAGTTTGCACACATGTGTGTCGCACATGCGCGTGTGACCCACCAACTCTCACGCACATTACAACAAGATAAGTGTTCGATTTACTTATATAGGAGAGTTGTGTTTCCCTCATATCCAATATGGGACTAAAACCACTTAGTTCTAGCATTCAAACTTCAAGGAAAAACAAATACCCTTTGAATTTTCCTACAAAATTGGCACTCTCCCACAGTAAAAAGAGCAATTATCAAAAGGAGGAGCAAAACCTCCTATTGAAGCATGATCATCTGGATTAATAAAAGCATTAAACTTTAATTCAACTAAACTTTATGGATTGTGGAGGACGGTATTGTTGAATGCGCCTGAGAGGCCTAACAATGAAGTTAGGCCATGTCGCGGAAGCCGAACTCCTATCGATTCGATTAGGGCACAAACTAGCAAATAAGAATACACGATCAATAACCAACAACAAGGTTTTAAGGTGGTTCGGTAATTGCCTACATCCACACACAATAAAGAGAGAGAAAGAGAGTTTATTCCAAGACCAATGTTATAATCTTTATAAACAATTGAGGTTTTTCTCTCAAGAATTCCTCCTACAAAAGATCTCACCAAGGGTGGCTTCAAAAAAACCTAACTCTCCCTTATATACTTGGGAGAGCCAAATACAATCACTCGAATCTTGAGGTAAACAAGAGGCTTCAAACAAATCTCACCTCCGCATTGTCGTTCGAACGATATCGCGTGGCAATCAAAAGACCGCCGCGAGTTCTAATCTCCCACAACCACTAATTCTTCTTCCCTTTATCCTTTTATACTTCTCTCTTTTCTCGTTTCTCTGTCTATTCCTCATTTACCTTCAACACCATTCTCTCAACTCTACAGACTCAAATGTCTTCTTCATCATCATTTTTATCCATTGATGGTCCTCCATGTATATCGTCATTCTCTGACGATCTTATGTTTGATTGTGCTATAGAAATAGCCGTTATGCACCAAAATGCAGTGAACCCAGTAGTACATAATAAAACTTCGAGTCACCGCGGGAGTGTCATGGGACGTAATGATAAGAGAAAAATATGAGAACATGAATTGGGGCATTACAGCGTTATGCGGGACTACTTCAACACTATGTGTACATATACTCCAGAATAATTTTGACGGCATTTTCGTATGAGTAGACAAATGTTTCTGTGTATATTCGATGCAGTAGTTGTACATGATGATTACTTTGTCTAAAAACCCAACAGTATAAAAACTATGGGGTTATCACCGTACCAAAAAATAATCGCAACACTACATTTTTTTAAGCTACGGTGTTGCGGTGGATCTTTTTTATGAACATTTGAGAATAGGAGAAAGCACAACCTTGTTAAATACGGAAATGTTTTGTGTTGCGGTTATATAAATTTTTGGCGAGGAATATCTTCGAGCACCAAATGCGGCCAACGTCGAAAGGTTAAAAGTGATTGGAGAGTCACTTGGCTTTTTTGACATGTTAGGAAGCCTTGATTGCATGTATTAGATATGGAAAATTTATCCATTAGCTTGGCACGATCAATTTACTAGTTATTACCCCATTGCGTCTATGATTCTTGAAGAGGCATTTTCACACGACCTTTAGTTTTGGCATGTCTTTTTTGGGTTACAAGAGGTTAATAATGATATAAATATCCTATAATAATCACATCTTTTCACCAACCTCGTCGATGGTATCGCTCCGCCTTACAATTATACAATTGCCGGAAAAGTCGATGATATGGGTTACTACCTAGCGGATGGCATATACCCCAAATGGGGAACACTTGTCCAAACCATATCCAATCTGGCTACAACCAAACAAAAATTATTTTCTCAACAACAAAAAAGTTATTGAAAAGATGTAGAACATGTGTTTGGGATTTTACAATCACGGTTCAATATTGACAAAAATCTGGTTAAATTGTGGAAACTTGAGGTTTTGAACAATGTCATGAAAACGTGCGTAATAATGCACAATATGATCATCAAAGAGGAACGAGGTTTATTCCCATCATACTTAAGCTACGATCCGGACGACCCTTTAACTATTGAAGGCGAACCGTTTGTATGCGAACGCGGAACAATATAAACTTTTATAATAAAAATGAACCGAATTCGAAGTCGAGAACTACACTTTAATCTAAAGGATGATCTAATCGAGCATTTATGGGACGTGAAGGGAAATCTTTAAAAATTTGTTTTAATACAAGCTTATGAATTATTGATTTCTTATTGAACAAGTTTTTGATATTAAATTTATTTTAATACAATATTCTCAAAAATAAACATTTCTTCAAAAAAATTACATTCTTCAATAGCAAGTATATTCTTCAAACGAATACATTATTGGAAAGTAAACTACGTTCTTAGAAATTAAACAACATTCAACAAAGTTAAATTACATTTAATAACCTGAACCGGTACTTGGTCTACCATTCTTGTTCAAACATTTCATGACCTCAACTTGCCTTTACTGATAGTATTGCAATACAGGTCCAGAAAGACCACTGAAGTCTTTATCAATGATTTTGCGATCTTCCCTTGCTTGTTCCTAATCTATTTTGGCTTGTCATTATTGATTTGCTTCTGCTCTTCTTCTTTTATTTTCTTGTTTCGCTTGTCTCTTCTCCAACCTCATATCCGTAAGTATTGTTTGGATACCTCAATTCATAAAATTACCAAATACAAATAAATAACGTGTATATCCAAGAAAAATAAATGAAATTGAGTTAAAGTAAATTAAAACGCACCCGATCTTCCTTGGTTTTTTTTCGCTCTAGTACCAAAATTGTACTTGAGCAACTATCCTCTTATACGTCATACATTGTGCATTAAGGGGACATTACTGAGATTTGGTCAACCCACATGATCATCGTGCGGGGCACTCGGGGTCTTTGTTAAAGGCAATGATGACCTTTTGATAGGAAGTGAAACCCCTTATGCGCTCCATGGTCTGGACAGAAGCCGTTACCCACGCACTTGTGAGACACGTGAAGTCCGCATCTGTCCAATGAAGTCCAGCATCATTCATCTCGTCCAAAAACTCAACATCATCCAACACTTGCATGATTTGTCTTTGTTTTGCGGGTGTTCTTTTTTTTCTTCCTTTTCCTTTTTCTTTCCCGGGCGCCGTCGTTTTAACAGGTATTGACGCATTTGCACAACTTTAATTGTGCTGAGTAGATTCACCATTAAATAAGTAGTTCTAAAAGTTTTTTGGACGTTAAAAACCTTAAGTTTGAGTGACCAGATAGTATTGATAGTACAGGCTAAATGCCCGAGGTTATGGTTGAGTGAGTGTAAAGGGATTTTGATACTGTTATCCGAAGGTATTCCCTTGCGACATGGTAAACTAAAGTGGGGTATGTGATTGGAATTGAGATTTGTTATGGTAGAGGTATAGAGTAAATTTTGATGATGGGTGTTGGGAGAATGATGCTGAAGTTGGGTTCTGGAAGGATGTGGTCGACGGTGTTGAGTTATTACTGCTGGTATCGGAGTTTGCCATCTGGGGACTATGTAGAGGCTCTCTTCTCTTCTTTGAAACTGGGTTAGAGGAGAAAAGAAGGTTAGAGGTGAAAAGAAGTAGCCAACAAAGAGCTCGGCCAACCATAATGAATAAAAAGACTTTTAATTACTGCGCGGTAATTTAAAGTACGCCAAACTTATTTTTTTGAGTGGAAGGAGCTCACACCCAGTTGAGTTCTGGCAACGCCACGACAGCCAACTCAAACTGGTTTTGGGACTGCTGGAAGGCATTTGAATGTGAGTTTGGGTTTGGTATGACAAAACCAAGCCAACCACACCCAAAAATGAACTGCTGAAGATGCTCTTATAAAAAAAAATTGATCTGAACTTTAGTTGGGTTTATTTTACCACAAAATAGCTTTTGGCTAGAACTTCAAAGACAAATAAGCCAAGCTTCTGACATGAATAGTTTGCTAACTTTCTTTCTCCAACAATAATATAATCAATACTTTATGACTTTAATCGAAAATAAACTAATCGAAAATCTTCTACAGTTAAGGCATTGACGAAAAAATCATAGCAATTAATAGCCTAGCGACGGATACCAATTATTGAGATTTACTACAATTACTATGATCAATTAAGTAAATATGAAGAGAATCTTACTAACCTCTACTCCTATTTTAGCAAATTCTCTTGAGCTTGAGTGAAGTCTTCCCTTGGATTGGCTACTGACCTTAATGGGATGGTTTTTGTATTGTGGCCTTCAAGAGAGACTTCCCCTCTATTTAACCTGATAGAGTTTGAGTAGTCTTCCCATATACCCTTAAACCCTAATAAAAGGTAATACTAGGTCCCACCAACCTTACCTTGGTATAACAATTGGGCAGACCCAATAACGCCTATATATACGACCTAATTACATGTGTGCTCGTGAACCGGAAGAAAAACATTGAGTACTACTGGTATAGATGGAAAATCCAACAATTATAATTACTCATTACTATAAAATAACATCTTTATCTACAACAAAATGAATAGTATGCGGAGAAACTTTCACGAAAGTTAGTAGCTTATCACAAATCTCTATCCAATTTCCTGAAAATGACTGACTGTATGTGTAGGGACCTATCCCTTGAGCTGTTATAAACTTGAACTGATCAAATACCAAACTCATGCAATATACACGTAACGTACACTATCAACAATGACACCTGCACGACGAACTGATAAAGAATGTCGCTCGAGCACTATAGATAAAATATAACAAGTTAAAGACACCTATCTCCCATGAACTAGCAGTTGCAAGTCCAACTACCACTTACCCTCATTTTTAGGTGAACGTGCTTATGCACAGTGACAAACTGAGAGTGAGGTCTATAAAAAGATGAGTTCCAGAGGAGAGAGACCAAAGTTTTTATAACTAAAAAAATCATTAACTTGTAATCAAATATTAGTCTCAAGCAATACAAGTTACAGTTAATAAATCCTCAAGCCGAGGTGTCATTACTAGATTGAGTTATACTAACTTTTGTCACATGTATATTTGGTGTAATAGCTAATTTCAAGCTATTTCGAGCAACTTCAAAATTAGGCCATTATATTTGGTGCCATCTGTGGAAAAGAAGATATTTCTACGAAATTTTAAGGAATACAGTTACTCCACTATTAGTTTCTAATCATGGTGACTTCCAAGCAAACAGCTACAAGAGTCAAGCTTGATCTTTCAATCGAATCAAATCAGCTCGCAAAATTATGGGCAAACCGTCACGCCAAAGCAGAGAAATAACCGTAAACTCCAGGAACAGGAATTAGAAAGCGAAAGTCAACCTCGTCAAACAGAATTTAAGTAACTTGAAGAACAGATGGCAACAATGCAGACTGTATTGCAAGCTTTGCAAGATAATCAACAAGTTCCCCTTCTCAGGGAACGTGATCAAATACTGAAAAATTCTCAAGTTTCAGTGCGGGAAAGATTGGGACCTCGAGGATCAACTAGCAAAGAAGTTTCCAGATGTCTCCGTAACGAGCCACACATACCAGAAGCTTCTATTCATTTGGGACGAGAAGATCAGTTTGACATCAGTAGGGGACGTCGGCCCTCCAAGTGTCAAGAAGAAAAACAATGACCTCAATTCATGATACCAACTCGTGAATGCTTGAGTGAGGGTACTGGTACACATAACCCCTGGCCTGCACACCAAGTCACTCAAGCGCCACGATAGTATGTCATACAATAACATATGGATCAACACATCAAGGAATTAATCAAAACTCAAGCTCTCAGCAATAAGGATGATTTGACCAAATTATAAGGTAGTCCAATCACTAAAAAATTATTTGATATGGAAGTACTGACAGGTTTCCATATTCCAAAGATACGTAAATACAAAGACACTGATCCGAAGAAACACATTCAACAATTCCATGATTCACTGGGTTTGTATTCAAACTTGAACCATATTTTGCATCGTCTGTTTACCACAAGCCTACAGGGAGAATAGCTCTAGTGGTTCCATTCTCTACCTGAAGATTCAATCCTTACATTCGACCAACTTCAGAAGATCTTCGTCAAGACATATACTCACAATAAAGACAATGAAGAGAATTTGTATACTCTTATTAGTCTTAAACAATCTCAAGGAGAGAAGCTTGAAATCTTTGCAAAGAAGTTATTGGAACTAGCACGAAAAGTTGACAATCTCGATCAAAAAATAGTCGTTTATGCATTTATCAATGCATTTCAGATTAATTGCAAAGCGAAGGAGCACCTCTTCTTGAACAAACCGTCGACCTTGGAAGACATGATTACCAAGGTCAATGGGTATGTCGACCTGGAAAGGACGATGACCGAAAGGCATAAATCTATTAAAAATGTCCTCACCATGAAATGTCAAAACACATATCGCAACAGTAAACCAAATAAGGACCAGGGTGATCCAAAGCGAGCTAAAGCAAACACAGGCAAATCTTGGAAAGGTAATTTATTACCCAAGCTGGTCCTCCCAAAGATAAATGTCTGGTCTCAATAATTTTTCCCATGCTTGCAAAAGACAAGTTCTACCATGTATCTCAACCACTGGGACCAATAGAAGGCAAACCATACTGCATGTATCACAAGGTAACTAATCATAAAATTAATAACTGCTATAGTTTACAGAGATTTTTGGAGTACATTTTCAAAGATGGGAGAATGCATGAGTACATTTTCAACTTGGAAGGATACAAGAATGGAAGCTATAAAGACACAAGTTGAAGTAGTTCAAGTTGAAGATCAATCCGAGGAAAAATACTTGTACAATATGTACCACAACAACATGATAGAGATTTATCAAATCAACAACTCTACCAGATTCAAGAGGAGGAGGTTAACGGAATGTTGCGACCTCACAGTTCAGGATAAAGAAGTTAAACTCCTTCCTGAGTCAAGTAATCGATGCACTGGGATTTTATTTGAGGATTACGATATCAGTCACGTCAAGTTCCTAAATCATGACACTCTCATTATTATGATTAAGATAAAGAAATTCGCCATGCATACCATGATGATCGAAACCGACAGCGGTATAGAAATCCTTTTTCAGAGTACAATCGAACATATGAGATTAACCGATCAAGTTATACCAAGCGATATCGATATTAAAGGGTTTAATAGATCTAAAAAACAACACGTAGGCAAGATCATCCGACCCATTACCGCTGGATCCACCACTATCGATGTTGTTTTCTACATCATCAATACCAAATCCTGTTACCTAAAGATTATGTGTCGTTGCTGGATTTACAACATGGAAGCAATAACTTCTACATACCATCAAACACATCGTATTAAGCATAACGACGACATCTATGAAATTAAAGGCAGTTAAAAGTTCTTGCGAGCTTGCGAAAATATCGTATCTGCCATACTCGGCACATTCGACAAATTTATTGCATAGTTATTACAGAAAATTGGTCACACCGATGATTAGCCTTCTACAAAAGATACTATATAATACATAAACATCGATAGGCCTAACGGAGGTACTTATATTGGTACCAACCTGGTCCAACAAGAGGATGACCCTCTTGTTCACTTTTTACAAATGAATCGAGATGTCTTCGCTTGGACTTTTAAAGAAATACCAGGAGTCGACCCAACCAAGGTATGTCACAAATTGAGCTTCAATAGCAAAGCCGCAGTAGTCAAACAAAAATAGAGAAGGCTATCACCTCGTCTCAGAGATGAAGTCAACAATGAAATCAATAAGTTGATCGAAGTCGGATTCATTTATGAAGCTAAGTACCCAGATTGGATCTCTGACATTATTGCAGTTCCAAAGAAGAATGGGAAAGTTCGAGTTTGTGTAGATTTCATAGATCTAAACAAACATACTCCAAAAGATAATTTTCCTCTTCTAATCATTTATTAAATTCTCGATTCAACGGCAGGTCACGAGTTATTCTCTATGATGGATGCTATTTTGGGATACAATCAGATACCTCTCCTAGATGAAGATCAAGAAAAAACCACTTTCATCATTGAAAGAGGGTTTTACTGTTACAGAGTCATGCCTTTTGGACTGAAGAATGCCAGAGTAACTTGTCAAAGGTTAATAACAATAATGTTCAAAGCACACTTGGAAAAAATTGTTGAATTATACATCGATGATCTTCTCTGCAAAAGCTTACAAAAGAAGGATCATGTCACAGATCTCAATACGGCCTTCCACATTTTACGATCATACCAGATGAAGCTCAATCCATATAAGTGCCAATTCAAGGTACACCTGGGGAAGGTCATGGGAAATTTTATCAGCAAGAAAGGTATTGAAGCTGACCCAAATCAGAATCGAACTGTACTTAACATAACACCTCCAACAACAAAGAAAGAGGTACAGAAGCTCGCTAGCAGCTATCAATAGATTCGTCTCTAAGTCTTCAAATCGATGTTGATATTTATTCTTATTACTTCGAGGATGCACCAAAAGAGTTAAAGTTTGACCAAACGAAGAGATCGAATGGACATAAGAATGTGAAGTGGCTTTTCAAGAACTCAAAATCTATCTTGGGAAATCTCTTGTAATGAGTACCCTGGTAGACGATAAGGAATTGATCATCTACCTTATAGTTACAGATAACTCTCTCAGCTCAGTTCCTATTCGAATTGATAAAAAGATTGAAAAACTGGTGTATTTCATCAGCAAAACCCTCATTCCAGTTGAAACAAGGTATTCCAAGATCGAGCGACTCCTCCTGACCCTTGTTTATATTTCATAGAAACTTAAACACTATTTTCAAGCCTATTCAGTCAAAGTTATGACGAACTACCTACTTCGAGAGGTTTTATCTAAAAAAGAAAAATCAAAAAGAATGCAGCAATGGTTAGTTAGTTTCGGTGAAAACGATATCAAATTCGAGCCGAGAACTTCAGAAAAGGGTCAAGTAGTGGCTGATTTTCTGGCAGGCTTCCCCGTCGAAGATCCAGATTGGGAAGAGTACGACCCCGATCTCACAAACAAACTTATAGAAGATCTACCTATCAAACCCTTTGACGAGCGAGCTGAATGGGTTACACAAAAGGGATGGAGACTTCTTACAGATGAATCAGTAGGACCCGCAGGGTCAGGGGTCAGAATCGTACTTATTACTCCTTCCAATGACATAATTGAGAAATACATATGCCTCAATTTTAAATCTTCTAATAATGTCACAGAGTATGAAGTCTTGATCCATGGACTTGATTTGGCACTAGAACTCAGAGTTCCTGAGCTATCAGTCTATATATATTCATTACTTATAGTTTACCATTACTCTGAGTAGTACAGGAAGAATGGAAAGATGGTCGACTATGCAGCCCTCATCGTTGATAGGATGAGCAGATTCATTAAAGTTACTCTCGACTATTTACCTTAAGGAGAAAACTGGCACGCCAATTCCTTGGCTTATTTAGCCAGGGTTTTAGATACAAAAGCAAGATACCTCTAGATCAAAGCAATATCAACCTCCAGTATTGATCTCCCCTTGGTAGGCACGATCAACCCTGAGGGCGATGAAAAAGAGGACAACGATTGGAGGAAACCTTTCCTCACATATCTTAAACCCAAGAATCAGTGTGATGGGCAACTTCTAGAAAATCCAAAAGAGCACAGACAATTGATTGAAAACTCCAAGCGTTACATCGTTTAGGAGGGTCGCTTATATCGAAGATCAGTGATAGGACCTTATCTCAAGTACCTCTCCAAGTAACAAGCATATGGAATGTTCAAGGAATTACATGAAGGAACTTGAAGATCCCATATCGTAGGTCGCTCCCTCGTAAACAGAGCTATTACACAAGGAGTATTCTGGCCCAGTATGAGAGAATAGGCTAAGGAATATTCCTGCAAGTGCAATGCATGTCAGCGATATGGTCATCTGATATGAGTGTTTGCAATCGAACTCTATGCCAGTAAGGTATTATAACCTTTCAAGAGGTGGGAACTCGATCTCGTGGGAGAATTCCCAAACACACCAGGTAAAAGAAGGTTTTTACTCGTTGCAACGGATTACTTTACAAAATGGGTGGAAATAGTTCCCATTTTCTACACTCGAGAAGAAGAAGTCATCTCATTTATCTGGGAACAGATCATCACAAGATTTGGTTTCCCCCACCTGATTCGGATTGATAACGGGCCACAGTTCGTTGGAGAGAAGGTAGTTGTTTTTCTCTACAAATACAACATCATTCATTCCCCATCCAATCCATACTACCCCCAAAGAAATGGGCAAGCCAAAATCACAAAAAAGACGATCGTGGATGGAATAAAAAAAATACTCAAATCATAAAAGATATAAAATTAGATAAAGGAGCTGCCTCATTTCATATGGGCATACCGTACCAAACCAAGACATTCAACTAGATGTTCCTCCTTCCTCATTGCTTATGAAACTGAAACCGTTATCCCAACATAATATCACCATCCTATCAAAGATCATGAGCTAACATATAAAGAAAATGAGTTCGAGCTAGCCTGCAATATGAACTGGATCGATGAGACTCGCGCTTGAGCTGTTGCCAACCTGGGTTAGCCGATATCACCATATGTTAGCCAGCTCGTACAACAGAAGATTCCAAAGTCGTGAATTCCAAATCAACGATCTAGTCCTCCGGGAGATTCCCAAGAGCTGAAAAGAGTTATATGTCAGGAAACTCGCAGAGAATTGGGAAGGTTCGTTTCTAGTCGTAGAACGAACTGGACTTGGATCCTACTAACTCATGATAAAGAAAGGCGTCTGAATGCCAAGCCCTTGGAATACTAGGAGATTGAAACGATATTATCGCTAAATATTTAGTTTCCAAACACATGATGCATCCATTATCATTCTTTACATTCCAAAAGTGTGATTCCAATCTCCATAGTGTGTATATTATTTTCTACTAAATAAAAACTTTTAAGTTTTTTCCCACATTATTCTCTACAGACATACATGTAGCATCTACTAAATCTCAAAGATTAAAGTGAAGGTAACACTAGCTTTCAATCGAACACATCTATCATCTACTAAATATCAAAGATTAAAATTAAGGTAACGCTAGCTTTCAATCGAACACATCTATCATCTACTAAATATCAACGATTACAACAAAAGTTTCTAGCTTTCAATCAAACACATCTATCATCTACTAAATATCAAAGATTAAAGTAAAGGTAATACTAGCTTTCAAATCAATAATTTTTAATATCTCTAAGACTCATGAAAAAGCAAGGTAAAACTAGCTTTTATCTGTCTAACATTTAAACTACATAAGAAAAATAATAGTTTACTCGTTTATACAGGTTTTTCTTATGGTATATCAGATGAGCCTTCCCATACAGTCGGAGCTCGTGAAGATGTGAAGTCTTGTACTTGAGAAAACACAATCTCCCTTCCTCGATCTACTTGTTTTATAGTAATGGGACCAATTTCAGTTTCCATAGCATTCAGGCAGTTACCTCGATCCACTTCAGTCTGACAGGTACAACATTTTAGCACCAGACAATCGTGTAACATATCCCTTTCAAACTCAAGCCTCTTCACTTCTTCCACGAACTAAGCAATTACTGTTGTCATCTCCTTCGTGTGCACTTCATCCGCAGCAAGACTGCTTCGATTATGTACAGCCAGGTCAGCAAAACTACTGTGTACACTCAATTTTTTATTATTTAACTTTGCATATGGATTCTTGGCACACTCCAAGTGTCCCTCCAGTTCTGATATGGCACAAGTCAATGACTTTGTCAGTTCCAATAATCTACCCTGCTCGACCTTACTTTTCTCTTTATCATCATTTAATTCTTGTACATGCTTTCGCAAATCCATCAACTCTATCTCTTTTTTCTGTAAATCCTCATACACGTTACTACCACTGAAAACAGAGTTCTTCAATATTTTATTCTTTTTCTTGAGAGATTCTTCCAGCTCTATTTCTTTGGTTCAAGACACTTCCAATCTCTCTCCATGCTATATCGCTTGCTCATTAGCGTTCCTTACGGCAGCTCGAACATAAACCAAATTTGCCTCCAATTCTTTGATTTGCGTCTGGGCACGAACTAATTCATGCTTAACATTAACAGCTTCGACATCCCTCTATTTCTTCTTTGACTTCTCTATATACTCTGCCTTATTACCACGAAAACTTGATAGGTCACCCTTCAGCTTCTCAACTCGTTCATTAAGTTTATCACATTGATTCTGAGAACACCAGAGACTAGCCTCTTTTACCTTTACGGTCTCGCTCAACTTCTCCATATCAGTTTCAGCATTCGCCAAATTAGCTTGCGCTTTAACTAGTTCGGCATCCTTCCTCCTCAATTCCTCCCTCAAATTATTAAGGTACCCTATTAGCTGCAACACTTCTGCCTCTAACAATTTGGTACGATATTCTACAGAATTTACCTCTTTACATTTCCCATTTACGCTTCCAACGTACTCTTCAACTTCTCAGCCTCATTCTGAGTATTTACTAACTCAACTTGAACTCTCCCTAATTCTACTTCTTTTTTCCCGATCTTCCGGTTCAGCTCGCTAACAATCTTTTATGACTGCGTCAACCTAAGATCCACTTTTACATACTGATCTGCGCTTTCCTCCCATACCCGCTCGATCCTATCGAATTCTAGTTTAAACTCATAATTACATTTCAGCGCATCTTCATCATGAGATCATACGACATCTAGCTCGACCTACACAGAAGCTCATTTTTAAAGTCAACACATTGAGATCATTTTATATTAATAAAATAAATAGTTCGTTATACAATAGTTTGCATACATTACTTTACATTCATATTATACATCATATATCTATCAAAACGAGCTAGTACTTAGCCTTCAAGCTATGCTGATTCCTTGTCCTGATGGCCATACGCTCTACAATCACAACAACCTTATAATATTTCAAATTACACATTTTCTAACTTCCCAATGTTTACTATAGTTCCTAAGAATAAGATTAATTACGAATGTTTTTGATTATTTTTGGAGTACGTTTTGCTCATAAAACCAATAAGATCATATTTTTTTGCCTTAGAGTCCTATCTTTTCATCGCTCAATCTTACACGAGCTACCAATATATAAATTCATTGTTATTTACTGTTTCCTTTATATTCTCTAACTTGAAACTCTGCACGAGTGGCCGAAAGAGATGTTGTATTCGCATAATTTTTTTCCTTAGCGAACTCTTTCTCTAAATCCTCAATTCTGAGGTACAAGTCTTTAAGCTCCTACAAATCAATATTTATACATCAATACATCATAAACTGAACCTCCAAATGTTTCTAATGTATTCAATACAATAAATAGTCTCATTCCACAATAACAAAACAGAAGAAAAAAAAAACCACATCATTACAATTTTACTCTACCTTATCATTCTCCCCCCGATTCTCGAGCTCCGTCCTTGCGGAGACCTCATCCAAACCTTTAACAGTGTCATGGAGAGGAGTACTGCATGCTTCAGGGTCATCCTCTTGGTCGAACTCCTCTTCCTCCACAAATCATCCTTCCATTACAGTTTGGACGTCCTCCCCCGAGTAATCGACTTCTTGAAGTTTTAACCCGAGATTGTTACGGGCAACAATCACCTGCTCCACATTCTTTCTGGATTCCTCTCTGAGATGGTCCATGGTTATTTGGATGGTGTCCTTCAATGACTTCACCTCCAAGCTCGAGCGCTCTTTCTCCCTTGATAAATCCTTCTCTAAATCAGCAACCCGCTCTTTCAGTCCCATCTTTCCATCCTCGAAACCCAGACAAATGCCTCGGAGCACGCGAGCAACCTACACAGCAAGATATATATATATCATATATGAGTTTTTCAATACATACAAATCATAATGTTACTATTACTTTACAAAGCCCATAATTCACCACTGCGTCCAACTCATCAAAGCCCTCCCGCACAGCAAACCTCATCTTATTTTTAACAACAAGCATTTTATCCTCCTTGCTCAAAAACATAACATCTTCCTCTACCTCAATCACTGCAGGAGGGGGATATTGTCTACTTTTCTCTTTTTTGAAGGTGTCTGGACCTCCCCACTAGCAGATTTCGAAGAATCGACCTTAGCTTCCCTCTTCTTTGTCTGCCTAATCCTTATTTTATTTTATTAGACAAAGAGCTTGTAGGCTCCGATAACAATGGCATAGGTCCAGCTTGAAATAATACTGGCCATTTTCCAATACTTGCTAGAAATTTAGCTCCAGCATCAATTGATGATCACTCTCCAATCATCTTTCTCTTGGCCTGTGATTTCAGAACTTTATCAGATATGTTATTAACCCTTTTGTGCCTACTAATCTTCAACTCCCATAATACAGCTTCAAGCTCGACTCCCTCTCAAGCCACAACTTCAATCAAAGATTCTTTTTTCGTCACTTTAGATCAAGGATCTGCATACAAAAGACAGAATACTATCATAATCACACAGAGTACATTCACAAACACAATAGAAAAGTAATGCGATTTACTTACATTTTTTTAAAAGGATTGGTACTTAAGGGGAAGGGTGTCCTTGTCAGCTCGCTGGAGACACTCGCCCTTTACCCATATCAAATTGTCATTTTAAACCCTTCTAGTTGAATTCAGGTTGAAAAATTAGGGTCGGAACAAGCTCAAACATAAGTATGCACCCTCAATATTCAAATAATATTTTACAGTGTAATACCATAAAACATCTCTAGTAGTCAATCTTCTCTCCTTCCCCTCACGGGCCCACATCTTATTTAAATTCTCACATACATTGATGACCTCCCACATATTACCATTCAACTGAGTAGGGCAAGCTTTAATTCTATTCATGATACCTTTAGTAAGATCGCTTAAAGGCACTACTAGCCCATAATCAAACTAGGCAAGGTAACACAAAAAACCCTCATCTAAATCCTCATCTTTATTCCCATTGAAGTATTCGAGGGAAACATCATCTGGGATGTTCCTAAAAAATTTCTCACGCTCTAGACCAGGAAGCACAAAATACGTACCTTTACCCCTTTCCCATCCGAACATCCCCTAAAGAACCTCCCAATGTGTTCAATGGTGTTCCCCCATATACCACTTACGATCCCCTTATGCTTACAAAACTCCTTGAACACTTCCGACTCTATAGGCTAAGGGTAAAGCTTACCAGAGAAATCTAGAAACTCGAGTTGTGCCTTTACTATAACATCCTTTGAGGAACTCTATCCTCAGTCTCAACAAGGATATCTTTCGAGCTATCTCTAATTAACTCGCCCCCTACAGATTCGACATCTCACTCTACACTCTCATCCTCAGCCGGTCGACCAGAGGTGGAAGGTTCCATTTCAAATGATAAGCTTGAATTGCAGAAAGATTTTCCTAAGTTCTTTCATACGCTTCTACCTATACACAGGTCCAGGTATTTTCAAAAAAAAATTCCTTTTTCTTAAATTATTGTTATCAATAATAAAAAACAAAAACACAAAAAATTATGATTTATTATTCACATTACTGGTTTTTCAAATCATCTATCTCTTTACTTTTTATATCAAATAATATTGACAAAGAAGCCTTTTCAACAAATACAGAACCTTCTAAATATTGTACGTTTTCAAAATTCAAAATACAAAGAATACGAGATTCATCATCAAAACACACCAAATCCTTACATAAGAGAGAACACTATTCAAAAAACTTACCCTGAATTGCAGACGATAAATTAAGGATTCCACATGGCCCTTCCTTCACAGCAGCGCTTCGTAACAATAAATTTCTCTCCACCCCAAAGAGCGTATACTCGTCCCTCATATAACAATGCCCCTCACCTAGATGTTTCTCTCTTAAATCACTGCAATATAATTTTCCCTCTCTTTAGAGTTTTGCCTCTCTATATTCTATAAAAGTTTGGAAGACGAAGAAAAATGATTATTTGTAAATTTTGTATCTAACCGCTGGCAGTTATTGAGACTTGTGCAAGCCACCCTTGGTTTTCCAACCAAGGCGTCCTCTCGACTGTACCTATCAGATGACTCATACTTTTTGGATATACATGCCTTTTCATCACTACCCCAAACCCTAACATTAAATACAACTCTCTCTCTCTCTCTCTCTCTCTCTCTCTCTCTCTTTTTTCTCTCTCTCTCTCCCACATCACTCTCACACCCTCTCACCTTCATGATTGTAAAATCGACCCATACGCAATCAACCTATATTTCCAAAAACAATTTCATACTCATAATTTCTATTCTCCTACTCAACTTATTTATACAAATTACTTTGTCATTCTCAATGCTATACAGTTTTAAAATTCAAATTTATTTTCAACACAATCTACACGAAACAAGGAGCATATTCCGAACAAAAATGTTATACCTTTATTTAACGTATATTATTTCGAAATACAAAAGTTCACCATCTCAAGCATCGTTAAACCTAAAACAACCTAGGTGTCCTGTAACACCACATCTGATTAATACATCACCAACAAACCTCTCGTCTTCTATAATCTCATCCAGCGCAATCTCCCTCACTGCAGTTTTTCGAACTTCAGGTTCAAAGACCAATTCATGAAAGACTTCACACCAAAAGTAGTGTTCAATCTCAATCTCCTTCGCCCTTGCAGTCAACCCCTCCAACTGTAGTACAGTTTCGGCATATTAGCATCATAATCGAGCTGCCCGAATATCCTTTCACATATTTCAGCAACCTTTATCGTTAAACACCCATCTGTCGCCTGTCAAACTCTCTGAGAGCGCGTCCTCACCATGTTCAATTATTCAAAAATCTTCATCTCTAACAGATATATAAAAATAGAGTACGATCACGTGCATTACCACCTTTTTGCGCATATCTAGGTTTCACAGATAAAAATCTCACCTATCAAACCTATCCATCGTTTCCATCTCCTCAAATCAAGCTGACTATAAATTCGTTTACATCCTTTTTCACATAATTTAGTTTATCATCTCATTTTTACCTTTACACTCGAGCTCAAATATAACCCCTCAGGTCGCTTTACAACACTTATAAGTCTACTTTTTAAAAAGTTTGCATTACAATATCCTATATTCTAAAATACTCGTATATATATGGCTCGCAAGCCTACAGTACTTTTAACTTGAAACATATCTTTTTATAACTTTCCAACAGTTTAGTCAGGTCACCACATACAAAATCACACAAAGTTTGAAATCTCCTTTTAATCTCATAACTATTTTAGACAGTCTAATTTACTAACTTCATATAGTTTCAGATTGGGGATAATTTTTTGAAAAATATCTTTCATTAATTCGAAATTATCTAGACAGAATACTTTACATAACACAATAAGATATAAGATACTTTATATAGATCGTTCTGCAGATTACAATCAATATCAAATGACGACGATACTTCAATTCAAGCACCTGAAGCTCCTTCCACATGAAGCATTTCTACAAGAAAATGAAGATGAAAAGATAAAGATGGTTATAACAAAAACATATTTCCTCTAAAACCACCACCACCATCTTTTCCTCCGCAATCTCATTCCCACCATACCTTCTACTACCACCTCCACCTACAAAATCCACTCACGTGTAGGGTAGCGGCGAGAAGTTCTGACCTGGGTGTCATTTTCCTCATCCTCCACAGTAATAGCTTTCTCCGCAAGAAAATAGAGATACATCCTTCTTAACCGCTCTAATTAATTGGGAAGAATACAGGCATTCCATATGATAATGATCCTCATCCGCCTTCGCTGCCTCATGAATAGTCATACCTTTAAAGGAAGGACGGGCAGGATAAGGATGGGGGAGATCTAGAGAATGGTTCTCAAAGTAACGAAGCTGAAGTTCTTGTACTTTGGCAACTATCCTGTTCTCCCTTGCTTGATTTCTGGTGGTCACCATTGCTTATTCACAGAGACAAACCTACTTGAAGAATGATATCCAGCAAAACAACGAGCAGAGTATTGATAGAAGAACAATATTCAATACAAGGAAGGATTTCCAGCAGTCATCATTAAATGTTATGGTCTTATGAACCCAATAGCCAACCATATCAATCAATTTAAAATCCTTTGACCAAAATCAATACCAAAACTCGGTTTTCCAAAATACATTCATTTCCCCAGATCAATCCACCTCGGTAAAATAAATCATTCTAATTTCTCAAATATCCTTCCATCTTCCAATTCACGAACTCGATGGGTACTTCTCAACTCAAGCCACTTGTGCCTTAAGTTGTGAGGGGGCAATTATAGGGACTTGTCCATAGATCTGTGATAAACTCAAACTAATCCAATATATATATATATATATAACATGAACTATCAACAATGACACTTGTACGACAAACTGATGAAGAACGTGGCTTGAACACTACAGATGAAATAAAACATGTCAAAAACACATGTCTCCTACGAACTAGCAGTTGCAAGTCCAACTGCCACTTGCCCTCACTTTCAGGAGAACATGCTTATGCACAGTGACGAACTGAAAGTATGGTCTATAAAAAGGATGAGTTTCAGAGGAGAGATACCAAAAAATTTCTAGCTCAAAAGATCATTAACTTGTAATCAAACATTAGCCTTAAGCAATAAAAATTACAGTTACTAAATCCTCAAGTCAAGGCCGTGGTTTTTACCTATTCAAAGATTTCCATGCTAATCGCCTATCATTTTTAGATTAAGTTATACTAATTCTTGTTGTAATGACCTAATTCTGGGATTCGGACTTAGCCTTTACACCAAATGTGTCTAGAACGCTCAAGAACGGTAAACAATAATCAACAAAATAGTTTAGCATAGAAAACCTTTGAATAGGTTAAAAACCACGACCTCTCTTAAGGATTTTCAGAAAAAGAAGATGATCTTATTGAGGTTGCTAACTTATTACAATGAGCATTCTGAGTATGTGGAATTTCGGAGTAAGGATTTTTCTGTATAGAATTATCTGTCCTTAATTTGTAGTTCTCTGATTCTATTTATAGGTCTTATAATATGACCGTTTGATGATCATTAAGATTCTTAAGATAGACGTTACAAAGTATATGTAAGATACTCTTTGACCAGATTGTGTAACGTCCTGATCTCTATTGTTGTACAACGGCTCTATTGATGACTATATTCTTATACACATCGAACTGTTGATGTGAAGGTCGAAAGTGATAGCTCAAACTAAGAAATATTAAATATGTCTTTAGTAGTGTTTCCTGTATGCTAATGAGGTCGAGGATGAAGCTTGAGTCCGAGATACGAAATAAGCTACTACAAGACGGCTCTCAACCAATAGCACGAGGAGCTTTATGGACGAGTGGTGTTGGTTAAGAAATTCATATGCCATTTATTAATCTTATATCTCATTGCCATTCTTTCCTCCATCACTAGTTTCACCAAGCTCGATATCTTATCCCTACCAACAACTTGGGAGCATCACTGCGTGAAGTTTCTGCTGTTGGCATTCCTTCACAAACTTTCATTCATAATTGTTTTGAAAGAAAATATATCCAACCATTTCATTACATGACAATTAGGGGTGAGCAAAAAACCGAAAAAAAAAACCGAAAAAACCGAACCAAACCAATCCAAACTAAACAAAATAGTTCAATTTTTGGGGCTTCGGCTTCGGTTCCTAAATTAAAGAACCAAAAGGATTCGGTTTCGGTTTCGGCTTTTGTCGTTCGGTTTCGGTTTTTCCATAAGAGGAACCTACAAAAGCCGAACCGAACCGAGAATAAACATTATTAGTAAAGAAAACTCTAAATGTAGTTTAACCCTTCATTACTCTATATTTTTCATATATTAAAATGCCAAAATATAGCATTGTCAAGTAAATGTTTGAGTTAAACAATAATTTTACAAGTTTTGATGAAATGAAAACCGAGAAACTGAACCAAACCGATCTATTTTTCGGTTCGATTTCGGTTTTAGTTCCTCCTATTTATTTCGGTTCGGTTTATACTGTGGTCGGTTTCGGTTTCGATTTATAATCTTAGGAACTGAACTTTTCGGTTTTGGTTCCAACCCATGCTCACCCTAGATAAACAAAAAATCATTTTGTTAACTATATACTATATATGCAATTGCATGCAAAAAGTGTAGATGGAACATAATGTGGATCACAGTTGAGAAGACCAATACAAAATAATGTCTTAGCCTACTTGAAAGATAACCACACCTTTTCTTTAGTTACTGAAAGATGAAAATAGAATCATCGTAGAACAGTATGTCTTCCTAAACCTCAACTAATGTCGCATCTACTTCTAATTCATTTTACACTTTGATTTCAGAATTAGAAAAGTATTGACATGAAACAGCAACAAATAGTCAAAGTACTCATTCCGAGACTTTCCGATCTTCCTCTTGCTGCTTAGCCTTGGCCATGGCAAGCTGCAAAAGATAAGCAAAGAATTAGCTCAATACTCTAAATGTACTGTGACTCAAATGTGTGATAGAGTTATAAGAGGAATACCTTTTCATTCAGTTTATGCAATAAGGAGGGGGGGGGGGAAGGCTCGTTCATAGCTTGCAATAGTCGTATTGCTGTCATATAGTGACTGATGGCATCCTTATGTTTGCCTAAAGTAAAAGCAAAAAAAAATGTCACCACCGTCTTCCTTCCAGCAGATTCAGAAAAATGATTATAGTTATCATTAAACTCAACACTCAGGGGTTTCTTAAACCAGGCAGAGGGGCGTAATATTCAGGGATGATAAGGGGGTATGTATCCTCTACAAGCTTATTGGCGTATCGCCTGGTTAGGGCAGTGATACAGTTTATCTGAGAAACATTTGCAAGACATGAAAAAAAAAAGAGTTTTAGGAACTCTGAAAATCCTTATAAAAATGAGGGGAAGATTGAAGGTTGTGCTCTTCTCGGGTTTTATAATCATTATGATGCAATGGCATCATTCCATCGTCTTAGAAAGCCAGATGCTGTGTTTGGTTGTGTAGCCCATTGAAGAGGCTTTATCACAGGTAAAGACTGTATTCGTTGAAGGCCTGACGAGATCTTGGGATGAAGACAAGTTAAATGAGTTATGTTAATAATATGATGAAATTGAGAAAATCCAGTTATCTTGGAAGCTTGCTTCTAAAAATAAACAGAAAGATTTTGCATTTATCCACCCCAAATTAAGAAGTGGGCGGAGAGCAAATCACTCAAGTCTCAAGGCAGTTTTCTTGAACGTTGAAGTGCCAAAGCTTCAACCAAGGCAGGGAAAAGGGATGCTCCGGGGACAAACAATTTAACAAAGGGAGCAATGCAGACTAGCAAGAAAGCAATGGGGTTCATCGAGGGAACACCTCTGGCAACCGAGTGAACAACTTTAGTAGCAGAGGAAACAACTCTCGCAACAGAGAGGACAACTCCCGCTGGAATTGAAAGGCAGGTATACAGCAAGGTAGGTGGTTATGGATATCCTAGCAGTTCAGAGTACCCACCACCTCGTCAATACTACTACTAATAGTTCAGTAGATGTTGAAAGGTGGTAGCGGTAGTATTTGATTGTTGGACCAGGTATCATCATTTTCATGCGAGAAAGAGGGAATTATCATTATTTGTGCATGCAGATGAGAATTATCCAAAGTGGAGTTCTGGTTTTTGAGTCCACTTATCTGTGAAGAAGACTAAATGATCTTTTTTCCTTTTTGCCAATGAATCCCATTGATTTCGACGTAACTTGATGGCCTGACTTTTGACATGTAACCTTCCAAGTTTTATGATTATAATTTATAGATGTGGATTTCTTTTCAAAAAAAAAAAAACCTAGTTACTATCAGTTACTCTTTTCTGAACATGTAAATAGATGGATAAAATCGAAATGAGGCGAGTCAGAAGCAAATGAACAATGAAGATAATAGATCAAAAATGACAACATAATAAGATACCTAGGAAAGCAAGAAAATACCTTCTTCGGACGCAAGGTCCCCTAAATCTGATGCCGAATCAATCGCAAGAAGCTGAGGACCATATGCCTCCGAAATCTGGTAGGCTAACCCCAAGTATATCTCGGCGTCACGAAAGTCCTCATCCCCATCTGCGATTGTACCTTCTTTGGTCTTTTTCGCTATTCCTCTCTAGAAAAGCGCAAAACCGTATCTGTATGCCGATAATTCACACCCATGTAGATAACTATCCGATCTGAAAGAAAAGGTATCCTAATTAGCAAAGCCAAAAATAATTGAGAAGCAAAGCCACTATAATCTAATTACTGAATTCATCAGAGAACTTGAATCACATACAAGATTATATCCTTTCCCTCTTCACTCTATCATCAATTATGAGCATTCCGTATTCCTAACATGGACTCTTCTAAAAACGTCGAAATCAATTTTATCAAATGAAGAGAAATGCAATATAATCATCTTATAAAGAAGTGATCTTTGGTGAAAAAGATCATTCTTTTTCATTAAACCAAGAGGATTCCAACAAAACCTAGTTATAAATTTATCTAAAAAACACTAGATTCATAATAAGAATAACCATATAAAAAACCCAATCTTAAAATATTACCGGCGATTAAAGGCATCATTTAGATGTTTGCAGGCGCTTAAGGGGTTGTTTCGTGCTAGAGCTTTAATACCCAATCGGGTATCGGAATCATAATCCTCATCGGGCGATATGGCCAAGAACTCACGCTTCAAAGACTCGCCAATGATGCCTGGATCTACGTTCTCATCAGACCCACTCGAAGGGGAGGTTTCTCCATTACCATCACCATCCACATTCAACCATTGATTCTCCTCTGAGAGTGAAGAGTTCATCTTAGTATCAGCCATTTGTGCTTCTCAAATTCTATCTTCTCTTCTCCTTTGATGGGTATTGTTTCTTGCTCTTCTCTTGTGATCTCTCTGAAAGAAACAATAAGATTTCCCCCCAAATTTGTTCTTCAAACCTGGCTAATATAAGGCCCCATTTAGGTCCGGTTCGGGTCGGTCCACTAAGGAAATTAAAGAACTACAGCACGTGCGATCCGCGTGTTATCTATTACTGTTTCTAATTTTGTTTCATGGTTTCGGAATTCCTAATCTCACAAGGATTTGGACAAAATCTCCAATTTGTTATCTATTTATTGTATTGATTAAATCTAGTAGAAGAGGGTATAGAGTAATTTATGAGGTATGTTTCTATGGTTTTTGGTGTGATTGAGTATCAAATATGTTGTTATTTTTTTCAGTTGAAATTTATGGTTTGATTGTTCTGCATCACATATTGTATTTCTACCAATTATGATATCTGTAGTTGATGATTGATATAAACTCGAATCGGTGACTTATGTTCCATCGCTTATATAATGGTTTTTTGGGGATGAATAGGTTGGATGGGATTCAGAGTAAACCTTTAATGGGTGTAGAGCCAATGAGTTACGAAAAAAGCTTGAGCCAGTCAGTACCTTACTCCATCTGGGTTATTTACAAATAAATAAATATAAGTTTGCGTTTTCTGTTTTAATATAAGTCGTAAAATCTTTGTCTTCTTAAGATACCTCGGGCTATAGTCGGGGTTAGCCGTCTCCTGGGTCTGCCTCTTGAATAAGGGAAAAGGAACATATGAGAAAATTATGTCATATATTTGGGGAGGAGAGCTCCTGGTAATTTAAGGAACAGCTTAATCAATTTAAAGTCTGACTAATCAATCTTGAAAATTATTCAAGTTTCTCAATGTTGACGTTTCTTCGTTAACAGAGTAGTTTATGTGCGTTTTACCATGCAAAAAGATAATGTAGAAAATAATGTGGTTTATAGCTTTGAAGATAAGGTTACAATCTATAATTATTAGAGCGGAAATTAAAATGATGTATCTTATCTGATATATTTGTTGAAGCACATCCAATTTTATTTTATTTCATTAAGCAGGTGATATAATCATCAGTTTTTAAAAGTATTTTTTGTAAAGCAAGATAATTTTTTCCTCAACTAAAGGCCGTGTCTAATTTCATTTTCTTTACACTTTGATTTCAGAATTGTTGATTCATAGCATAGAGATGGAATCAGAAAAGAAGCAGCGGAGAATATTGCCCTCTCTTGTTGAAGATATTTTATTGTATGACATTCTTCCACGTTAGCCTGTAAAGTCACTCTTCAGATTCAAGGTAGTAAGTAGTAAGTGGTGCAGTTTTATCTCTAAAGATCCCATCTTCATCACCAGTCAATCCCGGATGTCCTTAGAAGCTTCTTCTACAATTATGTATCGAGGGATCAACGGTTTAGTATTTTTCTCTCGTGCAAATCAAGGGTTGATTAACATACCAGAGCCTCGCCTGAATTTTATTGGTAGGTATCCAGATTTGGCAGCCTCAACCAATGGAATTATCTGCTGCATAAGTATGCCAGTCATGAAGTTTACCTTCCAGCTGTGCAACCCTGTTTCCAAGGATCTGGTAGCAATTTCAAATCCCAATAGGAGGCTTAATATCGGGTTGGTTTTCGATCCATTGAATTCCCCTTCACATTATATGGTAGTATGTCCGCATACTATTTCTGGTTTTATGTCTTCATGCGATGAAACCTTTAGCCAGGTCTATGGTTTTGAAGTATTCTCTTCGAGGACAGGTTTGTGGAGAGAATCCAATGCTGCAGTTCGTATATTTAACCATTCATACCCCATGAAGAGATCGGTATTTGCAGGCGGGAAATTGTATTGGAGGATGCCAGTAGATATTCTATGGTTCGACCATAAGATAGACTATGCTGGTCATTTGCGTTCTCCAGTTAAAGAGAAAGGGGAAATGAGATCACATGTCGAGATTGGGGAATGCAGAGGTGAGTTAAGCTATACTACCATCACAAATACGGACATCGAAATATGGATTGTGAAAGCGAAGAAAGAGTTTGAGTTTGATTGGGTTAAGAAGTACAACATTAGATTAGCGGATATATTGGAAAAGAGCGAGGGGTTAGTCATACGTCGTGATGAAATGAGACCATTGCCGTTTGAATGGGAAGGGATGGTCTTGTTTTTGGTGAAAGCGAAGCGGAATGGATATATTTATACATACTATGTTAAGACTGGGGAGTTGAAGTTGTTTTATAAACCAGAGGAAATGAAAGTGGTGCCATACTTCAGTTACAGAAGTAGCCTCGCACCATTGCCCAAGTTGTGTGGCTGAGACGCTGTAAAATTGAGAAGGTAGAATATTCTCTCCTCTTTGTATTGATCCTATTATTCTTGTTTTTCTCTATGTTTATTTGATAATATATCGGCTCTTTTGCGCCTTCCATTTCAGTTGAGATTGAGTTATGTTTTTTTTGCAAAAATATGAATATGAACGTGTATTATAATCGTGACTACATTTCACTGAAGGATTAGGACACATACTTAAAGGTATACCTTGTTCTTGATTCTAGATCATCATATAACAGTCACACAATTTTGTTTTAAAGAGGCTATTGGTAGAATTCTACCAGCTTTGGAACGGCTACAATGTTCTCTAGAGAAATACGTCAGCATTAAGAGGGAATATATGTGGTCTTGAAGATTGAAATAGAGGTTGATCTAGTGCTGAAGTAGCACATCATTACATTTGTTCTCATAATAAACTGTAATAAATTGTATCTGTTGACAATGTAAGTATAGATGAAAGTCCTGTAGTATGATGGATTATTCAGTTTAAGTATACCCCATTGCTTCACTTGAGCAGTTGATAATGGATTAGACAGTCAGTAAGAGCGTCATTAGACATTAAATCGCACCCTAAAATCAAATATGGTGAATGGTTAAAGCCAAGAAAATCTACCGTTAAGATTAAATCGCCCGAGCCAACATGGTGTCAAGTCCAGGAGAATGACTTTTTCGAAGAAGACTAAGTCTTCAAACGACTCTTAACTCCATTAGGTCAATCAGGTATGTTTTTTTTTTGCAATGATTTGATGCTTATATGGTTTTGTTTAGATATTACTTATTATTACTCTTGCTTTGTAATATTGATTGATATTGGGGCATCAAAGATTTGATTTTTACCGTGAATTAAGTGATATATTTCATGATTAGACTTTGGATTACGTTGATTATCTATAGAACAACGATGAACCCGTGATTTATGTTCCGTCGCTTATATAATATATTGCTTTCCTGTGTTTGGGAAGCTTGTAATAGTTGGCGGGTATGTTGTGATTTTGTAATGGCGTGTTTTCTGGATGGTAAACCTCGCCAATACTTTCATAAGGAGATGGCAATTCAATACTAAGACACACTAGATTTTACGTAGAAACTTAGTAAAATCTGATAAAAATCACGACCTCGAGGAGGATTTGGTAGTGAAATCCAATGTGTGCTAGTTATTACAATTGCTTATGGATAATATGGACGTGAATGATAGATGAATAGTAGTCTTGAATCCTTTTTAACATATGTTCTACCTGTATTTATAATAGATATGGGCAGTTACAAAATAAATGGTCTCCTATTTTGGTAGGCAGTGGGCGAACTTCGCGGATCTTCTTGTAATGGCTCTATTTGACCAAGCGCAACGACTACTGTAGTGGGTCGAGATCTGTAGTTGCAGATGTGACATCTTCTTGAATGATAACATATTTTTGACTTGGTTTTGCTGGCTTCTTCTTATCAAATATGGGGAATATGCTACTACAATCGCCCCATTCTCGATACAATTACTTGTTCGGTCGAGAAGAAAATGTCGAACTCTGTTGTGGAAATTAGAATAGGGTCTTGAATTCATATGTGTGAACTGTGTAGGGCCCTTGAGCGGTTCCCTAGGAGGTTAGTTGGGATAGTAATTGTTGTTTTGACTCTTAGGAGTTGTGATTCATTGGGGTTGAACGTATAAATACTCATTGTGTGTGTTTGAGGAGGTCATTAGTTTCCTTTGATAAGATGGTGAAGAAAAAGGCTCAGCTCCGTGAGGAGGCGTTTTGTCACCGTGTTGAGTGCAAGTATTGGGAGCTGATGAGACGGTATTTTGGCAAATTGTGTCTATTCGGTCGGCCGCTTGTGCTGGTGGAGCCAGACTACGAGGGGATGAGCGAGGTGGAGGCGAAGGCGGCTGAAGAGGATTATGTGTACCATTGTCAGTTGCACTCTGCAATCTTAAAGGGTCCACGGCGTGTTGGTACTCAACAAAATCGTACGATTGCGTTGGTGAGGGAGGAAGACGTGCCGTGGGGACTGTGACGGTTACGCCGTTGGGTGCCTCGGTTGTAACTAGTTTAGTAAAGATGAATGAAATTGTAATCAATATTTTGCATAATAAATTGTTTCATCCATCTTTCTGATTTTGTCTCGACCTATTTGTAAGGTGTAGGTTGTAGCTCGAATTTACGATAGTTCTCAAACATGTATGGTTGCTTGAATTACCCGTATGCTGAATGGAAAATATATGCAGGATGAGTTATCCCAAAAATATCTAGAGAGTGATATTCCCTGATCCGTGGCATGATCATAGGACGAGGATATATGTTGGTTAGGATATTCTTATATAAATAGGCAAGTCGTGTTTGGAGATTGGCAGAAGTGTACTTGCAATGGTGAGGACTCGTTCACGCCGTCAAAAAGATGCGGAGGAAGGTCGTTGGGCTATTAAGATAGCTGAAGCGGAGGAACGGTACTTTGGGCAGTTGTCGGTGACTGATGAGTTGCCTGATATATGGGTGCTGAATATTTCATGTATGTCTCCAGAACAAATTGAGGTTGAGACTGGTCGTTGGTTATAATACGGTATTTTCGCAGATGAAGTTTGGGAAACTGATGACCGTCGTGATTTTTTTAGGCTCATTGCAGAGGATGAAATTTGGCATGAGGATATACTTGCTACAGGAGAATTGTTGATCCCATGTGGTCAAGTGAACCATGTTCCTTGCTTCAAATGTAACTACATGTGAGCATGTGATGTAATGTTCTCAATGATTAATAAAAGGGTTATTTGAATATTTGAATTGTGATTTCTTCTCGATGTGTGGATAGTTGTATTATCAAATATTTTATGAATTTTTGAATTGTGGTTACAACTGTCCCATGAGAATAGGAGGTGAATAAAAAGGGAAAGATGTGTTTTAGGTGTTTGCAGAACAATGGCTAGGTGCGCTCATGTAGGTGATGTTTTGAGGTATAAGGAATTAAAGGTACAATCGCTTGTTATATCAACATAAGAGCTGCCTTGGTAACGATGGATATAACAGAGGAGATAGAAGGGTATATGGACGGCTTGGAGCAGTAATGCAAAGGCTTATTGACACTCAGGAGGCGAAGGTTTAAAGACTTCGAGAAGAGGCGTGTGAAGCGTTACGCTCGACTAATCGAACGATCGCGAAGAGGTGCGATGAATAGTCGTGTGGGCGTTATAAATACCCCCGTGATTGGCGACTGTTCATACTCCCCAGATTATGAAAATATTTCTTTGAGTTCTAATTCATTTGGTTCCTCTCTTGTTTCTTTGCCCAACATTGGTACGGAGGTGATTTATGTTCTAATTGAGAAAGCCAAACGCGCAAAGGAGAGAGATTTGGAAGCTACACGACTCTAAGGTCGGTATTTTCTGTTTGGAGAAATTTTGTTTTGATTTCCATGCTTTTTGACGTTTGTATCGTAATTTGCGTGAAAACCATGTAGATAAGGGGTGTGTGAGTTAATTATGTGAGGGAATTTGAATTTGGAGAGTGAGGATTTTAGAATTTGAGAAAAACTGTTTTAGGGTTAGTGTGTTGGTTGTAGTGATTTATATATGATACGGGGAAATTGATTGATTTCATGTGGTGGTGTTGTGGTATGGGTGATATGATGGTGGTGGTTTGACATTGTGTGAAGTGAGATCGGGAGAGGAAGAGATTTGGGCATCGCTGGTGTAACGGTAGGATTCGGGGTGATTTCTGATGAGATTACGTCTCCTGGGAGTCGTAGGATTATGGAGATGGTGTTTGTGATTTCCCTCTGATTTGTGCCAAATTTTGTGTCGGAGAGGACGCAAAATCAATTTTTTTGGATTCGGCTATTTTTTGGCGGGAATCAGTACGGTAGACGAAACATCTTTGAGAAGCTCTGTGAATCTTGCATAAACTTCGATAAAAATTAGTATAACTAAAATAAGTAGTTCTCGATATTATAAGAGATCGATGTTATAACTTAACCAAATTGATAGGAAAGTTGTGTCGATAACTGTCATAATGATGTCGAAAGAATGATAGTAATAGATAGGATGAGTGGTTGGAGAGAAACACTTGACAACCGTATGTATATATTATCATATGAACATAGAATAATGTATAAGGTGTGATACTTTACTAACGTAAAAAATGGGATATGATTTTTAGGTTAAAAAATGGCTGAACCAGTCCAAAATGCTAACTGTCATGATGCGGATAGAGAGGAAATTTTTGATAACCTTGTTGACGTAGAACCATTAGTGATTGATGTAACCACGTGAGTCCATGAACTAGATGGTAGATATAGGGTGGGGCAGAACAGTGTGGATGTTGCCAATAGGAATCGCGCCGACTTTGAGGCTAAACTCATCGAGGTGTCAGATGGGGAGGGGACAAACAGCGATGTGGATCATGAGCCACAAGCAAGTGATCGAGAAGGGTGCGATGGTGGGGGTGGGGAAGGAGAGGAGGCAGAAGTTGTGGAGGAGGAGGATGTGGAGTGTTACGGGGAGGCTCCAGAGACCACTGAGATATTGAACTTCAAGTTGAAGTATGGTATCCCCGAAGATATTAGGTTGGAGGTGTGCCATTTAGAGATGACTGATCAAGATGTCCCACTAAATGGTATACTGGTCCATGAAGAACAGATTAAGAAGAGATTAAAGCTTTCCCTTTGAGCTGATTAGAAGAAAATTTTGAATTTCTTTGATGTTTCCCCTGGGAAATTTAATTTGAACGTTTACGATCTTTTTAGGGTTGTAGGAGTGATAAACGGTTAGTTAAGGGAAAGGGGGGAAGAGTTGATAAGTGTTGACGATCTTTGTGTGTACTACACACTCAAACAGAATCCCCAAAAAGTGGGTTATAGGTATTTAACGATGCTTTTGAGGAGGCCTCTGTTTTATGAGATGGTGTCTACAGGGGGGCAATACTTTACCGATTGCCTCCTTGTATTTGGGAATTATGAATTCGACCAAAAACTTCCAGAGGAGCCTCTGAAAAAGGAAGTGATTTCATCTAGGTGTGTTTCTAGGTAACATGTTTGTTGAAGTTTTAACTTGCTTGTTGTGTTGGGTCTTGTGTTAATTGTCTTTGGTTTTGTCTTCGTACAGCTCTTAAGGAGGTCAATAGAAATTCGAAGATCCAGGAAAAGTTGTACGACATCATGTCTTGAGTTTGAGTACCATCAGGTAAAGTAAAATTTGCCAGAAATGATTTTTTGTATTGACTTGTGTAACCTTGTGAAAGAAATGAGTATTTTCATCCCCAGCCTCAATCCACTTAATCCTAGATTGTTTTCTCCAAAATACTTCTTCCTTTAATAACATATCTGCATGTTTGGCCCTTACCACAAGTTCAGCCCCAGTAACATCATCCCAACCATCTTGGAGTTAAAAATCCGGCTCTGTGATTTTGTCCTTCAATGAATTGAAATTTTGAGTTACGTTGCCAAATACATTAATATTCCACTCTCTCGGAGTACTTCTAATTTTCTTCAACTTGTAAGCAAAAGATAACAAGCAGTTTCCATATACCCCTGAAGGCCATGAACTTTCAACAAGTCTCATGAAATCCTCATGCATATACCACATTTTAAGGAATCTAAATGGTATGGGTCCTTGATAAGCATCACTTCTAAATGACATTAATAGTGGAAAATGATCTGAACATACCCTATCAAGGTTAGCCACTGTATGAACTGGAAAAGAAGTGATAAAATCAGGGTTAATCAAAGCTCTATCCAGCCTGGCCCATGTTCTCGATGTTCCTTGATGATTGTTGCACCATGTATAACTTGATCCAGCAAATGAAGCATCCATAAGTCCTGAGGCTTGCATCATACCTTCAAGCTCTTGTATAGTAGCATTAGGCACTCTTCTACCTCCCAGTCTTTCAGATTGATCCCTCACCGCATTTAAATCTCCAACTACACACCCAGGTCCCGTATCATTTAAAAACATAATGAGATCATCCCACAAAGGTCTTCTCTCAGCTATCTCACATTTTGCATAGACAAATGTGACCATAGCACACCATACATTGTTATAGGAGATAGAACAATGGATAAACTGGTTTGAGGCAGACACCATATTCACATCATAATCATTTTTCCATAGAATCCAGATGTCATACCCCAAAAATTGTCTTCTTAATAATCTATTAAGAACGTAAATTTTGTGGTGTAATGTCGGGTATCCTGAAGATGAACCCCCAAAAGACATACTACATTTTAAAATAAATCCTAAATACATCTACAACGCAATGAAACTACGCAGCGGAAGAATAATCTAAGAAGAGATATAATTAAAAATTATTACCACACTGGTAACTAGAACTCCATAATTGGCAAATCCAGCTTGCTCCAACTCACTACCATCGCTACTACAATGATTTACCTGAAAAAATATATGCACAAGGCGTCAGTAAGCAGTGCCCTACAAGTACAAATATTCATGGTCATAAGATATGACATACCATGATAATTGATAAACACATAAAAGGGACATGAAGAACCTACGGGTAGTATAAGAAAAGATCAACCAAGCTACGAGTTTGAAAGAAGGTGGTCTAAGAAAAACTAGAAATACCAATATGATAACAACTATAGCCTAAAACTTAGATCTAACTACAACGACCTAAGAGGTACGGTAGATGTGGACATAAAATTAGGAAGTCAAGTACACAGGGTCACTTTTAATTCAGTGGAACCACACTCTCACACCCTTATGTAATTAACATAAACATATCCTTTATTGTCGAGCTAGGGATTGGCAGATTCCTTTTTATTGAGCCAGGAATTAGCGAGTAACGCGCCTGATCAGGGTATTCAAGGAGTTTCAACCTACAAGTCTAAAGCCTGATTTATTTTCACTTTTAGGGATCTATGCTCACAGGGAGTATTCACAAAGAATATTAAAGCCGATAAGAAACTGATATATAATTTAGGGGGTTGTAGCCCTGGAATACTGACTAGCAGTAACTGAATCTTTTGTTTAGGGAATAACACCCAAGAACCATAACAACATAGCCCTATTATGTACATTAACTTGAAGTCGTTCAATGGAATGGAAATGAAGAGTTTTGAATCCTAGAATAATCAAATGATCTATCTGCCCCTACCTAATCAGCATCTGGGACTATATCAAAATGAAAGTCCTAAGCGTCAAAGCGAATCTAAGTCGCGTACTACTGAATCATGGAAAATCCATTCTCTAAAATAGTTATCACAAAAGACAATCCAAAGAATTATCTAAGTTGCTCTAGAATAAAAAAAACTCACCCAAATGTCAGAAAGAATCTACAGTATCTCTTAACTTAGAATACTAATCTAATAAAGAATGAAACCATCACTATACTACCGTGTCCAAAGTAAACTCTAATTTTTATACTAACATAATGTCTAGCAACAATTTTAAGACCACTCTCGTATAACCATTTCCAAAAGCACAAACCTTACAGAAACATTTAGAAAACCCCATCCCCATCTTAATCCATGCTACCTGGATGCATCTCAGCCATGTTGTTTTATAGGATACTCGTATCAAAGATATATATTGAAATCGCCTCAAACCAAACAAGTACTGATAAGCTACTTACTGAACTATATAATCTTAAGGTAAAGTTTAGTCCAAACACTTTGCCCCATATAATTGAAGTATGATATCAGCCATATCAAAATGTGTCCAAATCACTCTAAAAGAGTAGAGTATTTTATGAATCTCTATAAGATAACCAACCCTCGATATAAACATTTGATAAGAACACCATATACACACATCTTTCTAAATATTTACGCCTTCATGAGTTAACCTAAGGACAAGCCTAATCAGGTAGAATCCAAATGAGTCAAGAATAAGCGATGTCCACAGAAGAAGCTAAAATATAACTAATCAAGATTATCACAAATACCAACTTCCCATAATACCTAGTTTGTATACCTAGAATACAGCCTGAAGTAGTTTCTTTATACTTCAAATGCTCAAGTGATCCTCTAACCAAAATTATAATCAACTATAAGAATATTAGGATATTAACCTATTATGAACCAAAGCCTAACTTTGAAAGATCAACAATTGTATACCTAAAGATACATTATGAAATAAATCACTTGAGGATACATGACCACATACACAATACCGAGATGTGTAATGTAAATTGATGTGATGATAAGAACGACAACTAATAGAATAATAAACCAATGACATATTAATATTTAGAGCATGCTTCGTATAGCGAAGATTATAACATACTTGAATACTAGGATTTACTCATTTCATGTCAATGCAAATGATCTCAGATAAATGTATTTGCCTTGGGTAAATGGATGGAGAAGTAATTAACCACATCTTACTTTAATCATCAACCTTGCCAAAACATCTTTAAGGCCTCATACTTACATAATTCAGTCTTTAATCCAAGCCTTGTTCCATATCGCCAAAGCCTTGTTTATTAACCCATCATCAATCACAGAACTGCTAAAGCTCTTGTACATCTCATACAATGTTTCAACTTTACTAATACTAAAGGCAGTTTGAGAAGCAAGAATCACCAGGTTTTCGTGTTCAGGAGACTATTGTCTAGCTGCTAAGTAAAAGCAGGCCATTGACCAAAGAAGCTCACCTTATTAAGCTTTCACTTTCAACAAATCTCAACAAGAATTTTCAAATTCAACAGAATCAGATTCAAATAAGATGGGTTTGAGATTGAAAGGAGAAGTGAGAGGTTATAGGGTCAGAATCCAACCGGCGTAATGTCATTCTCTGATGAGATTCTAAAAAGAGAAAGATTGGAAAAGGTTTTAGAGAAAGAGAGTTTTGATCGAACGGCTGATAATAAAAAGAGGTAGAGGAGATTTTTTAATGCCAAAACTTGCCTAAGCAAGAGTCTTGTATGATTAGATTTTGGAAGTAAAGAGAGTTTATTCTAAGGAGGAGATTAAGTAACAAATTATAGAAAAAGGAGGAGGTGGGTTAGGAGTTAAACGGGGTGATGGGTTTTACAACATCTCCTAAAGAGTTTCAAATTCCAAAAGATCTTGGATGTTGGCTTTTGGTCATATGCAATTGAAGCCATAGAATAACTAATAACAATACATCCACTAATTAAAAGAGTATGACTAAGATAATAAAAAGCAGGGCACTACATTTTTCCATAGAAATGTAGCTACAATTAGATATTGTAATAGCCTAATTTTAGGATTCGAACTTAGCATTTACACCATATGGGTTTAGAACGCTCATGAACAATAAGTAATAACTAACAAGATGATTTAGCGTGGAAAACCTTTGAATAGGTTAAAAACTATGACCTCTCTTGAGGATTTTAGAAAGAGAAAGAGAGAAAGAAAAAGAAAAATAGAGATAGAGATATTATTGAGATTGCTAGCTTATTATAATAATAGTTTTGAATATTTAAGTGTGGAGTGTTAGAGTGAGGATTCATCCGTCCTTCATCTGGAATTCCCTGGTCCTATTTATAGGTTTTATAATATGACTGTTTGGCGACCATTAAGATTCTTAATAATGGATGTTACATAATATATACATTTGATGGTCTTTAATCTGATTGTGTAATGGACTGATCTTGCTATCTTGTAACGACTTCATTGATAACGTTGTATCTGTTGATTCGAATTGTTAAAGTAGAGGTCGAAAGTGATGAGTAGAACAATGTAACTGTAAGGTGTCATATATTGTGCCACGTATATGTTGATGAGGTCGAATGTTAGTATGGTGGTCAAAGATGAAGTATGAGTACGAGATATGGAATAAGCCACTACACCGCCCCCTCTCAACCAATAGTATGAGAAACAGTGTGGGCGAGTGGTACTGGTTGAGAAGCTTCATAACTATGACAATTAATACCTGGGAATCATTTTAAAAGTATCTTTTATGAATATCTGTATTGAGGCTTTTGGGTACTAGAAAGCCCATGCAACAAAATTGACTATAGTATGGAGAGGATTCTGATTTGTGCATGATGAACCAAGTCTTCTCCTTGAATCTTCTTCTGTATCCTTCTGTTGTGAACTGTCTTACTGTAACTTAGAAACTTCTTAGTGTTTGAGAACATGGTGACGACAAGGCACTAGTCTCGAGAGGCTAGAATTCATAGGAAAATGAAAGAATTTCGTGTCAATTACTTTGGACACCAACCTTTACACTTGTCGACACCCATTTTGGTGTCTCCCACATTCCATGGGATGATGTATGAGGAAGTGGTGGAGGCAGAAGACGATCATTTCCAGATGGTAAGTTTTTACCATCTGCTAACATCGGAGGGGGGAACGTCGAAATGGGCTACGGCTGCTAGCCGAGGAAGCTGTGACAACTGAAGATGAAGTAGCAGGTGTTCATCCGAGGGAGTCTCGTGGGTACCCTACTAGTAAGCAGGTCATGTTTAAGAAATAGGGCCCTGCTTCCTTCATTGTCACCGAGGGGTGGGGGTTATGGCGGAGAGACAGTGGTGGAGGAGGTTTTTTTCCATGGACCATAGATATTGCTCATGAAGAAAATCCTTCTGCCGGTGCCGTAACTCTTTTAATAATTTCCAGTTCTCGGGTTCCCCTGCCCATCTGTGCAGGGGATCAAAATTTGAAAGTTGCTTCAATTTTTTATCTTTTTCCTCGGTGGCTGCTAAGAAGTGATTCAAGCTGTAACTTGATGTAATCTTGTTATCTGTAAAGTAATATGTAAGAAATATTCGAGCTAATGAAATGCCGTTGATCTTTAAACATATGATGCGTCTTTGAACTGCTCCATGTGTATGTATTGTCTGTTTATACAAACTGGTTTGCATAAAGTATATTTCAAACTGCGGATGAATCAAAATAGGAGAAAGAATATAAGTCTGGGAGTTTTTTGCTGTTAAATTGTCATGAAGTATTGTTGATCGAACCGAATTGTGAGTATCTCGATATGTACTTGAGGTTAAACAAGAGAGGAGTCCGAATATGGAATGAGGTCATTTTGATTAAGGTATGCAGATAGGTTTGTAGGATAATTGTATTTTTGGAGGATGATCTGGTGGGTTTTGAACTGTTGAGTCGGACTGACTAAAACATTTAAACAGCATGTAGGTACGTGATGTTTGTCTGTAAGTACTGTTGCTGGACATGTCTGATCGGATGTTGTAGTTTCTTTATCTGGTCGAAGAAAATCTGAAGAGATTTTGCATAAACTTAGAAAATATGACCTGCCATAATATTTTTTGGCTTGTGCGGATAATCTTGTTTTCAAAAATATGTAAAATATATGTATCAACAAATCTGCGGGGGGTTTTAGATTTTCATAGATCTTCCTGGTGTCATTATAAAGTAGTGATCTTCTTCTTTGGTTCCATGAATCTGCTACAGGGAGAAGTAGCTGTGTAAGTAACCATGGTGAGGACACGTGCGCAAGGAATTCATCATGCAATGGAAGGTATGTTCCATATCAAGGTTGTTAAACTTCGTGAGCGGTATTTTTGTCATTTTCCTTATGATGTCGTGCTTTTGAAGTGGCCTCTGAAAGATACTGGTTTAGATGATGAAGGTAGGCGTGCGGAGGTTGATAAATTTTTCTTGTGTGATGTGTTCTGTGCGCTGTTACTGGATGCGAAGTTGCGATAAGAAGTTGTTCGAGAGATCACAGAGGACAAGATTGTTGAAGAAGATGATAGAGCAGCAAGAGGGGAGATAATATCATGTGGTGAAGTAAATCATCCAGGCTACTTTAAATGTAACTATATGTAATTGGGAGCTCGTATTATAAGAGCTCGAAGAATAAGTAATATGTTTGAAGTATCCTATTTTGCTATCTGTTGGATGTTGAATAAATCATATTGAATATGCAAACTTAAATAGATAAAAAAACAATTTATTTGTTAACAGTATATGTGCATATATGGTGTATGACAGCTGTCTGATCTGACTACTGTGTAGGGAATTTTGAATTTAAATATTAAGCCAATTTAGGAATGTCGCATATCATGGTACGATCTTGTATAAAATAAGGTGATTGGTCGTGCGTAATGCTTTGGGAAATAAGGTAGAATTGCTTAATGGCAGAAAATATAGACAGATGTGATGATAGTAGACGCTATCACAGAAGTCATGATGATGTTGCAAGACAAAAAGGCGTGCATGTGAAGACAGTAGGGGTGACTGACACGTGTCTGAAGGAGCCGTCATTTCGTAAACCTAGGGAGAGTATAAAAACTCGTCTCTCTCTCCCTCATAAATTGTCTATAGTTATAAAGAGAGAGAAAAGTGGTGTAATATATATCCTATAGATAAGAGACGCTTGAGTTCTGAGTATGATCTGGTAAGGGAGGCTTCGTCTGTTAATCTAAAATTTTTGGAGAAAAGATGGGAGTGGTCAAGTGCTACCAAATGTTCTGGTAGAGTAGAAGATTGCGGTTCTATGAGTACAGGTGAGTGACTTGCTCATCTGTTTTGTTATGTTATTGTTAGTAATCTGTGTATGATATTGTATGTTTATAATTTTTGATTAAGGGATACAGAAGTTGATAATGTAGGGGTTTAAGATCTTGAGTAATTGCTTGTAGTGCATAAGCTTTGGGTATATGAACAAACTGTAGAGAGAGAAAATGTTTTTTTGGAGAAGAATAGGGAAAATTAAAATGATTATTTATTTATTATTTGTAGAAAAGAGGAAACTAAACGTGTTGGGTTGTTTTTACTGTGTGTAGGATGTAGAATGTAACGTAGAGATAATAATAAAATATTGTGTATCTATAGGTCTAGTATGCGTTCAAAACCTATAAATCCCATGAGTAATTTGTAGTAGCATCAAGTTCGTAGGAAACATCATCGTCGAGGAGGGATGACGATTGTAGTGTAATAGAAGAGACTGTAGATAAAATAAACGTTACTGTAGGTGTAGAGGTTGGGGAATCTAGTAAAGTAGAGAAAGTTATAGAGAAATAGGATACAAAAGAGAAAGATAAATTATTTTTCATATATCTTGAGGGAGTAGATGTAGGAAAATAATTTTTGAAATACAAAAAGAAATTTCAGGGAGAATGGGGAAATTATATGACAGACCAAGGTCGCTGGTTCTGAGCCTACGTCCCGGGAAAAGGGGAGGAGGCGGTATACTATTAAGTCCCTTGTTTGGATAAGTGGAAAAGGGATAAAGGGATTGGTGAGGATGTGACAATATATTATAATGGCCTTGGGTTGGCAGGACCGAATGATGGGTTTTTATGTTACTGAATCAGGTCATTTATGGCCTTAGAATTCTTTTGACCTTCTTTCAGAAGGGGGTTATGAATGTATTGCAGTACTGTCCTACCCAACTAAATGGGAATATGTATAAGATAATGAGGGTATGTGAGGGTTTGAATGAAAACTGAAGAAAGGAAGGGACTGGCAAGCAGTTTGAAGCTGATGATCTATTGAAATTGTATAAATGGAAGTATGTTAAAGGTCAAAATAGTGGTTACCTGTATAGTGATTCGTCTAGGCAAAAGTTTTTTGACTTTGAATATGCAGGTAGACCATAGAATGACCACCTTGTATGGGTAAGGGGCAACTGTATGTAGGTTCCAGATGAACCAGCGCTCGTCCTGAACCATAAATATTATAATCCGAGTAAGTAACATTTGTCATCTTTGAACACCCATCATCGTGTCTTCGAGCTATTCTTTATGATCTTATTTCTTATTTCTCAAGTCCCCTTCCTTCAGCGGCTTCTGATAATACCAGCTTGTTCTATTGTATAGCACACGAGCAGGTCGAGTTAAAGCAAGTTATTGGTAAGCTAGGTATACAGAGGGATAAAAGGGTAGATTTCATAGTACCCAAAATTCATCGAGCTCACGAGAATCGAACCATGGTTGAGAAGAAATCTTGTTTGTCTGTTAAGGGTGTCACTAGTCTTCCTCCTCCGCCGAAAAATATGAACGTAAAATGGACTACTCGGAGGTCGAGAAAACCAGCTCCCCAAACTACTCTTGCTACTGTGGTGGTGATCGCAGACCAAGAGGTTGCGAAAATTATTGTTGGAGATGTTGAGGAGAGGCAGGAAGTGAGTGAAGTTACTCCTTCAGATAATGGGAGGAGCTTGTTGAAAAGAAAATGGCATGAGGAGAAAGGTAGTGCTCGTACTAATGCCCAGGTTGCGGCCAAGATGAGAGAGCTGGAATAAAAATACTGCATGATGGCGGGGAATAATCCACAGCTGCTCGCTGGTATATTCCAGGAACAGACTCTTGTGGTATGCTTTAAAAATTTTGATGTGATGTATTTGGTAACATGATATATGATACTGAACTTATATTTGTAGGTTGATAGCTCTCGATGCCGATGACGGGGGAGACGATGTTTATAGAGAATAAGAACCAGGAATTCAAAGATCTGACTCTTAGTCTGGATGCTCTATCGGCTCGGATGAGGGAGCTCGAAGCTGAGATCGAGCTAGAGAAAAAGAAGAGGGCTGAAGATGTCAAGGCTGTTGAAGAGTGGTATATGCTTTTGGCCGATCATGATAATGTTATGGCATGATCCTGTGTAGCAGTGCTGGTAGAAAGAAATCACTTTGTCCAGTCTTATTATAGTTTTGGGTTAACTGCTGCTGATGTAGAGTTAGACCGATCTAGCAAATATGATAAGATAGTCATCCCTTTGGAGGTAGAGGACGAAGTGGTGGCTGATACTGCGGGTCCAGCCAATGTATCTACTTCACCCACGAAACCAGTTCTAGCTGTTGATAAGACATTGGATCTTCCATCTGAGGTAAAAATTAACAATAATCTCTAATCGTTATGTGGTATTCTGTGTTGAACTATACAGTTCATTTGATTTTGATGTATTTGTACTCTGTATGGTCGTTGTAATGGCCTAATTCGGTAAGCTCAAAGTAGCTTAGAATTAGCTCTTACACCAATGTACTTGTGACACAAACTAATATAAAGCAAGAAATGACACAGGTAATTTAGCATGGAAAACCTTTGAATAGGTAAAAAAACCATGACCTCGAGTTGATGGTTTTTGTAATAGTGACTTTTATTGCTTGAGGCTGATATCTTATTACAAGTGATCTCTCGACTTAGAAATACTTGATCTTGTGAGCAAGAAGTTTGATATTTTGAGAATCTAGAAAATGTAGTTGTCTAGGTAATTTCTAGTGTATTTTTCTGGCTTTTGTATCTTCTGGAACTTTTTCTTTATATAGGCCTTCTCCACAGTTCTTCATCGTGTTGAAGCACATTCTTCGAACAATGTGGTTAATGGCGGTTGACTGAGTAAATGTTGAGTTCATGAGGGACAGGTGTCTTTGACTTGTTCAGGCTTTTCTGTTTGAGCTCAACCAACATTCTTCATTAGTTCGTGGACTAGGTGGTAATGCTGACTATTGAAGTCATGTGTAGAATGCGTGAGCCCGAAATGGAGATAATTCAAACTAGAAACAACTTGAATTGGGTAAGATTGAGGGGTAGGCCCCTACAATCGTCCCTCATAACTGAAGTTACGAGTAACTTTAGTTGAGAAAGAGTTTGTGGGTATATGGGTATTCGGGTTGGAAGTTTGAAAATGAATGAAACAATGATGTTGTTTGACTGTATCGAAAATACACGTATTATGGGGGGGACGTACGTGCATTGAATGTTGATGGGAATATTGATATACGTGACGGTTAGGGTTTGGAGAGTTTCGTCTGTATTGAATGATAACGATTGGGAAATCGTACCTACACATTGAATATTGGGTTATATAAATAGTGCTTGTACCGATGATTGTGGCAAAAGTATGTTTATTTGTTGCCAAATTTCCTGAAAGTGTTGATGATGGTGAAGACCCGTAGTATGGTTCACGAAGAGAGGGTTTCTATTGAGATATAAAAGTTGAAAATGAGATACTTTGGAGATCAGCCCTTGGAGATGCCTACTCCCATTCCCGTTACACCGACGTATCAAGGTATGTCAGAAAAAGAAACAGCTAAAGCTGAGGAATTTTTTTACTGTATGTAGAGATTTTACCACGTTGTCTTAAGCAAACAACGTTGGATTTATCTCCGTATCCTTGCAGAAGACAAGGTTGGGGAGACAGATGTGGGGATGGGCGTAACTGCGGGGCAGTTGCACTGATGTCTTGCATAGGATTGGATTCTAAGGCCGAGCCCTCTTCATCTCTACCAACTCATCGGAGGTAGTGGTTATAGAGGAGGCGACGGTAGTAGTGGAGGTGGAAGATGGAGAATGGAAGTCTGCTTTTGCACTTCCATCATTTCTTGGCGCTGAGAAGACCTTCTGTTTGAAGAGTTGGTTCAAGCACCGAGTTTTCTTCTTTCATGCCCAGACTTCCTCCAAACTGAGTTTCTGGTCAGAGTAAGATGGTGTGAAGGAAGAAGGACCTATGGCGACTTATAATGCCTATTTTACATCACAGGAATCTTGGAGTGAAATATCACTGAAGTCAGATGAATTGAGGGATTTGATGTTTAGAGTGCCTGAAAGGCCTGTTATCTGTAAAGTATTTAAAAAATTTATTATTTGTAAAGTACCTGAAAGATTTGTATTCGAGATGAATAAAATTTGTTATCCAAACTTTGTGTTGATATAGATTAGAATAACTCTAGAAATCGAGCTATGAATCATTCGAATTCGAATATAGTATGAAATGTAATGTATAAGATTAGAACTTACAACTGTTTGTAATAATCGAGCTGTTAAAAATATGTTTGTAATATGAAATATGTGTAAGGAATGATCGAACTGAGTAACTAAGATTTTTGGGGGAGAGACGAAATTGTAGAATATTTAGAGTGGGAAATTTGAGCTCGGAGAGGTCATTTAAAAAACTTAGATTTGGAAAAAATAAGCTCGATATGGAATAGGCCGAAATGATAAAGTTTGATAGTGAGAGATATGTTCAAATAACTTTTCTAAAGATACTAAGGTTTCTGTTATGAGATAATAGGATAATATCATAAGTTGTGGGATGCAACAAAAATGTACAACTGGGGGATGAGTTTTAAACAGGTGGAAGAGGATAAGAATAGTATGGACTCGATTTGAGAGAATTTGTTATGCCGCTGAGGGGCAGTTGGCGATAAAGATAGTTGAAGTGTGGGAGTGGATTTTTGGACTGCTGGATTACGAAGCTGAACTGCCAGTGAGGGAGGTTCAACTTGAAGGTTTAGATTGAATGGGGAGAGAACTCAAGTATGAACGTCATTTCTACGAGGAGCTGTTTCAAGAAATTATGGTAGAACCTGCAACTCGAAAATATGCAGTGAGACTGATTGCTGAAGAAGAGATCGAATTGGAAGATGTGAGGATTGTTGGAGAACAACTGATCGGATATGGTTCCCCATGACATCAGGGATGTTTTAGGTATAATTATATGTGAGGGTAAAAAAATGAATGTAATTATATGTTTTATCTCAAAATCTGTTGTGATGGATCATCTCTTGGTAGCCCTGGGACTGGAAGATGGGACTGGAAGATGTGAGGCAATCATCAGAAATGATGTCAGTGAAGTGACTGGGGTATTAACAATGAATTTACTGGCTATTAGCTGCTATTCAGATAATTGTGGGGGATGTGAGGACACGTTATCTTTGCAAGGAAGAAGAGATGGATGTATTCGAATTTGGAATTATTTTATTCACACGGCGTCACAAGAATAAAAGTCTCGTCTAGGAAAAACTAGAAACATTAACAAAGCCCTATTTATAGAAGCACACTGTTTTAAGAAATTTACCTCAAGAAGTAGAAGTCATGCTACACCAAGGATAAGGCCTTCAACTCCAACCAACCACCCCAATGGACTCCCCAAATAAAAGAGTTGCAAGTATAGCTACTGTAAGGTTGTGAGTCAAGTATATATATATATATATATATATATATATATATATATACAATGTAAATGCTAAAGGGCAACGAAAGTTATGAAGCGTACACTGCCCAAACCTGCAGATGTCCTCTGCAATATCCTTCCGCAAGAAACCCCTGTGAAGTGTAAATAATATTTAAAGTTGGCAGAATCAAATCAAATTAGTAGTAGTAGTATTTACCTGAAAGAAGGTAGCATCCACCAATCCGAAGAGAGCGGTGGAAAGCCATGCCTTATAACCAGAAGGAAACCTTCTTCCTCTGTAAGCAGCAAATGCAATAAGCAGAAACCCAACAGGAATAAGTTGAAATGACGAAACGAAGAAAGTTTCGGCCTTTGAAAACACCTCTGTTGCCACTTAAAGGCCAAGATCGCGGAATTTTGCACTAATAGATGCCTTAGAGGATCCTCTATTCCACAGTATGACGGCCACTCTGCTGCCACTTAATGGACCGGCCCAAACCTGCCATGAATTAATTCAGATAACGATGAAGCTCATTTGAGATATTAAAAAAATAGCATATGTTCTTTTGCCTCTAGATCTCCAGTCTTGGCCTTCTTCCCTTGAATACCAAGCTTATCTATTTCATCAAGTTATCTTAATAAACATATCTACCTTGAAACAACCAGGTACTGCTCCCTTAAGGAAAAAAGAAACTACTACGTATTTCATAATGTGGTTTATACCTTGATTAACAGCAATGACCTCTTTGTTGCTTAACAACGTGAATGTATCTTTGTCCATGGATCGTACATCACACCCAAGAATTAAGGGAAACTACCAATAACGTAATCAGAAATTCAAAATATAACAATAGAAAAAAAAAACACAAATTTGGTAGGAGACTGATTCGCATTGCCCAGTACTTTAGATATCACCCAAATACTGAAGTGAGAGCGGTATTCTTATGTTGACATTCCTCCATTACCTACTTCAAGCATGTCGTGATCTAAATTGAACACATGAGACATCAGATTTTGTGACATGTTAGTTTTTTGGAGTAAATTTGACTTACCCTTTTCTTGCTTTCATGTAAAGTTCAAATTATACCTTTATACTTACTTCTAAGATATACTTGCGATTACAATGCTACAAAAGATTTTAATATGTCTCACCATTCTATCCACCATGACCAGCATATGACGCCCATGCTTCATTCAGATCGGTTTTGTTTGTCATACTATAAACCAAAGTTGACTATTTACAATCATTAACAACTATGGCAACGGGTACTTTTATTTATTTATAATGAACTGATTGTATTACCTCTCCCAATTATCTTTGATATCTTCAGTTGTTCTCCAACTATTTCCTAGACTTGGTGCCCAAGCTGTTGGGTCTTCAACACCCCTAAAGTAACAAAACAGGCCAATATGTTAATTTGTTCTACAAAGATAGAGATAAGAAGATGATGATAGGGCCTTGCACAGAGACTTTACGATACCGTTCACATAGAGAGAAGAATATAGGTCGTCCGGTATTGAGAAGAGCATTGCTCATCTTAGAATATCTAACATTCAGGAACGAAATAAAAAACTATTTATTATATAGTAGTCAAGAGTTCATTATAGGTATACTGCTAACTTAACGGTTATATAACGTACTAAGGCACTTCTCATGGGGGCTCACTCCCTTATCATGGCAATTATCATATTTCAAGTAATCAATTCCCAAGAACAAAAATGGCGAAGAAGATGTATATATCTATATAAGTTGGTGTTAAGATATTATTCAAACACAAAAACTGAAACTAGTGGCCATCCAAAAAATTTATCCTGGAACAGCTAAAGTTAGATGCCCTTATTCTAGTGTAGAAGTTAAATCTACAAACTAGTTACTCGTACCCATGAAACAAAAGTTGTGAGGTCTCTATAGTAAGTGCTCAAAGTTATTTAGTACCAAAGCGTTTTAAGAATCAGTACAATTTTGCATAGATTTTTTATGCTTCCGAAAATATACTACAACGAGGTGAAACGAACACATATAAGGCATATTCTTGCGCCAAAAGTAGGTACCTGAAGCGTATGATGGAGGAAGGCTACCATTTGGAACTTGGTATCTTCATACACAATTTCTTACCGCTCGTTTAGCCTGTGACCAAAGAACAAGAATGAAATATTTATGTCCAAAAAAGCTTCATAAGAAAAATCCTTAGTTTTAAGAAAAAAGTTGGTTACCTTAGCCAAGTCAGGCTTATAAAGAGCTTGACACCTTGATTTGCGTTCTCAGAAAGTGCCATGGAGTTTAATTCATCTGCAAAAACCCAGCAATGGCTTTCCATAGATGCCAGTTTCTTATTGATGTCAAAAGCACATCTTGACTTGGAATTATATTTGTTGACTAGTTAAGGAATAAGATATCATATCTCAAGCTGACTTTTTACTAGATGCATGAATGCATAAAGGTAGCAAAGCTGCCATTTACCTGGATATCCTCAAGGTTTAGGAGTTGTGTTAATTAAATCTCTACTCTATCACATAAAAGAGAATATTCCAAGTGAGAAAATGTAAGAAATATGAAACATAGTTAAACAACAAAAAAAATAGGTAGGGGAGATAAATACATTACAAGGCTCAATATCTATAGTCAATGCTATTATAGCAAGGCTGATGTGAGCTGCTTACATAAAGCCATGGCCCACTTACCAAATTGAGCAAAAATTTCCCTTGCTTGAACAAATAGCCTTACAGTGAAAGGGTACATAATTCTAGAGTAAATCATCATTCTAGACCCAGCTCAAACAAATAGTCTAAGTTAGAATGATGTCAAGTTTGATAACTCATAAGTACTTACTGATAATAAAAAGTATTTATTATGAAGAAGTTGTATAAGGCCTAAAAGTCTTGCATAAACTGGAAGTATCGTCACCTTTACAATTTTAGGTTATGGTAAGCATGATGCTACTCTTTAGATCATCTACTACACACTGTCAAGCTCTAAGCCTAATTTAATATTTGGAATCTACAAATATACTTATGTAGGAAGAGAAGAAAATCATCAGAAATAAGTAGTAAATGTAGTTTCAAAATTATTTAAGAAACTTCATTGCGGTAACAATCAACCTATAGTCAAAGAGCTCAACCTTAATACTTCCATAAGGGTGCAATTTCTTTAATGGTTATATATATATCTTTGAATCACCTCCTCCCCCTATTACTTTTCATTGATCTTGTCAAGCTTTGTTACTTTTAACCGACGCACTAACACCTAAATATCATTTCTCCAACCTCAAAGCCCTTTTCTTCAGTAATGCATAAGTTTTCATGTATCAACAACTAAAGTTCTTAAATCATGATCCTACTTAAGCAACCAACATCTTACCTACAATACATGATAGAAGAACAAACCTGAACTTATTATGAATTTTTGGACAACCCATTTCTTCTTTACCTTTAGATAAACATAACCCATGGTATAGATGGTACAAATCCTCTGAAGATTACAAGTGAACCCCGAACCTATAAACACCAAAAGTAACAAAATTCAATTCATACAAAAATTTGTATCACAAAATTTACAATCAAACAGAATTAAGAACTTCAGAGATAAGATTTAAAGAGGGAACTCACCAAGCCAAATAGGGTTTTTCTTATAAAATTAGCCATGAATCAAACCCTCCGATCTGTGAGTATTTCTCACAAAAGACTTCATCTTCCCTAGTTACTTTATAGGAATTTCGATTCCACACACACACATACACACACTCTCTCTCTCTCTTTTTGTTGTGAGTAATTGAAACAAAATCGTTGCAGTATCATCTCTAGCTTCGCTTCAATCCCTAATTTTAAAAATATGGTAAAAAGTTCTTAAACGCGATAAACCTAAGAAATTGGAAAGGGTAATCTTGGGTAAGCTCAAAAAAGAATAAGTGTACCGGAGTTAAAACTTAAAACGACGGGACACATTAAAAAGCGAAGGCACTATAGTCATTTGTCAACGACATGGTACTTAGTCGACTTCATAAGTCGTAATTTCTTGTTTTTGTTGTAGTGTATGGGTGGCATGAGTGCATGTAATTATATGAGTTTGAATAATTAGTAAAGAAATGGGATGAGAATAAAGGTTGAATCGATCATCTATTATTACGAATGTTGTTTATGACTGTTGTGAAAAATCAAATTTGAAAAGTTTTAAAACTTTGAGACTTTGGAAATGACGTCAGCACTTCTATAAGAAGAAGAAAAAAAAGAAAAAAATAGGTAGCTTGTGATTTTGTCTCTTGTGTAAAAGCTGTAAAAACCCGATTACGTGTAGGTGTTAATCACACTACCCTCTACATGTTAAGGAAAATTAAAGGTTTAGGTTATAACAATAAATATATAGAATCGTAACAACCATTAGATAATAAGGGTTATTTTGTGTATTCTCGCAATTTATTTAATCCTAAAATGCCTCAATTTCGTCTATAGTAAATCCCTTACATAATAGGCATCTCAATCGTAATTACTTGATGAAATAGTGGGTGTAAATAGAAGTTCAACCCACAACTTTTCTTTTATACGAAATCAAGGGTATTTTAGGAAGTCCAAATACAAAATTAGGTTATTTTAGGAAATCTAACTCGAATATTTTGTCTAAACCTAACCTTTTTCCTTCCATCTTCCAAACCCAACCAAAATCCTCTTATGGTGGTAGATACAATCAACTCCAAATTGGAGCAACATACCTCCAAAAGAAACGATATTGCTCTTTGATTGAACATTGGTTCATTACAATGGAGTTCACTGAAGAACCAAAACCCTCAGATGACGAGATGGTTACCACATCTGTGAAGGCTGTAACCATTTTATCGAAAGGTATCACAGATTACATATTACCCTTTGTTTTGTTGAAATATTGATGATTTTTTTGGGATTTTATTGGTTCTTTGATTGTTTGGTTTTAGGGTTTGACAACGACAATGAGGCGAAGAAGAATCTCTATCTCTCTCTTTTCCATGGTATAATCATCGTCAAGGTTAATCACCTCTGATTTAGTAATTGGTTCTTATGTATATTTCCTTAGTGATTGCATACTGTTGGGTTCACAAAAACATCATTGATCAGGGTTTGTCTAGTTTTAATTTGGTTTAATTTATGAGTGAATGTTTGCTTAGTCTGATGAAATAGTGGGTATAAATCCCTCAAAGAATAGGCATCTCAATACCATAGAATAATAATAATACACAGTTAAATTAACTAATGTTGCTTCAGATTACAGTAGAAATTATAGGTTGCTAAAGCGGAATAATTACTTGGCATCTTTTCTCACAAACCATGGTTGTATGCAATAGATATAAAAAATATGCTGACAATGAGACAACATAGCAAGTTCGGATCCAATGAAAAGACCCTTCAAACAAGTTGAACAAATGTGTCTCGTCTCTGTTAGTATTGTATTTCTCTTCAACATTTCTTCATCAAAGGCATGCTTTATCTCTTCTTTGTTGGTGTAAACATTTGCAGTCAAGAGGTCTATAAAGAAAACATTATTGATCTTCAGATAAACTTGTTTGTGATGATGATAATAATCAATAGAAGATGGTTTTATCCTTGTGTCTATAAGGTGTTGCAAGATGTAACTCGATCCCGATCTCTGTTTTCTTGAGATGCTACAGCAACATCAGCTGCCCACTTCAATATATCCTTCTTTTTACCAAATGTGGAATCAATTGATCTCTTCCCAGTTACTAACTCCATGGGTTTCATGATTTTTTGGTGGGCTTGTTTGGGAGTATGATGACGGAGAGGAGGCATTATCATTTAGGTTGAGACGAGGGCATCCTTCGTCTATGTATTTTTGCGGGACTGGTATGTTTTGATTTAATTATTTCATTCATTTAGGTGTTTAGTTTAGTTTCTTGTAAATTAATTATAATATATGTTATTTTGGTGTGCTTAATTTGTGCTTAATTTGTTGAAAATTACAAAGTTTTGGTTGTGCGTTTTGATTGTTTTAAGCATTTGTCCATAATGGACCTAATTATGTTAAAAACAATTGGGTTTTTTAGATTTGTGGGTTTCCTTAGTTGGCATTGGTTTTGTTAAAAGGTCTAGACTTTGTGACAGATGAATATTGATGAAGATTTTAGTAGCAGCCTTCTGGCTAAGTGTTTAGCTTTTATCTCTAAGAGACCTTAATATGTCGAAATGTGAGTGTTTGTTTAACTAATTCAGTAAAAGTTGTTACCTTTGATCTCTGATGGACTTTGTATACATCTAAATGAGAGTGTTTGTTGGCTAATTTAATGAAAGTTGTTAGCTTTTGTCTCGAATGGACCTTATTACATTGAAATGAGAGTGTTTGTCTGCTTAATTTAATAGAAGTTCTGAACTTTTGTCTCCATTAGACATTTCTAACCTTCAATTGATTTGAAGATGCACGGAGAAGATGATTGTTCAATTTAGGTGGCCAATTCCTCCTAAACTGGCTGTCCATTTGAAGAAAGGATATGTATTTATGTAATTTTGGTGTGACTACTGCTAATTAAATCAAAGCTTTAAGCTTTTGGCTATGACAAACTTTAGATTAAGCGAAACCTTTGTCAGACTAATTTAATCTAATAGAACCCTAAGCTTTTCTTATTGAAACATATTACTTTATTTCAATGTGATTTGTGGATTTGCGGGTGTAAAAACTTATGAGCTTTGCCTTGATAATATAGTTTAGTGGGGATCTCCATAACCCCAGTTTCCTATTCAAAAAATGAAGTAATATATCTGATTACCTTATCTCTAAAGGAAATCTTGGTTGGGTATTATCTAATGGAACTTTGGAGCTTTTTGTTGCTGGTTTGGACATTTTTTTATTTTTTATTCTTTTGAGCGGAATATTTTATTGTTCTAGTGGATTAATTTGAGTTATATTCCATTTAACATGATTACTTGTACCTTAGTCTCTCCATGAGTACAACAGGTAAGGTTAGCTGAGTGTTTCTTGGCATGAAAGTCTCACTTTAGGTAAATTGGTTTCTTGGGTTTTTTGTCTCACATCCAATAAATTAGTTTCTTGGGTTGTAAGATGCTATAGTGGATCTCTTTTCAATTAAAACCATTCACTTTACTAGACTAGGTTTATCTTCTATAGCTTAGATATCTTTAGAATTTGAAAATGAATTGGTATAGGAGAGTTATTTAAGAGCATTTTTTAGAAAATTAAAGGATCAACAATGTTTCTCTTAATGACCTAAGAAGGCGCTATCAGTTATTAGCCATTTAAGTATAATGACTAGATAAACTTTATTCCCAAGATTTTTTTCATTTGCTGATTTGGCAATCTCAGAGCAGATGTTGGGCAGAGGCTGGAGCAAGACACTTGCGCATCTATCTGTTTTAGATGCTTAATTTGCCTAGGATTGTCCACAAATTTGTCGTGGTACCAAGGATTCTACAATTGAATTGTCCACACTCACGGAGCAGAATGCTGACGCATCAGGTGCTGTAATGGATGATAGAATAAAGTTGGATTATGGTAGTATTATGTGTTATAAATACAAAGAAGAAGGTTACTACACTTGAGCAGTTGACCTACATCCAAGCATGGCCAATTGGTCCCACTCACGAAGAATGATGCGAGCGACTCAGATTCTGTAAAGTTAATATATATGGGTGTTGTTTGACATCTAATCAACATATTCATACATAGCCTATCACTGCATTGTTATGATGGGTATATAGTCCCGATTAGAAGAAGGCTTCTTTAGATGCAAGGGCTCCTCTTGACGGCACCATGAGGGTAGACAGAATTTCCAAGGGCGGTTTCTGGTTAGATTGAGTTTATATTTATTATATAAATCTTGATAAATTTGCATACATTGTATTTATAGGAAAAGGTACCAAACATAAACCTAAAAGAAATCTAACTTAAACTTCTAGAATTGGAAACCTTCTTCAAGGAAGTTTTCTCTCAATTACCAAAACAATTTAAAAACTTATGAATTTAAATAGTAAAACAACTAACTTAAAGCATCCAAGTTATAAAATTTTCATATTTATATAATGATAACTTGTGAGAGGCTTAAATTTCAACTCTGGCTCGCTTGATAATTTGTTTATTGTGTTAGGAAACTTTTTCTAGGCCTTATGTGATGTGAAAGAACATATGTAAATCCCGGTGCCCACAGATCTCTCTATATTTCTATAGGGGATTCATTTTTAGTATTTGGGAGGGTATAAAAAATAAGTGTTGTAGTTTATTTCACATAGCTGGAAAAACATAAATAATCAAGATTGTTTGCATATCGAAGTATGGGCAAAGCATGGGAGTGACTTTTCTCATGGAAGTTATTTGCTTCTCTGATTCACTGACTTTTTTTGGTGTGTAATCTCGCCAATAGATTTGAGCTTCCATTTTTATTTTTATTTTTTTTAGAAAATTCGGGTACTGATAGATCGTGTTATGGTCCAAGTAAGGTATCAGTATATACAACAAAATTTAATAATCTTTTCAAACTTTTATTTATTTATTTACGGAGCCAAAAAAGAGTGTAAGGAAAGCTTTTGTGGCACTGGTGCATAAGGTGAGTTATCGTGCATCTTCATTACCTGAACTGGCTTAGACATGCTTTCATTGGCCTGCACACATGGACACGTCTGAAATTACCTGGGCCTGGCACCCTTAGGGCAGACCATGTCTTTGCACAAGTTGAGGCCTTGGGAAGGTGCCCTTATTGCAAAGTTAAGTGGCCAACTTTTAGATATTCCAGTTATATTTAGGTCAGAGAGGGGACTAAAATTTCAAGGGAAATTTTGGAATTTTCCAAGATGTTTTTGGTGAAAGAGGGTTTCCGAATGTAAGGAAAACCTGTTAGTACTAGTGGCCCTTAGCCAACGGCCATAATGTAGTTAAGGCAGAGCCAGCCCGACCAAAAAGGATGTAGAAGTTGAGTGTGTCCATCATAATGTCTCATTTTGTATTTTGGTGCACATGATGCATATCTCAATATTTACTAACCATTTTCCAGTTATATCTTTGCATGATGGATAGTAGGAATTCAAAGAAAAAGGTTGTGTAACTTGATATAAGGTGCTTGAAAACTCGTTCCAGGGATATAGATATATGGAGTGATAAAATCAATTTAATTTCAACTACTTGATTTCCCTATTTTGTATTATGGGTTTATGATGATTTCTATTTTTGTTATTATTTCTAAGTCGAAATAAAGCCAATACATCTACAAATCTAAGTTGAAGAAGAACGGGTATCGTACATATAAATTTGGGGAGAGGTAACTAGTCCCCATGGAAACATTGGGGTTGTGCTCGCTAAATTCAAATTAAGCCTTCTACCTAAATCTATGGTAATTGTAGTGGCTTATTCTGCATCTCGAGCTCATGCTTCATCTCGACCATCATACGACCACTCGACCTCATCAACATACACGTGGCACAATTTATAACACGTTACAGTTACAAAGTCTATTCATCATTTTTGACTTCTACATCGACAGTTCAAGTCAACAGGCGCACCATCATCAATGAAGCCGTTACAAAACAACAAGATCAGACCGTTACACAATCAGTTCAAAGACTATCAAATATATATAATATAACGTCTATTATTAAGGATAATAATGGTCATCAAACGATCATATTATAAGACTTATAAATAGGACCGGAGAATTCTAGATGAAGAAGGGATGAATGCTCACTCAACGCTCTATACTAAAATACTCAGAGCAGCTCTTATAATATCTAGCAGCTATCAATAACATCTCTCTTTCTAAATCCTCAAGAGAGGTTATAGTTTTTAACCTATTCAAAGGTTTTCTACGCTAAACTTTATGCTAATATTCATTTATTATTCATTTAGACGCTCTGAATATCCATTGTGTAAAGACTAAGTTCGAGATACAAAATTAGGCTATTACATTGGGAGTCGTCTGTGGAAATAAAATTCTTAAACTTATTATCTCAAAAATAGCTGATTATCTTTCTACATAATGACACTTCCAGACCATAGTACGCCAATTTCTTCAAAAGAAGGAAACGCCGTACTAGCAGAATTGTGGGCCACTCTAAACTCTAAAATCGAAAGACGGTCCACTCTGGAATAACAACTAGCAGGTGTACAAGACGCGTTGAATGTTCTACAGAGTCAACAGATTGTAGCCCCAAAAAATAAAGGCGTGTTGCTAGCTACTACACGAGTTTCTGTTCTAGACAGAATAAGACCTCACGCCAATAATCTGGGGGGTGACATTCGATCTAATCATAAACAACCTAGGGGCGGCCCAACTCTGATACAGGAAGTCTACCAAGAAGTTGATAGAGGTCTTGCTAGAGTCAGACAAGCAGAAGATCCACCCTGAGGAAGAGTTTGTATTTTGGTACGCGATTGGCTAAGTGAAGGAAGTGGCGACTACAATCCTCACGAAGGACGCGTCCCACGCCCGACCACCACAGCTCGTCACTACGTGACTTAGAAACATGCTGAAAAACGTATCAAAGAACTGTTTGATGCTCAAATTCAAACCACTAAAGGCATTCACAACAGGTTATAGAAGAGCCTGATTTCTCAGGAACTATTGGATGGCAAAGTTCCCACCGGTTTCCATATACCCAAAATCTAAAAATACAAGGGAAATGATCCAGTGGAGCACGTTCAAGAATTTCATGACGCTTTAGGCATACATTCTACATCCAACCATATTCTATGCCAGCTCTTTCCTACCAACTTACAAGGCGAGCCTTTGTGATGGTTTCATTCACTACCAGAAGGGTCCGTTACAACTTTCAATCAATTGCGGGAACTCTTCGTCAAGAACTACTCGCACAATAGAGACAAAGAGGAGAATCTGTATTCTATGTTCAACCTTAAGCAGGTTCTAGGAGAGAAACTCAAAATGTTTACTAAGAAATTTTTAGAGTTGGCTAGAAAGGTAGACCGACTCGATCATAAAATTACTATTTCAGCCTTCACCAATGCTTTGCTCATGGATGGAAGGGTGAAAGAGTACCTAATTCTAAACAAACCTACAACTTTGGAAGATATGATCGAAAAGGTCAATGGATATATCGATTTTGAAAGGATGGTATCCGAAAGACAGAAAACTCAGAAATCAACCTTGAAAGCAAGAGATCAATCCACAGGCCAAGATTTCAATCGTACTGTCGATCACGGAGGAGACAGGAAGAGGACTAAAGCTAATGACGATCGAACTCGAAAAGGCAGTAATATGCCAAAACCCTGTCTTCCCAAGATGATTGTTACAATAGCCAGCATATATCCTATACTTCAAAATGATAAGTTTTTTCGCAATGCCTAATATCTCAAACCCATTGAGAACAAACCATATTGCATACACCACAAAGTCTGACATCATGAGACAGAATATTACTTCGCTTTACAGTGATTGTTGGAGTATATTTTCACGAATGGATGAATGCATGAGTACACCGTGGACGTTGAAAGTTATAAGAATGGGAGCTACAAGGTTACCACTGAGAACGTACAGATAGAAATAGCGGTAGATGAAAAGCATTTGTACCACATATCCCTCAGTCACTATATCGAGACTCATAGCATTAACAAGTCGGCCATATGCAAAAGACGGTGTCTCGGCCAATGCCACGATTTGTCCATGGTCGATAAAGAAACCCGGTTACTCCCCGTATATAGTTTCCAATACAAGGGATTTCCTTCAAAGATTACGACGTTTGCCATGTTAATTTTCCTCATCATGATGCACTCGTGATTATGCTAAAAATGATAAATGTCTTATTACATATAATGATGGTGGATACTGGTAGTAGCATCGAACTGTTTTCCCAAAGCACGATTGATCAGATGGGATTGGCTGACAAAGTACAGCCTAGTGACATCGACATCAGTGGTTTCAACGGCTCTAAGGAAGAACGTGTTGGAAAGATCATACTTCCTATTACAACTGGGCCAGCAACGGCTGACGCTGTATTTTACGTCATCAATACAAGATCCAGTTATTTAGGAATTATGGGACGTTGTTGGATGCATAACATGCGAGCTATCCCATCGACCTATCATTTGGCATTACGATTCGATTGGAACGGTGGCATTTACAAAATCAAAGGCAGTCAAAAACTAGCTCGAGCTTGTGAAAATTTTGTTACCACCATGACAGAACCATCAATACCATAACTCGCAAAGCAATTACAAAAAACTATAGAGAATATTGCAGAGAACTTTACAGATAACTAGCTGCCAAGCGCGCAAACTACCGAATACATAGAGATCAGTGAAGGAAAATAGGGTACCTACATTAGAACTCTTTTGACCGTGTCAAAGCGCAATGCTCTAATTCCATTTCTCAAAGATAATAGTGATGTCTTCGCATGGACGTTCTACGAAATGTCAGGCATTAATCTAAATTTAGCTTGCCACAAGCTTAGTTTAAACAATAAAGCAGAGGCAGTCAAACAGAAATAGAGAACTTTAGTACCAAGACTCCAAGAAGAAGTTAACAAAAAGATAAAAAAACTCATTGAAGTTGGTTTTATCTGAAAGGCCAACTACCTAGAATGGATCTCGAACATTGCCGCAGTATCGATGAAAAATGGTAAAATCAAAGTCTGCGTGGACTACACAGATCTCATTAAACATACTCCAAATGATAGTTTTTGACTTCCCATTATTAATCATCAACTCGATTCTACTGTAGGACACAAACTCTTATCCATGATGAACGTCGCATCAAGGTACAACCAAATACCTCTGTTACCCAAAGATCAAGAGAAAATAGCTTTAATCACCGAGTAGGGTTTGTATTGGTACAAGGTTATGCCTTTTGGCCTCAAGAATACATGAGCCACTTACCAAAGATAGATGACACAGATGTTCATAAACCATCTTGGAAAAAAATGGAAGTTTACATTGATGATATGTTGTGTAAAAATCTCAAGAAGGAGGTCCAACTCGCAGATTTGCACACGACCTTCGAAATTCTTTGGTCTTACAAGATAAGATTGAATCCTGACAAGTATCAATTTAAAGTCTAATTAGGCAAATTTTTAGGGGATTTGATCGGCAAGCAAGGTATCGAGCCTGACCCAGATTGTATTCGTGCATTGTTATCTATACCTTCTCCAAAGACGAAGAAAGACATTCCGAAATTGGCTGGCAAGATAACAACAGTAAATTATTTTATCTCTAAGTCTTCAAATCGGTGTCAATGGTTATTCGACCTACTGCGTGAAAGAATAAAGAAAAAGAAACCTAAAAAAGATCCTGAGATCGAGTGGACTGCAAAATATGAAGCAGCATTTCATAAACTAATACGCTATTTGGGAAAGCCATCAGTAATGAGTACACCCAAGGAAGGAGAAAAGTTCACCATATATCTTGTCGTTACTGATGAATCACTAAGCTCAGTCCTCATTCGACTTGATGAGAAGACAGAGAAACATGTCTACTTCATCAGCAAGACTCTCACTTCGGCAGAAATACGGTATACTAAGATTGAGAAACTACTATTAGCTCTCGTCTACACATCGCAAAAATTAAAGCAGTTTTTCTAAGCTCACTCAGTTCAAGTAATGACAAATTATCCTTTGCAAGAAATCTTGTCCAAATGAGAGAAATCCATATGAGTCCAGCAATGGTCGGTAACTCTTAGTGAGCACGATATACGTTTCAAACCACAGCATTCCAAAAAAGATAGTACCGATATAAATGAGGAACAATTCAAGGAAAATTTTAATTTGATATCTGAGAAAGGTTGGCGCCTTCTAACTGACAGTTCTGCCAGACCTGCTGGGTCAGGCATCGAAATCGTTCTTATCACGCCTTTCAATGACAAAATTGAAAAAGCAATCCGACTCAATTTTAAAGCCACCTACAATGATATCGAATATGGGGCATTAATCCACAATCTCGATATGACTCTTGAGATTGGGCTACCCGAGTTATCTATATACACAGACTCTTTACTCATAGTGAACCATTATACGGACAAGTTTCAGAAAAATGGAAAAATTATTGATTACGCCGCAGCAGTAGCCGACAGAATGAGCAGATTCAACAAGTTTACCATCGAACATTTACCTCGTGAAGAAAATAGGCATTTTAATTCCCTTGCCTATCTTACAGGAGTCCTCGCAATAGAAGCTCAATATTTGATGATCGAAGTAATATCCACCCCCAGCATTAACATTATCAACTCAAATTATGTTAATGCTGGGGGTGGTAAAGAGGACAAAAATAATTGGAGACGACATTTCCTCACATATATCGGGCCCAAAAATGAATTTGATGGTAAACTCCCCAAAGATCCTACTGAAAGAAGACGTGTGCTTGACAATGCTAAGTGATACGTCATTGCCGATAACTTTCTTTATAAAAAGTCAGTGACAAGACCCTATCTCCAATGTTTATCTTATAAAGAGGCTTAAGACTTCCTGCACGAACTTCATGAAGGTACTTGTGGATCCCATGCAGTAGGACAATCTTTAGCAAACTGAGCCCTTACTCAAGGAGTCTTTTGGCAAAAAATGAAAACTTAAGCCATCGAATATGCAAGCAAGTGTGATGCCTGCCAATGACATAGACCCCAAATTCGAGCTCCAGCCTTGGAACTCCATTCGAGCAAGGTTGTCTGGCCATTTATAAGATAGGCCTTCGACCTCGTGGGAGAGTTTCTAACTACACCAGGAAAAAGGAAATACCTCCTAGTATTAACGGATTACTTCACCAAATGGGTAGAAGTAGTTCCTTTGTGTCCAATACGTGAAGGTGAAGTCATCAAGTTTATATAGGAAACTATTATAATACAGTTTGGCTGTCCCCGCCTCATAAGAATCAACAATGGACCTCAGTTCGTTGGCTCCAAGGTCATTGAGTTCCTCAACCAACACATTATCATCCACTCTCCCTCAAATTTGTATTACCTACAAGGAAATGGTCAGGCCGAAATCACCAATCAAACTATTGTCGACAAAATAAAAAAGCGCTTAACAAAAAAAAGAAGGGTAATTGGGTGCAAGAATTACCGCATGTGTTATGGGCATATCGAACAAGACCCCAACTATTGATTGGATGTACGTCATTCTCGTTGGAATATGGTACCGAAATAATCATCTCCACTCAATATCATCAACTACTACATGACCATACTATGACAGATGAAGAAAATGAGTTTCAATTAGCATGCAACATGAATTGGATCGAAGAATCAAGAGACAGAGCAATTATGAACTTTAGAAGATACCATTAGGCTTTAGCCATATCATATAACAAACGAGTTCGTCATAGAGAGTTTGAAATTAAGGATCTCATCCTACGAGAGGTCAAAGCACAGAAAGGAAGTCAATGCTGGAAAACTCGCAGAAAATTGGGAATGACCTTTTATCATTGTTGGGAAGAGTGGACTTGGCTCTTACGACCATGCCACAGAACATAGAGATCGAGTTCCTAATCCTTGGAACACAAGGAGATTGAAGTTATACTGCATATAATAATCTATCACAGTATACTTTTATACTATTTCTATTATCTTGTACGTCGATCTTACAGTAATGAAATACTTATGTTTGATCGCCCTACATCAGAGTACTTTCAACTATTTCATACAATACTCTTCTACTATATCTAACATTTTTTGTACGTCAATCTTACAACAATGAAATACTTATGTTTGGTTGCCCTACATTACAGTACTTTTCTATTATCTTATACAAGTACTTCTATATATATAACATATTTATAAAAATACAGGTTACTAGTGGGTTCACCCCATTCTACTATTACAGATCATTTGTTACTTTAGCCAATCTGATCTTCTGTTACATTACAGATTATTTGTTGCTTTAACCAATCTAATCTTCTATTACATTATAGATCGTTTGTTGCCTCAGCCAATCTAATCTTCGATTATATTACAGATCGATTGTTGCTTTGAACAATCTGATCTTCTATTACATTATAGATCGTTTGTTACTTCAGCCAATCTGATCTTCTATTACATTACAGATCATTTGTTACTTTAGCCAATCTGATCTTCTATTACACAACCGATCATTTGTTGCTTCAGCTAATCTGATCTTCTATTACACAACCGATCGTTTGTTGCTTATGCCAAACCAATCTTCTATTATACGACAGGTCGATCAGTGATTCTATAAAATAACTACCAGACTTCTGCATCGCAATCGATTCATCAAAAAGTCAGTTCAAATATGTACAAATCACTAATTCTATTATCATACCAACTTTACTATACTCTATCTACTATATTTTCATTGGTATAGTATACATAATTTCATCTTACAGTCATAACGCCTCATCAAATACTTGAGCTATTACTTGAGCTATCAGGTAACACATCGCCACACAAACTTTCCCCATGCCCAGGAAGTCACAGACGCATCAACTCTGGCACCCTCCCAGTAATAATTTGTTTTCCTTCTTTAACCTTACTATTCGTAAGAGTACCAATCATTGGCATCATGCGATCCAGATACTCAGCTTGCACTAGCCGCATATCACACTGTACACCATTGGCGACCAGGTTATCATAAATAGTATCTCTTTATGTTTCCAATCTCTTGAACTCAGATATAAAAAAAGGAGGGCATCGCCGTTATCTCTCTTTCATGTATATCACTTGCCTTGCACTTCACCTTGTCGGGTATAACAAGTTCTATAATTTTTCCTTTAGCCTCATTCAGTATCCCTTTCAACGTTTTATAGCTTTCTTCTATCACTCATTTTTCATCCAATGTAGCTTTATTATGAGCTTCCATCACTGTCATGAATTCGTCCATATGGGCCAACAAAGCCATTGATTCCTCCATTTCAAACCCATTCTGACTTCTCTCCATAACCCCTTCATCAAGATGTACTTCAGCCTTAAAAAGATCAGCCCCCAACTTGGCCTTCCCGCTAAGTAGTTCCCCAATTTCTTTTTGGTACTCTAGAGTATTTAACTCCAATGTTTGAACTGCATCCTCTAGAGTCCCTATCTTGAGCCACTACCTTTTTATCAATTCATTATGTTCACTATGGGCCTCTTCTAACTATTTTACTCTCATACTAGTGGCATACCATAATCCTTCATATATATGAGCACGCTCATCTGTTTCCATCACAGCAGCTCGTACATCAGTTATCTCTGCTTCAAGCGAATTTATCTGAAATTATAAATCTTTAAGATTATCCTCTTCTACCTTCAACATCGCCAACAACTCTACCAGTTTAAGTCGCGCAGGTGCTAGTTCAACCTCCTTATCTTCCAGTTATTCGGTCAAACAGACCACTGTACTTTGCTTTCCTGTTACTCTCACCTTCATTTTTTCTTTTAACTTAGTAGCACTTTTTAGTGCTTCCTGATACAAATCCAGATTATTGTTCAACCTTTCATTTAATAAACGCAATGATTCATACTGGCTTTGAATCTCTGCTAGTTCACCCTGTAGAAATAGTTAACTTTCACATACATACTAGTTCGTGTATCCAAACAGTTTACATATCACAGTTAACAATTTTACTCAAGAACATAATATTTGAGTAATATCGATACATAGCTTTATTTTGTATCTATATGATCATCACAGAGAACAAATTTCATTTATTATCAAAATAGTGTACAAAGATCTAATGCATATGCAAGTTGGTAAGAAACTTGACTACTTTACTTTCGCTTCTTTGAGCTACCAGAGGATTGCACCCTATCTCTTGAACCTTTTGCCATATCTCTCTGCACGGCTAAAGGAGCTATAAAAGTTATCACCTTCTTCTGGCGTTGCTTTCGCCGCGATCGAGATATCAGGCTCTCGACTTCCTCCTCGTCCTCTTCTGACAAATTTTCTCTCGATCTAGGAGTTGGTTTTTCAATAACCTTTTCTTCATCATCTTTTGTAAACCACATATTTTTGGTCTTTTCGTTCTCTATATCAAAATCTTTTCCACAATCCATCACATACTTCCTAAACTCGTTCTCTACCCTCACCAGCTCCCCTCCTTAAAAATCAATTACACTTTTTATATGACATTCATGGTCTGTTCGAGCTACGACCTTTGCTCGTGACGGATACAGATGCTTTTTTAATTACATGTGCGCCCTGTGCAGACACTTGTATATTTTCTTCCGCAATACACCCAATGTTCTCATACGACCATCATACAACCACTCGACCTCATCAACATACACGTGACACAACTTATGACACGTTACAGTTACAGAGTCTATTCATCATTTTGACCTCTACATCGACAGTTCGAGTCAACAAGCACACCGTCATCAATGAAGCCGTTACAAAACACCAAGATCAGACCGTTACATAATCAGTTCAAAGACTATTAAATATATATAATGTAACGTCCATCATTAAGAATAATAATAGTCGTCAAACGGTTATATTATAAGGCCTATAAATAGGACCAGAAAATTCCAGATGAAGAAGGGATGAATGCTCACTCAACACTCTATACTAAAATACTCAAAGCATTTCTTGTAATATCTAATAGCTATCAATAACATCTCTCTTTCTAAATCCTCAAGAGAGGTCGTGGATTTTAACTAACCTATTCAAAGGTTTTCTACGCTAAACTTTCTGCTAGTGTTCGTTCATTATTCATCTAGACGATTTGAATATCCTTGGTGTAAAGACTAAGTTCGAGATACAAAATTAGGCTAATATAGTAACTGGTAATTTAGAATAAAACCCATTTATGTTATAATGTGCGTGTTTTTTTTTTGTTTTTTTTTTTTTGCGCTGGGTTATCTTAATTTGTTATGATTTAGTTGTTATAGGGAATTGAAGGATTGAGTTTTCATGTACCCAAACAACATCTAAGGTATGATATCAATCCAATTATACTTATTAGTAATTAGTTATGCAGATGATTGAGCCAAATAAATTTGTAATGTGTGTTTGGTTATTTAGTATGTGATATGCCAACTATGCAAATTTATGTGTTTTACTGAATTTATAATCTTTAAGTTCTAGACCTCAGTCAAATATGGTATAAGATTTGCATATTATAACTAGCTAGCTTAGCTATAATATGTGGTGTAGTGCTAGTATTGAAGTCCTACCATATATGAGATCTTTACACGGACCTCTTTCTCATTTCTTCTCGAAACTTAATCCAAAAGATAAGAAAATTGCATTTACAGTAGTGACTGAGAGGGAAAAAATCACCGTTTCTGGTTAGGTTACTTTTGTCTTACGTTTCAATTTTGGGTTAAAATCATAACAATTTCTTGCACACTTTCTATATGGCATATAAATTAAAAAATTTTGCTATAAATTAACTATGTATTTCTTACTCATTATTTCAATCTTATGTTTATTTGGCTTTTATTGTGTAGGATAAAAATATATAAAGCAAGGTTTTACAATGTTTATGAATGGTGTTTCATACTCTTTGTTTATAAATGGTTCCAGTTTTCGATGGTTCCGTCGACACCAAGAAATTAGATAATTGGTTAGATAGGTAGGATACCTATTTTTCCATTGCTGAATATTCTAACGCTCAAAAAATTTACTTCTCTACTTTGAAATTCACAAGTCACTCACTCACGTGGTAGAAATTCTATCAGAAATGATATAATGTCGGAAGTCTGAGTTGAAAGGAATTCATGGTCTTGGTTAGGAAGCAATTCTATCCAATTGTGTATGAACATAAACGATGGTACAAATGGCACAACTTACGCCAAAGGTTTGGGCAATCCGTGTAATAATTCACTACAAAGTTTTATAACCAAGCATTGGTTTTGGATATTGACGTGGAAGAGTATGACGTGTTCATGAAGTATACGGAGGGTTTGTCGGAGTCCATTCGGAGAGATTTAAAGCTCTTCAATATGGCAAATATCGAGGACGCGACCGTTAAAGCAATTGCCATTGAAGGCAAGTACTTGAAGAGTGACAAGAAAGACGACAAGAATAAGTCAGGGTACAAGGCTAATTAGAAGTTTGATCAGAAAGGGGAGTCAAAAGGAGAGGGGTCTTCACTCAAAGGGACTATCTGTAGTTATTACAAGGCTAATGGGAATAATTCTGATAGATGTTGGAAACTTCACCCGGAGCTTCGGTCGAAGAGGGAGAAGGGCAAAAAAGATAAACGTGCAGTAGCCGCAGCGATTGTGGATCTTCCGGATTTAGATAAGCTAAATCCTAAGCTTACTCGAATGTTCAAGCAACCTCTAGCTATCGACGAGGCGAGTCGGGAAGAGCTATTCTTTGTCAGTATTCAGGTGAAACAGAGCTTAGTCGAGGCTATTATTGATTCGGGAAGTCAGAAGAATTTAATTTCTGAGGCGGTGGTGAAGAAGATGGGCTTGGCTATTGTGGCTTGGTTTGGGTTGGATTTAGAAAGACGCGAAGTTAACTATTACTAAGCAGTGTACTTTCAAGTTTGCAATTACTGAGAAGTTTATTGACGAAGTGACATATGAGATAGTTCTGTTGGACGTGTGTCAAGTCATCTTAGGTAGCCCTTATCTTTGGGACCGAGATGCAATCATTTACCGTCGTGCTCACAAGTATCATTTGGTGAAGGATGTGACTGAGTTTCATATTAATGTGTGCAAGGAGCATATCACTACCAGTAATTTGGTAACGGCGACTCAGGCAAAAAGATTAGTTAATGCGAGCGGTAAATTAGTTTAGCTGTTGGTACGACCAGTTTAAGAGGGTCCATCGGCTACAGTATTGCCTACTTTGGCAATATCATCTAAGCAACAAACCGATATGGGGAAGTTGCAAGAGGAGTATGAAGACTTGTTTCTAGGCATAGAAAAGATGTCGTGCAAGAGGGATGTGGAGCATGAGATCACCTTGGTGAATGGTGAGCCACTATCCAATATTGGGTTATATCAGACTTCTAGTATAGAGTCTGATGAGATCAAGAATAGGTACATAAACTCCTGGAGCAATGAGTTATTAATCCAAGTTGCTCACCTTGTGGTTCGCCGGTGTTACTGGTACCAAAAAAGGATGGGTCTTGGAGGATATGTGTAGATTATCAGGCGTTGAACAAGATTACGGTGAAGAATCGTTATCCGCTTCCACGGATTGACAAGCTTTTAGATGAGTTACAGACGGCTCGATTTTTTACCAAGTTGGATCTTAAGTCGGGTTACCATCAAGTTAGAATTCAGGAGAAGGATACTTGGAAGACAGCGTTCAAGACCAAACATGGCTTATTTGAGTGGTTAGTGATGCCTTTTGGGTTATGCAATGCTCCGACGATGTTTATGCGGCTCATGAATGAGGTATTTTGTGCGTTTATTGATGATTTTGTGATTATATATTTGGATGATATCTTGATAAATAGTTGTACATGGGAGGAGTATTTTGGGAATTTACGTAAAGTATTGAGCGTATTGCGATCACAACAGCTTTTTCTGAACGGGAAGAAGTGCGAGTTTGGGAAACAGGAGCTAGTATATTTGGGTTTTATTGTTGGTGGCGGTAAGCTTAAGGTTGATCCAGAGAAGGTCTCGGTCATTACTAATTGGCCTAGACCCCGCACAGTGACGGAAGTGAGGAATTTTATGGGTTCTTGTCAGTACTTACAGAAATTTATTTGGCATTTTTCACAAATAGCCACACCGTTACATTCTTTGACGAAGACCGGGGTACAATTTATGAGGGAAGAGCACCACGGGAAGACTTTTTTGTTACTGAAGCAGAAGATTACTTATTGGGGGAAGAGGTCGAGACAGATGCATCAGACTATGCATTGGGGGCAATCCTTTTACAGGATGGGAAGTTGGTTGCTTACCATTTCTGAGATGTTTACATGAGCAGTACGCAACTATCCTACTTACGATAAGGAGTTCTACGCGCTATATCAATCAGTTAAGCATTGGCAGAGTTACTTATTGGGGGAAGAGATTGTGGTACATTCCGATCACAAACTGTTACAGTTTTTATCTACGCAGTCCAAGCTTCAACAAGCTCGCCATATGAAGTGGATGTCGTACCTTCAGCAGTTTACCTTATTGATCAAGTATAAGAAAAGAGTGGACAACAAGATGGCTGATATGTTATCTCGACCCTCATTATCAACTATTTCCACTTTGTTGGTAGCCATTCAGATCCAGTCGATTGTTCCTTCTGAGTACGTTTCAGGGTATGACGATGACAAAGAGCTTAGTGTGATTCACGAGAAGTTCCTGTAGGGCAAAACGTGCGAGTCTGTCCTGAAGGATGGTTTGATTTACTGGGGCAGTCTACTATATATTCCTAAGGGTGGAGACCATTTGTAGTGGATTCTAGATGGACATTGTACCCGGGTGGCAGGTGATTTCGGGGTTGAGAAGACTCTTTTGAATTTGTGGCGTTATGTCCATTGGTCGAAAATGCAGGTAGATATTGCTCGTGTGGTTCGTGGTTGCGTGCTATACAACACATCGAGACCTTCTAATAAGAAGATAGAACTGTACTTACCATTGTCAGTTCCTAGTCGACCTTGGGAGAGTATTTTGATGGATTTTATGGGTGGTTTGCCCATGACGAGGGGAAAGAATGACTATTTGTTTGTGGTGGTGGATCGATTCAGCAAGATGATTATTCTTCTTCTATACCAGAAGACGGTCACAGGGGAAGGAGCAGCGCAATTATTTTTCAAAGGCGTCTGAAGGTATTTTGGGATCCCTTCTTCTATTATTTATGATAGGGATAACCACGTTTTGGGGCATTTTTGGAGATCGTTATGGGGAATGATGGACACTAAGTTGAAGAAAAGTACCTCTTTTCATCCGCAGACAGACGGGCAAACAAAGGTTGTTAACCACACTTTGGTACATTTAGTACAGGGATTCCATTCTAAGCATCCTAAGACTTGGGATGAGAGTTTACTGTATCTTTAGTTTGTGTTCAACCAGGCAATTCATGGTTCCACGTTGAAGTCTCCTTTTGAAGTTTGTTTGTGGTACTTGCCGCAAAGCCCGTTTGATTTGGCGTTTAGTCTTGGCGACAAGACGGTATTAGGGAAGGAGGAAGAGGAGCAAGTTAATGCTCAATGTTTCAGTGAGAAGATTAGCAAGGTTTATGATTATGAGGTGGTTGAAGCTCAGTTGAAGAAGACTCAAATGAAGTATAAGGCTCGCCACAACAAGCATAGAGTTGAGTATACTTTTCTTGAGGTCGACCTCGTTTGGCTGTATTTGGGTAAGGAACGTCTTAAGGGGGAAGATAAGAAGCTCAAACCTATCCGTTATGGTCTGTTTTTGATACTCAAGAAGATTGGTGACAATGTTTTCCAGTTGGATTTGCCACCTTTCATGAAGATGTATTTGGCGATTAATGTCGAGCATTTAAAACTGTTCAAGCCGTCATTTGTGGATGAAGACTCTATAATCGATACTCACCTACCGTCAGTTGATGACTTATGGATAGAAAGAGAAGATCCATTGCCAGATGATGACATTTTAGAGAGGAAGGTTCATACTACAAGACGGGGTGTTATTGTTTCGTTCCAAGTTTGGTAGAAGGGTCAACTACCGAGTAAGTCAAAGTGGTACAGCAGGGAATTGGGCATCGCCGCGTTCACACATCTCTAGTTCTAGCTTGAGCAGGAGCTCAAGGCTCCTAAAGGGGGGAGCCATGATCCAGGTGGATCTAAAGTTATTTGAAGATTTATCAAAGTCGATTGAATGAGGTTGAGTGTCGTTCGAACGACCAAATTCCATCCCAATAGAATTTTGGCCCAGAGCCATTTTTTGTTTGAACGACTTGTATTTTTGTTTGAACGACTTATGTTCATGCCACTGGAATTTTGGCCCAGAGCCATATTTCGTTCGAACGAGTTGGGATTTTGTTTGAACTATCAGGCAAGTTTCTAGGGTTTTAGACCAATTAGTCGTAAAATCGTTCGAACGACTCTGGCGGTGTTTTGTTTCTCAAGCATTGTTTTGCCTCGAGATGCGTTCCATTTTGTAATTTCGAGTTCCCTCTATATAAAGGGGGCTTAGGTTATCTTTTTTTCTTATGTTAGATCCGAAGAGAGTTCTGAGAGAAGCCTAGGGTTTGTGAGTTTTCATTATAATTACTTCAAGTTTAAGTTATCGAATCTCTATTTTTTCAAATCTAATAAGTGTTCTTCGTTCTTTCTATTATCTAAAGCTTCTCAATAGGATTGTGAATTATATTACTCAGGAAAAAAAATTATTGGAGAAGTAGAGGGGAAAAGGACCATAAAACGTGTTGGCTTTGTCGATATATTGCAGGAGGCTTTCCACGAACTCTTAAAGGTTTCATAAGTAAGTCCTTAAAATCATTTATTTCTTTATTTTCTCTCTCTTAAATTTCTTATAGATAATGCAGATGTTCTCAGTATTGTTTATGTTCTCGTGAGGCTTGATGCTTTATTATAACCCTAACTCATAAAAGTTCTCGCATCTCCACTACGTCATTGCCCTTTAGTGTAATATATATTTTTCATAGAAGTCATGTACGATATCAAGGCGACGATGTAGAAGTGAAAGGGCATATAGAGCTACATCAATTCTATTGGCACACAATGAACATTTGACGCTTTTATTGTAATTTTTGGCTCCGTGGACATATTCATCCAAACCAAATCAGCGAAGGTGTCTTTAAGACCAGATACTATTTAGTAGTATTTATCGCATGTTGATCTTTAATTGACTTCCAACCAATCTAGACAATTTTGGTTTAGTTACAGTTGTATAAATTTGCCCTTATTTGATTAATCTATCTTTAGAACTCTCAGTTAAGACCAATAGTTGCCATCCACCCCCCCCCCCCCCCCCCCCCCCCCTTGTGTATCAAGCTTAGAAAATGGAAGGGATTATATTTAACTTTTGTTTATCCTTTATCTCTCACACATATACCCCTTACGTTGCTTCTCTCCACCAACGGTGCTCTATTGGAAATGTTTAGTCGCTTCTTTTATATTTTTTCTTACATTTTCTTTATCACTGGATTCTTAAACCAAATCCCTCTTTTTATTAATGTGATACTTTCCACTAGCTATGAGCTTATTTTTCAAAGTTCTTTCTCATACACATTTGCTAGATTGCAGTGTTAGTTAACTAATTATAATACTATGTGTTGATGTATACAGGTGGATAGCCGACAACGCCGTGACGAGTACACAAAGAAAAGGTTGGATGCACTATTGAACTGTGCCCATGCCTGCCCCTATGAATTGAACCCTGGAACACAAATAGCTACCATCAAGAAGCTCGAGACCTTTAAGGTGTTTTAAGCTCCAAAAAAAAAACTGGGTTAACAGGTTGTAGTTTAAAAAGATTCTATTGAATGAAAGTCATGTTTTTTTTTGTATTGTTTTTGTATTGTGACATGGATTGAAGTTCAAACTCATTGTTTTTGATAAGTGCTCATAGAACTTCTCAGGGTCTGTGAAGATTGAGGTTTTATGATACTCACATATTGTATTTAACTATTTATATAAGGTAGCTTTCGTTGTGTTAAGCTACATTGCCTTATTCTTTTCAATTCTTCGATAAGCACGTGATAAATTTCACCTCATTGAACTCATAATTTCTCTACTTTTGTTTTATGTCAGCATGTTGATGCATGATTTAACAGGCTTTTAATTGTTGATTAACACTTCATATTACTTGCAACATTCTAATGGCTTGAGCTACATGGTAGCATCTCCAAATGACCTCAATGTTGCTTACAAATAAATCTATCACTATTATAATCAATACCCGTCGTAGTCACACTAGGTTCATTGCAATCAAGTACAGGAAAGTAATAGTTTCAAGCATAGAACATCGCGTAAGATTGCCATGATCGTCATACATAATATCCATTCCTAATTCATAATTAAAGTCTTATTACAATGTTGATAAAACAATGAAGTTTGACATGTTGTGGAGGTGGTTAGAAATACAAATTGATTGTATTTGCATTGAACCAAACTAAGCCTTTTTTTTAAGCAAAAGAGGAGAAGGATATATTACTCGTCTAAAAACGAGGGAGGGGGGATAGCGTTTACAAAAACATTGGCCTCATAGGTCTCAAATATACAAGAAAGAGAGGAACCAACTCCCCTAGCTGCTAAATAGTGCGCAATAAAGTTCCATCTACGATTAATATGCTCAAATCTAAAATCTAAAAAACACTCTGCCACGGCTCACAGATCTGGGGCAATAGTAAGAGCTCCCCATGAAAGGTCCTCAGGTCGCTCTCTGAAGGCACGAACAATCCTCTGGCAGTCAGACAAAAGAGGATCCTCTGCAAACCTAGGTGTCTAGCCGCCTCCAGCCCTCTAAGCGCTGTGAGCGCCTCAGCCTCCTCTGGGTCGGCGGCTCTGACCTAATCAAAACCTACACATGAGAGAGAGTTTAAGTGATTTTTAATAGTAAAACCTGGCCCCCCAGGCTTATCCTAGGTGATCCAGGAGGCATCGACATTGATGATATGCCATCCCTCCTGGACCTGGTATTGAGTCTGAGTCTGCCTAATGGTGCGAGGAGGTTTTGAGGTGGGTTGGGGGAAGGTGCAGAGCTGATGTGCGTGCCGCAGAGTTTCCTTCGCTGTCTTTGTTTTTTGCTCGAAGACGAGAGAATTTTTGCTGGTCCATATGGCGAATGAAATAATGCTAAAAACACTGCAAAAAGAAGAAAGATTAGAGGGATGACCATGGTTTTGAATGCATCTTTGGAGGGTGAGGAGAACAGAGTCCGAGTAGCTCCAGCTACTAAAGTCAATCAGGAGGTCAGAGTCAGACCAGATGTCACGGATCTTAAGGCAGTAAAAAAGAGCGTGTGTGGTAGTTTCCTCTTCCAAGCCACAGTGAGGGCAATTTGTATCCCAGTCTTCGTTACCATGCCATAAGTTGAATTTTGTAGGAATGCCATTATGCAAGATTTTTCATAAGAATAATTGGATACAGAAAGGGACATTGAGTTTCTAGATTTTGTTCCAGGCGATGGAGAGAGGGATGGTTTGAGGAAGAGGGTGGGGCTCAACAGTAGAGGATAGGGAAGCGAAGTTATGAACAGACCGAGCCATAAGAATGCCATTCTTTTCTTTGGTCCATCTAAGGACGTCTTTGGCAGGGTGCTTGCTGAGGAGGATATGGGTGATAAAGTAAGCAATGTCAGGGTGAAAATGAACTTAATAAGGTGAGCCTTATAGGTTTTGATATTGGGCCAGATGAGGTCCGCGACTTTTGAGATGCCTCTGACGGCAGAAACAGGACCAACCGGTCTGCCGAATCTGATACCCGGGATCCAAGGCTCAGACCAGAAGTCCACGCTCTCACCGTTTCTGATGTGCCAGCAGAGCTCAGACCAAATGTTGTTACGAGCTTTCAGAATACCTTTCCATATCCAGGAGTCTGACGACTGGGGGAGGGCCAGCATAACAGAGGTTCTGGGACTATATTTTGCTTTCAAGTTATGAGCCCATGCTTTTTCTGGTTCCTTTATTACTCGCCAGAAGAGCTTGGCCATCAGGGCTTGATTATGGTTAAACGTTGTGCTGATGCCAAGGCCCCCGGCCTTAATGGGCTGACAGATAGTCTTCCATTTCACGAGGTGGGCTTTAGGTCTGCCATCTTGATTTGATCCCCAGAGGAATTTCGCGTTCATGGAGTCCAGCTGGTTGCAAGTTTTGCGAGGGAAGGGGAAAACAAACATGAGGAAGGTCGGGATTGCTGAGTTAACAAGTTTAATAAGGGTGAGACGACCGACTTGGGAAAGAAATTTTTCTTTCCAACCCTCAACATGTCTGGAAACCCGATTGATAATCTCCTGGAAATTGAGGCTTTTTGCTCGGTAGAAAGAGATGGGAGCCCCCAGGTATTTTTCCCTGGAAGAATCCCGCTTGATGTGTAAAATCCGTTGGATGAGTTTATAGTGGCGGTGATGACCATTCTTGCTGAAGAGGATGCAGGATGTGTCCAGATTAATTTCCTGGCCCGAAACCTTGGTGAAGGTGTCCAAGGCTTGCTTCAGGGTGTCTACTTCGGCCAGGGTAGCGTTACAGAAAACGAAGTTGTCATCCGCAAAAAGGAGATGGGAGATAGGGGTGCTGCCTCTGGCAGTCTTAATGCCGTGGATAGAGCCATCATTTTCCATTTGGAGAAAAATTCTGGAAAGGGCTTCCGAGCAGATGAGAAAGAGAGAGGGGGAGAGGGGGTCGCCCTGGCGAATGCCCTAGCGAGTGCCCCTTCCCAGCTTGAGGAAGCCATAAGGCGTGCCGTCCAAATTGAAAGAAAATGCGGTAGTGGAAACGCATTAGCGGACCCAGTTGCACCAAGTATCACAGAAGCCCATGGCGCGCATCGTGTCATCGAGGAAACCCCATTCTACATGGTCGAAAGCTTTACTAAGGTCGAGTTTGATAGCCATGCAGCTGCGCTTGCCTTTCTTCTTCTTCAGGTTATTGAGGATTTCCTGGGCCATGATGATATTGTCAAAGATTTGACATCCAGGGATAAAGACATTCTAGGAGGGGGAGATAATCCTATTGAGGAGCGGACGGAGCCGAGAAGCCATAATTTTGGTAATGATTTTAAGCTTAACGTTGCAGAGGCTAATAGGTCTAAAATGCTCAAGTTTTTCAGGGTGATTATGTTTAGGAATGAGGGTGATGTTGGTATGGTTGAATTCACTGAGGAGGTTCCCGGTCTGGAAGAAAGCAATCGTGGCTTGGTGAAGGTCCTATTTTACCATGTCCTAGGACTTTTGATAAAAAAAAAAGGGGTGAATCCGTCCGGGCCGGGGGATTTGTTTGGGTTCATGGAGAAGAGAGCCTCCTTGACCTCTTTCATGTTAGGATACCCTCGGCGGTAATGGAAGGTTCGATGATGTTAAGGTCGCTGATATTGATGGGGGGGTGAGACCGGGTGAAGAGGTTGCTGAAGTGTTGGATAAGCGTGTCTCATATCTCTTTCCTCCCCTGCCCCCAGGTACCATTAGGACGCCTAATTTTTCTAATAGTATTAAGCCGTCTGTGGAGAGGTGGAAAATTTTGGTGTTCTGGTCGCCGTCCCGGAGCCACGTTTCGCACGATTTATCCCGCTAGATGGACTCTTCAATGTCCAGAAGGTTGGTAAGTTGGCTTTGGAGGTTTTGTTCAGTCGCGGTGTTGACATCATTAGGTTGCTCTTTCTGGATATTGGCGATCTGGTTCCGGAGGTTGAGGATAGCGATAGGTTTGGCATTAAACTCTTCCTTGTTCCAGGCAGAAAGCTCCTGTTTTGTGTGGCGAAGCTTGTAACAAAAATGGAGCGGTCTGGATCCAGGCTGATCTTTTGCCCAGGCTTGAGTAATGATCTCCTGGTAGCGAGGATGCTTAGTCCAGGCTAAGAGAAAGTGGAATTGTTTGGGCAGGTCAAGCCTCTTCGACTCAGTATTGAGGATGATAGGACCGTGATCTGAGCTGATAATAAGGAGGTTGTGCAGGGTGGCGTCAGGGAAGCAAGAACTCCACTTGGCGAAACCAATAGCTCTGTCAAGGCCCTGTTTAATGAGCTCCTGTTCTTTCCTCTTGTTTGACCAGGTAAAGGTAATGCCTGAGCAACCGAGATCGATCATGCCAGAATTGAAAAAGAAGTCGCCAAAAGAGTTAGGAGTCGTCGGGTCAAAAGGGGTTTTCCAAACTTTTCGTCTTGGTTAGTAATGCTATTTAGGTCGCCAATAATGATTCAAGGAATCTTGACATTTGGGGACATGGCTTGAATAGCACTCCAGTAATTCAGCTTGTTCTGGTATTCGGGGGGGCTGTAGGTGAAAAAGCAAAGCCAGGGAGTAGGATCACTGTCAGGGGTTTGGTTGGGAATGGGGGAAGAGATGAGGGCGTCTATCCCCCTCAGTGAGGAGGAGAGAATAGTGAGGCTGATATTGGCATGCCAGCCCAGCCAAAGCCCTCCTCCGTGGTTATGCGTCGCGTAGACAGAGAAAAAGTGGGGAAAACCAAGACTAGAGAGGTGCCGGAGGGAGTCCTGGTTCGTCGCTTTGGTCTCGGAGAGAAAAATGATGTCAGGATGGTATTTCGTATTGTGCGTCCGAAGTTCTCTAGGGGTGGACGCCTTGCTTATACCCCTACAGTTCCAGGACATGATAATCATTAAGAACCGAGGGCCGGTGTCGGGCCCACTTCCGATGAGAGTCTGTGAGTGGGGGTAAGCTTGTGAGGGACATTAGGGTGGCCCTTGAGAGGTGAGCAAGTGTATCTCAGAGTGGCGATTCGCTTAACAAGAAATTGAGTTCTAGGACTCTTATCCAGTTTTGTCCGAGATCTTCCAGGGTTAGGAGATGCGGTAAGCAGGCCGCGAGCCTCCAAGATGAGTTATCTCCTTTTAGGAAAGGTGACCTGATCGTTTATCACCAGCTGTTCAATTCGACGGAAACCGCATAAGGCAGCTCTCCTAAGTCGGCTAATGACCTCCCTATTAAAGGTGGTCGAGGTAAAGCCTATGGGTCTAAAGTGAAAAAGCAAAGTGGATGGGTTCGGACAAAGTGGGTGTGTGCAGGTCGTGTGTCCATAAGGTCTATATCTACTATTATGGTAACGGGGATTGGAGTGCCCAGTGTTATTACGTGCATGCGTGTACTTTGTAAAAAGTTTTGAGCGCCATCGTTCGATGAACCAGCCAATATGAAAAAGGGAGAGAGAACATACTGCATGCATAAAAGAAATAAAAGAGATGTGAGTGTGTGGAACATGTGAGTAAATACATACCTTAGACGGTCTTGCTAGTCCTTCCGAGTCTGCGTCCTCCGAGGGAGTGGGTCACCTTCTCTTATGAGTGGATGCTTCCGGTTCTGCTGAGTCAGCTGCATCCTCAAAGCGCGAAAGAGAGAAGTTGGTAGTGTTCATACTCGGATTACGGTTGTTGCAGTATTTCTCGGGACTGTTGTCGGTATCGAAAAAATCACAACTGTTCGGGATGAGCCAGCCGGAGCTACCGTCAGAGGAGAGCTCAATGAGAGGGGAGTGAGATGTTGTTCAAGTGGCCGGAGCGAAGTTGAATCGGTCTGAGAACTGTCGGACAGAAGTTGAGGCAGAGTGAAGGAGTTGGTGTACAACTTTGATGGTGTGGGTTTGTAGAGACTGTCCGTGGGCTCGGTCCTTGGGCTTTGGTGATGGGCTGGCATGAGGTCCAAAGTTGAACAATTGTGTTTCAGTGGTTCGGCCTCTGGGGCGAGAGAGGGTTGGACTGAGTTGAGCGGGCTTTGGCTCTGCTGGTTTGTGGGCTCAAAGTTTAAATGACGGGCTTGAAGTGGTGATGTCTGCTGAGGCCCACTAATGGTGAGAAGATTATTGTAGAGGTTTTTAAGGAGTGGGCTTGCCTGATTTGGGGGAACATTGAGATCCAAAATGATTTGATTGGTGGGGGCCCGAGGAGTGAGGGTTGATGTGTGCTGATGGTACAAATGGCTCTTGGCCAGTTTTTGTGGCAGTTTTGACTGAGAGGAAAGGTGGGCCCAATTTAGGTTGGTCATAAATGCTAAAAGCATTAAATGCAAGATTGTTTCTCCCGAAATTTCCCGTTCTGACGGTCTCGTTATTTGTGTACTGCGTACGTTGCATGCACACCCCAATTTGGAGATGGGACATCACGCCGGAAAGAGGAGCTGCGATGAGAGCATTGGGTTGCTGCACCGGAGAGGAATCTGAAGCCATCTGCCGCTTACCCAAATTTGGGATGAACGGAGGACCGGCCGGAGGGAAAAAAATCGGATGATGGGTTTGATGAAAGTGTTGTTGCCTAGACCAATGGGACAGATGATGCAAGGCTGATTTCAGCAAGGACCTAACATTACCTTTACCGAGGTCCTCTCTGAGTTGGTGCTCCTTCCGGATGAGTGGAGTAAGAGCTGCTAGTAGACGACTGCCTCGGCCCGTTAGATGAGTTCGGATGGGCCTGGGGAGATGGTGGTTCGGCCGTATACTTCGCCGAGTTCACTTGGATTCTATGACCGAACGGGAATTCAATCGGTTCCTCAATGCAAAGCCGGGCACGGTCATGCCGAAGACGGATAAAAGAATCACAGCTTGCGAGCGTATGAGATATTAGACCACAAAGGGGGCAAAAGCCCTCGAGCCGCTCGTATCTAACGGAAAGGGTAGCCGTACCATAACTCCCCGGTCTTTCAACCGGAATAGAGGTGACAAGGGTTTGGGATGTGAAGAGGTTTACCAAAATTCTAACGAAGCCGTTGCGCAGTGGTTCCGATTCTCACTTCCTAAAGTCGTCTCTCACGTGCTTTCCAATTTTATTGCTGATTAACTTAAACGTTTCGGCATCGTGCATGCAGCACGGGAGGCCGGAAACTTGCACCCAACAAAGATATCGGCCAAAGTTCATCTCCGACGGGTGGAGGAGGGGGTCATAGGGCTGTTGGAGCGTGGAAAATCCAAGTACGTTCGCCGGGGGCGCTGAGAGGATCGTTTGAAAGTCATTCCGGTTGCTAAAGTTCACCGTGAAAACTTGCGAGTCTTTGTCATAAGAGATGGGTGGAATAGACTGGATAAGTTTCGCCCACTCCCTCTTAACTCCTTCACAAACTACATGTTATTTGAGATTGTTCGATATCGACCGGAAAGCCACGGCAAACTGCCACTTTTTTTGAAGATTTGCCCATCGGGAAGGATCAAGCGAGACAACCGGGTTAGGGTCGTGGGTGGTGCATAGTTGCATTAGATCGACAATGTCGCTGTCTCCATGCTGAGAGGGCATTTCACGACCTGCTGGATTGTGGAAGACAGGTATGAAAATAGTGAGGAAGAAGGGCAGCAAGGAGAGAAGAGTACGGTGTGGGTTGCATGGTGGTAGGGTAACCAAACTGAGCCATAGCAACAGGCCCAACTAGTTAAAAAAAAATTGTTGCTGTTGGCGGGACTATTTTAAGGATTCACGCGCCCCAATATCCGCAATTCTCACGAGACACGACACTCTCACACACAGATCTGCAAATCTATCCTCACTCTCTCTCTCCTCTGTAAATCTCTTCTTCTCCTCTCATGACTTCCCACTAAGCCAAACGATTACAAATTAGGGTTACCGTTAGTATTACAATTAGGGTTCCCAAATCATGGAATCCGAGCTCAAACTCTTCTCTCCCTCAAACGATCAGTCACACGAACCAACACTCGACGAATCACCACCACAAGTCCACGAGTCTCCCATTGAAGCCTTGGAGAAAGACGAGAGACCATTGTTGGATTCGAGTGATTCGAAGAGCGAAAGCTCATCGTCGCCTAGTGTGTACGCGGAGGCGGTGAAGGAGCTCGAGAAGAAATTCGCGGCGTATGTTAGAAACGATATGTATGGTACTATGGGGAGAGGTGAATTGCCTTTGATTGAGAAGGTTAAGGTTGGGTTAGCTCTTGTTACGCTTGTGCCGATCCGGGTGATTGTGGGATTGGTTATATTGGTTTTGTATTACTTGATTTGTCGATTTTGTACTGTGTTTTCGGTTCCGAATCGAGAAGATGGGCAGGAGGATTATGCGCATATGGTTGGGTGGAGAAGAGTTGTTATTGTCCAATGTGGGAGGTTTCTTTCTAGAGCAATGTTCTTTACAATGGGGTTTTACTGGATTAGTGAGACGAGGCGGGATTTGGATGCGGCTGAGAAAATGGTTAGTGAGGTATGTGTTGTTGTATTTGGATATGTATTTGATTTGTATGATAAAAGTATGAACTCTTAACTGGCATGTTTGATGCACTTTTAACTGATCTACATTGTTTAGTTTCAGTTAGAATTGAGAAACTGTGAACAACGGTTAACCATTATTGCCATTCATTAGTAACCTTTTAGTTTGGGTTAGATCACTAAGTCCTTAGCTACTGGCTGCACAACAGGGAACTAGTAGAGGGCGTTCCCTACTCCCTAAGTACCTGGAATCACTCAATTTTATGTTATCCTCAAAACATTATGTGATACTCTTATACTGATGCAATTCAACACTAGTTATTATCACACCCGCATTACACAATTACAATTAACTGATTATTCTTCGCTATCCGTCTTTCCGACTATTGCCAACCAATGTTGTAGCCTTATAGGATATCAGGATGTACCATTGATGAACCTCACCGTATGGGTTGAGAAAACGATAACCTTTTTTTTAGTTGGAATGTTGAAGACAAAGGCACACGTGCCAGAGTTAATTACAAGGGCCATCGAGATTATTTTATGTAATTCTTTTTTTCCGAGCTTATGGTGATAAATTACGAACCCGGATCACCTTGGTTTGGTAAAATAACTATTAGGACCGATAGGCTGGATTTGTTTGCAATAAAGAAACGCCTTCTAAGATAACCCCAATCCATTGTAATGGTACTATTCTCGTTCCGAAGGAAAAGTTCAAAATCAGTCAAACTTAAACCCATGGATTAAGTACAACTGTAGGAACTCCTCTTTACGGAGGTATACTGCACCTACACCGGTCCCTTGCTAATATCTCCACCATCCAAGATGCATTATAGATCAGATATATGTATATGCAATCTCTCTGGTTATATTCTTACTTCCTGCTGTATTTCTGTCTACTATACCAATGAAGTTACTATATTATACAAACGAAGCACTGACATGAGGTCTCAGTGTTAAAGAACCTTGTAAGCCGTGCTTGGTTGAACTGAACGAGAAGGTGACTTTGTTGGCTTTTCCTTTTTTATATATCTTTTTGTTGTAAGATTTACACTTTGCTCGCAGCAAGGTGTTTGAGGGGATTTGCTAAAGACATTCTTTCAGATAGTATTGTGTGCTTTATACCAGATAGGATGTCAGGTTTCTTTAGTTAGTCTTCTACATGGGGCAGTAAAGCTGATAATATGCTGTAGATTTGGTTTATAACTGCTCTTTAGATACCCCTGATTAGTTAACTATGCATATCAATATTTACTCATTTACTTATGCCTTTTTATGTTTATGATGGTGCATATATAGAGGGTATAAATGTCTACTGATACTGTTTTTTAATTGTTAGGATGAATGCAAAGATCAATCTGAAGAATGTGAAAGACCTGGGGCAATCATATCCAACCACGTATCGTATTTGGATATTTTGTATCACATGTCTTCATCCTTTCCAAGCTTCGTTGCTAAGGTACTTTAGCCATTACTTTGGAGGAGTTTGATTGGAGTAATAACTTTTTATGTTACTGGCATGTTTCTAATGTATTTTTTTTCTTTCCAATATCAATCCTGAATTCTTGTGCTGAAGAGATCGGTGGCTAAACTTCCTTTAGTAGGTCTCATAAGGTTTGTCCACACAAATTTTTTCCTTCTAATTTCTGTTTTTGTTCTCTTGTTTTTTTGCCTTAGCCAATTAGGAAAGCTCTCAATCTTTTTAATTTACCTAAATTAGCTTCTATAGAAGAAAAAAAAAACTCATTTGTTTTGCCGGATTTGATTTCATGACTTAGGATATGAATCGTGTTATCAATATAGTCACTGTAATCAAATTTTGCTTGCCCACCTTTGAAAAGTAGCGAACTTTCGGTTCAGACCTTACTATCGCTTGGTGTTCTGTTTTTCTTTTAATATTAAAATGTGCCATATCCTTTAAGTTTACATATGGGAGTAATCACTATTGATGAGCTATAATTAATTGCTTCTTTTTTTTCGTTCTACAGCAAGTGCCTTGGCTGTGTCTACGTACAGAGGGAATCAAAATCATCTGAATCGAAAGGTGTTTCAGGTACATTACTCGGGAAAATGTACAAGTTGCATTTTTTTTGTGCCCCTTATGATTGGATTAAATAGTATGTGTTCTGGTTATCTAAAAATGATAAAACATATGAATGGTTTTCTCCCAATCTTTGTTAGTATCACAGATTCACAATCCATAGTTCACCTAAGGATTTGACTGATTGCATTTGGACACCTTTGGTATCGTAGAGAATATATCAAGATTTGACTGGCTCTAATAAATTCTAGAGATCAAAGCTATGTGATCCGTGCAACTTAAATCTGTACTTCGTCATGTTAAGGAGGGTAAGCAAATCAGCCTGTTCAAATTCCAAGACCTAGAGGCTAGCTAAGATAGCTATAAACATTTAATAGTCAAATTACATAGTAAGAAAACCTTGAATATCTAAACCTAGATTTTCTCAAGTCATGAGTTAGCCACCAAACATGGTTTGAGCTTGTTGGTTGCCACATGAAAAGAGTATAAATTGTTTCTCAGTTGAGCTAAGATAAGTCCATAACTGTATGCTAGAATAGTTTGACAAATGAGTAAATGTTCACTAATTCGAAAGTAGATACTTCAATCCCTAAGCTCCTTCAAACAGCTGGCTTCGTGACTATTCGTCTTCTATCATCCTTTTTGTTCTTAGATAACATAGTCATAGAAGCTCAATCTTCTTAACATAATGCATTTAGGTGAAATTGCAGTTGACATCTGGAAAGAGAAACTGGCTATCCAAAGGTGGGAAGGGTCCTTGGTTAACAACACTCTTGTCTATATACTTTCCCCAAAATAATTCTTTCTCCAGCATGCCTATATACTTCATATCTTTATTTAATCTGCAGGTTAATATCTTGCAGAAGTTAAATAAATGAGGAGTGATCTCTTGCGGCACATAAAAAGATAGCTAAATATTACTTGGTTAAATTGGGAAGTTGACCTTGTTCTCAAGGCAGATTTTTATGGATACACATTGAAGTAAAGGGATAATCATCACAGAAAAGTATCAGTGAAAGTCGTCCGATTGTAAAGTTGCATATTCACTCATGGGTGGAGTGTGTAAATAGTAATACTAAATGGGCCATAGGCAAAAAAAAAAATGAAAAAATAAAAAAAATGGTCATAAGCAATTTATTTTTGGTCATAGCCATTTAACAGATGTGTGTTAATCTAGATTAGGTAGGGATAATAGAAGAAGATTCTTGAAATTTTTCTATAGTGGCCAACACCGCCTTTGTGTGCCTTTGAAAAGGAGCATTATCAGTAAGTTTTGCGGTATAGTATGAGGAAGTTGGTTATTGGTAATTTGGGTATAGGAGGCAGTTTTCTATTTCCTGTGTCAAGTAGAAAATAAATTCGAGAGAGTGTGGGAGTTTTTGAGCTAAATAACAGTGACTGCTTTTGACGTGGCACGTGCCTATGGGTTGTTTACCACCCATTTGAATTATCTTTACTTTTATGTTTTAGCTTATGCTGTGCTGGAAAGGTCCAATATGGGTTATTAGCAGTTTCTAATTTTTAGGTTAGTTTCTTAATTGGATAGGTTAGAGAGATATTGCAGGAGTGATTCTAGGGAAACCTAGGTTATAAGGGGAGAGGGTGGTGTAATCTCAGCAGTTGATTTTGGTTAATAAAAGTTGAAGTTCTTTAGTTTGAAACCCTAGTTTCTTTAAAACTTAACTAAAACGTGATATTTATACGAATCTCGCTTCCACGTTCGTAGTAATCATGTCAATTGGTACCAGAGCTGCGTTAGAATCCAGTGTAGTCAGTTTCAAGAGCAAAGATGCCTCGTGGGAAATCCCACGACAAAAAAACCTACGCTTACCGATGATGTTCTGATAAGCTTGATAAGCTTGTTGAGGTTTTTGGAAAAGTTGCCTTTTACCTCCCCCCAACCACCTCCGTTGGATTAGTCGAAGACCCCTCTCTCGAGGGAAGCGTTGCTGCGAGGAGCGACGACCTAAGAAACCCATTTGCAAGTCTTGTTATCGAGGCCGAAACTTGTGATGTTGAGGAAATCAGGTACAACCCAAGGCCAACGGACCAACAACGACAACCACCGACCAACTACGAGGTTCTCGCATAGAGATGACCCCGTAAAACATCCCCCAAACACTACCGACGCCAAAATCAGTTCCGGCAGTAGTCGATACCGGAATTAGCACCGGTTTACAAATCAAACAAAAATCAGTTGCAGGTTTCGATCACGGAGAAGAAGGTAACAAGTTAAGGTTTCACCCTTTAATTCCAATTGATTCACAAAGATACGGTGGTAGGAGAGAGAGAGTCTTCATTGGATCTCTCGTTGGAGACCAAAGGACGCCATCGGTCGGAGCTTTGGTCAAGATTGTGACTGCAAGCGAAACTTCAGTCGACGTTTCAGTTTTTGCGATGGGAAGAAAGAAACCACTTCGTGAAAGGGATAGAGGAGGGATAGATCCCATGCAACCGAGTTCACCAAGTACAAATAAACCCAAGTCATGTGTTTCGCATGTGCTGCCCTGACCTACGTCAAACCCGATTTGGTCCAGATCTAGGCCCAAACCTACCCCCTGACCCGAGCAACCAACTTTTGAATTTGAATTTGGGTTGGAGAACAGCTGAAGAGCATGTGGTCCAACATCCACATCAACTAAAATCCCTCTAGCAGTTCAAATTTGAGGCAAGCCGAGCCAGTGCTAGCATAGCCACTCCAACAGTAGCTACCAATTATTGTACCACACAACAATAGATTCAGGACACGTACGCAACACGAGATGCAGATCAGCCTTGTCCAACAGTTCCACTCACGCATATTACAGTTTTGACTATCCAAATATTTGATCCGTATAAGGGAGATGATGGCCCGTTACGAAGAATTATGTCCGTATGTTGACCCGTTTTGGGAAGATTTTGTAGCACTTTTGAGGAGCGGACCACAGTAATTTTTTAACTTTTAATTTTAGACATCAATGGACGTAGGGATGTCGGTGACGACATCGTACCCCCGTTCTCGGGTACAATGACAAGGTACGGAAAATTCCACGGAAGACTTTATGATTTCCAGAAGAGTTCCACCGTACTGATTTCGTGGTCAAAATCTTCCGAAGACGGAGGATTTTTGACGTGGCACATGCCTATGGGTCGTTTACCACCTATTTGGATTATCTTTACTTTTATGTTTTAGCTTATGCTCTGTTGGATGGAGAGGTCCAATATGGGTTATTAGCAGTTTCTAATTTTTAGGTCAGTTTCTTAATTGGATAGGTTGGAAAGATATTGTAGGAGTGATTCTAGGGAAATCTAGGTTATAAGGGGAGAAGGTGGTGTAATTTCAGCAGTTGATTTTGGTTAATAAAAGTTGAAGTTCTTTAGTTTGAAACCCTAGTTTCTCTAAAACTTAACTAAAACGTGATATTCATACAAATCTCGCTTTCGCATTCGTAGTAATCCCGTCAGCTTCTCTCTTGGGACATTTGCTGTAGCATGTATTTCTATCTTGCATAAATGTGGTATATGGGACTTCTGTCTACATGTACTTATTGTTGGAGAGTATAGTAGTATAACTCCTAGAATACTTCTAATACTACTATACTCTCCAACACTTCATTTTTTTTCCAGATCTAACTAAATCTCTTCCTAGTAAAAAGAAAAATATTGAAGTTTTGTTCCTAAGTATTTTTTCTGGATGGATGCAGGTGTTGTTACAGAAAGAGTATTAGAAGCCCATCAAAATAAACTTGCTCCGCTGATGATGCTTTTTCCAGGTTATTATTCTCTTTTCTTATCAATGCATTTATGCAATGTGCTTCTCTATGGCTTCCTAAACTTTATATGATATCCCTACTAGATAACTTATATTATGTGATATGGATGGCGCGTAGTTCCCTCAATATATCTTAAAGTTTAAATGGCCACTTAATGTAGCTCCTACTAAAGTGATGTTATGTATTAGGTAGGACTATAGCTCTCACTTAATGTAGTGTGTATTAGGGTTGTACAACAAAACCCGCAAAACCGAGAAACCGGCCCCGACTCCGACCCGACATGACCGGTTCGGTCCGGGTTTGAAAATTTTCGGGTCGGTCTCGTTCTGTATTTAAGAACTCGGTTGTAGTCGGTTCAGATTCGGTTTTCTGGCTCAGGAAACCGACCAAACCCGAACCGGTTATATAATAACAAGTCTCTTTTCTTTTAATGTTCATACCCTATGCGCCTCCTCATTGTCTCTTTCTTACTCCTTCTATTTCAAATCTATCTCTAAAACTCATTATCTTTAAAGTGTAAAGAGAGAGAATGCATATCCATCAACACCTACCACTAGATATTGCTAGACTTCATCAACAACTCATCATTTCAGACTTTCTGTGCTTTCAGATTCATCAATGGTGGTTTCCAAATTTCAAAAGTACACCGAGTTCGCGGCCAAAAGCATAAGTTGAACGGAAGTCTTTCATCGGTCGACCGAGGACTCAACCTGTGTTGGAGAGAGGGCGAAGGAAGGTTGGAGGGCGTTGGGTGTTGGGTTTTAGTGGGAGAGAGGGAGGAGCGTCGGTTGGGAGGACGGTAAGACCAGGAGAGTGGTTGTTGTGGTGGTGATGCGGCGTAGGGGTTTGGCACTGCGCCGGGTTGTTGAGAGGGGATGCCATTGTAGTTTCTCATCTTGAATAGTGAGTCAACGAGAAAGAACAGACAAGTGAGAGAGAGATAGTATGTTGTATGGGTTTTGTCAGAGGAATAGTTATAAAATTTCAGAAATTGGGAAGGAGAGACGAGTAAACTACGACGAGCAAGGAAGCGGTGGTTCTAATGGTGACCGATTTATTGTGTGGGAGAGGAGTATTTTTTTTATCATCAAAAAGATAATACCCGAGTTACGACCCGACCCGGCTCGACCCGTGAGTTCCGGTTCGGTTTGCCAAATAGAAGACCCGATTTCCCCGGGTCAGATAAGTTCTAGGTCTGAACCCGGGCTGACCCGACCCGTGAACAGCCTAGCGTGTATGGCCTCTATGAGTAATTATCATATCTTTGTGTAGCACAGACACGTAGGAGTTTATGAGTCAATATTGCCTCAATGATATTGCAAGTCATCACACAAACCTACAATGGTCTTTTGACGGCACAAATGACCACTTCCCGGTATAAGTCGGACCTATGGATTACCGTTTGATGTCCACTTCCAACCTTACATCACCATGAAATCAATGCTGAGCAATTTATTGTGTGTTAAACTTAAAACTAACTGGGATGAGCTTTTGTTGTAAAATTTGTGTCTACATCATTTCTCTCAAATTGTCCCAAGGTCCTCTACTTTTTCATTTATTTTCTAGATCTCATTCTGGGTATTAATATCACTGGATAAGCTTATGAAATCATCAAAAATCACACCATCACTATGTGAATCCTCCTCAAGTCCATCATCTAAGGAAAACTATTGTGTCAGCAAAAATTTTGTCTCCCAAAAAGTCAACATTTGAGAACTTTCAGGTTAATATTGTGTCAGCTCTATTTACATCAAAGCTGATTAACTCCCAAAAATGATAGAAAATACCTTCAAGCCCTTCTGGTCGAGGACGACTATTTACATGAAGGCTGAATACTGCTTCCTTAATTACTTGATCATTAGGTATAGCTGTGAGGCCATGTTGTCTGGAGACTGCAGCAGTGATTTCTTTTGGGATCAGATTGAGCAGTTCTTCAGTGTAGCGTACCTCAAACTGAATGAACGTAGTAGTGTATGATTCAACAATGTAATATATATATTTTTTCTGCTTGGTAAGAGTGGCTCCTTCCCCTGTTTCTATAGAAGAAATTTGACTTCTAGTCAGCTTGTACTTAGCAACAGTATGGAAGTAGTTGGTATTTTTGTTCCCCTCTTTTATCCAATTTACTCTAACTTTCTGTCTCCAACAACTGTCCTCCTGAGATTCAGAACATCTAGTTGCTTAATTTTATCATCAACCATAGCAGGAACAATATCATCTTGTGTGTTCTCTTCTAGTTTAAGCTGTGCTTCTTCCATCTCCTTCAGTAAAGCATTTCTGTCAATTTTGTATTTGTTGAACACTTCAGTATTCCAAAGTTTGATAGCCATCTTTAGCCATTTTAATTTTCCTTTCAACACATAGATTGGTGCCCCATATAAGTCCTCTGACCAACAGTTGTAAACCAAGTCTTTGAAATCTGGATGTTCAATCCAATTTTTATGAAGCTAAAGGGAATAATTTTTGGCTTTGGGTAGCTTTACCAATAATTAGTGAGTGTGGTCCGAGCACATTCTTGGCATTACCCTAGTAGTGCTCCACCACTGGTACTTGTGTATCCAAAAATGATTGAATAAAGCCCTATCCAGCAGGCTATTAATTCTTTCAGACCTTTTTGGTTGTTGGACCAGCTGTACTTCATGTCTATCCTCCTTGAATCCATCAGCCCACATCTATCAACTGTTTGAGCAAATTCCTGCGTTGAGATTATATCAGTGTCCTTTCTTCCACTCTTTTCGCCCATTAGCATTGTAATCCCCAATAGCAGGCTATGAAAAGAATAATAAACTGCATTGTATCATTGAGCCCCACAGTTCCTTCCTATGCCTTCTCAATACATTAGCATGTACTACAGTGACAAAATAATCCTCCAAGATGAAATTAATGCAGTATGTGGATATAGAAGCACATCTGGATCCTGCAAATTAAATCTCCACATGACCCAAATATTACCCGGCCTTTGTTCATTATTGTGCAGTATGGTTAAACTCATGCAAGCAAGGCCGAGTTTAGTTATAGCTTCCTTAGTAGGTTTGATCTTTTGGTTCAGTTATACAAACAATATCTGGATTATTAGCTTCTATCATATTCTTCAAATAGGAAATTGATCACCTATTCCCTATCCCCTATCCCCTATCCACTATCCCCCTGGCATTCTTATATATAATCAACATAATTAAACTATTGGGGGTTGTGGTTGTTATACCTGGCTCCTGTATTTGGAATTACCAAATTTCTGAACTTGAATAGCTGTCTTATTCTTTGTGTATTGTCTTTTTGTAGGAGTTTCTCATGGCTGTTCTAATTCAACTGTCTGCCGAAATCTTTCTTCTCCTTGTTCTAACCCTTCTTGTTCCTTTTCCTGTTTCATATGGTCATACCACATATTATGTAACTGTATGCTGTTGTGTTTTCCTTCTGAGATCCTCTAGGTGCTACAGAATTATGTTTACTCCCCTTGCTGACAGATGAGTCCCCATGATTTTTATAACCTGAGTTATGTGGAGTAACCTAGTTATCACTTGCCCCTCCCATGGAGTTATTGCTGTTGCTGCTATGAGTTATGTGTACCCTTTATTCACTGCTTCTTGCTGTACTTGACTTTTTACTCCCTCTATGGGTAAAGGCTGTCTTAGCAGTGTTTTGTTCATCTCACTTATACCCCGAGTGTGGCTTAGCTGTGTTTTGTTCATTCATAGCCTTTGTAAAGTCCTCCTGTATTAGCTTGAAAGTTTTATTTGCCCCAGGGTATCTAGCTGCCAAGTGCTCAAGCCCAGGAAACGTAATTAGAGGGGGCTCCTCTGAGTGTGGGGTTTTGTCAATGACAACATTCTTTTCTTTTCCTGGGTCCCCTTTTCAGCTTCCACTTGATCCCTGATATTGATACCTGTATTCTTGTGTATGATTTTTTGAGCAATGAGGCAGTTATCCTTGAACTTGATAGCCGCTTCAGTTTTAGAATTATTAGCTTTCTGCTTCTGTGTTGCCTTGACTTGCATAACCTTCTCTTCTTCTCTAAAAGTTTGCTTGATTGGTCTGCACTCACTTAAAATATGACCCAGCATATTACAATGATGACAGATTTTGGGGAATCTATTTATCATAACCTCTTGCCAGAACTCCACGCCCCTTGCCGTCAAAATGATTTTACTGGGGATGGGTTGAGACATATCAATGTCTACTAAAACACTAGCAAAAAACCCATAAGAACGGTTTCTAGTTGCATATTCACTTCCACAGGAGTTCCTAGTGCTTTACTTATGGTTATAAGAGTCTGCACATCTCAATACTCAAGATTTAGCCCTGGATATCTGATATCTCACCCATACTACAGCATTGAAACTTTTTTTATTGTCTGGATTAAAATTTGGTGTCCAAGGCATTAGCCTAATAGACACATTATCCACCATCCATGGCCCTCTACTCCAAACCATGTTCTTATCCTCATCATTATCCAGTTTTATAGTGTAATAGCCTTTGCCAATAGGTAAGATAGAAACAGTACCTTTGAGTTGCCAAAGCTTTGGTACCTCTTATCTTGATGTCAGCATAGGAGATCCTCTGGAGATCAAGTCTACCCACGAGGCTGTGTTTATAGCTGGCTAACCCCCTATCAAGTGCTGTATCTGGAATTTCAATGAGTGGGAACTCTCTATTCTCTCCTAGATTTGGTAGATCCTCAATATTGAAATCAATTTCAAAATTGTTTTTAATACCTTCTTTGAGTTTCCCAGCATAGGTCTGTTTTTGGTGTTGTGCAACTTGAGTTTTCTCTCCCTCCAAAGACGGATTCAAACCCTTGACTTGATTGTTCTTACTCCCCGTCGATTCAGAATTGTTATTAACCCGATTCCCATCGCTAATTTCCTTAGCCAGATTTCCATTGCTTTCATCTACTTGATAATCTACGCTCGATTTTGTGGATGCCTTCTTCAAACCCACCCTAGCAGCATATAATTGTAATCCATAATTGGATTGCAATTAGAGTGAATAAGAGTCAGATCTAGGTGGATTGGAGGGATCATCAATGAAAATTAATGAAAATCGTCCGAAATCCAATAGTTTGGTAATAGCACGGCCGCTGATAGTATCGCCAAAATTTTAAGCAACCCTAACCCTCTCCCTTCTTTGATATGTGGGGATAATATATCCCATTTATGTCCAATTATAGTATTTAAGATGCATAATTTCAATGAGATCACCATGTCTTCTTCGACAAAGTCCATGAAAATCCTTTTCTATAAGACTATTACCTTTGATGTCATTACTAAGTATCTAGTTCAAGTGCTAAGAAAGTCTTTAGGACATTTGTTTTGGGAGGTTCTAGGACAGTTTTTGGTGGGTGCCCAAGGCCGTCATATGAAGCTATGAACACCAAGTATTGCATTGTATCCTTTGCTCCGCAATTTGCTCCCGTGCTGAAAGGATCTTCCTTCCAACTCGGATGTCTTTGCGACACTGTTTATCTTATGTGACATGGCTGTGGATATTAAAAATGACAGACTACGTCATCTTTAGGACCATTGTTGTGACCACCTACTGGATCATTCTCTATAAGTGTTTCCTTATCAAGTTGTGGTTCAGACTCTTATCCCGAATCACAGTGTTCTTGCAGACCCTTATGCCATGATGTTCCTAATGCTCATTGGAACGGAAGCTAAAATGCAATTGTGGCCAAACAAGCGAAAGACCAGGGATTGCGTTAACTACATCTTCCTCTCTATCTTTATCGCTTCCATTCTATGGTACAGATTTGGCTGTTCCGAAGCTCAAAATGGTATTTAGCTTTATGATGCAGGCCACTTAGAAGATTCGGTAGGGGATGGCACCCAACACAACAAGATAAGATGTGGCATTTGCTTACCTTTGTCACATTTTCCCAGACCATTTCCGCCTATTCTTTAGTGATGAGGATGGAAAGCTATGCACGGAATCTTTCACCTCGAGAATGACCTTTGGTCTCTCACCATTCTGTTAAAATCACTCCTATTCCTTTAAAGCCTCAGTAGACTAGATTATGGAATATGGAAGTTGACTCAGCAAGATCTTCGCTCTCGCTGGTAGTCTTCTCCTTGCTGTACGACTGTGATTCTCCCAGACCATCAAACAGAAAATAATCCCAAAGTCAAGTAATGTGTTAGGAAGAAAAAATAGAGCTGCCTTTGTCATTGCAACACCCTGCAAATTTTGACTTACTCTTTTATCCGTAGATTGCTCCGACAGGGTCCATCACCCCCATTGAGTTCATACAAATTGTACTTGAATATTGGCAGAACTGTGATATGGATACGTACAGTCCAGGTAGTTGAGTGCAAAAAATGAGATCACTATTGCGTGGGATGCGAAAAATGCAACCTGGGTTCCCATCACATCTCAATTGCATCCCCCCTAAAGCATCAAGTCGCCAATACATTGAATCTCCTTGCATTTTGTCGCAATTGTAAAATGTGACTGCGGTGCGTGAATTCCCCAAGTGGGTTGCATTTGTGATTTCCCACCTATACTTATCCTGTATATGATTGAAACTACGATTGTAAAAACAATTATTAATGTCTATAGCAGAGGGTCCTTGAAAGACTGCATCATTGTATATGATTAGTTCTATGATTACATATTCACGTACTAATTAGTTGAACTATATCCCGAACCATTAACCCAGTAATTGTTTATTTTAGTTGCTATTTGGCATATTGGATTTCTCAAACAGTGATTTGCAAAATTGGATTTGCTAAGTTTATTAGTTATGCTTTTTCTAATGGCTATATTGCATATACATTAGGAATATATGCACTTATTTTCCTACTGTATCGCAAAATTCGCAAATGCAACTCACTATTCGCAATATCTGCAGTAGCATTTTTTCACACCCTGTCGCATCGCATTGACTACCTTGAGCACAGTGATAGCTTACATTTCATACTCTCTAGTAGGCTTTGTTAAGAATGTTCATTACATCTTTGTCAGTACAAAGATCTGGTGTCAGTTTTATTTTTGTAATATGTCCGACTGTTCGTTCTTGTCATGTGCAGAAGGCACAACGACAAATGGCAATTTCCTCCTTCCATTCAAGACAGGAGCTTTTATATCAAAAGTGCCAGTGCTTCCGGTGATCCTTAGATATTCTTATCGGAAATTCAGTCCTGCCTGGGATACCATATCTGGGGTGAGTAGTACTATAGCTGTTCGTATTTTTCATGCTTATAATGCAAGTTATTTAAAAATATCAATCCCGTTTTCCACCATTAGTGCTTGATACTTCCTACTTATACTACTTCAAGATTTCAACTAAGACATAATGGGGACATAATGAAAAATGTCTTCCAAGTACCAATCAAGGTTTAAACGTAAAACTTATAAATCTGCAGTTGCATACTATGTATCGTTTTATTAGAAACATAACTATGCTTATGCATAATAGTTCCTATATATCTTTTTAAATTTACTATTACAGGTGTAGTACTGCAATTATCTATTAGCGGGAGAGCCAAGCTAATTATAGATTTAGGTTCACCCAATTTTTTTGAACACGTAGCGAAAGGGAGTCCGCTTTCAACTAAAGACCTCCTTTGAAGAAGATTGCCTGCTATAAATCCTATTAAAAAATCGTGTTTCCGGCAACAACAATGCAATCCACAACATATAGCACGTGTATTGTGGCTGTTCCAACCTTACCTTTGGAGAGCCTACTGCATCGAGTTCTCTTGCAATTTCACCCGCTATATACCCTTATAGAGATCCTACCTACTCTTACTGGGAACAGTGTTAAACACATTCAAGCTAACTAATATTACGTGTATGCGTTATTAGTTATTATTCTGTAATCTACATTGTAAGTTTTTATTTTTTTTCACATGATATTGCTCTCTCTCTCTTTGGTAAAGTGAAGATTCATAAGACTCAGTATTGGTAGATTTGTATTCTGTTCTCTCTTTTGGAATGTGAAGGTTCATTAGACTCAGTACTTGTAGGTTTGCATTCTTATAATTTCCAAGACGTGCAATTAGTTTCCAGATTCGGAAGGGAATGACTATATTGGGCCATATCCTGTATATGAAGAACATAAGCAGTACACCCGTACCTTCACTATTTTAATCAGTTTACAATTTATTTATTTTTGCTAGGCAGGATGGGATTAGGCAGCCCCTGACCAGATGTATTAAAGAAAAGGAAATAAGCTTACATCCTAAAGTATTCCTTCCCCCTAGCTTCTTCATTAAGGACAACATTTAACTCAAGAGGCAGCACGCTAGGGGAGAGCCCTAATTCATTATCTGTATTACAATAGGATGCTAATATCAGTTCCAAAACTCATTCCTTAAAAACATGAGAAATGCAGAAAAAATGAGAATCCGTTAATATAGTCTTAAATTTCTTGAAACATGAGGAGATATTTCCAAGGGGGCCTTTTTTTGTCCCTTATGTGGCTCAGCATGAGCTTGGAGTCGGGTGCAACTTGGACTTTCTCTACTCTTTCTAGAATACAGAGTTTGAGGTTAACGAGGGTAGCCTCCATTTCATGATTCACCGCACTAATAGCCTGTTCTTGCCCAGCATACACTTCCCATGTTCATCTCCAAACAAAATTTTGTACATGACTTGTTTACCTATTTCGGGCTTGGGGGTCATCTACCCTCTTACTTGCTTAACTAAATAACTGATATTGCACCGCTTTCCATGCCTACTGCAAGAAGTCCGCGAAAATGGGACCCAACCTAGTGTTCCTTTCATCTGAAGAACCCAACTGCTAAACTTGGAGCTACAAAACAATTCTTGCATCATTAGGTATTTCTTTGAGAGCTTCCAGGTTGGACTTGCTCACAAGCTTTTAATGCCTCTGAAGTGAGGTTCCCGAAGCTTCAAATACCGGAATAAGACCCGCTTGTATACTATTAGAAGTTGCCTTGTGGACTTGTTTAATAGTGTTCTTATGTCTAAGTCTACTTTAAGATCGTCCAATGGTGACACCCACTTTCCGGCAGAGGCATTTATTCAATCATTGAAATGGTTGCACCAATTATAGAGCCCACACGGCTTGGAGAGAAGGGCACTATTACTTCGGGAGTTTCATCTGTTTCTTTGAGTATCATTTCTGAAGCCACTTACTCATTTAAGCACACAATGTAAAAAATTTTGAGTAACTATTCAATCATTGAAATGGTCGCACCAATTTAAGAGCTATGCCTCTAAATTTACTATGGCCTGGAAGCTTGAATCTCTTCGTATAACTGTATTATTTGCCCTGAGGATACGCCTTCTGCTTTCTATAATAACTTGGAATTGTTTCTAATGGCACTTGAGCATAAACTCCCACACTCTTATTAAGCCATTAATCAATTCTCTGATTTGAGGGTGCAATTCTTCGTCCTTAATCTGCTTGCTATTGCATCATAATTCGAATACTCACATTGATTTCTGTGAGCACTTTTTTATTGAAGAATGAATAACATCAATCTTATTAGACTCCGCGCCGTTGTAGTCCAAAAGTTTCAACTTCTTTTACAGATAAGCCACAGTCTTTCTTCATCTTAAAATCATCTTAACATTCATGTAGAGCTTCTTTTTCAATGCATAAAGTATCTTTATAATTGATGAAAGGTCGTTCAATTTCATTTTGAAGTCCTCTCAATCCCCATACTTTACCTTGGCTATTTTCATCACTCTCGTATTTGCACGCCGTGGTTGCCTATTCTGACGGTATGATGATATCAATGTGGGCATGGATAATGAATTCGAATCATATTCAAGTTATTGCCATATGTGGCAATCATGCTTGAGGATTATGAATCCATTATCTACGTCCACAAACATCATCATATCTTTAACCTATGCAACTGCGACACGCAACTGTGAGAGTTGATGAAAATGGCCAAGGCCAAGTATGACGATTGTGAGAAGATTTTTGAATGAAATCGGGTGGCGGCCTTTCATCAACTATGGAGAGACGTTATGCATTGGAGAAGAAGCTCATAAGGTGATTTTAGGATGTAGAAATATCACGGCTTATCTATGAAAAGAATGCAAGAAGTTAAAACTTTTGGATTATACTGGCACGGCACAGAGGTCTAATAAGATCAATGTTATTCGGGCTTCAATAAAAAAAAATGCTCTCGAAAATTAATATCAGTATTAGAACTATTGATGCTCAAGCAAGATATACAAGCTTAGGGATGAAGTTGCGCCCTTAAATCTACCTCTTTGAGTATTGGTGGTGCTTTTTTCACAGGTCGCCTCTCAGTTTCGTCTTCCAAATCAGGAATTCCCTCTTGTCGCCTCAATTCCATTCAATCGGGAATACTAGCTATTGATCCAAATGTGATAGTACACTGAATAAGTTTTCTCAGCTGATTTAAATATTTTTATTTTCAAGAAGTCCCAACTAAACGCATGCGGTGGTGGTGGTGACAGAGTCAGGTGAGCAACCTGAGAATGACATTGTGGTCCATTGTTGTAAAGGGGATTCCCATGAGCCGAACCCAAATCAAAACCCTGACCGAAAAAAACCCCAGGATTATAATCCATCTCACCATATTGGGGATAGTTTGTGCACACATACTAGGGACTTTTGTGAAGGAGTTCTTCATGTAATATAAATTCGAATTCACTTCATTTGGATTCCAACAGTAATCAGTATTGTAAAAGGGATTCCCATGAACTGAACCCAAATCAAAACCCTGACCGAAAAGAGCCTTAGGATAACCATCCATCCCACTATATTGGGGATACTTCATGCACACGTAAGACGAATTAGGTTCCTCATGAACCATACTAGGGACTTTTCTAAAGGATTTTTTCATGTAATATGAACTTAAATTCACTTCATTTGGGTTCCGGTTCCGTTTCCGGTTCCGGTTCTACGTAACATATCCAACAATAATTCGAATTCACTTACCATTTCCAGTTCTACTGTACGAGTTTCCGAGCTATTGTGAATGTCAGTGGGAGACGAACCCGAATCACTATTAGAACTGGTCTCGAAATGAACCATCGTTGTTTTACGGTGATGGCAAGTGTCGAAGACGAATAACTCTCACATTCCTCCCGTCAGACGGTAAATTCAGTACAGCACAGCGGCGAACCACCAGCTCCTCAACAAATCTTTAAAGCGCGTCCTAAACATCTCTCATAGCCTGAAAGTATAACACATAAGAACTCGCCAGAGCATATCTATGATCCGCTGCGACTATAATCAACCGTTTCCTCTCTCGAAAGAGATTAATTAATGGTAGATCGTTTAATTTAGATCCTTTACAACCTATACTCCACCTTCCAAAACCCCAAAATCCAAAACCCTAATTCATTCTCATCATCATCATCTGCATTCTTCGTGAGATTTCTGAGATTCTTCAACCAACTTGAAAGTTGAAACTATTATTCCAGGTAATGCACATTTTAGTAACCTGATAGTTACCTTCAGAGATCATGATCAGTCTAAGAATTATGTTCTGACCCTTATCAGTAATCATATTCAATGTTCTCTTTGTTTTTCTTCACCATTAATGTTTTTTAAGTATCTTTTAAAAGCCACATATGGTGAACAATAAAGCAGAAAGCTGTAGCAATGATAGCTTTGCAAATTTTTGACATATTGAAATTACTTATCCAATCAATATCCTCCCACCATGTCTTTACAACTGTGTCATAACCACATATGAAAAGAAGTTTTAGCCAAAGATCAGCAGCATAAATGCACCCCACAAACAAGTGCTCAGGGTTCTCATTAGAGGCCTCATTGTACATAAAGAAGAAAGGGGAATTCATTTTTGCACAAGTCTATATATAGTATTAAGGATATTCTTGATGTCCGTCCAAGTAGTAAACCATGTCTTGGGAATAACAGCTTTGTGCCAGCATAAAGTAGCCCAGTTTACAGGGTTCCTTTCAATTGAAGCTTTCATAAGTGTATGCCATGGAGTACTCTCATCTCTCTGAAGGGTTCTTAACTTTAGAGTTGCTATGGACATTAGAAGAGGCTCTTGGGGGAAGCTCAACAATGATTCCGGAGATGGAGAAAATGAGGTGACGAGGGACAACCCAAGATCCATTATTGAGGATTTTGCACACTTTGGCCTCCAAGTTGATATAATAATCATAGCGGAACATATTTTGAAAGTTGGTGATAAGGATGCCATTGGAGTGCCAGGGATCTTTCCAAACCTGTCTACTCTGGCCAAGATTTTCCTTTAAGACCAAGTGCAATCTGCAGGTATGGGAATAGCACAGAAATTTCTATTTCTGATTCTTTGTTTTTTCACCCATTCAACCCAAGTGTTATGTTCCTTAGAGGCCACCCTCCAAGTATGCCTCATTATGGCAGTTTGGTTCCATGTAACAAAATCTCTAATGCCCATACCATCTTCTTTTTTGGGATAACATGTGTCAAACCAAGCAATAAGAGCATTATTCTTTTCAATTTGATCACTCTTAGGCGGGATGAAAATGTTCAACCAATAGATATAGATACTACAAAGCACTACCTTAACAAACACCAATCTACCAACATAAGAAATGCACTTGTTCCTCCAAGATTGGATTTTTTTGGTCATTTTCTCAACAAGAGGCATGCAATCCCTTATTTTGAGTCTGGTTGAAATGAGAGGAACCCCCAAATACTTGAATGGATATGAGCTGTGAAGCCCCATAGCTGTGCATATTTGTCTTACTCACATCCACAACTCTAGAGAAGTAAAGAGTTGATTCATTCGTATTGATCTAAATGCCAGTTATCCTGCCGAACTCCTCTACACACTCTTTAAGGGCAAATGCAGAGTGAGTGTCCCCATTAGTGAGCACAAGCAGATCGTCCGCAAAGGCCAAATGTGCCATCTTTGAAATCCTATATAGAGAGTACAACTTTATGTCCCCACTTTCCATATTGGAATCTTTGTTTTCTTGGTATATGAAAATTTGAAGGAATTTAAGCACATAAATAACATATGTGATACATATGTATGAATCTTGAATCATATGATTCACGATTCACCCAGTTTTATAAAAATTATTCACCTTGCGATTCCCGATTTGACAACAATGCCCTCAACTAAACCCCTAGGGTGGCTTTTATAGAAGCAAATCCTAACTTTAATCCCACTTCCCATATTAAATTAACTTCTAAAAATAAATATAAAAAAATTACTAGAAACTTCTAGAAATACCGTGACACGTCAATCTTAACTTCAATATGATTCAACTTTTGACATCAAAGTGAAAAAATTGTGGATAAGTTGGTGGCCACATCTGGTGTTTTGAGATCCTTATCTACTTTTACGTTGAACCTTGGCCTCCCCTTGGAATCCCCGATAGAGCCAAGTCCTTATAATATTTTAAGTTTCAAAGAATGGAAACAAAACTGGCATGGCAGTAGGAAAATTGTAGCACATATTTTAAAGGGCCTTTCGACTATAGTTATATACATAACTACTGCCAGTAGTGCCTATTCATTACTTGCCTAGGACGAAACTTCAAGTTTTTGCTTTATAACAACGTCTGAGTCTAGTTGGCTTATCTCTCTGGTGGACTAAGGCTTACCTAGCCAACCCGGCTAGCGCTACTATAGATACAAAGCCGTCTAACCACAAAAGCTATAAGAGCAAGCCTAGACGGGGATCCCGCTAAAAAAATCCCACTATGCGCAAAACCTATCAACTTGATTGGACAACGTTTGTTTTGGTCAATAGCTCATTTGCTTTGTCCTTTGTGTTTTTCTTTTTACTGGGATTCAATTGTTTAATACTTATAGAAGTTGATGAAAAGCTTTTGTTGTTTAAACGTTTTCGGAGTGACAGAGGAACTGAGTATGACTCGGGAGCTTTCAACGAATTGTATCAGTCTGGAGGGATTATTCCCGAGACCACAACTCCTTATTCACCTGAGATGAACTGATGTCTCACGGTCGCATACGTATACTTTGAGGGTGGTCGTCTCTCTCTTGGTCGTTTAGTCGACGTCAGTTTCTCCACGCTTATTTTATTTATTTTTAATAATTGATATAATAGGCTTGTGGGGTAACTGTTGGAGAAGGTCTCCTAAGTTTAAACCTAATGTTAGTAGAATTAGGTTTGAGGCTTCCTACTTCTATAAAAGCCTCCTTTAAGTTATTTTTATTTTCACTGTTATTAGGTTATTAGGGTTTCATGTTATTTGATTATTCAATAAGAGAGAGTTTAGAGTCGAAGTTATGTGTTTGATTTAATTCGTATTCACGTCATGAACGGTAAGGCTGAACGTAAGAACACACTTATACAGAACTAGTAGTTGCCATAATGTTAAGTTCAGGAGTTGCTTCCCACCGGTGGGGAGAGTTATTGTTGACTGTTTGTTATGTGTTGAACAAAGTTCCTAACTTGAGGACTTTGACCACACCTCTGGAATTATGGAATGGCATAAAACCGAATAAATGTCTCCTACTTTTGAGTTGGGGATATTTGCCTATGTCAGGATACCTGATCGTAAGAGGTTGAAACTTGCTTGTCGTGCTTATAAATGTGTTTTCATTGGCTATGCAATTAACAGTAAAGCGTATAAATTTTTTGACTTTCAAAACAAAGCTATTATTGAATCTATTGATGCTAATTTTTATGAAGACAAGTTTACTTTCATATCTAGAGATAGTGGGGGTTCCTCATCTAGTGCTGTTATACTTAGAATAGAAGAACCTAGAAACTTGGATACTAGAGACACGATTACTTATGTTAAAAGTAGCAAGAGAGCTTGAGTGGAGATGGACTTTGATCATGATTTTTAAATATATACTCCAGAGGGAGATCCACCTACCTTCAAAGAGGCACTTACCTCTCCTGATTCGGATATTTGGCAGGATGCTATTAACAGTGACATGGACTCCACTCCAATGGAACTTGGGTTCTTTCTGATTTACCTCCCGGTTGCAAGGCAATTGGTTGTAAATGAATCCTTAAGAGAAAATTGAGGCCTGATCATTTGAGAAATACAAAGCTAGGCTTGTAGCTAAAGGATTTAGACAGAGAGAGAACATTGATTTATTTGACACTTATTCTCCTGTTACTAGGATTACTTTGATTAAAGTTTTACTTGTTGGTGCTGTTGTATATAACTTAGTAGTTCACCAAATGGATGTTAAAACTGTTTTTTTGAACGGTGACTTGGATGAAGAGATTTACACAGATCAACGTGAGGTATTTATCATGCCTGGACGTAAAGTCTGCAAATTGGTAAAGTCCTTATATGGTCTCAAACAAGCACTAAAACAGTGGCATGAGAAATTTGACAATTTAGTCATCTCACATGGTTTTAGAATTAGAAAGTGACATGCATTTATTACAAGGCTGTAGATAATATTTGCACTATTATATGCTTATTTGTGGATGACTTGCTGATATTTGAATTTAACATCTCTGTTGTTAATGATGTCAAGAATCTACTTAATCGAAATTTCCGCATGAAGGATTTGGGGGAAGCTAGTGTAATCTTAGGAATTAAGATTACTAGGATTGAAAGTGGTATTACTTTAGATCAATTTTATTACATTGAGAAAATTTTGAAAAAGTATAACTACTATGACTGTAAACCTGTATTAGACAAACTGAGTATGCTAGTATCATTGGCAGCCTTCGATATGCCACTTATTACACTAGGCCAGACATTGCTTAAGCAGTGGAGGTGTTATGTAGATTTACTAGTTGTCTTGGTATGGAGCATTAGTATGTTATTGAAAGGGTCATGCGATATCTGAAAAGAGCCATGAACCTAGGAATACACTATGAACGATTCCCCGCAGTCCTAGAAGGGTTTACCGATGCTGATTTGAACACCTTATCTGAAGACTCCAAGGTTACCAACAGTTATATCTTTACATTGCAGGTGGTACGGTTTCTTGGAGGTCTAAGAAACAAACCATATTAGCCCAGAGTCGGAGCTAATTCACTAGCTATTACCAGTGAGGAGGCAAATTGGTTAAGAAATAAACAGTACCGGCAATACTTATCTACTGCGATTGTACTGCAGCTATTGCAAAAGTGCAAAATCGTTATTAGAACGATAAGAAACGACAAATACGTCGTAAGCACAACACCGTTAGAGAGAAACTCACTTCTGGGGATGTGGGAGTGGATTTTGTTCTATCTGAAGTGAACCGGATTAATCCTTTGACCAAAGGGTTAACGCGGGAGAAGGTGTGGAACACCTCGAAAGGGATGGGGCTAAATCCCGTGTACTTAGAACATCCGTGATGGTAACCTAACCTATAGACTGAAGATCTCAAGATATAGGTTCAAAGGGAAAAATAAGTGATATGATGATTGAGCAGAATCAACAATTTTTAAAAAGGGGTATTTACTCCTAGTCTATCCCTATAGAACATGACATCCCGTTGCTATTTAAGGTTGAGTTATTCTATAACTCTTAATGAGGGTTATACTCTATGTGGAGTGGGGTACCTAGCTATATGTGCACTCCTGATAGATTCACCTTGATGATTGTGGAAGTGAGGCCGCTTCCTATGGGAACTTGGGTAAGTTCTCTAGAGCTTTTATTAGAACCGGGATACGAGCGCATGGCCGTATAGTGCTGGCATCTATTAGAACTTTGCACTATAGAAGTTGTGTGTGGTGTACCTTCGTTGTACCCTCCAGAATTATAGTTCAAGACGAATGTCACTATAATCTCTAATACTTCAAAAGTGTATTCACTACGTAAAGGTTCAAGTCGAAACATACCTTTACTTACACACAACTTTGGATTCTTAATCGGATATGTTTTCTCGATATAGTGGGGGATTGTTGGGTTTATATCTCTAAAACAAGTATACTAGGTGTGGGTTTTTAGTTCCACATTGCTTAAAGAAGTTGCATTTACCTTTGATATAATATAGATCAATTATTTACTATATCAGGCGGGGGCGGGCTGAAAAAAACAGATTTAAAACTTTTTTTGGTAAATGGGTTTGGGTCAAACTTTGGACTTAGGTTCTTAACTTGGTTTTGTTTGGGACTTAATGAAAGAATTTGACTTGGTTAATTCTAGTCGTTTAGTCTGACTTCTTCAACATAACGTGTTACAATTTTATCATTATGTCACACATTTTTCTTCCGTTTCGAATGTTTTGTGATAACTTGTTACCATTATAACCTTGCCCTATATAAAGAGAAGTTGTGCCTCAATATTTTTATCATCTCAAACACAGTTCTTCTCTTCAGTATGATCTCAGTTTAGATTCTAAGTAAGACTTGAAACTGCAAATTATTCGAATGTCCTTTGTTGCAAAGGAAGTTCTTATTTTGTTGTTTTATCCTGGAGGCTACGCATCAATCAACTATTTGCAAAGGATAGTGTGACGAAACGTATTAAAGATAGAGATATAGTCCTCGACTCAGCATCTTCTGATCATCAGTACCAATCTTACCTCTTGTTCATCTTGTTGGCTGTTGTTTGTTGCTGTTTTAATCAAACGGATCTCTGCTTTTGCTTTTGCTAATTGCTGAAGAGGTAGCATAGTATATTTTCCTTACAAGCACCGCCTTTTTGCAAACAGTTGATTGCTGCGTCGTCTTCAGAATAAAACAACATAATATGGACTTCTCTTGCAAGGAAGAATAATCTTTGAATACTTTGCACTTTCAAGTCTTAGTCGGATTCTAGATTAAGATCATACTGAAGAAAAGATAAGAACTGTGTTGAGATAATAAAAAACTAAGGCACAACTTCTCGTTATACAGGGCAAGGTTATAACGGTAATAAGAGTTAATGGTAGGGCACGTCATCACAAAACGTTTGAAACAGAAGGAAAACGAGTATGACAAAACTGTAACACCCAGGCTGAACAGGTATTGAAAAGGCGCCTCGCCCAATAGCGGTGATGGTTGCACCAATGGTTTAGTCCTACATCGCTTAAGATCCTGTCGGGTCCGGCATGGTCCTTATGTTAAGATTTTACTCTACATGTCATCGAGGCCTTTCCTTAGGAATAAAAATCCCACATTGTTGGAGATCCGCAGTGGGTAAGTGGGACAATATCGGTGCGTGCAGAGTGGGGTCATGACAAGCACGCTATGTTGAAGAAGTCCGACCAAACGGCTAGAATTGACCAAATTAAATTCTTTTATAAGGGCCCAAACAAAACCAAGTTAAGAACCCAAGTCCAAAGTTAGGCCCAAGCCCATTTACCAAAGAAAGTCTTAAACTCGTTTTTTCGGCCCGCCCCCGCCTGATATAGTAAATAATTGATCTATGTTATATCAAAGATACAAGCAACTTCTTTAAGCAATGTAGGACTAAAAACCCACACCTAGTAATTAGGTTGTACACGGGTCAGATCGGCCCGGGTTTAGCCTTAAACCGAATCTTTAATTTATAAACCCGGAACCGAGCCAACCAAGTACAAAATCCGGACCGAGACCGAACCGGAATTGTCGGTCTGGGTCCCTATCTCGGGTTCTTCTCCTCCATGAATCTCTACCAAAAACTGCACCATTGCGAGCAATTACATTAACCAGATCAGCGATTAACAAATGTTTGAAAGCTTTAGGGCGGACCCGAGATATGGTCAATAGCTCATTTGCTTCGTCCTTTGTGCTTTTCTTTGTATTGGGATTCAATTGTTAAATACTTGTAGAAGTTGACGAAAAGCTTATTGTTGTTATACACTTGTAGAAGTTGATGAAAAACTTTTGGTTGTTTAATACTCGTAAAAGTTGGAGAAGGAATAATTTTTTTCATTTTGTGGTTGATGAGATGGTTTTCTTTTCAAAATGGATGGAGATCTTATCATCAATTAGAGTGATGAAATGGCGGATGGTAGTGGTGATTTGCTGTAGAGAGGAATATTTTTGGAGGGAAACGATCATCAATCAGTGTAGCCCCGCCATCAATTTTGTATTCGCAGGTTTAAGTAACATCTCTCCCATTTTGGATTTGGCCTTTGGTGACGCATACCTATTGTTAGGGGATACTTTGGAAAATGATTTGGGCTGACAAGTGGAGTCCCAGTTGGGTTTTGGAAGGATGTTTTGCTTGGGGACTTTCTACTGTGACTTTAGTTTTGGTCTCATTGTAAAAAGTTAATCTTGTATGGCGTGTTTTAATGAATAGCACGAAAGAGACTAGAATGCAAGAGTGATGTGCAGTAGCGGAGCCAGAAATTAGGGTTAGAGGGGCAAAATAACTAAGTAATCGAGAAACGGGTTACAGGAACGGAGCCGCCGAACTTTTTCAAGGATATTGAAGCAGTATACATGGAATTGTTTTCTTTTCATATCATATGTAAACTTGGGATGGATAATGGAGATTTGTGCATGGAATTGTTGGAGTATGGAATTATGTAATTGTTTATGGTATCATGTGAAATCCATGGTTTCTTTCAATGGAAAAACAAAGAAGAATTGAATTTCTGGAGTCTCAAAGAAAAATATGTGAAGGAAAATAATAAGAATTATTGAGAGAGAATGGAAACTCTACCAATATATTTTTTGAGAAAGTAAACTCTGCTAACGTAGTCAGTAGATTTTGGTGGGAATATAGAGCTCAATTTGTGAAGGAAAGAGATGTAAGAAGAATAGTTTGAATATAATCTAGGGAAGAGATTTATAGAAAGTAGTCAAAAAACATTTTAGGAGGGAATTTAAAAAAATAGATATAATTCTGGAAATATTAGACGGCCAAACTGCTTTAGAGATTTTCTAAGCTAGAAATTATAATATTTTTAAAGATTTGTGGAAATCCAAGTGAGGGATAGCTGCCCCCACTTGGCTCTGTGGCTCCACCACTGGTGATGTACAAGAATACTTTACGAGTGGGATTTGGAAAGGATAATCGTTCTGATTGTTGTTACCCAATAGGACTGTCACATCTTAACGTGGGCTTCATCTCTTTTATCATGCTAGGATGATATTGTAATTCTCTAATTAGATTTGGCATGCCTGGCGGCCTATACACAGGAGTTCAAAGAGAAACAGAGTATTTTATTAATTTAAGTTTCTGACTCTATAATTGTTAGGTGATATTCAGTTACAATATTTATGAAGTGCTTCGCATGTTTATTCAAATTAATGCTGCCGTTTATATTATTGCCATGCAAAAGCGTCTCTATTTTAACACCCTCCTTTAAGCTTCAGTTTTTACACCTTAATGCAGGTGCGCCATGTGATTTTACTTCTATGTCAAATAGTGAATCACATTGAGGTGGTCAGGTTACCAATTTACGTCCCATCGGAGGAAGAGAAAGAGGATCCAAAACTATATGCAAACAATGTCCGAAATTTAATGGCTAGCAAGGTATGCATTTCTTTTGTCAACTTTCAGTATTTGTGGCTAACATTTAGTACAGACCGATTCTCTTGAAAACTGGACCTTATTTTTTGATGTAGCTGTACGTAGTGGTGTAATTTTTGTCAGATGAACCAAAGTTTGAGCTAATCCAAGATGCTCCGATGGGTAGACCAGGCATACAAAATTGAACCTTGAAGGTTTGCCCGAAAGGTTGAAACAGATAATAACCCAGGCTAATCCCCTTTCTAGTATTTTGGTACTTTGGGGTTCCAATGAAAAATTCGGACTGCAGTACCAAAAGCTGTCGAGGGGACTCGGGCTTGACTCCTTTAAACTTTTGTAGACCCAGGGCAAACTCTATTTTTTTTTGAGCAAATATGTGATTATAAGTAGCAAACATTACAGAGGGGAGGATGTAGCCTTGCCCCTTGAGATCCAGGCCAACTACAATTTACAATCTCAGATTGGCTGCACCAATCTTATCAAGAAACAAATTAGTTCTGATGGTTCTAGGAACCATGCTTAGCTGCCAAAATTCCATTCTGATTTGAGCACTGCCCATTTTAGAAAAGCCATCTGCCAAAGTATTACCTTCTCTAAATGTGTGGCCCAGTTGTATGTTCAAATGCCTCCCTAGTTCAACAATCTTCTTCCAAATATCCTGACACTTTGAGAGGATGTGTTGAAAAGCAAAATGGCACCTTGTAAACTATTAAGGATGTTCAGATTAAAATGCCTTTGTCTGCCTGTCATATGTTGTTGCTTGCTACTAATTATAATGGAGAAAGAGCAGGGCCAACTTAGTATCTGCCTGAGTGAGCAAGATGTCAATGTTATTGGATTCATTCGACTGTTTTCTGGTATGCATAGGAAGAAACGGGTGACTAACTCAGTAGCCGGGAGTTCTGAAATTCTAATGGAACGCCCTCATCACACATAGGCCTGATTACCCCAAACTCGTTTTTAACCAAAGAAAATACGTCAACTGTATGTCTTGGCTTTCCGCCATTAGTGAATTTTCATGCATCATCACTGGCACGCCAGCATAGCTTCCCCCTCATTCGGGCAGTCTGAACAATCACCCGAGCTACAAAAGTTTCCGCAGAATATTTGGAAAGTTGCCACTTAGGATCTGGGCATTCACTTTCTTACATTTAAATTTAGAACTAAAGAATATTACTTAGTTTGCACCGAACTTTAGAATCTGGGGTCATAGGCTAATGAACATTAGACTCGTCATTTATCCCTTTCAGGCATGAATATATATGACTTTTGTCTACTTTTGTATCTATAAAAACTCGTGGAGCAGTTGATAGAAAAGTGTATGTTTGATTTCTTTTATCGTATCGAAGAATGTCAAGTGAGGTTGGATTTTCTGATTTTGCTGTTCCACAACCACACCATGAGTTGGTTTTTTTTAACCAAATCATTATAATCTTTGTCATGTGGTTTAAACTTTTCCGTTGCCAAATACTTACTCTCATTTGGCAGTGTTAAAGACCTGCACGAACTTGAACCTATGAACTTAGTTGTTTCCCGTATGTTTAATGAATGTGTACTTCGGGTAGGTATGAACAGAGAATCTCCGTCTTCATTGTGGATGAAGCTGATTTCTTTTTCCACCGGGAATACGAGCAAGCAGTCTGCGGGTTGCAAAACAAAATAGTCCTTAACAGCATATATATGGGCTCCAATTGCAAAACATAACATATTTATAATTGTCCGTGTTAGGTTCACGACCTCTAAACTGACTCAATGACATCCATTTGGGATATTAAAATCATCCATCGCCTTATACGTGCAGGCAGATAAGATATACGTCTATATACTTAGGACTTGATTGTAGTCTGGACAGCTCGAACAACCCAAGACAAAGAAGAAAGGAAAGTACATTAAGAAAATGAAAACTCTATACTTCTACTAGACCTTGGTTTCTATGCTCCTTTCCGTAAAGCGGAGGAAAGAGAAAGGAAAATGAGAATGGACTAGATTTCTCCTAGAGTAATTAGATTGTAATACTATCGAATAATTTTAAGAGTGGGCTAGTGACTATGTTTGTGTATGTTGGGTCCTAAAATAATCTGGAGTACATACACTGACATCCTAAAATGTTCATGTCTAATAAGATTATTTCAGTCAGATCATTTTCGTAATTAGTTTCATTTATTGTTTCAGGGAAATCTAACACTTTCGGATATTGGGCTGCCCGAGAAGAGAATTTATCATTCTGCACTCAATGGTAATGATAGCCCACCTAGAGTAATACATCTCAAAGATGATTGACAATTTAATGTGTTCTTCATATATACTTTTATGGTCCCATTACTGGGGATTGTGTCCACCCATTTACTCCAAATACCATGGGTCTGCTATTCTGGTGTCATTTTCATATAATCCAATATATCAGTAGTTTGAGCCTCAATCTTTTTATCTTTACAAGAGAAATAACTAGTCATAGAGTTTGGATCTATGCTTTCTATGTTAGTCCATCTTAGCGAGTCATTTGGTTTTGTTTTCTGACACGATTAAGGAGAACGCTGTCCCTGTTCGTGATGTTTTCAGTAAAGGGAATCTGCATCTGTATAGCTGAAGCATCTAATTTGGTGTTCGTGCAGGTTTCTTTGGCCAATGATAATTCAGATTTGCAACATGTAAAATTCTCTTTGTTCTTCCTACATCAGGAAAAAAAGAAAGAAAAGTGTCCCGACTTTCCGAACCCCTTGTGTTTCGAGGGTACCCTCAATGCTTATCTATACCATTCACGCAACATTTATTTGGATCTCTCACCTGTAAAGATGATCGCCACATACTTTTGGAGCTACAGGCCAACAAATCAAGATTTTGGGTAATCTTTATCATAGGTTTAAGCCTTTCTGTAACGCTGATTCCCAGTTGTTAGATATGTAATCCTTTATACATTTTGGATCTAATTACGATAGTGTACAAAAAATTCACTTATTTGGCGGCATATCTATACGAAGAGTTGGTGCAAATGTTTTCCACATGGCATATGCATTGAGGGTATCCTCGAAAAGAAGAGGTGAGGCTAAGTACTTCCAGAAAAAGAGAAGAAATATAAGTCTTAGAAGAAAGATCCTTAGTGGATTTATATAGCTTGACCTGGATAATGTTTCTTGGGGGATTGTTTCTGATATATTCAGTTGCGGTTTCCTCGAGTGTCATCATGATCCCTTGCCCATATCCATATCATTATTGCTATCAAGCTTTGAACAGTCTTGGCTCCTTTATAATTTATATATACGTACCATTTTTGATGGGGCCATACACAGTTCTCTGTTATCAGTAGCTCCATTCGTAGGTGAAGGGCGCTGTAAGTGAAGGTAATGTTCGGAATTCTGGAGCTGTTATTACTGGAGATATGAGGGTTTCTGTATAATTTCTCTTGGCACCTTGTTCCATTTTCTCTTCTGCTTCTTACAGCTAATTGCATTTCTGACAGTAACTTGAAGAGTTTCTTGGGAGCCTTGATGAGAGTAATTTGAGTCTTGTACAACATTACTTTCTTTTACTATCCTTTAGTCATATTAGAGTGGCCAATTGGAAAAAAGAAACTGTTCATATAGGTAATACAGTGTTAGGGAGATATTGATCACTGGGTTTCAGTTGTTTGGGGAATCTTTCAGGCATATTTCAGAGCTCTGCACCACAATAAATGACTTCTTAAAGGGCACAAGGAGTGATTATGACTTAAGTCACCTCTGTGGACTGTGGCATGTTTATTGTTTCTTGGTGCAACTCTAATCTCCTAATAAGAAATGGTTAGCATTTGTGCATTTTGAAGATTCTAGGAAAACTTACAAGTCTATACCATTGAATTTTTTTTTGCGTTCCAACAACTATAAACGGAATTGCATACGTATTTTTAGTTTCCAAATTTGATTACCTATTTTGAGTACCAAAACAAAATATATTGCTCGTACTTGAAAATGTAAGAAAGAGAACACTATTTCCTACGATCCAAAGCTACTAAATCCAAAGGGGCCAACTAGATTTAGGGAGATCAAATTTGACGTTTTTATTGTAGCTATTATGATTTTTGATTTTTTTAGTCATCGATGCCTTCGATTGTAGTCAGCGAATAAGTTCTGGAGGTATGACCACAGATGCTTTTTAATACCATCTAAATCAGTTATGTCAATTTTGGATGATATGTAAGCCTTAATATCATCTGTTTTAATAAATATCTCAAGGGGCTTTGGATATAAAAGAAAGCTCATTATGGATCAACCACAGGCTTGTTTCATTTCTAGTATGTGTTTAGGTTATATGTTGATAACTTTTATTCTGAAAACCTGAATCAATATGAACCATGAAGCTAGGTGATATGACCTTCACCTACTGTATAAAAAAACTATAAGAAAAGATATGCGAATCTGAATAATTTAAAAAAAAAAAAAAAAAACTAGTGCCTATTACAACTCAACAGTAATCATATGTATTAAAATACACATGTTCCGATAAAACTGCGTAAATTAGGGCTTAGTTTAAGACTAATAATACAGACTTTGAGAACATTAGACACCCATGCGCAAGAAATTAAGCACTCCCTTCCATGAGAAGATGGTGGTATTAGAGGGAAACATGGAAAAATATTGTGGGGCATTTACATTGCAGCACAGACAATATTGACTCCCCTAGAAACCAGGGAAAGTTTTATCTTTTTAGCGAGCGAAAGATTGTAAAGAAATCATTAGGGCTGTCAATGGGTTGGATTAAAGCGATTGGGACATTTTTTTTTTTTTTTTTTTTTTGTTAGGCCATCTTGACCAGTGCCTTCGTGTTTTGTTTTAAAGGATAAGTTGGTAAAAGAGATAATCGTTTCAACTCTAGCGTTGCCTTTCTTTCATCTTTTTGAGTTAGAAGAGATCCCGAGTTTGGAGATGCGTGTTAGGATAGATTCTGATAGATTGGATGCCAATCCTGGATAATCACGTATTAATCTGATTGCAATGTTAATAAAAAACTAATATGAGAGTGACTACTTCATGAAAAATTGGAAATATATGAAGTGGATAATCTAAGGTGTAAAGGGCAAGATTCTGGTTTTAGTTTAATTAAAAGAAATAAGCTTTGATTAGCTAAAGTCTAGAAAGATAATACCTAGGAATCAAAAGAGTTGTTTAAAGATTATAATGAGAAAGTTGGAAGATGGGAAACAATTGATAGAGTTGCTTGGGATAAACACTACACTCCCTAATCTTGGTAGTTAAGTAAAGATGATTAACTTCTTAATAAACAAACCATTTTAACAACTCATGTGAGGGGGAATCAATCTAATTAACCCCCTTTTAATCATCCCATGCCTATAACAAAGCGAGAATCTCTCCCTCAAAAGTTACACGGACACCAGGTGTCGAATTCTATGGGAGTTGTTACCACTCACATTGAAACTTTTCCAATTGCACCATATATAAATGCACAATTGATAGAGTTGCACCAAAAAAATGTTGGTCCCTGAATGTACAACCCCTCTAGATACATGCACTCTTCTGGATGATTAAAAAGGTGTACATTTATATAGGATTGACAATGCAGTTATCGATATCATTAAAAACATATGTATCCAGTAGAAAACATGGAGATATTCTTCTTCATCTTCTTCTAGTTTCAGAACATTATCTTTACTTTGCTAATATATATCTACATGCATGCATGTTGATGCTTGAAAGTTGAAAAAAAAGAAACCCTAGTGTTTCTCAAACAAGGCAATTCTCTAAAAATGGAGAAAGTGCGTCATTTTCCTCAAATAAGGTAAGAAATTGGGATAATCTTACCTTATGAGGAGATGGTGACATTAGCTTTGGTTATCCAAGTTCAATGACCTCTTACAAATATAGCAAAAATGCTTAAATATTTGGCTGTTTACCCTTTTGGCCCAAGTGTGGATGAAACAATGTATGAAGGAGTGACACTTGTATATGCAAAGGACAATGGTCCCTCTTTTAGAACTTGGATTTTGTGACACCTGGAAAAACTTTTATGTTGGTGCCCATGTGATGTTCCTATGTATAGATCTGTCACTTTCATTCTCCTCTTCAAGACTCCAGCTCAAGCCACAATCAAGCCGGAGTCGACTCAATGTTTTGCTTGTTATACCATAAATAATATGATGATTTTGCGATTGGTGATTGTTGCATTAGTTAATCGTTGCTCTCGAATATGAACTTAATGATTCTCAATTGTAGAAATACCAATAACTATGATTCACAAATGTGGTGACTTATTTCCAATACTCCAACCTGCTACAGTAACTTTGATCTACTACAGCTACAGTACTTTGAATGTACCAGCTACATTAACCCCGAACTGCTACAGTAATCCGACCTGCTACAGAACTTCGAACTGCTGCAATACTTCGACCTGCTACAGTACTTCGAACTGATACATCTACAGTACTTCGACCTCGTCAACAAACACGTGGCCCTTTATGACACATTATGGAGCGGTTACAAAGAAGAAGAGTTACTCAAGCCGTTACTCGAGCATTATAAAGACTCGTCAAGTTCACATATTGTAACGTTCCTCATTAAACAATAACGGTCATATTATAAGACCTATACATAAGACTAGATAGCTACAGATTAAGGAGGCTGCTCAAATCGAAGGAGACTCTAAGGAAAAACACTTGTATTACCTTTACATTAACCACATAATCGAGATACATCAAATCAACCATTATACCAGATTCAAGAGAAGATGATTGATACGGTGCCATGACCTCACAATAATGAAGAATGAAGCCAAGCTGCTACCTGAATTAAGCCTAAGGTAAACTAGAATCTCGTTCAAAGATTGTAATGTGGGATACGTAAAATCCCTACATCATGACGTCCTGGTCATTATGTTGAAAATGAAGAACTTTGTCATGCACACAATGATGGTAGATACAGGCAGCGCTATATAAGTCTTTTTTTAGAGTACGATTAAATATATGGGACTTACAGATAAGGTGAAAGTAAGTGACCTCGATATTAGTGGGTTCAACGAATCCAAAGAGGAAAGGGTTGGAAGAATCTTTATACCAATAACAGCTGGTCCTACAACTCTCGACGTTACATTCTATGTAATTAGCATAAAATCCTGATACTTATTAGGTATCATGGGGTGTTGTTGGTTACACAATATGAAAGTAATACCTTCCACGTACCATCAAGTACTTCGCTTTAAATGGAATAAAGGACTTTATGAGATCAAGGCAAGTCAAAAGCTCACTCGTGCTTGTGAAAATACAGTATCAAACATAGTCGATACATCAGGCAATTTTACTTTATAGCAATTACAGAAAACTGATCATATCGAATATTAGCTTCCTACAGTCAAACCTACAGAATACATTGAAATTGATGGACAAAATAGAGGAACATTCGTGGGTGCCATGCACGATCAGAAAAAGAAAGACACTTTAATACAATTCATTTGAACTAATAAGGATATATTCGCATGGATATTCAAGGAAATGCCAGAAGTCGACCCAAAGTTAGCTTGCCATAAGCTAAGCGTGAAGGAAAAAGTCACAACAGTTAAACAAAAGGAAAGGAGGTTGTTGCCTCGACTTAGAGATGAAGTCAACAAGGAGGTCGACAAGCTAATCGAAATAGATTTTATTAGAGAAGCCAAGTATCTGGACTGGATTTCAAACATTGTTGCAGTTCCGAAGAAGAATAGAAAATTTCAAGTCTGTGCAGATTTCACCAATCTTAACAAACACACGCCAAAGGATAGCTTCCCTATTCTAATAATCCATCGAATTTTAAACTCAACAACAGAACATGAACTACTTTCTATGATGGACACTACTTCGGGCTATAATCAGATACCCCTCTTAGATGAAAGCCAGGAGAAAATAACATTCATTACTGAGAGAGGCCTCTATTATTAAAGAGTTATACCATTCAGACTGAAGAACATTGGAGTAAATTATCAACGGCCAGTAACAAATATGTTCAAAGATCTCTTGGGGAAGACCGTGGAAGTGAACATTGATGACATGATTTACAAAAGATTAAAGAAAGAAGAACATGTTGCAGATCTTGGAACAATTTTTAACATTTTACTAACATACAGAATGAAGCTCAATCCAGACAAATGTCAATTTGGAGTTCACTCTGGAATGTTTCTTGGTCATCTGATTAGCAAGAAAAGAATAAAGGCAGACCCATAACAAATTCGAGCTCTCATATCCATGCCTTCACCCAGGACAAAGAAAGACATGTCGAAGCTAGCTTGCAAGATTATAGCTATCAATAGATTCGTGTCAAAGTCATTAGATTGTTGTTGATGGTTATTGTTATTACTTCGCAGATCTACTAGAAGAGGAAAAGGAGAACAGAATGAAGATATTAATTGGACCGAAGAATGTGAAGTAGCCTTCTAGAAGTTACAAAAGTACCTTGGAAAACCTCCCGTAATGGGCACACCGATAGATAACGAAGAATTTATAATTTATCTCGCGGTAACAGAGAATTTTTTAAGTTCTATCCTGATTCGACTAGATAGAAAAATCAAGAAACCAATACACTTCATAATCAAAACGCTTACTCCAGCAGAGACAATGTATTCTAAAATCGAGAAGCTGATCCTAATATTTGTCTACACAATACAAATGTTAAAGCACTACTTTCAAGCTCATTCATTAAAAGTCATGATAAACTATCCACTTCAAAAGGTATTCTCCAAAAAAGAGAAATTACACCAGGTACAACAATGGTCGGTGAGCTTAGGGGAGTACGACACTAGATTCGAATAGAGAACATCATAGAAGAGGCAGGCTATAGCCAATTTCTTGGTCGACATCCTTATAGATGATATTGATTGGGAAGAACATGACCCTAAAATAATAGAAGAACATGACGTCAAGTTATCACAAAAAATCTTTGGCGAAAGGGCCGAGTGGGTAACAAAAGATGGCTGAAGATTACTTACAGATGGGTCAGCAGGACCCACATGATCAGGAGTGAGAATTGTTCTAATCACTCCATTTAACCATAGATTCAAAAAGTCGATAAAAATTAATTTTGAAGCCTTAAATAATGTCACAGAATACGATGCCATAATTCATGGGCTAGATATGACATTAAAAATTGGCGTACTTGAAATCTCAGTATACACAGATTCACTATTAATAGTTTACCACTACTCTGAGCATTACAAGAAGAATGGAAAGATGGTCGATTATGCAATACTGGTGGCTGAAAGAATGAGCAAATTTAGTAAGTTGACGCTCGAATATCTGTCACGTGGTGAAAATCAACATGTCAAATCACTTGCAAACTTAGCTAGTGTGTTGGGGACATAAGCTAGATATCTCAAAATCAAAGTCGTATCAACCCCCAGTATCGATCACGCCTTAATCTACACAATCAACACTGGGGGCCATGAAGAAGGAAGACGATTGGAGAAAACCCTTCCTCATATTCATAGAAAACAAGTATGACGGTGACCTCCCAAATGATTCAAAAGAGAAAAGGTACATAATTAAAAATTCAAAGCGTTACACAGTACATAAGAAATAATTATACAGGAGGTCTGTTACTGGGCCCTATCTGAAATGTCTTTTATAGAAAGACGCCGACGGAATGTTTAAAGAACTACATGAAGGAACGCGTGGTTCTCATGCTTTGGACGCTTACTTGCAAACAGAGCTATCACACAAGGAGCATTCTGGCCGGAAATGAAAAAATAGGCCAAAGAATATTCACAAAAGTACGATGTTTCTCAACGACATGGGCATAAGATCCGATCCCCTACACTCGAACTTCATGTAAGAAAAGTATTCTGACCATTCAAGCGATAGGCTATCGATCTGGTAGGAGAATTCCAACCACACAGGGCAACATAAAATTCCTGCTTGTAGCAGCAGATTACTTTACCAAATGGGTTGAAACAGTTCCACTCTGTCGAACTAGTGAAGAAGACGTTATTAAGTACATATGGGAAAACATTATCACAAGATTTGGTTGCCCCCCACCTAATTCAAATTGATAATAGGCCCCAATTCTTTGGAAAAAAAGTGGTCAATTTCCTGAACAAATATAACATCATACATTCGCCATCTAATCCTCATTACCCCCAAGGGAATGGTCAGGCCAAAATTATAAGCAAAACCATAGTTAATGATCTTAAAAGACAATTGGAAACAGAAAGAAAATGGAACTGGATAAGTAAATTGCCACATATCTTATGGGCTTACAGGATGACTTTAAGACAATAAGCAGAATATTCCCTATTTTTTCTGGCATACAGCACTGAGGCCGTAGTCCCAACATAATATCACCACCCAGTTAGAGATTGAGAACTAGGTAACAAAGAAAACAAGTTCGATTTGGCATGCAACATGAATTGGATAGATGGGACAAGTGATTGAGCTGTGGAAAATCTAGGCAGGTACCACAATATGTTGGCAAACTCGTATAATAGAAGAGTACAAATTTAAAATCAATGACTTAGTTCTCAAGGTAATTCGTCATAGCATAAAAGAGTCGAATGTTGGGAAGCTCGCTGAGAATTGGGAAAGACCATTTATAATAGTACGACGAACCAGATTGTGTTCATACTACTTGATGATAGAGGAAGAAGTTCAGATTCTAAATCCTTTGAACACAAAGAGATTGAAGAAATACTACCGTTAGTTCAATTTATTTTTTAACGGAATACCATTTAAAGCTATAATTTATCAACCAATTTACTTCCAAAAGTGAGATTTAATCTTCAAATTGTATGTACATTCTCATCTCATCAATGAAAGCTATTCAATTTTTTCCCATATTATTGTCTACTATTATAATTCTAACAAATATTATTGATTAAGCGAAGGCAAAACTAGCTTTAATCCTTTGATAAATCTATCATACATTTACAGTAATCGATCTACTTAGTTTTGTTTTTCTTCAAATTCTTCTTACTAACACCAAAAGATCCTTCAACAACCTCTGGGCCTCTGGAACCAACTATTTCTCTACCATATTTTGCTTTGCATTCACTTATAGGTATAATATTGTTGAATTCGGCTAGATTGAAATACTCAACATGAATGATATACACATTACAGATAACCTCAGCTTTGACTATGAAATTGGGCATCTTATCCCTCTCTTCTTCAATTCTCCTTATTTATCCCCCAAAAATGCTATAACCGCCGCTTACTGCTTTTCCTGACGGTCACCTAATATAAGATTGTCCATGTTCGATATCTACAGATCACCCGTGCATGATTGTCCCTTAAAAGCCATTTTAATCTCCTCCAGTGAGCCTCTGCGATTTCCTTTGAAATTTTCTTATTCATCAAATTGACCTCAAGTTTCATTTTTAAGTTGGTCAGATTTTTTACAGCGGTTTAAGCTATGATCAAATCAACCTCAAATTTCATATTGAGATCAGTAGAATTTTCTAGTACAGTATGCACCGCTTACAAATCAATCTCAAGTCTAAGATTGAGATCGAAAATGTCTTATAAAGATGTTCGATCAGTTTTCAAAGCCTCCTTCACCAGCGATCGATCCCTCATAATATTCTTCATGAAATTGTAAAATACATTCCGCATAGATCGTAGTTCCTACACAAAACTATTTTACATAAATACAAATACAATATCATAGTCACTTACTCATTAATAAATCATTGAAATAGCATCACGAGCTGAGACATCTTTAGCCTTCAAGCTGTGCAGGTTTCTAGCTCTGGTCGCCAAGTGCTCAATGGTAGTAGGGTCTAGATGGATTCCATTCTGTTCTAAAACTTTAAGGTAAGCTTCCATTAGACCCCTCTCACTATCTATCTCGTCCTCAAGAAATATAGTTAACATCATAAGGTCTTTAGTTACGGATGGAGTATTCTCCCTAATAGCACCGGGCAGAAAAGGTCAAATTTTAATATACCTACTCCTATTTTTTCTATCTACTTCATCTCGTTCAAATTTTATTTTAGCCTAGCCAAGTTGTGCATCACATAAAGTTTACCAGTGTACCTCACTACGAGCTTTGTATTCTCTACCTAACCCTCAGTCTGTACAGTAACATGAATTGCTGCAGCGAGTGAGCTTTTCACTCAAGATAGCTCTTTCTTCAGAGTGTCAATAATCATTCTCAATTCACTAACATCCTACAATTAAGAACCTTATATCAATTAAAAAGCAATACAAGCAAAATAATCCATTTAAATAATACCAACAGTTTACAATCAATAAAATAACTACGCTTAGCATTATCCCAAAATGTTTTTCTATATAAAATAAAGAGATTAATCTACCTTCTCTTGATTATCCACCTCATGAGCTTGGGTTTACTATAGAGGAAAATTCCCATCTAGACCAAAAATAGTTTCATGAGCTAAAATGTGTGCCTAGCCCGAGTTCGTCGTCATCTTCTTCATCAAGCTCGATGACATCAGCAGATTGACCTTCTGCAATGACCATGATGTCAAACTCAGAGTAACCCTCCTCGTGCAGACCCCGAGATAGAATATCACGAGAAGAACTTACTTCGTTAATATTAGCAGTGGATTCCCGGTCCTTCTTCAACTCAAAATAACCGAACTAGGAACTGACGAGAGAGGTTGCAGAGAAAGGGCTCTGGACTTTGTGACCTTTGGTACTGAGACACCAGTGTCCATAGAGGTATCCAATACAAGAGGAGAAGCTGTAGAGGATGACCTAACTTTTCCAATATCAGTCATTTTCCTTTTCGCTTAGGTTCTTTGAACTTGGAGTGATTTACTGTTCACTCTCTTATGCCTGCTTATATCGAGCTCGTTCAAGACACCTTGCAGTTCAATACCTTCTCGATCAACTACATCGATAAGAGAATCTTCTTTAGTGACGTTGCACTGGGGATCTACCAAAATAATGGCAATTATGTAAAAAAAATTGAGCAAATAATCAAAATACAGTTTGAGAAAGTATATTTACTTACACTCCTTAAACAATCTATATGATAGATCTAGGTGGTCCTTATCAGCTCACTGCATACATTCGCCTTTCACCAAAACTAGGTTATCATTCCACACTTTACCTGCGGAATCAAGGTCGAAGAATTGAGGCCTTGGATAGACAGTTAAAAAATAAGCAACCCCAATGGCGTTTAAATACTTAACATTATAGTATTTCAAGACATCACAGAGGTCAATCTCCTTTCCCTCCCCTCGTCAACCCACTTCGAGTTTAGTGTTTCACATACACTTATTACCTCGTATACATTCCCATTAAAATGGTCAGGGCAAGCATTGATCCCATTCATTATACCCTTTGAAAAATTACTCAGAGGTAGACTCAGTCCGAAGTCAAACAAAGACAGATAATAAAGAAATCCTTCTTCCAAGTCATCCGAATCGTCCCCATCAAAATATTCTAAAGAAATTTCATCAGGGATTCCTCCGACGATCCTCTCCTCCTTTAAGTCATGGATTGGGCATTACAAACTCTCACCTTCGTCATCAAAGTACTCCCTATACATTTTTCCTCCATACTCCAGTAAACCTCCCCACACACCCTTTAAACTACCTTTATACTTATAAAACTCTTTCTTGGCATCAACACCCTCAGGATAGCTATGTAAAATATCAAGTAAATTAGCATCATCACCCCTATCACCGTCTATCCTTAATTAGGCCTCACTATCAAAAATATAATCATTATCAACAATTCTATTGCTAATGGAATAGACTCATATCCAACAGATGTCACCTCTTCAATATCTATCTTATCCTCATCTCTAATTCGACCAGATATAGTAGGGTCCATCTCGAAAGATGAGTTTGAAGTATAGGGTATCCTACTTATTAAAACTTTATCACGCATCTACACCTACATCATGATCCAGGTATTTTATCAATTTCAGTTCCTCAGTTTAAATTTATTCCAATTAAATATCGATTATACATAACTAATAATATAAATGATTTAATTACACTAGTTTACTGAGAGATATACAATTATGATATAATAAAAATGAGTTATTTTTATTTTTCCCCCCATTTTAAAACAAAAAAAAAACTTACTAAATGAGGAATTTGTATTTCAAAATTCAAACTAAAATTAGAGAAAACTTCACCAAACAAAAATTCCCAAAATATACATCAAACATAAGAACAATGGAGAATAACCAAATACAAATCCACTAACCTTCAACAACAGAAGATGAATCAGGCACAGACGTCCCCTCCTTTTTCACCACACATTCTGATAAGGAATGCTTTATTGCCTTCAGAGAAACTAAAACCTCTTACTCTCTGTTTGAACAAGAAATTTTCTCTCTTTTTTTCTCTCTAGAATTTCTTCCCTGTATTTTTGGAAACCTTTTGAAAGAAGAAGAAGTATTTATACTGTATTTCTTTAACTGCTAACAGATATTAAAAACTGTGTAACCTGCCCTCAGATTTTCAATTGAGGCGTCCTTTTTCATTTTCATGTCAGACAACTCATACCTTTTGGAACTCACACCCCTCTCATCATTACCACCATTAAATATTTTTAATGAGACAAATCTCACCCACTCTTACTTATCTCTCCTTCAGACTTTATCACATCGATGGCAATCCTCACTAACTCATCTTCCCAGTTACACAGATAATCACACTGCCTTGATTTTTTTGCACTTTAACACCTTTTCTACTTCGATTTCCTCCTACGTTCTTTTGATTTTGTTTATAGAAATCGATCTCACGTCCTCAAATATTCGAACTCACATAAAAGGCAATTCAACAAAAGATTACTATTTCTCCCCAAATGCCCCAATTCAAATCAAGTGCAAATTCTTAATATTACTCAAAAACCTCTCAATTCGCAATCCTCTAAAAACACCTCCATTGAAATCCTTCTCCAATACTCTTAAATATTCTACACATCTTGCCATCCTAACAAACAAGAAATTAGACTGCTTATAAAAGCAGAATGAAGATACCAATGACAATTGAATTTTAAAATTCAAATTATTTTAACCGCATTCACAGGATTTGAAGAACAAATTATGGAAGAACACTTAAATTCTATTCCATTATTCCACAAATCTAAACTACAACTTTGACTAATCAAACTTTTAACAGTAATTACATTTAAAACAGCCGAGGTGCCCCACAACACCACATCTAATAATTTTTCCCCCATCGATCTTCTCATCTTCCTCAGCTATCTCGTCAAGAGAAATCTCCCTGACAACAATCTTTTGAGCTTCAGGCTCAACAATCATATCTCAAAATACATTACACCAAAAATATCGATCAACCTCTAGTTCCCTCTCTGCTGAGTTCAAACCTTCTACCCAGAAAAATTCTTTCACGAATCTCAGCAATTTTTATCGCTAAACGTCCTTCAGCCGTATGGCGAACCTTCTGAAAGTGAGTTCTCACCATAGCATTAGATGTTATCAAATCACATATATTATGGAATACGTGTTCTCTTAGATAGATATTGACAACTGTCATAATTATCCATCATAAACAGAATACGCATGGTTCAACAACATAAAATAAGCTAGTTCGAGGAATGTTATATCAAACAGTATGAAAACAAATTGAACACAATTATACAAACAATATAAAAGCAGTTAGATAATAGAGTTTACAAAAATGCATAAATTCAAAAATATATTTTATTGATTAAAAAAAACTGTATAATACTAATTGCAGCCAGGGCAGCCACTCACATGCGGTTGCTTGCAGATAACGCCAGTAACTTCATCCTCCTCCAAAATGGCCTACTCCGTGGTATGTTACAGACCATCCTTACGCTGCTAAGCTATCTTGATAATGTAGTGAAAGCGAAACATATGAAAAAATAATCATCATCCGCCTCCTCGTCTATCATACAGAAGTATGTAGGTGGGGCAGGGATAAAAGTCTCTTCAGCGAGGGATTGGTTCCCAAAGTAACGGAGTCGAAGTTCTTCAATCTTGGCCAATACTCGGGTTTCCCTGGACTGGCCTCTAGTGGTGACCATTTTTTCTTGCACCGAGAAATTCTCAAAACAACTGTATGTACTTGGAAGAAAGAATAATGGCATGAGTAGAAGAAAGAGCAAATACTTATAGCCATTATTACATTAATTACCAATTTATAATTCCAAAGTAATCAGTATTGAAGACTATATCTCATGGGAACTTTAAACAATCAATAACATTTCCAAAGGATCAGTCTTCAGCACTCAATAACGAATTCCAAATATCCATTTTGCACCAGACATATTCAAGTTAAGGAAGAGCTCGATTTATACTTCTCAACTAAAGCCACTCATGCCTTCAGTTGAGAGGGGGCGATTGTAGGGACATATCCCTTGAGCTACTATAACAGCAAACTACTAAATTATCAGGCTTATGCAAAACCTGGAAGTCATACACCCTATCGATGTTAACACTTGAGGTGATATGGCTCCAACCTTTACAAAATAAAAAAATGACCCAAGGACACCTATCCCCACAAATTGACAGTTACAGGACCGACCTCCAAGAGCTCCGCAACTCTTTCCCCAAATCCAGGAGAACATGCTGCTGACCACGAACTAAGAATAAGATCTATAAATAGAGGATTTGGGAAATAGAAAAGGGGGAGTGAGAAATATTCCAGAACACCAACTTATATAACTTGTAATACCCGAGCAATAAAGTATACTTCTAAATCCCCGAGTTGAGGTCACAGTTTTTATCTATTCAAAGGTTTCCACGCTAAATTCGTACCACTTTCTGTTATTTGTTTACAATTGTTTGTACTACAGGTACATTTGGTGTAAGAGACTATTCAAGCAACGAATTTAGGTCCTTATAGGTCCAGTTTCAGTTCGATTTATAACGATGTTGGTTTCAATTTTGGCTTTGGATTTTAAGAATTGAAGTTTTCAGTTTCGATGGTTTTATACCAAAACTGACCCTGTAAGAGCCTAATTCTGAATCTCGAATTTAGTCTCTCATATCGAATATGATCAAAATGCTAGCAATAACAGATAATCACCAACACGTAAGAATTAGCGCTCTAAATAGGTCAAAACCACTACCTCTCTTGAGGATTTTGAAATATTGATCTTATTGATTGAGTGACTACCTATTACAATGAGTGTTCTAAATAGTTTATAATATACTTTGTAGATAGAAAAATGTGTTCCTAATTTGTTCTTCCTTGGTCCTATTTATAGGTCTCATATTATGGCCATTTTATGACCATTATCTCTTTTAATGACGAACGTTACAATCATAGTTATGATGAGTCTTCATAATGGATGTGAAACAATCTGATCCTTCTTTTCGGTAATGGCTTCTTTAAAGAGGTCATGTGTTTATGAAGTCGAATTGTTTTGCATGGAGGTCGATATCAAAACTTCTAACATGTTGAGGGTGGGAATATGTCCTTACAATTGCCCCCTCTCAACCAAGAGCACGAGTGGTGTTGGTTGAAAAACTCATCTCTGATGATGTATAAAATGTGGTGGAAGCATTTTCAATGTTTATTCTCGAATACATGTCCTGACTTGACTAGTCTTTCAGAGTTCCAAGGTGTATTGATTACATTCTTCTTGACTATTGGAATTTACAACACAGGTACTCAGTCTATAAATAACATATTCTTTATGAACTCATTGCTTACTTACTCATCAAACCATGGTGAAAATGAGTTTACAGGGCATGTACAAGCCAAGTTTGAAGAACTTCAAACTCGATACTTTAGGCAACTATCTTTGGCATACCTAACTCCAATACTTGTGGAACCTATGTACCAGGGGATGTATGATGATGAAGCTGATTTTGCCGAAGAAGACTACTTCTGGTTTTGTCAATTTTACTACATTATCTTGTTGAAGGTGGATCATAGGAATAGTCTACGTGGCATGGCCGAATAGATTATTGAAGATGAAAGCAATGTCTCTGTTGTGGACTTGAAGAAGGCCCGTTCTTATCAATGTATAGGTTGTAAATAGGTTTTCTTTTAAAAAAACTTATTTGTAACCCTTACATTTTAAATTAAATACGCGCTTTTATTTCCTGTCTTGTGCAAGTATTTTATGTATTTTTTATTTTAAGTATGTCAACCTTGTATGTATAATTTCATGCAAAGTGTTATGCCCGAAACTGTAGAACATAGTCTCAAACTGTGTGGGAAAGAGTTACATGTGACTTGGTCAAATATTCTTCTTCATTTTATGGAGAATATACATTGGCAGTTCCACTGTACACACGTACTAGGGTTGGTAGGGAAGATATTGTTTCCCAAAAATTTGATTCTCCAAAACTATTCAATCTTCAAAATTTGTTTCCCAAAAAATATGCAGTCGCAAAAAAATTTTCCCCAAAAATTTGATGGTTCAAAAAATCTTCTTCCCCTTGGTTATATAAATGATACGGTCCTTAGGTATATTCATCTTGCTCTTCTTCATAAACCTTATTGTTCACTACTCGTTGATTGTCATAGTAAGAACACGTTCCCAACGTCTGCAACATGTAGTGGAAGGTAGATTAGCCGTCAAGGTAGCCGAATTGCGTGAGCGATACTTTCGGTTGCTACCCAATGACATTGTTTTGCCAGAGTGGCCATTGCAATTGGAGGGTCTAAATAATAAAGAAAACATAGCTATATTTGAATGTAACTATATCTTAATGTAATTTTGTGTGGTGAATCGAATCACCCTAGTTGCTTTAAATGTAACTATATCTGAATGTAGTCTTTTATGTTGCCAATTCAATTTGAATGAATAAAGAATTTGCACATAATTCTATACTTGTTAACTATATCTTTATGATTGATAAGGACGAGTTTTATCTTTGAACTGTCTGGTATAAGTTTACTTGATTTATGCCACTTAAAGGGGCGTGCTTTACGTATGACAGCTATTTTTTAGTTAAATACAGCTGTTGAATATTTTAAATTTGGAATTGTTGCTCTTTTAGGTAATAAAAGGTTCTGGAGTAGTACGAATGTTTTGAGGCAAAGAATAGTGAGTAGTCGTACATAATTCTAGACTATTCATGCTTTCTTGGGAAGGAGTAAAAATAAATAATGGCTAATATGAAAAGGAGTTGTGGTGATAGAACTCGTAACCCCAAAAGTAATGATAAAGTTGGGCGGCGAAAGGAAGTCTCTACGCAGAAGGCAAGGGTGACTGACACGTGTAGGAAAGAATCATTATTTTAAAAATTGAGAGAGAGTATAAAAATTCGTTTCTCTCATCCCCTGGGTTTTCAATACTTTTAAAGAAAGAAATTTTTTTATAGAAAATGAAACATCTAGAGCGGATTCATTTCCCACCATTATTGACAAAAAACTCTTGCGGTGATAGTACTGTTCTTGAAGATCAGCACAAACGAAGGATTCATTCACAAATTGCCGACAAAACAGAGGATTGTGGGTCATCTAGCATAGGTTAGCATGAATTCTAGATTTTGTAGTGTGTATTTGTATTTGCAAGTTTGTATTTTGAGAATTTCTGGGTTTTTTGTAATTTGAGAATTTTTGTTCTCCACCTATTATGTTGTATGATTCTGTGTTTGGAGAAATTGTAGAGTAGGTTATTGTAGATTTGGGGAATTTAATCCCAATTTTCTTTATAATCTTGCTTGTGTTTATGACTATTGTATGGGTACTTCTAAACATTTCTTTAAAAATTTGAATGTCAATTAGGAAAAGTTTGTTCCAAGGGTAATTAAGTAATTAGGAGAGAACAACATCTATAGGATTGTTCTACCTATTTTGTAAGTTGTGGCCCAATCTGTTAGAACAGACCATAGAGATAGATTTAACAAACGCCTATTTCTTTGAATTGTAGGTCGAGTATGCGTACTAAGAATTTAAGTTCTAGGAGTAAGTTAACAGTTTTAACGAGCTCGGAATAAACATCGTCGACTAGAAGAGATGGTGACTATGATAACATGGAGGAGGTCATAGACAGTAGGGGGTATTAATAGGTGTGATAAAAAAAATGTACATGTTCAGGTCGATCATAGAGTAGTGGGGGACACGGGAAGGGAAGCAAGGGTTGATGATGTGGAATTTTGTATATACTCGGAGGGGGTAGATGTGGGAAAAAGAATTTCTGAGATACAAAAAGAAACTGAAAGGGACATGGGGGGAATATGTAATGGAAGAAGGTTTGTGGTTTAGGGTATTTTTCCCAGTGGAAGGAGGGAAAATGTGTTACAGGTTCCTGACCTTGAATTCTTTAAATTGGATAAGGGAATTCAGAATGATATGACAATAGTTTATTATAATGGATATGTGGAGTTAGGCCCAGGTGATGGTTTCTTATGTTATACGAATCAATTATCTTATGGCTTTAGAGTACCATTGACCTACTTCCAAAAAGGGGTCATGAATCTATTACATTGCTGCCCAGCCCAGCTGAATGGGAATGCATACGAGATGATGAGGGTCTATGAGGCATTAAATGAGAGATGGAGAGTGAGTGATGTTGTTAAGCAGTTTGTTGCTGCTGATGTGATAAAATATTATAAGATGAAGTACCTTAAAGCCAGTAAGAGTTGCTAACTGTATAGTAATTCATTGAGACCAAAGATTTTTGATTTTGATTCTGTTGGTCGACCATGGAATGACCATCTTGGTTTGGTTAGGGGCAATTGTATGCAGGTCCCAGATGAACCAGCGCTCGAGCTAGAATTTAAGTATTTTAATCCGAGTAAGTGTTTCTTGCTATCTTGAGTAAATTTCTTGACATATTCGAGCTCCTTAAAAATTCCTATATTTGTCTTTTGTATGTCCTCAAGCCATTACTACCCTTGACGATTCAAGCTTATTTGATTGTGTGTCTCGCGAACAGAATGAGATGAAAAAAATTCTTGAAGATTTGAATATCCGCATGGACAAAAGGGTAAACTCAGAGATTCCCAAAGTCCAACGTGTTAACCAGAGATGGGTTATGACTGGTCGAGGGGGTACTGTCAACAAAAAGGGTTCTTCAGGGAACACTGGTGAATTTGACCTCCCTTATATACCCGATTTTGCAGATGTCCCACCTCCAGAGTCTTCAAGTGGTAACCAAAAATTTTGTAGGTTGAAAAAGTCGCACCAAGAGCTTCTACTGTCTACTACATAAGTTCCACTGGTAGCTGAAGGTTTCACTTTGCCAGATCGGGACAACTTGAAGTTGGGGTTCCGAAAAGATGGAAGGTTGGTCATGTTGTCACCTATGAGAAAGGCGAGTCCGCGCTGACTAAGCAAAAAATCCATGAGATCAAAGGAAGTGACCAAACTCGGTCCGACGTGGTGACGAAGCTTAGGGCAATAAAAAATTGTTGTTTTTTCTTGCTGAGATAAGAACGGCCGAGAGATGCTCAATGAAATTTTCCAGAAGCAAGTTACCCAGGTAAATTTTCATTACGACCTAATTCTTTGGTTTGTTTTTGTTTAGTACGATTGTTCCTGGGTTGAATATTATCTTATAACTGCCTGTACTGGTGAAGGGTTCTTCTTAATTTCTCCTGAAGAGGAACAAAAAACATTTGGAGCTCTCCTACAAGGTCAAGACTCAAATGGAAGAAAATGTGCAGCTAAAAGCTCAATTAAGTGGATTGATTACTAAGTTCAAGAGAGAAAAATAAAGATCTATGGAGGATGCTAAAGCGGCCATGAGGCTGGAGCTCCAGACTCAGTTGGCAGAACGGCAAAAAATTATGGAGAAGGCGGTGGAGACGATTTATGTTGGGCGTAATAACCTAATCCAGTCGTATCATCTCTTTGGTCTATCCGAAAACTATATTACGCTTGGGATTGCTAGTAAATATGAAGACATTCTCTTCCCTTCTGAAGTTGAAGATGAACATATTGAGGAGGATCGGCCAGATGGTGATTCTTTTCGGTAGACGTGGCGAGTGTTCCCCCTTCCAAAAATAGTGCTCAAGTTTTCGGATGGTATTGATGAGGCAAAGTCACCCCAAGAGGTAGAGCCTAACAATGGCTGCTAGGCTTATCTTTTATTTTTTATTACCAATTTGATCGACATGGAGTTCTTGTTTGAATTTTCGATCTGTCATGTGAATGAGAAAGTCTATGTTGGGAAACTGTAAGTTTTTTGGTAGACATAATTGATTTTGTTCTATGAATTTGAATTGTGCTAATAAAAAAAAAATTGTAATATGTATAGGACGTAAAGCGATTGAGGGAAACTGTTAATGATTTGCAGAGAGTGCTGACTAGGGCTAGGAACTCCGTGAGTCACACTCAACAAGTAATAACTAAAATTGAATATGAGAGAAGGGATTATAAATCTGTGTCAGAAAAGAATTTTAGAGAATTGTATGAACTTCAAGGTAAATGCGCTAAAATGAAAATAGAGAGGGATGAATCTAGGAGGAAAGAGGATGATAGGTTTAATTTATTAGGAAAAATCTTAAAAGAGGCTCCTTTTACAGACAAGGGTAAACATGCTAAGTGTCAAAAAGCGTTGCTATCTTTGACACTGTATTTTGAGGCCAAAACGGATAGTGAGCGAGGTTTAAAGGACGCTTACATACACATTTTAAAAGAGAGGAGATATCACTGAGAAAGAAAAAAGAAGAAAAACATAAGGCTTTAGAAGTAGTACAAAAAGAAACTCATGATCGGCTATATGATACAAATAAGAGGATAAAGGAATATTTATATCCTACGCTAGAAGAAGTTGTTGCTAAGACTGACCATGAGCGTAATATAGAGTCAGTGATTGGTTTTTATGGTAGTGAGTTGGATAGAGTGGATAATGAATTTTGAAAGTACATTATTGAGTATGGAAAATATAAAGGATGTGAATCTTTGGTTTGTAAAAGATGAAAATGGGAAAGGTTTTAATCATTCTGAAGATCCAGATCCTATACCAATACAAGATTGGTCAGAGCACAAGGAGGAGGAGGTCAAAGATCTAGCACATCGTTCACAACGAATACATCAAAAGCAAGATATCGTGAGATTATATTCCTCTGATACTGATCATATAGGCGACTTGCTGAAAGGAAACTGTCTTCACACCGTTCGACAAAGGATCAAAAGAAATAAATTATCCATGTGTCTAGTATTGTTGTTTTGATAAGAGGTGTTCTGTACAGTTTATAGTAGACTGAGTTATCTGTACAAATGTATAGTAGATATGTGTTATTTTCATAGTAGATGTTTTGTATGTATACTAGATGTGTACGTTGATCAAACATATGTATTTCATTAATGCAAGAGCAACGGACATAAAAATTGAAAAATAATTCCCACTAAAAAAATAAAAATCTAACCTGTAAAACATTCTTATCTGCGATATGTTTTTAAACTCCTTGTATTTTAAGGATTTGGAACTCGAACTCCTTCTTCTGTGATCAGATCATAAAAACCAAGGTCATTTTTACCAACTATAATGAAATGCCCTTCCCAATTTTTTGTAAGCTTCTCGGTATTTAATTTATTTCTGTGTTTTGGTATTTCCCGTAGAACGAGGTCCTGAATGTCCAGTTCTCTATTACGAACTCGTTTGTTATAAGATTTGACCAATGCCTGATGGTAGTGTCCAAAATTCATAATTATTTGATCTCTTATTTCTTCGATCCAGTTCATATTACATGCTAACTGAAATTCATTCTCTTCATCCGTCATTTCGTGGTCAAATACAGGGTGATGATATTCAGTTGGGTTAACAACTTTAGTTATGTATGCTAACAGGAAAGGGGTATAACCCGTAGATATCCGTGGGGTTGTTCGATATGCTCATAATACATGTGGTAATTCCTTAATCCAATTTCCTTTCTTTTCTTTCAAATGCTTTTTTATCCCATTAATTATAGTTTGGTTAATAATTTCTGTTTGACCGTTCCCCTGCGGGTAGTAAGGATTTGAAGGAGAGTGAATGATGTTATATTTGTTGAGAAATGCGACCATATTTTCACCAATGAACTGGGGTCCATTATCGATTCTAATGAAATGTGGGCAACCGAACCTTGTGATAATATTTTCGCATATGAACTGGATGACCTCTTTTTCTCGTACTTGACACAAAGGGGCTGCTTCTATCCATTTGGTGAAGTACTTGGTTGCTACCAAAAAATTTCTCCTTTTATTGGGGATGTTTGGTAATTCTCCCACTAGGTCAAGGGCCCATCTTTTAAAAGGTCAATAGACTTTGTTAGAGTGAAGCTCTAGGGCTGGAGCTCAAATTTTGAATCCATATCGCTGACAGGCATCACATTTCTTTGCATACTCGATGGCCTATGCCCTCATTCTAGACCAAAAGACTCCCTGAGTTATAATGCGATTTGCCAAAAATTATCCTGCCGCATGCGATCCACAAGTGCCTTCATGTAATTCTCGTAAAAATTTGATAGCTTTTGTGTCGGACAGACATTAGAGATAAGGACCCGTGACTGATCTTTTGTAAAGGATATTGTCAATAACTGTGTATTGTCTAGCATTGTCTATCAGTCTTATTCTTTTATTGACATCTTCAGGGAGTTCACCTGTATAATTGTTCTTTGATCAAATATATTTAAGGAAAGGCCATCATCTTTAATCATCTTCCATCTCTTCATCGTCCCCAGTGTTAATGGCATTCGATCTGATGACGTTAATGTTGGGGTAGATACGACTTCGATCTTTAAATATCGAACATCTATTCTAAGAATTCCAGTAAGATAAGCAAGGAAATCTGCCTGCTTGCTTTCCCCTCGAGGTAAATATTCAATTATGGCTTTTTGGAATCTGCTCATTATGTCAGCTACTAATGTGGTGTAATTCACAATTTTTCCATTTTTTTGATATATCTATGTGTAATGTTTACAATCAATAAGGAATCTGTGTATATAGATAGTTTGGGTACTCCAAGTTCTGGTGACATATCCATTCTATGGATTAACGCCTCGTACTCTGTTTCATTATTGGTGGCCTCAAAATTTAGTCAAATTAATTTTCTTATACTATCATTTGAGGGTGTAATGAGAATGATGCCGATTGCAGAGCCTACCGGTCCAGCAGACTCGTCGGTCCAAAGGTGTTACCCTTTTTTTTTATATCCAGTCTATTTTTTCTTCAAATTATTCTTCCACGTGGTCGGTGCCATCCTCTTCCCAATCGGGTCTTCAACTGGAAAATCTGCCAAGAAATCATATACTGTTTGACCATTTTTTGAATTTCTTTGTCCAAAATAAATATCGTGCTCCCCCAAGCTAATTGATCACTGTTGTACTCGTCTGGATTTTTCCTTTTTGGACAAGACTTCTCGCAGGGGGTAATTTTTCATTACGCGAATCGAATGAGCTTGAAATTATTGCTTTAATTTATGTGAGTTGTACACGGGGGTTAGGAGTAACTTTTCAATTTTAGTGTTACATGTTTCTGCTAGAGTAAAGATTTTACTGCTAAAATAAATAGGTTTTTCTTTTCTTCTTTTTAGTCAAGTCGAATAAGCACCGAACTTAGTGAGTTTTTTGTAACGGCAAGGTACACTGTAAGTTCTTCACCTTCTGTAGGGGTACTCATTATTAGAGGTTTTCCCAAATAACTCTTCAACTCTTGAAATACTGCTTCACATTCATTATTTCACTCGATCTCTGGATCCATTTTAGTCTTGCCTTTTCGGGAAGAGTAGTATGTGGGAGTCTTACCATTTTAGTCTTGCCTTTGTAACAGTATAGTCTATGCTCTCTGATGAAAGCTATTTTTTCCTGGTCCTCGAGCAAGAGTAGTATTTGATTATATCTTAATGCAGCATCCATCATGGACAAAAGTGTGTGTCCAGCGGTGGAATGTAGCAAATGATTAATTATAGGAAGAGAGAAACTATCTTTTGGAGTATGTTTATTAAGGTCTGTAAAATCCCTACAGACTCTGATCTTGCCGTTTCTCTTTGAGATTGTTACAATGTTTGAGATCCAGTCAGGATAGTTTGCCATTCGAATAAAACTGACTTCAATAAGTTTGTTGATCTCATTTTTCACTTCCCCCCAAAGTTTAGGTGTTAACGTCCTATGCTTTTGTTTAATCGCCACGACCTTGTCTTTTAAACATAGTTTATGGCAAGCTAAAGTGGGATCGGAAACTGGCATTTTGGGGAATGTCCACGCAAATACATCGTTATTTTCCTTTAAAAATTGAATAAGAGCTTCACGCTCTACTAATGATAGACGAGTCCTAATATACGTTCCTCGCTTTTCTCTGTTGATCTCGATATATTATGTGACTTCGGTGTTTGGTGGTTGGTTCTCTGTGGATTTAGTGTTCTATAATTTTTATGTTTCATACTCCTCAGAAGGTTCCGTTACAATAGTCACGATATTTTTACAAGCTCGAGTTAACTTCTGATTGCCTTTGGTTTTATATATCTCCTCATTCCAGTCAAAATGTATCGCCAAATAATAAGTCGAGGGAATGGCCTTCATGTTGTGCAGCCAATATCGTCCCATGATTCCCAAATAACGTGATTTTTCATTCACAGCGTAAAATATTACGTCTATTGTTGCTGGTCCTGCTGTAATGAAAAGTACGATCTTACCTACTCGTTCTTCTTTAGATTCATTAAAACCACTAATATCTATATCGTTAGCCTCGACTTGATTTATTAAGCCCATCTGATCGATTGCACTTTGAAAAAGTACTTTAATACCGCTCCCAGTAACTACCATCATTGTATGCATTACAATATTCCTTATTTTTAACATGACAACGAGTGTATCATGATGAGAGAATTTGGCATGGCTGACATCACAATCTTCGAAGGAGATCCTTGTTCTCCTATTGCTGGATTTTGTAATCAATCGGGCTTCTTTTTCCACCATAGATAGGACGTGATAATGGATGATACGGCGCCTTTTGAATCTGATTGGTCTGTTGATCTTATGTATCTCGATGAAGTGGCTAAGACGAATATGGTACATGTGTTTCTCCTATGTTACTCCTTCAATTTAAACAACCTCATTATCAAGTTTATAGCTCCTATATTTGTAGCTCTCCAGATCGACGATGTATTCGTACAATCATCCATCTTTAAGTATGTGCTCCATGAATCTCTGTAGAGCATAACATTGTTTCATATCATGATGTCGAACTTTATGGTATTTGTAGTATGGCTTATCCTTGATGGGCTGGAGGGGTTGGGCATTTCTAAAGAACTTGTCTTTCTGAAGTATGGGGTAGATATCGGCCAGTTTAGCAGTTAATCTTGGAAGGCATGGCTTTGGAAGGTCACTTCCTTTTAGAGGCCGATCTCCATCAAATTCAGTTCGTTTCCTATCCCCCTCCGGTATCTGTGGTGCGTTCGAATTCTCGTTATGTGGCTTATCCTTTTGTTGTCAGGATTGGTTTTTGTGGTTTTTGTCTCTCAAACATCATCCTTTCGAGATCGATATAACTGTTTATTCTTTCGATCATATCTTCCAGAGTTGTTGGCTTGTTTAAGATGAGATGTTTTTTTGCTCGGCTTTCCATGAGTAGAGCATTGGTGAAGGCCAAAATCATAATTTTTTGGTCGAGACAATCCATTCTTCTTGCCAGATCCAGTATTTTTTTGGTTAATGCTTCGAGCTGTTCCCCCGGTATTTGTTTAAGACTGATCATGGAGTATTGGTTCTCCTCTTTGTCTCTGTTGTGCAAATGGTTCTTAACAAAAAGTTCTTGCAACTATTCAAAAGTATGAATCGACCCTTCCTGCAACGAATAGAACCATCGTAGAGGCTCTCACCCTGGAGACTAGTAGGGAATAGTTAGCACAAAATGTGAATCGACGTAGAATGTAAACCCAAAGAGTCTTGGAACTCTTGAACGTGTTTGATGGGATCAGTCCCTTTATATTTTCAATTTTTCAACGTGTGAAAATTGGTCGGCACTTCACTGTCTAACAGATCTTGCACGATCGGGCTCTTCTGTAGTCTGCTGAAGATGTTCATGCATGCGCGTATTTGGGCTTCAAATAGCTCTTTAGTGCACTGTCCATGTGTTCTTGAGTAACGAACTATCGAGTTGTGATTGTGTGATGCTGGAGACGTCCCTCCCTGGGATTGTAGTCTCCACTCCCTTCACTGAGCCTTTAGTGCATAGGGACTCGAGTCCTTCCCCATTATAGGTCTTCTGCTTGTCTGAGGTCAGTGGAGATTTTATCGACTTCTTGTGAAACAGCAGGTATCATCATCATTTTGGGTACTCGCTGATTATGATCAGGTCGAATATCAGCTCCTGACTAATACCTCTGGGAGGTCCTAACCTATCACGAGCTAAAATTCTTGACATAGACGGGTGCGTCTCTTTGTTCTTTTGTGTTGTCATCTGCTGTCCTTAAAGAATTTTCAACGCTTCTTGTACTTCTATTAATTGTTGTTCTAGAATAATTTATTTTTCTGTCTCGGAGTTCATAGTAGTGCATAATTCTGCCATTTGATTCGCTCCCGTGCCAGTTCTTTATGTCTGTCCAACTAGGGGATTTTGACTTGGGATCGGCATTTTGTGAAGATGATAAGTACCTGTTGTATTCGAGAATTGTGGCTAATTGTCTCAATTCCCACAGACGACGCCAAATGTAAGAGTCTAATTTCGGATCTCAAATTTAGTATCTCACACAGAATGTGATCAAAACGCTAGCAATAACAAATAATCACCAACACGTAAGAATTATAATGGAAACCTCTAAATAGGTAAAAACCATGATCTCTCCTGAGGATTTTGAAATAATGATTTTATTGATTAAATGACTACCTATTACAACGAGTATTCTGGATAGTTTAGTATATATTTTGTAGAAAGAAAAATCCGTCCCAAATCTATTCTTCTTTGGTCCTATTTATAGGTCTCATATTATGACAGTTATCTCTTTTAATGACGAACGTTACAATTATAGTTATGATTTATGATGAGTCTTCATAATGGCTGTGTAACGGTCTGATCCTTCTTTTCTGTAACGACTTCATTAATGGCGTCGTGAGTTTATGGAGTCGATATGTTTTGAATGGAGGTCGATATGAAAACTTCTATAGCAGGTCGAGGGCGGGAATAAGTCCTTAAAACCGGCTAGGCCCGGATACCTAGTTACAAAATAATAATAATAATAATATAAGAACAAGTTTTGTTTTGGTTTTGCTAAATCTAAATATTTATTCTGAATGCTAAATCGAAAGCCTTTGAAAATGAATTGAGATAACAGAAACACTTTTAAGTTGTCAAAAATTTTGATGTTAAAACTGCTCTATTTCTTAAAATATCCAATTTATTCCAAGAAAATTTGGCATTTCATGAAATCACTGAGAGTTTTGGTTGGACAACCTTGAACGAACCATACGTAAGCTGAGCTTGAAGATCGAGCTAAACTAATCGGCTTGGCTTAACCAATAGAAGAAGAAAAAATGATTAAAATGGCACAAAAAAGGGAGACTAACACAGCAATGGACAACAAAGGTAACTATTGCATGTTCAAATCCATAGGTATCCGTACAAAATAGTTTGGGATCCGATACCCTAATTTCAATTTTAAATTGTGGGGGTTAGTGGTTAATCATCAATTTCAAGGCTAATAGTTTTTTAATTAGGGAAAACAATGCTCGAGAAAATTATAATAATTAAATAAAATGATTTACGTGTCCCATTCCTTATCTCTGATTCCATCTCTAGTCATCAAAGTCAATGTCCTCTAAAATTGTAAAAATATTCCCGTGATTACGAAACACCAACGACGCCATCATTCCGGTTCCCTAAAGTATCCTCAAACCTTGCATTATCCAATGTTAATCACTATTCCTAACTTTAACTTGTATTAAATTTTCATTCATATAAATATGAAATTCCAATAATGTCCTTTTCTTCTATTTAGATTCCAAAAAATTTATGTTCTTCATTGGAAAAAAAATTGTAATAGTTATAAAAAAAAACTAAAACTAAAACTTGTATGAGAAGTCAAGGTCCATATTAAGGTATAGATACATAGAACAAGCACATGTTGTGTGAACACAAGACCTTAAATCTCATGCTACATAACCAAAAGGGTAAATGGTGCACTTCTCATTATCAAAAGAGCACATGATAGTCATTCTAGATATAGAAAAGGGTATCCATAGTAATTAAGCAAACAATGCAAGGGTAACTTTATAAACAACCCTTTATATATACCCCCTTCCTTGTTGTGCTCTCTCCTTCACCAACCAACAACACAAAACTCACCTCTTCTTTAGAGGATAAATATGAACCAAGTTGAGAATCACATGTTCTTCATCTCTCAGCAACTCCCTAACTTAAACAACACTCAAGTGAATCCAAGAGAAGGTGAGCTAATTCTTCTTATATGTATGTGTCTATAAATATGTTTCTATGTTTCTCACAATGTACTAAGTTTGATATGGATATGTGTAGGAGAGCCAAGAATACGTAAAAGAAGGCGAAAGAACAAAGGAGAAGCAATGGGTGTTATAGGAGTGACAAAGAGGAAGTTAAGTGATGAGCAATTGAACATCTTAGAGAAGAACTTTGGGAATGAACATAAGTTGGATTCTCAAAGAAAAGATCGAATCGCTTTTGAACTTGGCTTAGATCCTAGACAAGTCGCGGTTTGGTTTCAAAACCGAAGAGCACGATGGAAGAATAAGAAACTCGAAGAGGAGTATTCGAGGTTGAAGACTGCACATGAATCCGTTATAGTCGAAAAATGCCACCTTGAAGCCCAGGTTTAATTTCTATTAAACTCTAACCTCATTTTTCAAAATTTTAGTCTTTTGTACTCATTGTTTTTTTGGAATGTGTTTTAGGTATTAGACCTTGAAGAAAAACTATGTGAGGCGAAGAATGAAATACAACGTCTTTCGGACCGTTCGGAGACTAGTTCGAGTCCGTGTTTGTCAGGTGGTGCTGATTATAATCCTCTCTTAGGGGGATTTGGGGTGGAAGGATTTGACAATTGCTTTTATGAGCCTGAAAATAATTGTGTTTATGGGATGGAGTGGGTAGATTTATATAGTATGTGAATATATTAGATTATGTAAATTATGATGATCCTAGTGATGTAAATGTTCTGGAATTAATCAACTTAGAAGGATTTCTGACTTAATTTTTGCATTTCTTCTATCTTCTTTTGAGTTGGGCTATGTTACCAGGGGAAATGACTGCGAAGTAGTAATATTACCCGGAAATCTTTTGTGTATTGCAGTTACTTTCAGTGGCCAATGCAACACTTCAATTTCATTTTCTGGCCTACTTAGTTTTATCTTCACGATATCAATGACGTAATCTAGTTCTAATCTGTTCCCTTAAGGCCTGAACTCATGCATTTTTCTCTTCAAATTTTGCTCTAACTTGTCAAGTTCTACTACATTTACCGAGTATACAAAAGCTCGGGACAAATTTCACCAAGAAATACATGTTTTTACAGTTGTAATCCTTTCGGAGAAAATCATGATATCATAATTACATTACGGAACTTCAAAAAAACACAATTTTACAGCACGAAAACTTAAACAATGCTGAACAACGGATAGACTCCTATGTTAGAGGGGGCAAATATGGCAGCGCTCCACCTTGTCCACTGTTCACTGACAGATGGACATTATAAACTGGATTAGGGTCAACTTGAAGCACTAAGTGACTAAATCGCTATTTAACCATCTCCACAATGTAGAGACCGTTTCCATACAATAATAAAGATTCAAGAAAACTTGGCAGTAAATAAATTCCAATATTATAACACACTGTTGTTACTATAAAGGCAACAAGGCAATGAGACCGCACGAGAAAATGAAATCTCAGCTTTCATCCTTCTAGTTATCAACACACAAAATTACAGCATATCCTATGAGGATAAGACTTATCCTTGACCATTTCAAAGCTTACAGAGCTTTAGTTACAATGTGACCATGAGCTCAAAAAACCATCTTCTAGTTAACTATTTCAAGCTTATGGAGCCTTAGTTACAATGTGAGCCCAACAAATCATCTTCCAACAACCTTTTTCTGATTAACCGACCAATATGAAAGCCTTCTTTCTCACCTTCCCCTTAATGATCCGTTACTGGACCTTTCCAACTCCCATGATGGCAAAGGTGAGTTTAAAAACAAAGGTTTCTGACGCATTGAAATCGAAGATAAGCAATTAAAAGAGCTTCTCAACCTTCTCTTTTCAATATGGTGGTTGGCGTCATGAGGCACAGTGCACACCTTAAGTGCTTCAGGAAGTACACAGTTGCAGAATGAACCTACACATGAAAAAGAGAGTAAAAAAGAATTCCATTTCATACATTAATCCCTATGCTACAATCAACTCGGATATTTAAGAAACCCTAGTTAAAAGGACTACGGGGTGCGGGTGCGAGGAGGAAGAAGATTGTAGTAAATACCTATTTTTGCAAGTCGATTTACCCATTTTGGAATTGAGTTTCCCGTCAGCTTGGAACATATATCCCTACAGAAATGGTTGCAGTTCTTAGAAATCAAGTGATATGTATCGCCATTGTAATTTGTTGAGTGGCGCTCCATGAACCCCCTAACCTGAACTGGGTTCATGCGTGTTGTCCCTATGAAAATTGATTTTCTGAACTTGTATCCCGGGCATTGCCGGGGTTCAACCTCGAATACACCACTTGTAGAATAATCATGTGCTCCAAAAGCGTATTCTACTCCGTGAACTGTTATAATAGAAGTACGCAATGAGAAAAGCTTTATCATCATAAAACTAAATTTTGAATAAACAAAAAAATTACCAGAAGAAAAGTAAGGTCATAATGCCATTACAAAAATCTAGATTACCATATTCAGTAAAATTAAATAAAGCTTTTCTCATACAAAAGATAAAACAGATGGCCTATCCTTTGTGTGAACTAAAGCTAAAGCATTTAACAGGTGACAATAACTACTAGGAGCAACAAATGCAAGTTCAAGTGTTCAACCAACAGATACAAACTTAATGTCTTAAATCTTCAACACTAAGACTCCGGAGCCAAAAAAAAATCTCAAAAGTAACGCAGCACAAGTATAAACAACAATCTATGACCGTGACTTAATCTATTGGCAGAGTGTTTTGGGTTTCACAAGGCTGTATTGAAGCAAACTGAGATTAATGAGAGATTTTCTTAGGTCTTGCTAGAATGCCCAGAACACTGGTAATTTCATAGCAGTTGTATCATGGAGAGATCTCCGTGTACGTAAGTCTAAACAAGGAATAGGTATTAAGAGGCTTAAGGAATCAACGGTGCGTACGTAAGTCTAAACAAGGAATAGGTATTAAGAGGCTTAAGGAATCAACGGTGCGATGATTCTAAGAATTCTTTGAAATCTTATACCCGTGAAAGAAAGAAAAAAAGTACGTGGTTCAGAAAGGTAAAGTACATAAAAAGAAAACCTTTTGTATTATACATTACCTGAAGATGCTTCACGAGGATGAAACATCTCTCGTAGATAAGGAGACAACTTTCCGTCACAGGCAAGCCATCATAGAGGATTGCAAGAAAATATTATTTGGGAACTACCATTGACTTGGAAATGAGGAGCTTAGCACGTGAGAGAACATATCTTAGCATGTGAGAGAACATATCAAACTATTAGCAGGTATTCATAGAGATGCTACTAGGTATTTCCACAGATGCTACAAGGTATTCCTAGATATGCTACTCTTGGATAGTATCAGACATAGCAATAGCTGGATTATCCCTAGATCTAGGTTCAGATCAAATAAACTAGTAGAGTGGTATTCCCAAGCCCAGCAAACCAAGACTATAATGATCAACACATCTGGATTCATTAAGAAAATGGGAATTCTCCACAAAAAGTGTTTGACAAGCACAGAGACCATCTAGTCATCTAGACATATAGTGAACTGGACAATTGTTGTATGGGGTCCTAACGCTATTCCCAGACAAACTATAACTAGTTTGCTTACAACTAGAAATAGCTTAAGGCAAGACTTTCTTGTCAAAATTGAGTCGATTGATGCGGCATATTGCTCCTTATATGGAGCAGATGAAGAAAGCATACAAACACTTAATTTTCTCATGTCCCTTTCCTTATACGAAAATGTGGAGAGAGGATGATGTAAATCGTCCTCGCATGGTCGTTTCTCACTGTCTATGGTTTATTTACATTAATGTTATTTTGATTCATGCCTTCCTACTACAGATGCTTAGTAGGTTTTAGGGAGTTCCTAATTAACCAACACAAGGTTAAAAAGGTATTTTTCCTAATTTCTAGAATATTCTTAATTAGGGTTTTCACCCTCTTATGTTCTATAAAAGGGAGGCTAGGTTCTCTATTTTATTTAGTTGTTGAAGTTGAAGTTAACAAATTAGATTCAGTTATTTCAGTTTGAGTTTTAGTTTATGTTTTAGATTATAAAAAACCCTAATCTTGAATAAGGTCTAAATTAGCGTAATAGACTAATCAATTTTGCTTCCGCGCTGAGAGTTTATGTTAAAGGAAGTTTGATAATCAAAGAAAAATGTCAAGTGGGATTTAAGATTAAGATAATCAATGAAGAGAATGTAGAGATAAAATTAGAAAGAGATTCTAGAGATAATATTTGGATCTAGTTTGCTTTCAATAGTTCTACGGAGTGGGATAGACCTACAGAGTGAGATTTTGCCCTTTCACAGACCGAGTTTGCTTTCAATAATTTTGTCAACAGTTCGACGGGACTATCTCCTTTTTAGATTGTGACGGGTTATTCCCCAGATATTGTGCTGGATTTATCAACTATTCCCCAATTAGTGCCTACTTTTGACAGTGTTGCAGAGTTTGCCGAGTCCATCTGGGCAATACATAAAGAAGTACGACGACATTTAGTAGATGTTTACGCAGGCATAAAGGAGAGGGTGGATCGGCATAGGAGAGAGGTTACCTTTTCACCTGGAGACCTGGTTATGCCTTATATAGAAAAAGGACGTTGCACGAGTAGCGTCTAAACTTCTCTTGCGTAAATCAGGACCGTATCGCATCATTCAGCGCTATGGGGAAAATGCTTATGAGCTTGACATTCCTGGAACGTGTTCTCATGTTGTAAATGCCAAACTTTTGACTCAGTTCTATGGTGACATTCCATCACACCCAGTGACACCTGCACCGGACATTGCGTCGACTAGCGAGATTGATGAAATATTGGATAACCGTTTAGACGCAGCAGGGCATGTTGAGTTTTTGATACGATGGGTTGGTTGTACAGAGGAGGATGATTCCTGGATTTCAGGGGAGTCGTTCGCACAGATATATCTGACATTTTACAATGATTATTGAAATTTTTGACTAAATGAGATTAACCGATTTCGAGTAATTTAGGTCAAAATTGAAAGGGCCGATAATCCTTGAAACTAATTGTCAAGTTATAACCTAGTTTAAGTTGATATGATAAGCAGTAAAGAATCAAAAACACAATAACAAGCTATTTTAACCCTGTGGAAAACCTTTCTCGTGAGAAAAACCCACAGATCGGTGTCGAATCCCTCGACAACTAAAAATTCACTATTGAAACAAAATTACAATAATTCAATTACTTATAGACTCGATAAGTACATCCCGTGGTTACCCCTCTTCTAAATGAACTCCTCGCAATCAATTTCTCGTTCTCGCAACGCCTCGCTTCAATCTCCCGTCAAAGCATCCAAGCTTGAAACTCACAAGCTTTTCAATTTAAGATTAGGTTTTCTAAATCTCTTATTGATTCAATTTGAGTTTTACTTCGCATTGAATCACTCGTTGAAATCTTTCTTCTCTCTAAATATTAAGCCCTATAAAAAGTTCTTTTGGAAGAGGTGAAAAAAGGAAAATACAAAATTTGTCTTTTATAAGAAAACTGAAAACCCAAAGTTTGTTTGAACATAGAAATAGTCTATTCGAACAGACAAAGTTATATTCGAACATAACCAAAGATCATATTCGAAGAAATAGAGCTCTAAGTAAAATGTTTGAATATAAAAAAGTTTGTTCGAACAAGGTCTATTCTAATAGAAAAAAGTCTGGTTCTAACAGAAACCTATTTTCTTCAAAAAAAAAAAAAACATAATTCCTTTTTGACCTTTGGTAAAATACTAACGACTTGAGTATTTTAAAACGAAAAGGTACAAACCCACGTACCTGTTCAGTGTCAGTCCAGCTGTAGTCGCTCCACGTGCACTTTCTGACGACGAATAACCACGAGGTAGTACTGACACTTATTCTAGACACGAAGTGAAACAAACTCCAAATATGGATGTTTCAATTATAAACATCTACAGAATTCGCGGTCGAATTCTTTTTAGGAGGGGAGAGTTGATAGATCATGCCTCGGGGTCGTCTACCCACGAGGCCACAAACCTTTTACTTTGTCTTTATAATTAATGTTAGAGGCCTTTTGGGTCCTCAGTGGGGGAAAACTCTAGAAACTCTAGAATTGCAATTAGAGATATTTTGATGCTTCCACAATCGTAGTAATTATACTAGGTTTAATTTCTCTGTAGGCAGCATATTTTAGATCATTGAAACCTTGTAGCACTTATCCTCAACATCCCAGGGGAGGTGGATATGTATGAAATTAATCCCATTAGGCTTACCATTAACTTAAATATAGTCATTCTTAAGGCTATGTTACATTAGAAATAAAGCTGCCCTACCGTACACAGCCCGAGGGGGAGCACATAGCTCTTCATAGAGTTAGAGATAGACAATTCTTAATGGTTTAGCCAAGGAGTGAATAAATCCAAGGAGACGCGGGTATACCCCTAGGAGGTAGATATGTCTGAAATTAAACCCATTAGACTTACCATTAGCTAATCATTCTTAAGGACAAGGTTATCGTACATTAGGTATAATAAGACTGTCCGACCACACACAACCCCAGAGAACACAGGGTTTTTCTTAGAGGTATAAAATTATAAATGGTTTAGCCAAGGAGTGCATAATGCCAAGGAAACGTTGGTCTACTCCTGGTGTCGTGTGTAAATAATATTTGAAAGGGCTTACGAGTGTACGTGTGGACTAAGTAAAGAAAGCTGAGAATGCTAGCACAAAGAAACAAGTCAAAGAATCTAGAATTCAACTAATTACAGCCAAGGGGAATAAGGACCCTAGTAACGCATCCAATAATATGAGCTTAGGAAAAACTCTAAATAACCAAAAGAAGTTTAGTGTTAGATAACTAAGCCCGGGAAAAGGAGACGTTTATCAAAGAAGCGCCTATTAAGGAGAAGTATACTTTAACTGCTGATGAAATGAAAGCAGCAGCAGCCAAGATAAGGAATGGATTGCCTAATAATAAATATGGGCACCGCAATGCCTCCACATCAAGAAGGTTTTAAAATGAGTGTTAATACTTTGTATAAGAGAGAGAAAGTAAGGCAGATCAAATCTACCCCAAAATGGAGTCAATTTTCAAAAAGAGTGAGAGTAGTTTTCTAACTTATATGTTATTTGTTTAATTAATTTGAGAGTAGTTCATTTTTATTTCGCTTAATGGCTTCCGCAACAATTAGTTTCTATCAAAATTGGTAATCAGAGTAGCATTAAAACTCCTTGGAATTTATTTTTCTCCGCGATGATGAGCGAGGAAGAGTATCTTCATCAATGGGTAGCATATCCCGTCGAGGTTGTGGATGCAAATGTTGATTGACCAATCGACATGTCAATTAGTTTGAACAAATGGACGTGCCAATTAGAAGGGTTGAAGAAATTGAGGAGTAGGGTTGTGCGATTCATTTGGCAACGACAAACCAATTGCTACAATTGAAAAACTTATAGGTTTTCGGCATGTGGAAAAGACAGCAGGCACGTCGCAAACAGAGGACACCGGTGTAGTTGACAATAGCATCAGCGACATTGGGCAGAGTTTCGATATTGCAAGGTTGTCAATCGGATAGAGGGATGGACCCGAGTCGCTAAAAGCTCGAGGGAGATAATCTTCGATGGACACAACAAATCGAGTCGACAAAGCAGTTGATTTTGCTATTAAACACTTCGAAGTTTTTGAGATTGTGAATAAAAGCACAGGGGAGGGTTTTTCAGGTCGAGGTAGGACGGAAAACGAAGATCCAAAGCATGGCTATCGGGAGAAGAGTCAAGGAAAAGAGATGGCTTCTCCCCACGTGACTTGCACGGGTCACGACCAATAGGCAGGTCAGTGGCACACAACATGTGCTTGGCACATACCACTTGACACACGGGACCATGCACGTTTGATGGCACAAGAAGGGGTACCTGTGAGGGCAAGTATAGCATCGAGAAGAGCACGTCTCTAATAAATTGAGGCACGGCCAGAGGCATGCAAGGCGGGGGGCACAAATGATACGATCAATAGCATGCCTTTAGTAAGGTCATGTGTCGGGCACATGCCACACCAACTGGGAACTAAGCCCAAGTCATCAACCCAAATGGGAAGACTCGGGCCCAACATACCCATCTTCACCTCCCACCAACTGTTACAGCAACTACTAACCCAACCCCAACGATGGTCGTGGCCGCTATTACGACATCTCCGGCCACCATTCATGCACAACGGGCAACCCAGTTTGTCCCCACTACCATACCGGTCCCTTATTCCAGCAGCGCCAATCACGACATATATCATCGGAGCTCAGACAACTAATCTAAGCATCAATGCATCTTTGAAAACCAACACGATTGCGATGCTTGTGGAGAAACAAGTTGGTTCATGGAGCATAGGTGATGAAGTGATCAACACAAAAGGTTTGGGGAAAGAAGAACACACAATGGAGGAGAAAGAATGGAGTTCTACTCGGAGGGAATTCCAGAGACAAAAAAAGGGAATACGAGTAAGTAATTCTAACACAAGCTCCACAACCCCTGCAAGCAGCACATGGGATACATGGGTCGACTTGGGCATATCAACCCGCTTCAGCAGTACACAAGAATGTGGTACCCCCGACACGTTATGGGTAGAGTTCGAAGATCGTCCGCGTACAACGATAAATAGTTTTTTGGGGATTCTGGATACGCATGGGATTTTTGGCAATACAATATTTAATCTTTTCGCAGGCAAAGTCAGCAGGTATGGAAAGTACCGTGGACTGATTCGGACTCGTCTTATTCTTGGAGCCACACCTTCAGAGTTCAAAATTCGTGGTTGAATTTTTTTGCAGCAGGGGAGAGTTGAAAAGTCACGGGGTCGTCTTCAGGTTACCCAAGACAACGGTCGTCTCCACGTTGCAAGACATCTCTTTAAATTAGATTTATTTTGTGTTTAACTATTTAATTAGGAGCTAATCTCCACTAGCTTATTTTTAGGAGAGAATAAAGATCCTCCTTTATAAGGATGGTTGGAATTAGGGTTTTAGTTACTGTGAATTTGAGAAAAAGGGCTTAGCCTTGTAGAGAGAGATAGCGAGATAGAGAGAAAATGATTTGTAGAGAGAATTTGCGAGTTTAATTAATTTGAGAGAGTAGTTCGTTTTTATTTCGTTTAATGGCTTCCGCAACAATTGGCTTCTATCATATTTGGCTATAGACTATATCAATAGTGTGGTTGTTTAACCCAATGTTACTCTATTACTAAAGTCACTAAACAACAGACAACAACACCCCTGAGAGATGTAGGGTTTTCTCTAACAGGTGTTTTTCTTTTGCAGATTAACTTTGGCCTTATCTCATTTGGTGTATTTTGCTCTTATCAATGGTGTAAAGCTTATGGCCATCTCTCCTAAGAATGATTCTATTGGATTTACCACTAAAGAGCAGAGATACACAAAGAATGTGGTCTCCTTGGTGGCCCAGAGGGACAGTATACTTCTTTTCCACTGTAACGGTTATGGGTTTTTTTATCTTACCTGTGATAGGAAGGGTTATGTGAGAGGAGAGAGGACTTTACCTTTTCTCACAACTTTGTTCTTGATGCAGGTCTCAATATGAAACTTGTAGTTATGCCTTTTGAACATCTCTCTAGTCATTCTGTGACTAAAGTGAACAAGGGGAACGCTAGCAGTTATTTCATGAAAGTGAAGACTGACCCCGCTAAGTTACGCCACAAGTACATTGAGAAGGAAGGGCTTACCCTCCCTTGGTATATCAGTTTAACTGAACATATAAGTATCTTATTGCTTAGTGTTTTTATAGCTTATATAATCTCAAGTACCGTTTCCAACATTTAGGAAAAGTTTGATTTCAACTCTTGATCTTTTAAGAAATAATTGTTACACACAAGGTTCGGTGTTGTGTTTTGTCAGGGCCCTAACTCAGCTATGTTTATTATGATGAACATTGGACGTTGGAATGCAAGAGGGCTAGATAACACTCTCAGACGGAATGAGACAAAAGAGTTGATAAGGATTCACAAGCTGGTGTGCTTCTAGGCTTAGTTGAAACAAAAGTCAAAGAAAACAACAAAGAGAGGGTTCCCAATAATGTCTATAAAGGATGGAAGCTGGCCCACAACTATCACCAATCTTTTAATGGAAGAATTTGGTTGTGCTGGAATGAGGACTCTATTAAAGTATCACATATTGCTTATGATGACCAAATGATCTCTGCTATGGTCCACTTTGGATGATGGGAAGATATTTTGTCAATTTCCAAAAAGAAATCTATGAAGAAGTGCTTTCAAATATGATATGGTGGTAAATTTTCTGGTCATGTATTCAGTATTCCCTAATTGGTGGAAAAAATAAGTTGGTACTCATTCATAATTTGGAGAAATGGGGTGTATTGAAATTTGAACCGGAGAATGTGCTCAAACAACTGGGAGTTAATATTTGTTATTGACATCAGTAGGAGAATGAGAGAAACTCACTCAAACTCGCGGAGGGATAATTTAAGGCTATGGAACAATGCAAATAACCTATATCTAAGATATTGAAACCCATACAGAGATCCAGTATCTCATCCAAGTATGTTCTTCTTTTGCTGGACAATGTAACTGGCTACGATTTTAGCAGTCGAGAATTTATAGCTGGGAAGTGGATTACCCATTGTAAATTGTGTACGTAATTCAGATTAGATTGTTCTCCTGGCAAGGATAGGTTGGGCAGGGTGGATGGGAGCGACAATCATTAATTTTCAGTAGTTACAACTCAGTGTCATAGGATTCACTTGGGACTTTCTTCTTGTAAGTGTTGTGTAACGTTGTAACGACTCTAACTTTTAATCATTGAAATATCTTCATTAGAACAAATATACATGGATAGGAAATAATTAGAAGCTAATAATCGGGAAGCGGAATAAGTCATAACATATGAGTTTAATCAATAAGCAAGAAAAAAACTGAATAAGTAAGTTGAGTTACCTTCCACACCAGAGTGAAAGATACCGACACCAGCCCAATAAACATAGCCATTCATAGGCGTCAAATCATACACATTAAGATAGACAGGCGTATTGCCAGGACCTAAACCTGCTGAGCGAAGTTTGGGGAACAAGCAGAAACGGGTTGTTGATTTTCCTCTCAGACGGAGAGGGATAATCGATTTCCACCCCTTCTTTTTCATCATAAAATTTATTGGAACAACCAGATAAGGATCAGTACCTAGTTCCAATCTGCAAATATGGAAAAAAGATCAACTTTAGCTGTACTCTTTGTAGGAAACAATACAACATGATCACAATAAACTGTTGGATAGAAGTTACTGAAAGTAGCACATAGCATGATATATCAAGGCTTGTTATTTTGTTGCGTTATACCATATACTTTAATTATAACATTTCCCTAATACGTTACTATGTTCTAGATTACAAATATTAGACACAATGTATCACTCGATATATCTCGAGCTTCTATCTAATGTATCAAATACATTGATCCATATGATTTGCGATGTAACGACGTTGGCTATAATATGTCAGACCCATACTGATATTTGAATTCAGGATAGTTACCCATGATCTATTATCATGAAACTATGAACTAGTATACTTCTTCCAAAACAACTAAAGCATTAACAAATATATGACTAAAACAAATCTAAGTTAGTACCCACTGCCACCATGGACACCCTAATTTTGCTCTTTTATGTTCCGGGACAACATCAAAGTAGGTGATTCTCTCAAACACTACACCTATCAGATCATACAGTCGTCTGAATCATGCCTAAACAACACAAACTGTAATTCCACTACAACATATTTCTAGTAAACTGGGAATATTTTATTTTTTCTTCCAAATTTCAAATCATGTCAGCTGATCCTTGAACAACAACAGATCCAACATTTCATAAACCCAAACCGGGAACATCAACAAAATTCAAAGAAGTTACAGAAACTAAATCCCAAACCAAAAACAACCCATTAAACAGAATCAAAAACACAACAAAACCCATTACCTGTTTGGAGAAAACTTCCATCAGAGCCAAAGAAACCACCCCCAATGCTTCAGACCTACTCAAAACAGTTGCTGCTGAAACCTCAACAACCATAAAGAACAAACTTTCAGAAATCTGAAACCTCAATAACTCACAAAACAAGACAAAGTTTCATCCAAACAAACAGAGAGAGAGAGAGAGAGAATTATTGTTTGAGTTGTTTATTGTTTTATTTTCGAGAATCTCAACTTGCAATTGCACGCCGACGAAAACACAACAAAACAACACTTTATGGTTGAGAGCTTACCATCGACTTCGATGTAAAACAACATTATATGGTCAACACGTATCTATAATTATTAGGCAAATCTTAGGAGATTAGGATGAAGATGTACTTTTTGTCTTAATTAGAGTTCACTTTGGAGAACAAAGATTAGTTAGAGTCCACTTGTTAATTATGTATGGATTATGATTTAGATTTTCTAAGGCTAAACTTTTTTCTTCTTTTTTTCTTTTTCGTTTTGATTTGTGAATTGGTAATGTTTTGGACAAAGATGGAGAATTTGAGAAACAAATGAAATTGAAGTTTCATCGTTTCACAAACGTTATGTTTTTCTTCCATAAACTGAAGTAATGTTTGGATTTCTACATTTTATCTGGAATGACTAATATGAAAAGGACTCGCTAAGTACTAACTGGTCAGGTAGAAACATTTTGAGCCCTCATTTTAGTCGTAGTCACATTTTAGATATATGGAGGACTTCAAGATGATGGTGAAATACAACGAAAAATATTAATTGCTTATGTATAATTTTCGGCATTTATGTATAAGATATATTGCCACGTGGGAATTGATGATGGTTGCATGACTATATGAAGAGAGGGAAAAGACACAGTATTTGTTAATGGTGGAATGCGGCTACTCTCACATTAGATCTGGTCTTGGTTTGATAGTTGGCAAATTCTTGCTAAAATGCTCTTACTTTTATAGTTATTAGAATATGTTATGACAATTAAGTTTTTAAGCTACAAGAATTAAGTATTAATTTAGGATAAGTCAAAGTGGATTGAGTAAAAGAAAAATGGCAGCTCTTTGTTGCTCACCTACAGATACCATGTTTCTTTCCTACAATTTAAAGCTAAAAAGCCCATTAAGTTCATGTACCTCTTGCAGGTCATCTTTCTCACGTGATATATATCCCCAAATTTATAATACGTTATCTTAAAATATTTGCTTCCTCAAAAAGCATCTCCAAGAGAAAGGAGTAGAGTTGAAACTTCCTCAAAATTTTCAACCAGAGAAGTATGATGACCAAAAGGACTTCACGGTGTTCTTGATGAAAAGGGTTATTTGCGAGCAATGATCATATGTAACAAGGTCGGCAATGCCTTGCTAGCTGATCACTTCAATTTTGTATGATTAGGCACGATGAGCCCTTAAGCACATGTTAGTTCTCAGCCCGACACATCTGATTTAGCACGGCCCGCTTAATGCACGTGCCTTTGTTTAGCTACTCTTCCTGGCCTAAATTATCTTAGTATCTGCACCAAGACATTGCAACCACAAAAAAGAGGACATTTGCCTTGTGTTTCGTATAAATGTAAGATAGATTAGTACAACACTAAACTCTCAAGTTTCTATATTACTGCTTTCTAATTTGTGATAATGCACAACAAATTGATTTTTAACGAAATTGGTAATTTTATGTTAAATGGTTTCAAACCTAACCTTTCCCATCTACCCTACTTAGCTTACACGACCTTATCTAGCTACAGTCTCATACTGAATTGAAAAATTGACCCCTTATACAACTCTAAGAGGTATCAAGGTCGGTGCTAAGAGTTTGGATGCCCAAAGCAAACCTGAAAAGAGTACCCTCTATTAAAAATAAAATTGAATTTGCAAAGCATTTTTTGGGCATAAATTTGCAAATAAACCAAATATAAATTTGATTTTCCCTTGTAATTGGGTATTTAAAGAAACAATTTTGTAGTCAGACCATATGCTTCGGTGAATCGCTAAAACCTCATTGCAAATAATCATACCACATCCATTTCCCTTTTATATGCGACAATCCTCGAAAGAGATATTTGCTAACTACAGCTTATAAGGATTGGAACTATATACCATTAGAACACAGAGTCCAACGATTGTTCGATGTCCTTGTTTAGGTCATATATAGTCTTATGATATCTTAAACTTGCAACCTTGGCTATTGGGATTTAGAGAATGATAAAAGGAGACAAATTAACTTATGAGGAGTATGAGAGAGATCGGAGTCCATGAATCGTGGGATATCTACTATCTAACTAACTAGGATATTTAAGTATTTTTTGAATCTTGGAATCTCAAGGTTGTTAAGAATCCTACAAATTAAGTACTAAAAATTAGCCTTCGGCAAAGTGAGGCCTAAAGCAACCGCTTTAGTAGCCTTACCCTAGCGCCGGCTCTGAGAGGTATACATGTATGCAAATACAAAAGACGGATGAAATTATATTGAGCAATCTAGATTGTCGATAAAACCCAGATTGGTGGATGAGGAGATGGGTTCATAAAAATTGTGATTTTGGGGTGTTTTGAAAAGTATTATAGTCATGAACGTGAATATGTTGGGGACTTAATTATTAATTATTAAATTAATTAAGCGAACATATTTCACCTTATAAATTTATAGGCAAAACTAAATATCATGAAACCATCACAAAAATTTATACCAAAATAAGGTTTATCAAATTCTAGATTCACAATGGAATCTCATTCGACTTATTCGAGAATTTAAAATGTTTGCCAAAAGAAACCAAATGTATTGCAACATTTAGGCACCCACATAAAGCTTAAAGACTTTAACTTATACTATTATCAGAAATGCAGAGATAAACAAAGGTTGCAACTTCCAAAGAAAGGCCTTGTGAAGGTTCTGGATGTAATCAATCAAGCTCTTATTGTCAGCAACCATAAATAAATCCTATTGCTTCCCTGCCTTTATTGATCGAAGGACCTACCAATGTCCGCTACTTTCTTCATCTTCTGCTTACATTTTTGAGATTTTCGTAGCACCTGCCATAACAATTTTATTAGATTTTTCAAGTAAGATAAACTATATATTGCCTTCTCTTTTGCTATATAGGGTTTCATCTAGCTTCAATCATAAGAATAAATTTATTTATATTATCATACTAGATGTTTTACAACTATTAAAGATAAAATCATTTCTAATCTCTCAAATAAAAGCAACTGAAGTAAAGCAAGATGAAAGATGGAAAATAAGTTGGTAATTAATAACATTCATCATAATATGTCTGAGGACACCCATATCCAAATCCATCACTATAAATTTGTTCTCAGGTTGAAACTGGAGGCAAACAAGATCCTAGAGGCACAATATCACAGAGAAATACTATGAACTCAAAAGAAAAATAAATGGGTTAAACATTATCACTGGTGATATGATTATGTAACAACTTACCTTTAATAGGAATAACATTATAAAGATCTTTTAAGCATATATTCCTATAAATGTTAGGTGTTTATAAATTATTTATTTTTGCCATTTCTTAGAGACAGAATTCCTCCTCTTAAAGACAAAAGAAAACATATTAATTAACCATGTTTTAATAAGCTGGCTCGACAATAATTTGCAATTGGCTTTAGGAATCCAATTAATTTTTTATGTTAGCTATGGTTATCATGATGCATTGAGCTTTAGCATGAAAGAAAATTACTAGACATTGATCTTTATCCCCCCACTCTAAGCCTAATCTTTGAAGTTTAATCCCTATATAAGCACTCATTCTTCTTTGTATAATTGATTTAATTAAAGCTAGAGGGTCATTAACCTAAGTTTGTCTACAACACCTTTGTTATTCTAAATGTCAGGGATGGTATCTTAGTATCAATTTTTTTTTTATTAATGCCCTTAAAATTGTTTTTATTAATCCACTTATTTAAATCAACTTTATTAAGCTTATTGCAAGGGATAACTTTAATCCAAATGGAATTAAAGTGAAAATGGTTTAATAGTCTACAAACTCTATGACAAGTGCCTAATAAACAAAGACCATGCTCATAATAAATGATAGACAAATGCGTAATAATCCTCTTTATCCATTTCCAAAAGCCAACTCTCACTAACAAATGATTCAGGTAGAAGACTAATAGAGGATGGTGAGACATTATTAGAAATGTTTTCCTGATTCTCTATAAGGATTTAATTGAATAACCAATCAATAACCAAGGAAGAGTAATTTTATGATAAAATTTCTTAAAAACCACCCAAACAATATGTGAAGTCTTTATCACTAAGAGTCGATCACCACCTCCTATGAGAGAGAAAAGGTTGGGGTAAAAAAGCTTGGGAAGAGAAGCCAACAACATACTCAAACTTAAAAAGCTCACCAATAAGACCCAACCACATCAACTTAAATAAAAACGCACAACACAAACACAAAAAACATGGGCTCCGTCACAAAAGGCCCACCAGAATGGCCCATTAAATCACAAAATTAAGCAAACGATTGAATTATCTTTTTAACATCAGATCCCACATGTGAATGAGCAGATAATCTAACCAGTTAGACAAATTAGAAATTATGGGCAAATCATTTTGAGAACTTTATGACGTTTTATTGGTGGATATCACAATTTAGAAAATAAAAAAGAACGGTGGTACCTGCTGGAATTGAGCCGCTTCATCAGATACATCTGATTTCTTCCTTTTGGGCCCACTGTTTCCTATTCGAGATTTTCCGCCATGTAAACTATTCCCAACAAAGCATGCATGCATGTCATCCCCCCAAGATTGAAGTCTCTCTCTGAGAGACATCTGCGGTACAATTTTTTTACAACTTTCACCATCAGAGACCAGTGGTGGCGAAATCATTTCAATCGGGGGTTTGTAAACAACAATCTCCAAACCTGTGACCCTTAATGGTGTGGTTACTTCAACAGGCGCCATTGACATAAACAAAGTTCCAACCCTTAATACTTAAGCGCTCTTACTCTCACTCTTCCTTTTTATTTCATCCAAATCTTACTCCCTATTTCTCACTCTCTCGTTTCTTCTTACTCCATTAAACCCTCAGATTCTTTTATTGTCATTATAACTCTCACCCAATTACTTCCTTGAAAAATCTTTAAGCAACGTGTCACATATAACTTGGAGATTAGGTTTGCCACGCATCGTATGCTCATACATCAATTGCAGGTGTGGCGAGCCACGCGTACAATGAGTATTTAAAATCCTTCCTTTTAGACAAAAGGTTACTAAAGAAGATAGAAATCAATGCTTAACAATGAAAGGAATCAAAATCTCAAGAAAATCTGAATTAGAGATTTTATATTTGTGCCAAATTGACAATCCTCCCACCCCTCAGTTTTAGTGTTATATATAGATGATTTCAAATGAGGACCCAAATGGAGATGCACTAATTCTTTTTGTATCTTAAACGCTCTCCAAACAGTAGAAAGTGCTATGTTGGAGTTGACGCGTTCTAAAAGTGTTTGGTAATTGGAACTTGGAGCTCAAACTCATTAGTAAGATTAAGTAGACCTACCAAAATATCCTTCAAAACAACCTCCCTACCAAATCTTCGTGGAAAAACGCTGAAAAAGAAAGAAAAAAAAAAAAAAAACAACAACATAAAGTTATGCACCTCTTTTTATTTAAGATTTATTTGGGAAGACGGACCTGTTTTGAAGTTTGGTAGCTCGGCTAAGCATCCCCAACCAGCGGCAAAGTTAGGATGAGGTGGTCCCATGAACGAAAAATTTGTGTCCAAGTCTCGAAGGGTATAGCAAAGCCCCAAGGCCCACACTTTAGTATAAATGATGTCACTATGATTCTTACCCTAAAAGAGTTTGAATCTACGACCTCTCAAGGGTGGAGGCTCACACCACCACTGAGCCAAAGGACAAGAAGAGTGGTCTTATTCTATAGAAGACTCATAACCCTTTTGCACACCTTATCTTAAACAAGCATCGTACTCGTACTTTTGAGCGGTCCAAGAAGTTCTTTATCTGGCATAAAACCCTTAACTCAAGCACTATTGGAGGTGAAAAAGCTGATATAAATCTCCAATTTCAAGCACCAACCTCAAGTTTCATGCACTACTAGAGATAACCTAACTACACTAATCAACATTGTATATTAATAGTTTTCAATATTTTAGGTTATCTGTTAGTTGTCACGGGCCCCCATGTTTTCTTAGCCCTTAACGAACTTGTACTTGATTGAGTCCCAGTGTTCCACTTCCACTCCTATACAAGAGTACAAAAGCCCAGCCACAATGGATTGTAAACGTGGAAATGAATCGACACGTAGCACAGACACGTTTGCTTTGTCAATCATTCTTCACCGTTAGATCTCCCAGATCTAACTTTGACCGTCGATCCTACATACTTATATCAACTAAACTAAACCCTCTTCAATCTGTCCGACATGGACTTCCACCTCATCTCACTCACTACCAGCTTCTCCTTCAAAACAGGTATTATTACAGGTCAGTATCTCTCTCTCAACAATCTTATTTTTTATTTCTCAATCAAATTAGGGTTTATAAATGTCCAATTCTCTCAAATTAGGGTTTGTAGATGTGCCAATTTTTCAATTAATTCAATTGTGAATCTGATTGTGGGAAATGGTGAATTGAGAATTTGAGCTAGAATTCGAGTTTTGTGAGGTTTTGATTGGGATTTGGGGGTTTGAATTGGTGATTTTTTATTTTTTTTTAGTTTTGTTGATTTGGGTTTGTGTTAGATGAGGATGATAAGTTAGGGGTCTGTTTGGATGACTGAAAGTAGGAGGTACTGGTAGTTAATTTGGATGGTGTTGGTAATGTTGACTTGTTGTACGGACGTAGAGTTATGAGGAGTGAGGTTTGCATGGAGAAAATGGATTGACAATTAAGATACTCTAGGAAGAGAAAATCTAGGGAGTTACAAATTTAGAATTTGAGAATCTAGGTAGGAGATACTATGGATTAAGAGAGTTTATGGAGGGAAGATATGGATTGAAAGAATCTGAAATTTGATTATGTATATATGGAAGGAAAAAAAATGGATTAAGAGAAAATCTAGATTTAGATAATCTGGAGAGGAGAAAAAAGGTTTCGAAAACCAAATTCTTACTAAAATGTACTAAATCCTTAATGTACTTGGATCACATGCCCTTTATTAAATTAAAACTAGTCGACCAGGTACTCGCAACATGCGTGTGCAACACCTCTTAGCATTCTCGTTTTCTCAAGAGGAGAGACTCTCTTGGGAGTTGGGACCTAGTCTTAAAATTACCATCCTGCCCTTTTCTTTTATTTTGTTATTACATGGGTATTTTAGTATATACATCATTATTATGCCTTGTATAATACTTGCGAGACGTACTGAGAGAAACTTCAGTTATGTTTCCCATGGAGAGCTGATAATACAATTGTCAGCACTAGCTAAGGCTCAAAGTTAGTCGAGTGGTTAGAAGAGATCGAGAAGTTAAAAGCGCAAACGGGTAATCAATTGGTGGCAGTACATGTGGGTCTCTAGTAATCAAAGGAATCATGGGCAACAAGTAAAAAGAATATGCATTAGATTATCCGGCTTGCAAGCCGTTATTGTGGGCTCGTCAAGCCCCGTTAAATAGTTTAAATAGAAGTAAATTAAAATATTAACTAATTGGAATTGAAAGAATCTAAAGAGCAATATTGAGAAGAAAGAAAAAATGGTAATGTTACGCGTGTAGTTCTTTTGTTGCACAAACCTCTTATTTACTATATTTGATCATCATATTTTGACTTTTTCTTCATTTTACCTAGTCTTGCCAAACTGAGGAAAACAAATTTTCGTTATTATATTTTCTACGATTTTTATGGAAAATGGGTTTCCTTTTCTTTTGTTTCCTGCGAACCATTCCACCACCCCAAGAGAATATCTAGATTTAGAGAATCTAGACAGGAAAACAACATAGATTTAAAAAATAAAGAGAACAAATTTACACAAAAAAAAACCTTGGAGATAAAGTTTGATCTGGTATTGAATTCCACATAAGCATTAAGACTCGACAAACCAATAAACAAATTTAAAAAAATTATTTTTAAAAAATGGCTAGTTTAATTAATTAAATCACTTATTTTGTAAGTAGGAGGTCAAGGGTTCAATTTTCACAATTTTTCTTATTGCGGACTTTGTGGTGTAACAAATCATGAACCCGGTAAACCACCGAGTGAAGATAAATTATTTTTGTGTGCGGTTTTCGCCCAAGTGAAATTATACACAATCTTGAAAATTAGAGTTTTTAGTAGAGCTCTAATTAATAAGACAAAAGTAAACTTTATTTCATTCAAATTAACCTCTGAATTGCATTGTGGTGCATAAGATCTATTTAAAGAAAAGGGCCTATTAATTCTAATAGGTTTCTAAAACCTAATTCTGATTAAAATGTGCTAAATCCTTAAATCTACTTGGGTTACATGCCTTTATTAAATCAAATGCAGTCGACTAGGAGATGCGTGTGAAACCCCTCTTAACACACTATTTCTCAAGATGAAACTTTTTTGGGCCTACAGTCTTACAATTATCCAAACCTTATTCTCCTTTAGTTAGTACATGAGTATTTTAGTAATTATATTATTATGCCTTGTATAATACCTGTAGAACTCGTTGAGAAATACTTCGGTTACATTGCTCGTAGAGAGCTGATAATACTGTTGTCAACACATTGTTAAGATTAAAAGAGTGGTTTGAAAAAGTTAAAAACGGGTATTCAATTGGTGGGTGGACATGTGGGTCTCTAGTAACCAAAGGAATCAGGAGCAAACAAATAAATAAATAAACTGCACTTTAATTTTTTTGGCTTGCAAGACGTTATTGTTGGGTCATCAAACCCCGTTAAGTAGTTTATTTAGAAATAAATCAAATAATAAACTAAACGGAAAACAAGAAATTGGGAAATTGGTTAACATACTCTAATTCTCAGGATTCGTGTTGTTTATGATGTCCACATCATAATCTAGGACGGATTACAAGAATCTAGAAAGCTATGCTGAGAATTTTTATGGTGTTGTCACGGCGTGAAGTTTTTTTATTACACAAACTTCTTATTTATTATACTAGATCAACATATTTTGTCTTTATTTTCTCCATTTGTCTTACCAAACTAAAGGAAAATAGATTTTTGTTATTTCATTTTCTACAATTTTCATAGAAAATGGGTTTCCTTTCGTTTCCTGCACACACATTTTCTATTTTGGCTACTATCTCCTTATGAGAAGATCTTGATATAGAGAATCTAGAGAGGTAAGCGACATGGATTCAGTGAAGCAAGAGAGAAAATTTGCAAAGAAATTTTGTTTGATATGAGGGAACCTTTTGGGTATTAAACTCTTCGTAAGCATTAGGATCCGATAAACCAATAACTGATTTAAAATTTTGGTTTTAAAAAAGGGTTAGCGCAGTTGGTTAATTCTATGTAACATTAACTTTTCATATTTGGAAGAAAAAAATTCCGTGTCCAAACATGTTGGACACAAGACCACTTGCTTAGATACACGGATGGGTTCTCATTGCTTAAATCATCAACCTTTGACTTATAGTTTAAATTTTTTAGTGCTTTATACATCTTACTCAACACTACTAAGTTCTAACGTTAATTTTAGCTTCATAAATATAGTGATTCATATTACATATATAGTTAAGATGATATATAGTATAATAATTATAATTTTTTTTTTAAGTATAAGGCCGTGTGCATTTTGATCTATTTTGCAATCGGCGTGTCCGACACCTCGTACTTGTATTTGACACCCGGACGCGTACTTATATCAATGTTACATAGGTTAAATAACTTATATTGTAACTAGGAGATCAAGTGTTTTATTCGCCACCATCTCTTGGAGAGAGTGGTCACGAGTTCGAAACCCAACACCGGGGGATATATGCCAAGATTTATCTTGACTTAAAATGGAGCGTGTGGCTTGTGGAGGTATCGTGGCGAGCCCCGGGAGACTAGTTGGAGAATGGTGAAAAATGATGAACTAAATGAACTTTCGAATTTCAAAAATAAAGAAAGTGTTTTATTCCTCGCAAGATTTTATATTGTAGGCTGTGTTGTGTGTCAAATCATGAACCTTGATTAAAAAATGGTTTTAGCCTAAGCAAAATCATATGTAATCGTGAAAATTAGGGTTTTCAATTTAACCTTACTGAATAAGATAAAAAGAGCCTTTATTTCACTCAAAATAACCTTAATTACATTGAGGATCATAAGATGTATTTATAGGGAAATACCTATGAATTCTAATAAGTTTTTAAAGCCTGATTCCTACTAAAATGTACTAAATCGTAAATCTACTTGGATTACATGCCAATTATTAAATCAAAACCAGTTGACCCACATAATTACAATCACCATCCTAATAGTTTTCCCCTTCTGTTGTTACATGGGCATTTTAGTAATTACATCATTATGCGTTGTACAATACTTGTGGGACTGGCTGAGAGAAGCTTAAGTTAAGTTGTTCTTGGAGAGCTGATAATACAGTTGTTAACACATAGTTAAAGCTAAAAGTTAGACGAGTGATAAGAAAAGATAAAACTCGGACTTGGAGTCGGGATCGGGGTCGTCCACAGCCGATCCCGAGTTGGACTGGGCGATTTCGAGTTGAATCGTGCAATCTGGCCTTGAGTTGACTCGAGTTAGTATCTATCAACATAAAATGTTATGTATGTATCCAAAGTTATTTGTTATTTTTTCCAGCTCAAATAATCAATCCAAATACAAGATTAGAGTTGGTGAAGTACAATAAACTAAAGATACAAGTACAATCTGTACCAAAGATACAAATACAAAGATATAAAGATAGTTTTAATATGCAAACAAATGATACAAATACACGCTCGCCAAGTTATTATATAACTAAATTACTTTGCATTTATCGTATCAGAATAATATTTTATTACTTTGCTTTTAAAAAAATGCCGCAGTTTAAAAAATAGAGCCTAAAATATCTAAAATTAATTAATAAGAAAAAATTTAACGATCCACCGATCCGATTCGAGACAACTCATCAAAACTCGCCCAAGTTGGTCCGAGATGCAGTTTTTCCAATTTTTTAACCTAACTCGGACCGGATCATATACCAATCCCAAGGCAACTCGCTCAAGTTGGACCGATCCGATCGTAATTTTGTACCATGATCCAAAGGAAATATGGACAAAAAGTGAAAAAGTTGTACATTAGATTCTCAGGATTGCAAGTTGTTACCGTAGGCTCGTCAAGCCACGTTAAGTAGTTTAGATGGAAATAAATTAAATAATAAACTTTATGGATACAAAGAAAAAAGAATTAGGTAAATTAATTAACAAATTCCAATAATCGGGATTTGTGTCTTTTATGATGTCCACGTCGCAACCGAGGCATATAAAGTTTGGATTAAAAGAATCTAGAAAACAATGAGAAAAAATTGGTGGTGTCACGACATGGAGTTCTTTTGTTGCACAAATTTCTTATTTAGAATTTATTACTAGATGAACATATTTTGCCTCTTTTTTTTTCCGTTTTACTAAGTCATATCAAACAAAGGAAAAAAGATTTTCCCTTGATTTTCCTCAATTTTCATCGAAAATAGTTTCCCTCTTCATCCGTTCCTGCAAACCAAGGATAACCACAGTTCCAATTTTGAGTATCCATTTTAAGGAAAAGATTTATTAATTCGAATAGGTTTCTAAAACCCAATTCTTCCTAAAATGTACTAAATCTTAATTCTACTTGGATAGCATGACCTTTATTAAATAAAAACTAGTCGACCAGACACATACAACTTGCGTGTGCAACTCCTCTTAACACGATATTACTCAAGATGAGACTTTTTGGGACCTACAGTCTTACACTTACCATCCCAACCTTTTTTCTTTAGTTATTACATGAGCATTTTAGTAACTACATTATTATGTGTTGTATAATACCCGCGAGACTCACTGATAATTCAACTGCTAACACCTAGTTAAGGCTAAAACTTAGCCGAGTGTTTTGAAGAGATCGAAAAATTAAAAGGGCGAAACGGGTAATAAATTGGTTGGGGAAATGTGGCATGGGTAATAACCAAATGAATTGGCAAAAAAGTGGACAAAACTTGTATATTAGTGTTTTTGGCATGTAAGCCGTTTGGCTCGTCAAGCATTGTTAAGTAATTTAAATATAAATAAATTAAATAATAAACTAAAAGAAAAAAGGAAAAGAAAAAAGAAAATTATTAACAAAGTCCAATCCTCCGATTCATGATGTCCACGTCATAATCTAGGGATATAAAGTTTGAAGTGAAAGAATCTAGAGCGCAATACTAAGTAAAAACTGGTGATCTCATGTGGCGGAACTTCTACTGTTGCGCAATTTTTTATTTATTACAGATAAACATGTTTTGTCTTTTCTTTCTCCATTTTACTAAGTGTAACAAAACAAAGGAAATAGATTTCCACTATTTCATTTTCCTCAAGTTTTAAAAAAATGGATTTCCTTTTCTTTCGTTTCCTGCAAAACGAAAGAAACGATTCCCATTTTGTACAACCCCCATATCTCTCACTCAATCTTAAAATTTATGAGTTCTATGTAAACCAATGGGCTATTTTGTTTGCATACTTTAAGGGGTACTAGGATATTGGCGAGGGTAACTATTTTAGATTTTGGGAACACAAATGAGCATGATAACATAATCTAACACGTGAGACAAACTAATAATTATGAGCAAATCATCTTGACAACTAGCAATTTTGTGGCATTTTATTTGTGAAAGCGACAATTATTTTTATAAAGGAAATGTGGTACCTGTTGGAATTGGGCACTTCATCAGAGTCATCAGATCTCTTCCTATTGGCTCCATGGCCTTTCTTTGCTAATTTTTCACCAGCTACTTCATTCCCAAAAATTCATGCATGCATGTCATCCCCCCCAAGTTTGGAGTTTTTCTCTAAGAAACATCTGTGGCGTAACATTTTTGCTACTTTCACCCTCAAGATTTGAAATAAGAGAGTTATGACCCTGACGTTTACCTGCATTTCTTATGACTCTGATTTGGGCCCTATAAATGGCAGAACGGAACCATACTAATGAAAACCAATAGATGCAAGCGATAAGGACCAGTAGAATGGTGTGTTGTTAATAACCAACGGTAGTGAAATCATTTCAATCGGGTAAATCCTAGGGGGTTTGTAATAACTCTCTTCAAACCTGTGACTCTTGGTGGTATGGTTACGTCAACCGCGAGCGTTATTGCCATAAACAGTGTTACTATGCTGGCTGATCATAGTAGTTCGACTACGTGTTCGATAACCTTATGACATTTTAACTCTTTTAAAGCACTTAAGTTCAAACCCCTCACTTATCTCATTTCCTAAACCGTATTCCTTAAGTACTCTTACTCCATATCTCGTTCTTTTATCTCATCAAATCCCTATTATGGAGTGAAAGACATAAAGTAGTGATGAGATAAAATAGACATATGGATTGAGGGTGTTTTCGGAATACGGGTTGGAAACGAGATGCGAGAGCTTGATTTTATTGTCTTTTTAGAGTTAAAAAATCACAAGGCTAGTGAACTAGGAGCCGAACTATTGTGATCAGTAAGCATTGTTACCCTTGTTTATGGCGATGACGCCATTGGTTGACTTAACCACACCATCAATGGTTGTATGATTGAAGATAGTTATTTACAGACCCCCTAGGGTATACTTGATTACAATGATTTCGTCACCGCTGGTCTTGACGACATATCGTTCAACCAGCTTTCACCGTTTACATATGTTGTTTTTCATCAATATGGTTTCATTATGCCATTTGTGGGATGCCAAGCCGGAGTGGTAAGGGGTGGAGGTAAATGTCAGGCTCATGACTCACCTATTTCGATTCATGGGGGTAGAAGTAGTGAAAATGTTGCGTCACAGATGTCTATCAGGAAGAGACTACAATCTTGAAGGGGGTGACATGCATGCATGCCTTGTTCGGAATGACGTAAATGGTGGAAAAGCCCCAAACGGAGACGAATAAGTCAAAAGAAAGAGATCCAGTGTCTCTGATGAAGCGACTCAACTCCAACAGGTACCACATTTCCTTTACAAAAAAATTGTAGCCTCCACAAAATTAACACCATATAGAATTGTTAGTTCTTAGGATAATTTGCTCAGGATTGTTAGTTTATCTCACTGGTTAGATTATGTTATCATGCACATGTGGGATAAACAAAACTCTAGGTTCAAATTATCTTAAAATTTATGAGTATTAAGCAAACTATTGAGCTATTTTGCTGGTATATTTTAAGGGGTTTTAGGATATTCGCGGGTACTGTTGGGACGACTAAATTTAAATTTTGGAAACACAAATGTGGATGATAACATAATCTAATAAGTGAGACAAACTAACAATTTTGAGCATATCATCCTGAAAACTAACAATTTTATCACGTTTTTTTATGAATGCCACAATTTTTAGAAAAAAAGTAAATGTGGTACATGTTGGAGTTGAGCCGATTTATTAGAGACACCGGATCTATTGTTCTTGGCTCCATGGCCTCTCTTTGGTGATTTTTCACCATCTACATCATTCCGAACAAAGCATGTATGCATGTCATCCCCTCAAGATTAGAATCTCTCCCTGCTGTGGCGTAACATTTTCATTATTTTCACCCTCAAAATTTAAAATAAGAGTTAGAAGCCAGCCTGATGTTCACCATCATTTATGACTCAGGTTTTAGGTCCCTTTAACGGTAGAACAAAACCGTACTGATGAAACCAACAGATACAAGTGGTATGAACTGGTTTGACGGTGCATTGTCAGTGACCAATGGTGGCAAAATCATTGGAACCAGGTAGACCCTAGGAGGTTTGTAAATGGCTATCTCCAAACCTGTGACCCTTGATAACGTGGTTACGCCAACCAATGGTGTCATTGTTGTAAACAAGGTTACCGTGCTTGCTAATCTCAGTAGTCCAACTACATGTTCGGCAACTTTAAGACCTTTTGACTCTTATAAAACACTTAAGATCAAGCCTCTTGCTTATTTCTTTTTGAACCTGTATTCCTTAAGTACTCTTCACTCACTATGCCTATCTTTATTTCATTAAAACGTACTATAGAGAGTTAAAGATAGGGAGAAGTTTGATGAGATAAACCAGAGGCACGTGAAGTGAGACTCCTTAAGGAATACAGGTTGAAAAGGAGATAAGTTAGGAGCTTAGTCTTTAGTGTTTTGTTAAAGTTAAAAGGCCACAAGGTTATCGAACACGTAGCTGTACTACTGTGATCAGCATGCATTGTTAACCTTGTTTATAGCAATGACACACCCTTAGTTAACGTGACCATACCATCAAGGGCCACATGGTTGGAGATAGTTACTTAGAAACCTTCTAGGGTGTACCCGATTCCAATGATTTCATTGCAGCTTACCATTGATGATGCACCGTTCAATCAGTTCTTACTGCCTGCATCTTCTGGTTTTAAGCAGTACGGTTTCATTATGCCATTTCAGGGAGCCCAAGCCAGAGTGGCAAGGGGTGGAGGTGAATGTCAGGCTCTTTAACTCTCCTATTTTGATTCGTTAGGGTGGAAGTAGTGAAAATGTTGCGTCAAGATGTTTATCAGGAGACTGCAATCTTGTTGGGGGTGACATGCATGCATGCCTTGTTGGGAATGATGTAGATGGTTGAATAGCCCCAAAGGGAGACCTTGTAGTCAAAAGGAAGAGATGTGTATCTGATGAAGCGGCTCAATCCAACACGTACCACATTTCCTTTTAAAAAAAAATTGTGGCCTTCATAAAGTTAACGCCATAAAATTGTTAGTTTTTAGAATAATTCGTTAAGAATTGTTAATTTGTCTCAATGGTTAGATTATGTTATCATGCACATGTGGAACACAAAAACTTCTAGGTTCAATTTCTCTTTAATTTATGACTTCTAAGCAAACCAATGAGCTATTTAGCTTGCATACTTTAAAGGGTTTTAAGATATTGGTTGGGGAAGCTAAATTTAGATTTTGGGAGCACATATATGGTGTAGTTCAGCCAGCAAAGGAATTTTCTGTATTTTATTTCTTATCCAGAGGGAAGGAGAGAATGGTGACGAATGTGGTTAAGTGTTGACTGAGAAATGGAGGAGAACTTGTATGCCAAGTCTTATCACTTTGATGAGTAACGAACTAAGTGATCTTGTAATTTATTTGTCCCCGGCGCACTTTGATCATTTTCAAATGCTTATGATCTTAACAGGACTTGTCTGTGATGCTTATCGCGTTGATCCTCTGAATTCATTCACAATTTATGAACTCTCTTGATGCAGATCTCACATTAGGTAACCGGCTTTTTGTGTGAGAAAGCTGAATGAGTTCCCAGGAAGAAAGCACGACTGCTAAGTCTTCCAAACAAGTAACTTCAACTCAGGTTCTCTCTTTATATATTTACAAATGTATATATCATTTATTTCTTCTATTAAATGTACAAATTGACGCAATATATTTCATAATACTTTAATTTTACCTTGGTTTGTACTATTACAGGAAACTCCAACTACACCTGTATATCCTGATTGGTCAACATCTATGCAGGTTTCGCGATTTATCTATTTTGAGATTTTATAATGTAGTCTCAGTTATTTGTTGTAGAATTGAAGTTAGGCATTTCAATAGCTTGAAAGTTTGGTCTTTTGACAGGCATACTATGGGGCAGGAGGAACGCCACCTACCTTTTTCCCATCGACTGTTCCTTCTTCTCCATCTCCCCATCCATATCTGTGGCCAAGCCAGGTGATTCTTGTCAGCGTTCATAATTTTTTAATAGTTCTTTCTCTGCTCAAATTGTTAAGGGAAAAAGTTCTAAATTTTCTCCGTCTCTTTTCCAGCATTTCATGCAACCGTATGGAACTCCACTTCCATACCCTGCTATATATACTCATGGGGGACTATACACTCATCCAAACATTGCTGCGGTATTTAACTAGTCTATTTTGAAAAAAATATTGTTGGTACTACCAGTTAAATGCTGCACGTCAATCATCCTGCAATATGCATTTTTAAGTTAAACATTTGTAGGAGGGTTTCTATTTCCTTTTAACCTTTGCTCTTCCTAATTCCATAATTTTCATCACATATACCGAAAGACACGTGCAAATCTTTCATTGCATTTCGTGGCAGTATATAGTATTCACCCTTTCTTAATTATGTCTTGCATATATTTAGGGTGCCGCCCCAGTGCCTACAGAAACAGAAGGAAAGGGATCAGAAGGAAAGAATCGGGTTTCCAAAAAGAAATCTAAAGGAAGTTCAGGTACAGGTGTTGTAGGTGGGAAATCTGGAGAAGGGGGAAAGATCGCTTCGAGTTCTGGAAATGATGGAGCCTCACAAAGGTGGTTTAGTTGAAAATTCCATTTGCTAAGTTTTTAATTCTGTTTCTTAAAGAAACGGTTACTATTATTGCACTCTTTTAGTTTCTATCTCTACAATTGATTCCTGATGTTGTTTGATGGCAATTGCAACAGTGCTGAAAGTGGAAGTGATGGCTCTTCTGATTCAAGTGATGAGAATAACAACCAACAAGTATGCATTTGATTTTTGTTATGTTTCTCTCTGTTAAAACCTCACGAAGAACTTCAAAAGTGTCAATGCTTCTGCTAATTTTAACATAACCACTTATATCGTCTGTAGGAAGCATTAAAGAAGAGAACCTTTGACCAAATGCTTGCAGATGGTAAAGATTTTATGTGTAAGTATATAGATTGTTGAGTAAACTTAGATAGCCATCAAGTTTATTCTATTAGTTGAGGCCCCACTCTTAGTATCTGGGAGAACAACATTAAATGATATGAGAACTGTAGTTATTCAGAATGCGCATTCTGACAAAAATGGTCTTCTGATTGTACCACTTCAGCAAAAAATAATAATTGAGCTGAAAAACAGCATTAAAGTGCAATTTATATATGCAAGCGACATTTGGAATGCCTGTTTTCATCTCAACTGTGAAATACGGCATTTTAGTGGCAGTTTTAATCTTTGATGGATGGACATGGAAAAAACTTGAGAAATAGCTTTTCAAAGCTCTGAAGTTTTTAAATCAAATATGTCATTCAATTTTTCTTTTAGTAAGGTGTTTCCCAAGTTACCAAGTAAAATATTATTAATGGGAAGATCTCTCTCAGGTGCGAATGCAAGGAGCGACAACACTGCTCAATACAATAATGTAAATGTTCCAGTCTCAGTACCAGGGATGCCTGCAACCAATTTAAATATTGGAATGGAACTCTGGAATCAATCTTCTGTTGGATCCATACCTATGAAAGCAAGACAAAACACTGCCAATGTTTCACTTCCAGTTCTCCCATCTGCAATGGGTGATGGAGCTGTGCCTGGACACCCGTGGGTACAAGTATGTTGTGTTGCAAAATCTATGTAGAGCGCTTTTTGTATCATGTTCTTTTATTGCTGCTTCTTATTCCCATGTAAATTTAGTCATAGGAGGTTTCTCTTTGCGAAATAGCTTTGCTGTGGGTGGTACTGTTAAAAATCCTATTCAGCGTTGTCTGTGTATTGGTGGAAAAATTGAACCCTAGAATGAAAGATTTCCAGGATTTGGTAGTTAATGAACAAAAAATATGCAAATTTCATTACCCAAGTATAAAATATAAAATAGTTATAGTTAAGTTACATTTTAGTGTTACATCCAAAGATTCATCTAAATCAAGTCCCACGTTCGTCAAAAGTTTCAAATATTTTCTATTGCGGGCCTATATGAATGTTAATTAAGACAACATTAATCCCTTAGCACTTCTATTACTATCCCTGAGTGTAACCATGCCTTTTTTGTGAACTCTATTTTCAAGACTGCGAGAACACTAATTGCGGACTTGCAACTCTTATATTTACAGGATGAACGTGAACTGAAGAAACAGAAGAGAAAGCAATCTAACCGGGAGTCAGCCAGAAGGTCAAGACTGCGCAAGCAGGTATGCTTAGGTTATTGTATGATGGTATAAAACGGAGCTCCTGTTTGTGAATTATCTTTGTCGTTTACACACAGAAGTTTGTTAGCAGGGCTATTATGATATTCCTTTAGTCCCACATTGGTTATTCATAGAAGTAGTATGATGTAATCAAAAAGTATCAATTCAAGAATAATATTTTCTCTCTCTTATTTATTTATACAAAGTTTACAACAAAAAAGTCTACACGGAGGAGATAAGTTGAAGAAACAAGATAAAAATATTTGTACTCAATCTTGGATGTGGTTATTTGTTTTTCATTCTTGAAAGCTGGGTTTCTTTTTCTTATGGTATTCTCCACCAGGCGGAATGTGAAGAGCTCCAAGTGAAGGTGGAGAAGTTGACAAATGAGAATGGACGTATAGCATTGGAGATGCAGAGGCTTGCACAGGAATGTGAGAAGCTCAAAAATGAAAATGCATCAATGAAGGTTTCTTATGAAAATCCTACTAATTTTTTTTTTCCTTTCGCGGGTTTTCACTCTGATGATTATTTTATTTGTTGGCTTACTTGTAATTTATTCTTGCACACCTACGTCAAAGATTACATGGTAGGTAGTCTTGCATGCTAAAAGCATATATAAAATCAAACTGAAAGTAACTATGTAAGTTTAATATTGAAATCCTATAACTGCTTGATTTGACATTCGCAATTTTTTTTTGCAACTTGCGACATATTTCGGGGTTTTATTCAAAAATATGGGGAAATCCTGCGAAGCAATTTGCACATTTATGATCTAGTTACTAGTATTGATATGATGTTTGAGGTCTATATCCCACCATATCCCACCGGTGCCATGATTCCTGTTTTGAATTTAATACAAGTTTTGCTTAACAAGGATGATTTGCTGAAACAGGAACAGTTAAATCAGTCGTGCGAGCCCAGCATGTTGCTTCTTCAAGATGTTGAAAGCAACGGCCATGAGCAGGAATCTGAAAGGGAAATCAACTCAGTGTCCAACGAGAATGGAAATTTGTTTAACTCCAATGACAATCTTGAATCAGATCCTAATTAAGCACATGCGACTTCAATTTATTTTCTTATTAATTAGGAGCCTTTAAATTTTCTTATATCTCTATTTAACTGCATCTTCAGGTATCTGTACTTCATAATTTCATAAGCGAGGAGCCTTTTTTCCCCGAGTCTGTTGATATTATGATTGTAATGTAACTTTGAAGAATGTATAATTATTTATCATATTGTTCTGACAGTGCTTGCAATTTTAATTTCAGCTCTGTCCAGGGTGTTTAATAGTTGCCAGATGTTAGATTCACACATGTTAGATAAAGAAAGATGACGAAAATCCATGAAAAAAATGCTTGGAAGTTACAACAAGGTTGAAAAAGCAGCGACTTAAATTACAGTCTCATCAGACAAAGGGAAATAACTGCTAGAAAAGTTATGTATTGTTTTTATGGCAACATAGATAATAAGCAATAATCCTGAATTGTCTCACTCTATTGATAGGCTACAGGAACATACTTTATAACAGTACTAGAGTTGAACCAGGAAGAAGCTCAAAACTAACACACTTAAATGCGATTTTCAAATTTTGTTCTGGGAGCCTTTTCAAGTAAATATCACGAAGATCCAAGAATCACTAGCTTAAATAGTTTAGCAATCAAATTGTTTCAGAAGTACCCAAAAAAAGAAAGAAAAAAGAAGTTGGTACAGTTGAAGCTTCCTTAAAGACTGTCAGCATTCAATTTCTCCCAGAGTTTTGCAATTGAGCTTTTTCACAAATAGTAGGGTAACCTTAAGAAGTGTAACATAATACTGTGTCATTGATTTATAGACATTGGGGAGCTCGGATCACACCAAAGCCCTTGAGGTTGAAACAATTAGTCTTTGGGGCACTCATCAGAACACACTAAAGCATCTAAGGTTGGAAGAAGAGAAACACGGCATATTACAATGCAGTCTTTTAGAGAATATATAAGTATAATATGATATAGGGTATAATGGCATCAGACAATTTTTGAGGGTAGGAAAACTCAGAATAAATCAACAATATTTGATATTTCCATCATGATTCATAAGGAATTCTTGCAGAGTAAAAAAAATTTTATGAAAAGAAAAGCTGTCTTTTTAGCACAAAGATTACATGAAAAATTGAGTTTAAAGGAGTTGCGGCGAAGAGTAAAAAGATTAAAAAACAATACTATTGGTCACGGTACAGATTATATCAAAGAAAGTTTCACCAAATTTTTTGTCAAAAAAGTGAAATTTGTAAGGGAATAAATTACTGGAAAAAAAACAAAAAACAAAAAATAAATTCACATGGCTCTGGAAAGATGAAAACTTAAATTTTACCAACATGTATGCTTCTTCTGTATCGTTTACAGTTAAGACTGTATTCAAACAAAATTATATCACCCAGACCCAAGAGGAAAGGGGGCCAAAGCATCTTGTTTGCCATTAACATAGAACTCCACAACAGCATTCATTCTCAAAAGTTTATCTGGATGGTAATTCAAATGAACAATCACTGGCTTGTGCTTACGCAATATCGCGTCATGCCTTACAGTCTTGAAAAGCACTTTGCTGTTCATGAAGTTATAGAAGTCCATGGTTCTCCTTGAAGCATAAAGCCCATCGTACCTAAGATATGAAGGATAAAACAGCTCCTCGTTAAATACTGCTTGGTCCCATGCTTTCTCTCGAGAAAGCCTACCCGCTACACGATCCAAAAGCTCAATGGCCGGGAATGTTGGCCTTATATAAAAGAATCCAGAGTTATAAACCCAGATCCTCATAGTATGTGCATATTGAGACCAACCCATTGCAGGTTCGTCAAAGACATCGTTGAACCCATAAGCTGTCATGTTATCATGGCCATCTGACATAGACTCTATATCCGAGTCCCTATAGATATGATCAAATGGATTTTGCAAATAAACTATATCAACATCCGACAGAAGAACACTATAACCAAGTTGTAAGAACTCCCTTAAGACTCTGAATTTCAATCCTGAAACAGCATGGTTACCTCCCGTTTTCGCTATCGAATCAATACCTTCATCGGGATCTCTTTTATACACTGGAACTTTATTTGATTTGCAGAAATCTTCAACCTCATCATCTAACGCGACAACCAAGTAATTGGTTATACCGACCCTCTTGATACTGGTGAACCAAACCTCCAACATTTTTTTCACATTTGAGTTTGCTAGTGTAACGATAAGTTCCTTTTTTACGGCTACTCCCTCAAGCAGCTTTGCTAGTCTGGGATTCACAGATTCATCAGGGGCCACAGTAGGATTAGTTCTTGCACTTTTGACCATTCCAAAAGGCCCAGCCTTTTGCTTTTCACCCAACACTAGGACTTGTTTTTGCGCCTGATCAGTCCCTTGTTGGGCCCATTGAAGCTTTTCAGTTAGTTCCTTGACTTGCTTCCTCAAATTTGCATTCTTCTCTGATATGGAGATCAATTCCATCTTCAACGTGTTAATCTTTTCATTTGATTCACAAGGAGCTGAAACAACCTAAATTTCAAAGAAATGTGTTACTGAGAATGATCACAAAAACTTCAAAACAAAAGAGAACTACTAACCCCTAAAAGAAGTAATTCATATGCAAAAGTTGTCAAAAAAAAAAAAACGAAATCAATGGAATACTTCAGGGATACCAATACCCAACTAGGTACTAATACTTGTTTATGTCATTATGAATATCTACTTCCACAATAAACTGAATATCGACAAATTCTCTAGCACTACCACATAAATCACAATAGAATGATGAATAGCAAAGAAATCCTTGCATTCATAGGCGGATGGAACATGTCAACAGAATAAAATACTAAACCGTCCAAAAAATAAAATAAAAATAAATAGTACAGCCCTAAACAATATAAATCAAATAGAAGATCACCACTAACACTAAGATTCCTACTCAATGGAACAAACCACTTACAATCAAATCCCAAGTAATACTCTAAACTAACATGACCATGAAACCTTCAATATGGGGTGCCAAATTTCTAAATATACATCTTAAATTTTGCTTACGACTTCCTACATTTATATAAATCTCGCGCGGGATACCCAGTGAGCCTAAATGCCAAACCAAACCCACAAATTTACGAGAGAAAAAAAAGTGAATGATGAATTGACTTCAATATTGAGTTTTGCAAAACAATTAATACCTAAATCAAACATAAAAAAAAACTCTAAATTTTACCTGAGAAGCAATCTTTGAAATACGAGTATGCCCTTGTAACTGAGAATCAGATCCAAAGAAGCCATGAGGGAACATGAAAGCGCAAACGAAACCTAAAAAGATACCAATTCCAACAGCAATCGCGATTTTCGATCCACGAAGCGATTGACCATAGTTCCTCATTAGTGATCCATCTCTTCGACCCCCATACATCTTTCTTCTCCTCCAATTGTAACAACAACAACAACACTAGAAGAAGGGAATGAAATCAAAATCGCAATCTGAGAGATTTTACGTTTGTGATTTGATGTTATTATAATGAGAAACAAATCAATTAGGAAGATTTGGGATTTCCTTTTCAAATCAAACCCTAGAAAACGTTACTCTCTGCGAAATTTCGTCATTTGAAGAAACAGAGTTGGTAGAGAGTGAAAGAGAGAGACATAAAAGTCTAGCTTTGGACAGCATTGATATATGAAATACAAATTGGCGGATAAAGTCCACGAAGAATAGCGTCTTTTGATTTGGCGCCTTTTAGAGTATCTCCAATTGAGGTTTGGACTCTTATGGGTGCTTCTTTTAGGATTGAGCTTTTAGCTCTGGATCTTAAGACTTGTATCACTAGAATTCCTAACTATACTATTCTCTATGATGCTGAGTGGCCTAAGACTTACCTTGTTTCTAGTTTGCTTTGTTGAACATGTATAGGAGTTCAGATGACTGAGTATATAAAAACTGTAAGCATGAAGAGTTTTTCATTGGCTGCTGGTACAGAGAGATTTAACCACTGTAAGGATCTTTTAAGGGGTTTTAACTCTTATAATTCTTATAGCCTTGCTACCTTAATTATTAACGATGTAAACTGATTATGCGGAAGTCAATAATCAAGAAGAACACCAGATTAACAAAAGGAATCAGGTTATTGAGGAACCTTAATTTTATTAACTAGAACTCTTGTTCTGAACAAGACTAACTTAACTTAATTAGCTGTATTAACTAAGAAACAATTAACCTAGACCTCCCCTTTTACAGAACACAAGGGGGGGGGGGGGGGGGGGGTGGTTTAGAATTATAACCCTAATTCTAAATTAAAATAAATTTCCACTTAAATTGGGAAACTGCTCATAACCTATATTGGACCTCTTCAACAGAGCTTAGGCTAATGCATAAAATATAAAACATTAATTAAAGATAGGTCACACTGTGGGTAGATAATCCTATGAGGGGTGTGTCACATTAAACCCTCCATCTGAGAAGATTTCATCCACGAAATCAAGGGGGTGGTACTCCAGAGGACTCACATACGTATGTAGTGTGCATCTCAGTCTCTTCGTCTTCATCTCGTAGAACGCCCACAAAATCTGTACGGTGGAACTCTTCTAGAAATCTTGAAGTCTTCCACAATTTTTTTCCTATCCTGTTATTATACCCGAGAGCGGGGGTACAATGTCGTCATCGACATCCCTACGTCCATTGACGCCTAAAATTAAAAGCTGAGAACTTACTGTGGTCCGCTTCTCAACACCTGCTACAAAACCTTCCCAAAACGGATCAACATACAGACATAATTCTTCATATCGGGACATCATCTCCCTTATACAGATCAAATATTTGGATAGCCCAGACTGTATTATGCGTAAGTGGAACTGTTAGACGAGGCTGACCTGAATTTTGTGTTTTGTACGTGTCTCCTGAATCCATTGTTGTGTGGCACGATAACTGGTAGCTACTGTTATAGTAGCTACGCTAGTACTGGCTCGGCTCGCCTCAAGTTTGAACTGCTGGAGGGATTTTAATTGATGTGCATAGACCACATGCTTTTCAATTATTTTCCCACCCAAATTCAAATTCCAAACTTGGTGTAATTTGTGGGCCTGAGTTGGTTCACAAGTCAGCTCATGCGTGTCATGAGGTCGACATGCCTAGAAAAGATATTTAATTTAAACACAAACTGTTGCTGACATTGTTTGGTGGGACCAGTTGATGTGGTCAGATCTGAACGTGACAATGATGCGGTGTTCACGTGCGCGACACGTGGGACAAAATTTTGGGTTGGGCCTGTCTTGGGTTTACTAGGATCCAGGTCTAGTAATGGTCGGTTACGATTTGGGTATTGGGTCTCGTAGCCAAAAACAAAATCTGTTTTCATTAACGCAACCGGGGCTACTGCTGTGGTGACTGCCATCAGGGCTGAGGCCGACAAAGCTTGGTCTCCTCGCGGTGTGTTGTTGTGCGTATCACCTGCATGATGGTCGGTCATCAAGGTCGTACTTCTAACGTCGATTTGTGTATTGATTCCTTCACTTTCGTGAATCCCGGTTTCGACGTTCAAATTTGCGAAAGGGTTGTTTAGGCCATCACTCCTCGCGGCGATGTTTCCCTTTAGAGAGAGATCTTCAGTTACGCCCAATGAATGTTTGGTGGAGGGGAGGGGGGGAAGGCTCCTCTACCCAAAGCTTCGACAAGCTTATCAAGCTTATCCTCTATCCTTGCTACATCGTCGGCGAGCATAAGTTTCTTCGTCGCGGGTCTTCCACGAGGCATCTTTACTCTTAAAACTGACTACACTTAGATCTAACGTAGCTCTGGTACCACTTTGATGTAAACTGATTACGTAGAAGCCAATAATCAAGAAGAACACCAGATTAACAAAAGGAATTAGGTTCTTGAGGGACCCTAATTTTATTAACTAGAACTCTTATTCTGAACAAGACTAACTTAACTGAATTAACTGTATTAACTAAGAAAGAAATAACCTAGACCTCTCCTTTTATAGGATACAAGGGGGGGGGGGGGGGGGTAGAATTAAAAACTCTAGTTCTAATTGAAATAGACTTCTACTTAAGATGAGAAACTGCTCATAACCTATATTGGACCTCTCCAACAGAGCTTAGGATAAAGCATAAAATATAAAACATTAATTAAATATAGGTCACGCGGTGGGTAGACGATCCTATGATGGATGTGTCACATCAATTAAACTCAATTTGACTATTAATGATGCTGCTTATAGTGGGTATAAGGTTGTTTCTCATGACAACATTAAAACCATTACTATTACAGTTAAGAGTGATGACCCCTTTCATTATGTTTCTTATTAATATAGGAAATTGGAATGTGAGGGGCCTTTGCAGTTCCTTTAGACAGAATGAGGTTAAGAAATGGATTAAGCAGTATAAGCTAGGGATTGTTGGCTTGACTGAGACTAAAGTCATGGACGCTAACTTCCAAAAAACTTATAAAAATGTGTTTGATGATTGGGAGTATATTAATAACTATAGTTGTTCCTTTAGGGGGGAAATTTGGCTTTGTTGGAACCCTGATATATTTCAAGTTGAAAACTTTGAAGTGGACGAACAGATGATCTCAGCTGATGTCAAAATGAGATATGGTAAAGAGTTTCACATATCTATGGTCTATGGTAGTTTTGAATATCAGGAAAGACAATTGTTGTGGGGTGCCATGTGTACTAAAGCTAGTACTTTGAATAACCCTGGTGTTTATTTGGTGACTTCAACTCAGTTCTAACTTCCCAAGAAAAAGTTTGAGGAAGACCTGGACTGCTAGTGTGAAGTTGTTGAAGGCAACCCTTCTTTTAGATTGTGCCAAAAGTTGAAAACTGTCAAGATAAAGCTCAAAGAAAAATTTAATGATAGGAGTAATAATCTTAGAAATAAAACTAACATTGCATACACCACTCTGGATCATATACAAGAACTCCTTTAAACTAATCCTCTAAATGACAATTTGATCATTCATGCAACCTTACATAATTATGCTTCTTGTGCTAAGGATGAGGAGTCCAGAGCTAAATAGAAGTCCAGGATAAAATGGTTACAGTTGGGTGATAACAACACTAGTTTCTTTCATAGGACTGTACAAGCTAGAAGAGCAAGGAATAAAATCCTCAACCTCAAAGATCAACAAGGTAACAATCTCCTTTATGAGCATGACATTAGTAATGAGGGTATTATATATTTTAAAAACATCATGGGGACTTCTAATGATTGTGATACATACTTCTTCTTTCTGGATAACATGGTTATTGAGGATGACCTTAGTGATGATATCAGAGCCTCCCTTGCTACCCTTGCTAGAGAGGTCTCTAACAATGAAATAATTGATGCCTTATCTAATCTTGGAAATGATAAGGCTCTAGGCTTGATGGGTTCACTGCCTATTTTTTCAAAAAAGGCCTGGAGCGTTGTTGGTAAAGATTTCACTGAATCCATCAAGAACTTCTTTCATTATAGAAAGATGCTTGGGCAGTTAAATGCAACCATTCTTACCCTTGTTCCTAAATCTGATAGTCCCAAGGATTTTAGTAAGTTTAGACCTATAGCCTGTTATAACCTCATCTATAAATGTATTACTAAGATTATGACTTATAGACTCAAAGTTGCTATTGAACCCCTTATTTCTCAAAATCAGTCTACCTTTATTTTTAATAGAAATATCACTGATAATATTATGCTCACTCGTGAGATTTTTAGGAACTATCATAGGAATAAAGGGGAGGTAGGTGCACTTCTAAGATTGATCGTAGGAAAGCCAATGACATGGTATCTTGGAATGCTATTGAGGTTATTCTTAACAAGTTCAATTTTCCTAGTGTTATGACTGGTTGGATTATGGAATGCACGCACTAGAACTGCCAAGTACTCTATTTCTATTAATGGCTCTCTTAATGCTTATTTTGAGGGTAAAAGGGGGATTAGGCCAGGTGATCCTATGTCCCCCTATATCATTGTTCTTATCATGGAGATCTTTTCTTAGAACCTTGAGAAAACATGTCCAGTCTAATGCTTTTAAGCTGCATCCCAAGTGCCATACTCCCCAAATTTCTCACTTATATGTTTTGCAGATGATCTCATTGTCTTCATGAAAGGGGAGATTGATACTGCAGTTACATTAGCTAACACTCTTGACAATTTTTCTGCTTTCACATGTTTGTGCGTTAACTTAGATAAGAGTAAGATCCTTTTTGTTGGTGTTAACCCCCAATTATGCAGTAGAATTTGCGATTGCTTGGAGATAACAAGGGGTACTCTGCCTATGAAATACCTTGGTTTGCCTCTCATTACCACTAGATTAAAAGCTAGGGATTGTCTTCCCCTTTTAAATAACCTGTATCAAAGAGTAAATTCCTGGAAGAATAGGTTTTTGTCTTATGTTGGTAGGATAGCTTTGATTAAAGCTGTTCTTACTAGCATGCAAGTGTTCTGGACTAGCTGCTTCATATTTCCCCAAGCTACTATCAACTCTATGATTATTATTTATAGGAAATTCTTATGCTCTAGCACTGACTGAGGCAATAAAGTTGCTATGGTAAGTTGGTTCAATATTTGTTATCCTCACAATGAAGGAGGCCTCAACATTAGAAACTTGGGGAAGTGGAATAAAGTTGCTAGTTTGAGCTATGTTTGGTACATTGCTTCAAATAAAAATACCTTATGGGACCAATGGGTAAAACTTAATCTTTTTAGACACAAGTACTTTTGGACTATGAAGATTCATATTGATTGTTCCTGGGCGTAGAGAAATATTCTTAAAGCTAGACCTCTAGATGAAGAAATTATTACCTACACCTTTGGTCATGAAAATTGTACTCTTTTTTGGCATGACCCATGTTGTTATAAAAAATGCATGTCTTTTCTTTGTGGTTTGAATAAAACTTGGCGATTACTGTTAGTCCTACATTGGATAAGTGAAAAGAGTATTTTCACTTTATATTGGGTTACACATGTATAGCATGTGTAAGTAAGTGGTGCCCTCACAAGTGTGTGAGGTGAGTGTGTAAAGGCTTGCTATGGGGACGCCCATGGGCTTGCGTGCACGAACCAACCTATGACCCATTTGGACTATTTTATAGATTCTATTTGAATAAGTCTATTCGAATAAAATTGTATTCGAATAGAATAATATTCTATTCGAATAAATATGGCAGGAAGAATCTATTCGAATAGATTATGATTTTATTTGAATAAATCTGGCAGTAAGAAATGTATTCGAACATAAATAGATTCTATTCAAATAAAACATGCAGTTACTCTTCAAGAGACACAACTCTTCTAAGAGATGTGTCTTGGGACGCAACTCCGTCTACAGCTACTTCTAAAGGATACCTTTTCCTTTATTTATATGATTGTTCTTGATGTATTTGAAACACAGAAAACATCCTAGAATCTTATTCCTCTTCATTTCAATTTGATTCCTTCTTGAGAGTGAAATCACAGATAGTTTGACAGGTGTATCTACTTGAGTGCTTCAAGTCTATACGATTCGATCGTTGTATCTTGGGAGGCAGGCACCACGTCAAACTGTGAAACACCATACGCAGGGTGAAATCTCTTTTAAGGAAATTACAGTGACTGCAAGCCTCGATCTTCAGTTTTTCCATTTTCTTTTCGTTCATCTTTATCTTCAATTCTGAATACATGTTCTACACATGTCACCCTATAGGTAGCCTCTTACCTCTTTTTGAAGAACATTTTAGATATGACTCTAAACTTTTCCTTGATGCTACAGTTTCTAATATTATTAACAATTTCAACTGGAACCCCCCCTGTAAATGCTATGAATTACCTTCCCCTTATTTGGAACAGTCTTGATAGCATTGAGTTGGATCATGAGAGTACTTATCAGGTTTACTGGTCGTTTACTCCTTTAGGGGAGTACTCCTTGAGAAGCAGTTACAATAGGATTAAACATTACAACCCTACGATTTCTTGGTATAATCATGTCTGGTTTAAGGGAAATATCCCCAAGCACTGTGTTATGGCCTGACTTGCTCTTAGAAGGGTGTCTAAGACTCAAGATAAGCTCTTTCAGTGGGGAGTTGTTGAGAGATCCATTTGTGTGTTGTGTTGTGTTGGGCTTGTAATGAGTGTGAATAACACATGTTTTTCTTTTGCCCTTTTTTTATGCATGCCTGACAAAGTATTCTCATTTTCACTAATATAAATATGAGCATGGGAAGCTGCAGTGAGGCTATTCAGTGGTGCTCCACCTACTCTCAAGGAAGCTACCTAAAAGGGAGAATCTTCAAACTTATTCTCAATTGTGTTATCTATTCTATCTAGGAAGAAAGAAATGCTAGGATTTTTGATGAAAAAGCTAATGTCAGCATCAATATCTACAACAAATCATTTATAGTGTTAGATTAAAGCTTAACTCTGAGGTTCATGATCTTATGAATACCAATGAGAACTATTTAATTGCAGATAAATGGAATTTGTAAGTGAATTGGAAAGAGCCGAGAATCATCAAGTGCAACTGGACTAAATCTCCTAGGAACAATGTTAAGCTTAACTGTGATGGCTCTCTCACCAATCTAGGAGGCATTGGAGCTATTTTAAGAGATAGTGAGGCTGCTTGCTTACATGCTTGTGTAGGGAAGGTTATCCCAAGTTCTATCACTATCCATGAGCTGCAGGCACTTGAAGTTGGTCTTCTCCTTGCTATCAAGTACAACCACCTCAGAATTGAAACTGCTAGTGATTCTCAGTGTATTGTTCAGATGATTAACACTGGCAGTATCCCTCCCTGGAATGCTAGAGTGCTTGTTAGAAGGATCAAAAGGTGTATAGCTCAGTTGAATTTCTTCTGCATTGAACATAACTATATATAGGGAAACTAACAGATCCCCAGACAGCCTTGCAGACCTCCTCCCTGACCTTGGTTATGAGGAAGTGCACCCTGATTTTTTTACTCATGACATGAAGAGGATTCTTAATGAAGATGATATTGGGACTATATACTTTAGAGAGCAAAAGTAGCTGTATTTTCTCTCCTTACTTGGTATTTAGGCTCTCTACCTTCTCTTGTGCTCTTGCAGAATATGAGTTGTCCCCACCCTGTTCTTTATTCTTTTTTTAGTTTATAAAAGCTCACTTTCCAAAAAAGAAAAGAAAGAAGCAAGGCCATGTTTATTTTTCGGTCAAGGGTGAGAAGAGGTGAGATGTTTTGAAAACTTTTCACCCTTGACATGCATGTTTGCCTTTTTTATTATTATAAAAGTTACCAAAATCTCTAGAAAAAAATAAAAACTAGAAAGGTTAGAAGTTCTAACCCCAAAATCACTCCCCCCCCTGAAGTTTTTTGGGTTGACTTCTAACTTCAAAACTTCTAGTTTGCCTTTGAATGCATGTTTTTCCTCTATATCATGGTGTCCTACCTGAGACCAATTTAAGTGGGGGTATTTGGGGTTTTCAACCCAAAAAAAACTTAAATCTGCCGAATAAAACCCATCATAACCCCAAATAAGCCAAATCAAAACCCACCCCAACGTTTCCCCCCCCCCCCCCCCCCCCCCCCCCCCCCCCCTCTCCATTATCTCTCTACCTCTCTCTCTATTTATCCCCTACCCTCATACCCTTTTCTCTTTATATATATATATCTCCTACCTCTTTCTCTTCCCCTCACCCCCCTCTCTCTTTCCCCCTTATCTCTCTACATCTCTTTCTTCCACCCTATATCTCCTACCTCTTTCTTTTCCTCTCTCTCTTTTTGTCTTTCTCTCTCTCTCTCTATGTGGGTATGTTGAACCATGTCCCCTATATATTTGGTATTTTGGTAGTTTTAATTTTGTTTTTGCCTTAAACCAACATTTTAATTGTGTTGTTGCATTAATATATGATGAATTAGAGAGGAAAATTTGGTTTATACATGTGTTTTTGATGTTTTTGCGGATAAACTTTTAATTTGTGGTCAAATTAGATGGTTCAGCCAAACATACTAGTGAGGTGTTAAAGTTAGAAGTCAGGATTTTAAGTAACCTTCAGCCAAACGCACATGAGTTTTTTTTCAATCTTCTAACCTCAAAATTTATTACATTAATCTTCTTATAATCTTCTAAACCCCAAATTACACTTAACCTAAAACACTCCCCCACCCCCCCCCCCCCCCCCCAAAAAAAAATAAAAATAAAAAAATAAAAAAAATGGCCCAATTGTAGTTGTGTGGGAGTTGTATCAAAGGTTTTAGCTGCGATAAATCTAAAGAAGTGAATCTGGTGCTTAACGATTGAAGTACTGAACTCCCAAGGCGTAAACGTCAAGACTATTACAAGGTCGTAAAAAAAGAGAATACATTTACAGTCTCATCAGACACAAGGGAAATGACTGCTAGAGAAGTTATGCATTGTTTTTATGGCAACGTAAATAATGAGGAAAATCCTGGATTGCCTCACTCAATTGATAGATTACAGGAACACATTTCATAACAGCACTAGAGTTGAACCAGTAAGGAGCACAAAACTAAAACTTCAACTTGGATTTTCAAATTGTTATCACGAGATTCCAAGAATCAGTAACGGATATAGTTTAGCAATCAAATTGTTTCAGAAGTAGCGGAAAAAAAGTCGGTTGCAGTAGTTTAGATGTTCCTTAAATACTGTCAGCATTCCTTTTCTCCCAGAGTTTTTTAATAAGCGTAAACTGGCATAACTGTGTCATCAATTTATAGACATTGGGGAGCTCAGATCTCACCAAAGCACTTGTGGTTGAAACAGTTAGTCTTTGGGGCGCTCATGAGAGCACACCAAAGCACTCTGAGGTTGGAACATGAAACACGTCATATCACGGCGCAGACTTTTCGAGAATATATAATATAGCGTATAATGGCATTCAAGATTTTTCCAGCAACTTTCAGGGCATAAAATTACTACCTATCAGTACACAGCTTGGTATAGCGCAGTTAAACACCAAAATTTGATATTTCCATCATGATTCATATGGATTTTTTGCAGAGTTCAAAAATTTTCACGAAAAGAAAAGCCGTCTTTTTTAGCACAAAGATTACATGAAAAATGAGTTAACGGAGTTGAGGAAGAGTAAGAAAATTCAAGAACAAAACTCTTAGTCATGGTACAGATTATGTCAAAGCAAGTTTCACCAAAAATTGCCAAAAATCTGAAATCCGTAAGGGACTAAATTACTGGAAAAGAATAAAAAGACAATTCACATGGCTCTGGAAAGATGAAAATTAAAAATTTACCAACATGTATGCTTCTTCTGTATAGTTTACAGTAAACTGCATCTGAATCCTAGCATGAAGAAACAAAATTATATCATCCGGACCCAAGAGAAAAGGGTGCCAACGCATCTTGTTTGCCATTAACATAGAACTCCACAACAGCCTTCATTCTCGGAAGTTTATCTGGATGGTAATTCACATGAACGACCACTGGCTTATGCTTACGTAATCTCCCATCATGCCTTACAGTCTTGAAAAGCACTTTGCTATTCATGAAGTTATAGAAGTCCATGGTTCTCCTTGAAGCATAAAGCCCATCGTACCTAAGATATGAAGGATAAAACAGCTCCTCGTTAAATACTGCTTGGTCCCACGCATTCTCCCGAGAAAGTCTACCGGCTACACGATCCAAAAGCTCAATGGCCGGGAATGTTGGCCTTATATAAAAGAATCCAGAGTTATAAACCCAGATCCTCATAGTAAATGCATATCGAGACCAACCCATTGCAGGTTCATCAAAGACGTCGGTGTACCCATAAGCTGTCATGTTATCATGGCCATCTGTCATAGACTCTATATCCGAGTCCCTATAGATATGATCAAATGGATTTTGCAAATAAACTATATCAATATCTGAGAGAAGAACACTATAACCAAGTTGTAAGAACTCCCTTAAGACTCTGAACTTCAATCCTGAAACAGCATGGCTACCTCCCGTTTTCGCTATCGAATCTATACCTTCATCGGGATCTCTTTTATACACTGGAACTTTATTTGATTTGCAGAAATCTTCAACCTCATCATCTAACGCGACAACCAAGTAATTGGTTATACCGACCCTCTTGATACTGGTGAACCAAACCTCCAACATTTCTTTCACATTTGAGTTTGCTAGTGTAACGATAAGTTCCTTTTTTACGGCTACTCCCTCAAGCAGCTTTGCTAGTCTGGGATTCACAGATTCATCAGGGGCCACAGTAGGATTAGTTCTTGCACTTTTGACCATTCCAAAAGGCCCAGCCTTTTTCTTTTCACCCATCACTCGGACTTGTTTTTGTGCCTGATCAGTCTCTTGCTGGGCCCTTTGAAGCTTTTCAGTTAGTTCCTTGACTTGCTTCCTCAAATTTGCATTGTTCTCTTCTTGCTGAGAATAATCACCAAAATTTCAAAACAAAGGAGAATGACTAAAAAGAGGAATTCATATGCAAAAGTTGTTAATTTTTTATTTATCAATGGAACACTACAAGAATACCAATACCCTACTAGGTACTAATACTCGGTTTGTCATTATGAATATATAATTCAACAACAAACAAACATCGACAAATTCTCTTGCACTACCGCATAAATCACAATAGAACATTGAATAAGAAAGAAATTCTTACATTCATAAACGGATGGAACACGTCAACAGAAACTCACCGGTCATTGTACACTAAACCGTCAATAAAATCTAGCAAAGCCCTAAACAATATAAACAGATAGTAGCAAATTTTGGACGCAGTTATGTAGTTATTGCAAGTTCAACTCTCACAAATCTATTAAACCAAATAGGAAATCACAACTAATATCACATCACAATGGAACAAACCACTTACAATCAACTACCACCACAAACAACTAATACTCTAAACTAACAATCGTGCCTTTATAATTACTTCAAACCAAATACGTTCAAATTTTTACAGATACTTCTTAAATTTTCCTTACGACTTAGCACAACTATATAAATTGTGCGCAAATTCTGGGTATACCCAGTAAGCCTAATTTAGGACCTAAAACAAGAAGAAATCAGTTGCAATTTGGTATGCCCATACCCATATACTATTACTTCAGTTTTACAAAAAAAAAAAAAAAAAAAAAAGACTTAAAACATAAACATCAATATTACAATTACTAATCCTTTTCATTGGCAATTTTGCGGGATACCCAATGAGATAGCTAAAACCACGAAAACCCACAAATTTACGGGGGAAAAAAAGTCAATGATCAGTTGACTTTAACTTTGAGTTTTGCAAAACAATTACACCCAAATCAAACATAAACATCACCATTAGAAGTAAAAAAAAAAACCCTCTAAATTTTACCTGAGAAGTAATATTTGAAGTCTGAGTACGCTCTTGTAACTGAGAATCAGATCCTAAGAACCCATGAGAGAACATGAAAGCGCAAATGCAACCTAAAAAGATACCAATTCCAACAGTAATCGTGATTTTCGATCCACGAAGCGATTGACCATAGTTCTTCAATAGTGATCCATCTCTTCGACCCCAAGACATCTTTCTTCTACTCAAATTGTAACACTACAACAGTAGAAGAAGAAGATTTGGGATTTCCTTAACCCTAGAAAACGTTACTCTCTGCGAAACTTCTTCATTTGGAGAGACAGAGTTGGTCGAGAGTGAGAGAGAGAGAGACACACAAAAGTGAAGAGTTGATATATGAAATAAAAATTTGGCGGAAACCCGCAACGGATACCGCTTTTCTTAAAACGAAAATGGCCCATTCATGTGTCTATAGTAACCCAAATAGCGTGCTTAGAAACACGTTATGGATGTCCACGCCACGGCTAACGTTTTTCTTCAACTCCAATCACATTATTCACACACTTCCATTTTGTGTAACGGCCTTTACCCTGCATGCCTTTTTCACTACTAACCTAATTATAAGGGTTTAATTCCTTAGGTTTAATTCCTTAGGTTTAAAGGGGGAATCGATCTTACACCAGTGTAAAATTAATATATAGTAGAGGCTAGAGGTGGCAAACGGGTCGGGTTTGGGTTACACGGGTCGGGTCAGAACGGGTTCGCGGGTCAGATAGGCAAACCCTAACCCAACCTGTTTAACTAAACGGGTCAGATAATCAAACCCAAACCCGACCCTGATTTAAACGGGTCAACCCGACCCGACCTGTTTAACTAAACGGGTCGGGTTTGGGTCACAGCAGTTTAACAGTTTAATAGTTTTACAGAATTACAGCAGTTTAACAGTTTAACAGTTTAACAGTTTAATTTTACAGAAATACAGCATTACAGAATTACATTATTACAAAATTACAGCAGTTTAACAGTTTAACATCATTAATGTTAGAAGAGCATTACAGGCACTCAGGCAGCATTACAACAGTTTAACAGTTTAACAGTTTAACATCATTACAGAATCACCTAACATCATTAATTTTACAGAATCACCTAACATCATTTTACAGAATCGGTTTAACAGCAGCATTACTAAACCAACATCACAACAACATTACTAAACCAACATCACAATTCACAGCAGCAGCAACATTACAGAATCATTATTTTTCTAAACCAACATCACAGCAGCTTACTTACATCATTACAGCATCACAGCAGCAGCAGAAGCATTACTAAACCAACATCATAGCAGCAGCAGCAACATCACAGCAGCAGCAGCAGAATCACCTAACATCACATCACAGTAGCAGCAGCAACATCACAGCAGCAGCAGCAGAATCACCTAACATCATAGCATTACAAAACTACATAATCAACATCACAATTCACAGCAGCAGCAACATTACAGAATCATTATTTTTCTAAACCAACATCACAGCAGCTTACTTACATCATTACTGCATCACAGCAGCAGCAGAAGCATTACTAAACCAACATCATAGCAGCAGCAACAACATCACAGCAGCAGCAGCAGAATCACCTAACATCACATCACAGTAGCAGCAGCAACATCACAGCAGCAGCAGCAGAATCACCTAACATCATAGCATTACAAAACTACATAATCAACATCACAATTCACAGCAGCAGCAACATTACATAATCAGTCATGTTCCATTATTTTCACAGCAGCAACAGCATTATAAAGACAACATTCACAATTCACAGCATTATAAAGACAACATCACAATTCACAGCAGCAGCATTATAAGGACAACATTTATCAACATTTATCACAACAGCATTCCCCACAGAAGCAGCATTACACAACATTTATGTTCCATTATTTTTCTAAGCTCATTATTTTTCTAACATCTTTAGTTTTAAAACACAACAAACACATCAATAAAGAGTTCTAAAGCAAATAAAGAGTTCCAAAGGAGTTACCTGTTACCCAAACATCACATGGATTGTGGAGCTCCACTACCACTTGCAATGCTCTCCTCTTGACCTATGCAAGAAAAATAAAGAACATAAGTGCATAATCTTGTAAAATACCACACACACACAAAAAAAACTTGATAAAGACAACTTAATTAACTTATAAGCATGAATTAATTACGGTCAATGTTTAGCAAAACCATATCCTCGACTAAATCTTCAAGTGTCGAATCCTCCATAAAAGATGAATCGCCTAAGATATTAAAAAAATACTTGTAAATTATTTATATACAAATGATTCAAATTAATTATCCAAAAAACAATTTTAAATATATTACCTTTTGAATATAACCAATCTCGAGTACAAATCAAAGCCTCGGCATTATCCGGCTTTAGGGTACTACGGAAAGGATCAAGCACTCTACCACCAATGGAAAACGCCGACTCTGAGGCAACAGTAGATATGGGAATTGAAAGAATATCACGAGCCATCAAGGAGAGCTCCGGATATCGGACTTGGTTCTCCTTCCAAAAGCTAAGAATGTCTAGATCAAAAATCTTCTTTAACTTGGGCTCCTCCAAATACAATTGCAATTGAGATTTGCTAGGAAAAGTATCTATCTCCTCATCATCAAAAGCATCAAAGGCCTAATAATCAATAAAAGAGTAAGACCTAAGAACTACAATTAAGCTAAACAAATATGAAAACAAATTTTTAATAATTAATATACCTTCAAGGCATCCATTCCCCTCCTAGAACTTGAATTGCCAATGCAAGAACTTGCTCCTCCCGAACGACCCGAACTAGAAACTCCCACATTTGCATATGTTGAGTAATAAGTCTCGAAAAGAGCAAACAATTTATCCCGAACTTGTGTCATCTCAAAAGAATCAACTCCATAGATTTGTCGGTAGCAATACTCAATAAATTGGAGTTTATAGCGAGGATCCAAGACCACGGCAAAAACAAATATAAGGTTGTGCTTTGACCAATATTTTTCAAATTTTACCTTCATTTGTGAAGCCATTTTCTTTAGATAAGTATCTGATCCCTCAATTGCTTTAGATAAAACATGTTGCACCATAAAGACTTGTGGAAAGTATAAATTGGAGGTAGTATACTTTGTCCCAGAAAACACACAAGTTACTTCATAGAAAATACTCAGAAACTCGCAAATTTTTTCTACCTTAACCCATTCTTCATCCAAGGGGAAATTCTTGTAGTTTGAATCAAGCATTTGGAGATGGCTAAATGCTCGGCGATAGTGTAATGCACTATCAAGCATAAGAAATGTTGAATTCCACCTAGTTGGAACGTCTTGTCTCAACCCCTTACTAGCAGGAATAGCTAGATTCCTCACACATTCCTTAAATAATTGTTTCCTCCCTTGAGAACCTCTAAAGTACCTCACACTCTCCCTTATCTTCTCCACAGCTTCATCCATCTCCTTCAAACCATCTTGCACTATCAAGTTTATAATGTGAGCACAACATCTAACATGAAAAAAATCTCCATCAGAAAAAAAAGCACTCCTCAAATTCAATTGGGTCTTAAGTAGCCCAACGAAGGAATCATTTGAGGATGCATTATCCAAGGTAATTGAAAATAACTTCTTTTCAATCCCCCACTCAGACAAAAGATTATAAATCTTCTCGCAAATCGAAGCCCCGTTGTGTGGGGAAGGCATATAAGAGTAATTGAGTACTTTCTTCTCCAACTTCCACTCTTTATTAACAAAGTGGGCTGTCAAAGAGATATAACCATCTCTTGTGACCGAGCTCCACAAGTCTGAGGTTAAACTTATTTTTCCAGGAACTTTAAGCAACATCTTCCGAATCAGCCCCTTCTCTCTTTTATACATTTTAAGAATATCAGCTTTCGAAGTATTTCGTGAAACTAGCTTGATCTCACGGTTTGCATATGCTGCATAGTTAAACGCATTTCTTACTCCCTCATATTCAACAAAACTAAAAGGGAGGGAGTGCCTAACGATGACAACATTTACCAGCTCACGAAAAATTTTAGGATCAAACTTAGATGACATCAACGACATATTAGACTCGGATTGGGACAATACCATTTGTCCCACATCACGACTAGTTCTTGCGGTACAAGCTTTTATATGTCGTTTCATGTTACCCGTCCCACTTATCAAATATGTGTGTGGGCAATAATTGCATTTACATTTTTTTATACCATCATCCCCTACAGGTAGTTCAGTAAAGAAATTCCAAACATGAGACTTATTTTGTCTTTTTCGCTTACCCTGACTAGGAGGTTTCGAAGCAACACTACTTCCCCCACTATCATCACCACCAAAGCCAAACACTTCATTAAGCGAATCACTCTCAACATCCTCAGCAATGTTTACTACATTCTCCATCTATAAAAGTATAATATTAAGAATCTAAGATTGATACATTAGAGTATAATATTGCCAAAACATGGACAAGATAGCAAAAGCCATTATAAAACATGAAATTCAAACCAATCCAGACTATATATAACAGTAGGAAGCTCAGTCAGAGACTCAGGAAGAAAAAAATGTCATATACTATGTTACTTTACTCTAGATTGAAATTGGGTATACTAATGTCATATTAAAGCTTCATTAAGCTCAGTCAGAAACTAGAGGAAGAAAAAAATGTCATATACTATGTCAAATCCAGACTATACGAATACAGATGCAGTTAAAGGGATACCCAATTTCATATGCAGTTAAAGGGATACCCAATTTTAGATGCAGTTAAATGAAAGGAGATGGGAAGCATATTCTAGCTTAATCAAGGCAATCTCCTACATACTATGAAAGAGATCCTAATTCATTGTCCTATAAATCAACCAACACAACAGCTGTGTAAGAGATCTTCACTAGAAACACCTTCAAATCTGGTTCAAATGGTCCAAAACTCCAAATACATAACTAAAGTTTATCGTCTAGGAATCAAATTCATTGAAAAGAAAGGTAAACAAAGTTTTTTTATTACACCACCACTGGATCAGATCAGGTCATTCTCAATAACAACCATACAATATCGCAGCTATTCTGCGCCATAGTGTACTTTATGGATCTCCTAGTAAGGTCATTTCATCTCTCATTCATGTCACACGCATCTATTCAAGCAAATCTTGCAGTATCTGCATATCTAGATTCTCTACTACAATTTATATATAGCTCTCATATAGCCCAAAAACATACCCCCATTTCGACTGAACTCTACTAGTCCTACACTAGGAGCATCGCTGATTTCCTTGTTGAGGCAAATCTCACAATTTCACATGCTTAGTGCAATTGACCTATCAATCTATTCTATAACCACTAAAAATTACATTTTTGAGAACACCCAATGCACCAAGTTGAGCTTAAGCAATTCATCATTTATAAACAGAGAAAATTAAACAAGGCTCAAACTTGTGAAATCATGAAAAGTACGTACCATTGTAAGAATTCTTGTTATAAGAGCAAGAAATCTTAGTCTGAGCCTTGGACACCTTGATATCCCTTGAATCAAGACATCTTCTGTCCTCCTGAGAGAATTTCAAAAACACCCCACTCTGTTTCTTCCCTGTTTTCTATGATTTACTACTAACCCATGAACAGTTAGAGAAGCTTGAAGCACAGATAGAAGATGCCTCCATTACTGCACTCTCCAAAGTTCAAACTTGAGTTGTCGAAACAGAGCCTTCTTGACTGAACATTCTTCAAAACCAATTAAACAAACATTCTTCAAAACCAATTAAACAAACATTCTTCAAAACCAAACAAATGTCAAATGAAAAACCATACCTGATAAGTGATAAGAACAGAAGCTAAGGAAAGAGAGCTCCTCTAAATAGCTGATAACTGTAACTGATAGCTAAAAAATCTCAACAAAGAGAGGAATCTTTGATTGATAACTGTAACTGATAGCTCCTCTAAACCGTGCAGTGATAACATTAATCTTAACAAAGAGAGGAATCTCAACAAAGAGAGGATACTGAATACTGATATCTCAATAAAGAGAGGATACTGATAACTGTAACTGATAGCTATTAGCTATTGGACTTTGGTGATAAAGTGATCCTCTAAACTGTGCAGTGATCGGTGATCCTCTAAACCGTGCTGAGATGAGAGGCTGAAGAGTTAAAGAGTTGAAGAGTTGAAGTCGTTGAAGTCGGCTGAGAGGCTGAGAGGCTGAAGATGAGAGGCTGAGAATCTGAGATGAGAGGCTGAGAGGCTGAAGAGTGAGAGGCTGAGAGGCTGAAGATGAGAGGCTGAGAATCTGAGATGAGAGGCTGAAGAGTGAAGAGAAGAGGCTAGGTTATTTGAAAAATAAAAACTGAAGGTTTTATATTATTATCATTTGACTGAAAAGGGTACCCTAGACCTGATATTTACAATTAGCCCAAATTTCTTATACGGGTCACGGGTCAACCCGAACTGTTTAGGGTAAACCCTAACCCGACCTCTTTATTAAACGGGTTAGGCGGGTCGTGGGTCATTTGACCCGCGACCCATTAAAGCAAAACCCAAACCCTCTTAAAACCGGGTTGGGTCGGGTCGGCGGGTTGTGGGTCACTTTGCCAGCTCTAGTAGAGGCGTATGACAATGTGTGTGAGTTCCGTTAATGAGAAAGACTCACAATCTCAGGCAAAGATTTGAATATGATATTGTATATATTAATTGATATGGGTGTGTTTACAAAGGTTGTTCCTCTATTTTTGATGACTTTGATAGAAAAGTAAATAGTGTCACGAGTTGGCTCCAACCCAAGCTAGAAGCCCAACTGAGTTGGGGTGTTCTATTGGACTCCTAATCGGCTCATAGGCCTTTAGGGTTTATGGGGAGAGTTTGAGTAGGTTTGGTAACTTATATTGTAGGGTTATATGTTTTGTATTACGTACAATAAAATAGTTCTCAATTAATAAAAAATCTCTCTTCTCTCAATTGCTTTCAAGATATAAAACTGATAGTGTAGTGGCTTATTCCGCATCTCGGACTCAAGCTCTATCTTCGACCATTATACGACCACTCGACCTCATCAACATACACGTGGCACAAAATATGACATATTACAGTTACAGAGTTCTATTCATCACTTTCGACCTCTACATCAAACAGTTTGAGCCAACAAACGCACCGTCATCAATGAAGCCGTTACAAAATAGCAAGATCAGACCGTTACGCAATCAGTTTAAAGACTATCAAATATATATTGTAACGTCCATCATTAAGGAAAATAATGGTCGTCAAACGGTCATTTTATAAGACCTATAAACAAGACCAGAAAATTTCAAATGAAGGCCGGATGAATGCTTACTCAACACGCTATACAAAACTATTTAGAAGCATCATTTGTAATAGTTAACAATCCTTAATAAAATCTCTCTCTCTTTTTAAATCCTCAAGAGAGGTCATGGTTTTAACCTATTCAAAGGTTTTCCAAGCTAAACTTTGTGTTAATTGTTACTCTTTAATTATTAGTCATTCTGAATATCTTCGGTGTAAAGACTAAGTTTGGATCACGAAATTAGGCTATTACATTTGGCGCCGTCTGTGGTAATGAAGTTCTCAAACTTATTATCTCAAAAACAACTGATTATCTCTCTATGGAATGACATTTTCAGACCAGAGTACGCCGATTTCTCCAGGAGAAGGAAATGCCGTGCTAGCAGAATTATGAGCCAATCTAAACTCTGAAACTGAAAGGCGAGCCGCTCTGGAGCAATAGCTGGCAGGCGTACAAGACGCGTTGAAGGTTCTGCAGATTCAACAGATCGCATTCTAGAAGAATAAAGGCATACTGCCAGCTGCTTTGCGGGTTTCCGTTCTTGACAAAATATGACCTCACGCCAACAATCTGGGAGGTGAAGTTCAATCTAATCATAAGCAACATGAGGGCGATCCAACTCTGGTACTGGAAGTCTACCAAGAAGTTGATGAAGGTCTTGCTGGAGTCAGACAAGCAGAAGAGCCACCTTGGGGAAAAGTTCGTATTCCAGCACAAGATAGGCTAAGTGAAGGAAGTGGCGACTACAACCCTCGTGAAGGACGCGTTCCACGACCGACTACTACAGCTCGTCAGTACGTGACTCAAAAACATGTTGAAAAACGTATCAAATAACAGTTCGATGCCCAGGCTCAAACTACTAAAGGCATTTACAATAGGTTATAGAAGAGCCCGATTGCACAGGATTTATTGGATGGCGAAGTTCCCACCAATTTTCACACACCAAAAATCTGAAAGTATAAGGGAAATGATCCAGTGGAGCACGTTCAAGAATTCCATGACGCTCAAGGTTTACATTCTACATCTAACCACATTCTATGCCGGCTCTTTCCTACCAGCTTACAAGGCGAACCTTTGCGATGGTTCCACTCACTACCAGAAGGATCTATTACCACTTTCGAACAATTGCGGGAACTTTTCATCAAAAACTACTCGCACAACAAAGATAAAGAGCAAAGTTTGTATTCTCTATTCAGCCTTAAGCAGGTACCAATAAGGGTGTACATTCAAACCCGAAAACTCGAGAACCCGAACCGGTCGGTTCGGTCCAGGTTAAGGATATGTTGGTTTGGTTTCGGGTTTGAGTTTTAAAACCCGAATATAATTGGTTCGGGTTCTTGATTTGTTGTCTCTTAAAACCCGACCCAACCCGGATAGTTTAGATTTATAAGTTATAATATTTAGGTTTTTGGTTTTCCTCAAAGCTCAAACAACAACTTGTGATGAGGAGTTGATGACTGATGAATACTCGATTTAGGTTTTCCTCATCAACAAGACAACAACAATTTGTGATGAATACTCTCAACTTGTGATGAACACTATCAACAACAACTTGTGAAACTCGAATCTCAAATCCCAAATCTCAATTGTGGTGATGAATACCCAAAATTAAAGCCAATCCGCTTTGAACTCTTCGTCGACTCTAGGTATACTTATCTCTTTTTTTTTTCTTTTTTTTTCTCTCTCTATTTATCGTGTTTGTGAATCTGTCATACATGGATAATTAGGTATATTGGCATGATTAACTTGAATCTATCATTGTGAATCTGTCATAGAGAGGAGAGGAAAAAAAGAGATTACAAATGAGTAATGACAGATTAACTTGAATTATATTCAACTCAAAATTTGGACACAACATTGTGAATCTGTCATACAATGTCTGGTTATAACATTGTGAATCTCTCATACTTGTATATTGGCAACTTTATAGGAGTTCATGATTGGCTTAAAACTGTTAACTGTTAACAAAACTGTCATACTTGTGAATCTGTCATACTTGGTGAGTTGGTGTAAATAAATTATTACAAAACTATTAACTGCCTATGTTCTAGTTAATCACTTAATCCCATGTATTTTTGCTTAATATAAGTTGTTTATTTCAGTAATTGGGAGTTCTATGGCGAATAAAGACATAAATATGCAAGAAGTTCATGATTGGCTTGAAATGGATAAGTAAAAGGAAAAAGGAAGATGAACTTAAATTTTTGGAATTGGCATCGAACAAGAAACGAAAAACAACATCAGAGGTATGGAACCATTTTACCAAAGTAAAATGTATGATTATTCCAAAAGTGAAATGTAACTATTGCTCGGTATTGCTTAATTATGACTCTTCTAAACAAGGAACTTCTAGTTTGAATGGTTACATGCATTATAGATGTCAAAACCCTAAAAATACTCTTCGGCCAAAGTCGGATAATAGTCAATAGACTCTTCATTTCAAACCAAATAGTAAAGGACAAGAGCTTGTCTCAATCACTTTTAGTCAGGAATCTTGTAAGGAAGCTCTCACTCAAATGATAATAATTGATGAGCTTCCTTTTAGATTTGTAGAGGGTGAAGCTTTTTTAAAATTTTGTAAAGTAACTTGTCCAAGATTCAAAGTGTCTTTCCGCGTGACTATAACTAGGGTTTGTCTTGCTATATATATGGAAGAAAAGATGAAATTGAAAGCTTATAAGATCTGTTTAACCATTGATACGTGGACCTCACTTCAAAAATTAACTATATGTGTTTAACAACACATTATATTGATAGTGAGTAGAAATTAAACAAATGTATACTCAATTTTTGTGTCGTTGTAAACCATAAAGGTGAGACTATTGGGAGGATGGTGGAAAAATGTTTGATAGATTGGGGTGTAGATAACATATTGACCCTTAGTATGATAATGCAAGTTTGAAGAACTTGGCGATTGATTATTTTAAAAAGAAAACTAGACATTGGAAAATATAATCTTAGCACATGAATTCATGCATATTAGGTATTTCGCACACATCATAAACCTAGTCGTTAAAGATGGGTTAAAGCAATTTGATGTTTAAATTCCTCGAGTACAAGATGCAGTTAGATATGTATGATCTTCTGCGTCTAGGTGGATGAAATGGAAAAAATGTGTTCAAGAAGTTAAAATTGATAGTCAGAACAATGTTTGTTTGGATGTTTCTACTAGGTGGAATTCTACATTTTTTATGTTAGATGCGGCGGTGAAATTTGAAGAAGCTTTTGTGAAGTTTAAGGAGTATGATCATGATGGGACATATTTTAAATATTTTCAAGGGAAAGACGGTGATGGTTTGCCTCCATGGAAGGTTGATTGGGATAGATGTAGGTTGTTTGTACAATTTTTGAGAGTATATTATACATCTACAACCAAAATTTCAGGGTCTAACTTTGTTACTTCCGATCTCTTATTTTACAAGATTCTTAGCGTTAAAAACAACTTGATGGTACTAAGTGATCACGAGGATCCCGGTTTGAGGTCTATGGGTTTGAACATGGTTAAAAAATATGACAGGTATTAGGACCTTGAGAAGTTAAATCCATTGTTGTTAGTTGGGGTGGTGCTTGATCCACGTCTGAAGCTTGATTATATAGAGTTTGGCTTAACGGGGTCATATGATGAAAGTAAAGTTGCTTTGATATGTGATAAGGTAGAATAGACACTATATCAGTTATTTGTATCGTATGTTGGAAACGGTCATAACCCAATTACGATAACTTCACATGTCGGTGATACGATGACATGTGATGTATTAGAAGACCCCGTTAGTAAATGGAAAAGGCATAAAAAAGGGAACTCGGGAAATGCATCGAAAGTGGAGAAGTATTTGAAAGCGGATGTTGAAGGCAAGTGGAAGGAAAGAAGTTTGAAATCTTATCTTGGTGGAAGAACAATAATGTTAATTATACGGTTCTCTCTCTTATTGTGAGAGATATATTGGCTATTCCGGTTACTTCGATAGCTTCCGAGTCTGCCTTTAATACGGTAGGTCGGATACTTGACCCATTCCGTAGTTCATTGCGACTGAACACGGTAGAGCCTTCAGGCTGATCCATATATAATTTCTCTTTAAGCTCTTCATTTAAAAACACGATTTTTACATCTATTTGGTGAATAAACAAATCGTGCATGGCAGCAACGACCAATAATACTCTAATGGTAGTCACACTAGTAACTGGGGAATATGTGTCGAAGAAATTAATGTTTTCTTTTTGTACATATCCCTTTGCTACAAGTCTTGCCTTATATTTATCTATAGTACCATCTGGTTTAAGTTTTCTCTTTAATATCCATTTACACCCAATAGAGCGACTACCAGGAAGTAAGTTAACTAAGTCCCAAGTTTCATTTGTAGTAAGAGAATCCATTTCATCATCAATGGCCTCTTGCCACAAATTAATATCACCTGAGGTTAACGCTTCTCTAATAGTATTGGGGTCCGATTCTATGGTATGTACAACAAAATCGTTACCAAAATCTTTAGCAATTTTTAAACGTTTACCTCTACGAAGTTCTGGGTCTGTATCATGAAAATCAACAGCTCTAGGAACGTTTACTTAAAGTATATTAGGGGTCGAAGACGTAGAAGGCTGAGAACCCCCACTACTACCCCCACTGTCCCTCAGTAAGTAGGGAAACTTGTCCTCATAGAAATCAACATCTAGTGATTCAATTATTATATTATCCTTAATATCAAGAAACCTATAGGCTTTACTGTTAATAGCATAACCAATGAAAATGCATTCTAAAGCTCCACTAGCTAGTTTTATCCGTTTAGGATCAGGTTTACGAACATAGGCTAAACAACCCCAAACCTTAAAATAGCTAACATTAGGTTTTCTTTTTCTCCAAATTTCATAGGGTGATAATTTAGATGTAATATGAGGAATACGGTTTAAAACATGGCAAACAGATAATAAGGCTTCACCCCATAAAGATTTGGGCGATCCAGAATTAAGTAAAATAACAACTATTAACTCAGTATACGTTCTATTTTTGCGTTCAACTTTACCGTTAGATTCTGGAGAATAGGGAGCAATAGTTTCGTGTATAATCCCTAAGGATTCATACAAGTTTTGAAATTTATGTGAATCAAACTCTGTGCCTTTATCACTACGAAATCTTTTAATGTGTCTATCAAACTGATTTTTCACTTCGGTTACATATGTCCTAAACATATCTATAGCATCATTTTTGTGACGCATCAGATAAACTTGAGTATAGTTTGAATGATCATCTATAAAAGTTATAAAATATCTTTTACCATTTTGAGTTAATGTACCGTCCATTTCGCATATGTCAGAGTGTACTAAATCCAAAAGTTGTGATTCCCTTACAACACTTTTATGTGAGGTTTTAGAAATCTTAGCTTGACTACAAGGTTGACATTTATTAAAATCATTTAAATCTACTTTTGGGATCATACCAAGTTTACTCATATTGTGTACTAACTTTTTATTAACATGACATAGCCTAGATTGCCAAATATTAAAAGAAGACAATAAGTAAGCAGAAACAGATTTATTCATTTCAATACTCATTTTGAACATTTCATTACAAGCAAAACCCTTTCCCACAAAAATTCTACCCTTAGTTAAAATGTACTGATCTGAGCCAATAGTCTGCTGAAATCCTGCCTTGTTGAGAAGATAGCTAAAAACAAGATTCTTCCTCATTTGAGGAGTGTGCATCACATCCTTCAGAGTCACTGTCTTTCCAGAGGTAAATACCAGTTCAAAATCTTCAGTGCCTAGCACTTTGGTGCAATGGGAATCCCCAAGTAGCACCTTCTGTTCTTCAGTTTCCTTATAGGTCTTGAACCAATTGCATTCATAGCATGCATGCCTAGAAGCGTCCGAATCAGCCCACCACCCGTCGGTTCTACCGACCATGTTGATCTCCGTGATCATAGCCACTAAGGGCTCTTCGGTAACGTTCGCCTGAGCAACAGGTTTGCGGTTCTGACAGTTTCTAGATATGTGTCTAGGCTTGTTACAGTTGAAGCACACAATAAAAATTGTTCCGTTATATGGTGGGGTTTGTTGGTTCGTTCCCTTATTAGGATTCTGGTGTCCATTTTTCTGACGGTTATTCGAATTACCACCGTTAGGACGGTTGATCCGATTACCGCCATTCTTAGCCTTGAAAGGTTTCCCTTTAGGTTTCAGATGGACCTTCCCTTTGGCTTGAACCAAAAGAATTTCCTTTTTCAGGTCTTATTTTTTAGATTCTTCTTCAACCCTAAGACGAGTAATCAAGTTCTCCATGGTAAGTTCCTTTGACTTGTGTCGCAGGATATTTTTATAGTCTTTCCAATTAGGCGGTAATTTGTCAATCATCACTGCAACCTGAAATTGTTCATCAAGAGGTATCCCTTCGGACACGATCTTATGTGCAATTCGTTACAACTCATGTGATTGGGAAATTACTGGCTTATCGTCGACCATAGTGAACTTGAGATATCGGCTTACGACAAACTTTTTAGAGCCTGCCTCTTCCGCATCATACTTCCTCTGTACTGCTTCCCAAATGGTTTTCGCAGTTTCGGACTGTAGATAGTAATCGTACAGTTCGTCTACTAGACCGTTCAGAATGAAATTACGGCATTTGAAGTCAGCCTCAGTCCAGTTTGAAATTGATTCTAAGGTTTTGTCATATTCGTTTGTAATCAGGTCAGGGTCTATCGCAGGTACATGAACAGGAGGTTCAATTGGACATTCTTGTTCTAGAACATATGCAACTTCCTTAAGTGTGAGATAGAAAAACATTTTGTTCTTCCATCTCTTGAAGTTGAGACCATCAAACTTAGAGGGTTTGTTGGAATCAAACTTCAGCACTTCCGAGGTAAGAGACATATTACAGGAGAAAGATACTCTTTAAAATTGTAAAAAGAATTGTAAAGAACCTGTAATAATGCTTTCCTCACAACGGCACGACAAATATAAGGGCTATGAAGTAATTGGAACGACCACGCAATTCTTATCGAACACTGGCGACAATAACTTAGTTCTTAGTAACTTCGAGTTGTAAATTGCTACAGTAACTTCGAGCTTTAGACTGCTACAGTACTTCGAGCAACAACAGCTACAGTAACTCCGAATAGTAACAATGAACTCAAACTTCGTAATAGTTTCGAGCTTCGTAACAGCAACACCGAGTTCTGAACAATAGTAATAGTAACAACGATTGATCTGAAAGAGTAAACAAGATGGTTTGCGCTAGAGGCGTGGGTCGCACTCTCTTTAAAAAGTATCTCAAGTACTCTCCCAGGATACAAAGAGCATCTACAGTAGCTTCGACGGAAGTCTACGTAAAAACTGAATGAGTTGCACCTCAAGTATAAACCGTTTTTAGAGAGAGAAAGAGATAAGACGATGAACAGTGATTTTTGTGTCTTTTTGTTGTGTGCTTTGGTTGTGGGAGGAATAATGTATTTATAGGTTAAAACACAACGGTCATAAGCACGTCTCACTTCAATAACGATCTTTGAATGCATGCGTTACGTGCCCTGAAGATTAGGTCTTCCACTAAAACAGCCGTTTAAATGAAAGAGATGAAAGACCGACTATAAAGGATGAAAGACTAAGTTTGAATAAAAGGCCCAAACCCATACCCAAACTTAAGCCCATGGTCCACATGAGTTTTTGAAATAACCCAAGAGAAGATCACCCCAACTACTATTATTTTGTGTATCTGTATGAATAGTATCTTCCTCTTTCTCCTCTATGATGCAGATTCTCCTAAAAGCATAATCATCATCACATATAGTAATGCATCTGTACGTATTATAAAAAGCTGGGGGTTTCGGTTTTAGCAAATCAAGTAAAGCATAAATTACCCACATTATGAAACCTCTCAGTCTGGCTGGGAAAGTGCTACTTAAACCATGAAACATAATCATATTTCACTTGGATTATCCCTGTAAATATAAATACATAATTTAGATACTAATGCAAAGGGTTTGTTTGCAGCAAAGGGTTTGTTTGCAATAAACTTGATAACCACAAGCAATAATAATAATAGGTTTACCCAAAATCTATTCAAACAGACAATATAAGAACATGGTTGACATAATTTTATTAGTTCAGATGATGAATTGCCAAATAAAAAGTGGGAAAGTTTTATGGGAAAAACAAGAGATTGCTTATTACCTCGTGATGGTGTTTCAGCTCTTCTCCAAGGCAACACAACACAACTCTGTGTGAGATTATATTTTTTATGTTAAAAGGGAGAAATCCTTGTTGAAGTCAAACAAGGAAATCTATGATGTGGCACGAACTGGTGGTCTCTAAATTAGATGCCCTTGATTGAGGCCCAAAAATGTCGATATATTTCCTTTAATTTTAATCCTGTAGACACTAGTAGAGGGGTGCAGCTGCAAGTTGGGGAGGCTGGCCGGCCGACTTGAGAGGTCTGTTTAAGCTCACTGCAAAAAAAACTTCATGTTTCACTTTTTCATATATTTTTTTCCGAAGAAAGAAAGAAGAATCGTGCTCATTTGTTGAAATTAGCATAAATCACCTTTGCTTTGTGTCTATTCGTGTAGGATTAATGGAAAGAGATTAAGGTCAAGGTCTAAATTTATTTCCCATTCTTGGTGTTTTATGAGCTCTTACATACATTTCACGTTATATAATCTGTGACTACGGTACCCCAGCTTAGGGGGTGAGTTTCTGGTGTTTGTTGTCATTACTCAAAAACAATTAGTGTATAAATTGAACATCTTAGAGTCAATAGAACTGAATTTAGGGGGAAATATAGGGTCAAGAACAAAATCTTGTTCCAAAAGAATCCTGGTTTTCGCTTTCAGGCATTGCCATCATTCATTGCTTTCAATCAGTTAAGCCCACAATCAAGATTACAGCCAATAACTTTACGAGTCAGAAACGATCTCACAAAAGAGATCCAAGGCCGGACCTCAAACTACCACCCTTCCATGTGGGATCATGGACTATCAAATCACTGAGTCCAACAGATACCGATACGGGAAAGTATACAAATCGCAAAAATTGCACTTGGGATAAGCCAAAAAAAATTCAAAATGAATAGATAACTAAGCATTACAAGATTCATGCAAGTACTCAATATTAATAACACACACTAATTAGATATCTCATTTCTTCATGATGAATAAGGTTGCAAATTCAACATTTACATGAGAGATTTGATTAAACGTTTGCAAAATTAGACTTAAGCTCCACATTATCATCTTCTGATTTTACCTCAACCAATAGCATTGGCAGAAACATAATGGGAGACACAAACCACCCCATGAACAAAACATAGAATTCCTCCAATTGAGAGAAATTTGTGATGCATTATACCGCAGGACCCTCTTGATTTTGAGTTAGCCAATGTCCCAATGATCAGCAACGAGAATCCAACGGCTAATATAACCCTGACCATTAATAAATTTATAAGAGCTCTTAATAAGGCATTTCTTAATCACAAATAGAAAACAAAAACCATAAGATGATATAAACACATACCATGTAAGAACAAGGCAAATAGTGTTGAGAATTGAGGTAGCTACTCTCTCCTCTCTGACAAGAACGATACGGAAATCGCCAACTCAAGTAGTAAATCAACAAAAAACAATATAAATGACACAAAGATTTTCCTGGAGGGGAGAAGTGGAAAACCCTTGCGGATGAAAAACCACTCCCCACGAACAATTCACTATGATATCAAATAGGTTACAATCAATGATCTCTCCAAGCTTCTCAAGCTTTAATGGAGTCTCTCAAATTCTAGGCCTCTCTAAAATTAAACTCACCAAGATAGGCTAACAAAATAACCTAAATCCCCTTTATATACTAGGGAACCAAAAATTTAAGTAAAACGGATCTCGAGGTAAACCCAACGTCTCAGAATAACATCTAAAACAAACCTGCGCCAAACTTGTTCGAACAACTCCAAGCTCGTTTGAACGACTTTGCGATAATTGGTCTCAAGCCCTAGAAACATAACAACTCGTTCGAACGACATCCAAGCTCGTTCGAACGAGATTGACGAACCAAATCCAAAATTGCGAAAATAGAGATTTCGTTCGAACGACTTCGACATTTTCCTGATTTCTTCGACGATCCTTAATTCGAGTTCACAACCAACAATCTCCCACTTGAAATCGAATCCCGTAACCCATCTCCAGATTTCCAAATGAATTGTTCGCATTACTCGGACCTTCAATCTTGAAGACCCATAGAAGTTGTACATGTCATCAACTTATGAAAAGTCACCACCTTCGTAAACATATCGGTCGGATTCACATCAGCGTGAATCTTCACAAGCTTCAACACACCGTCCTCGAGGAGTGAGCGAATATAGTGATATCAAATATCAATGTGCTTGGTCCAAGAGTGAAAATCTGAATTTTTTGCTAAGTGTATAGCGCTTTGACTATCACTATACAACTTAGGAGAAAATTGTTCTTTACCAAGCTCTTTCATCAACCCTTTCAGCCAAACCATATCCTTGCACACTTCCATAGCTGCAACATATTATGCCTCCGTCGTAGACAAAACTACAATCTTCTGTAGCCTAGAAACCCATGTAACCGCACTGCTTCCCAATGTAAAAATGAAACCACTAGTGTTCTTCCGCCTATCCATGTCACCCGCCATATCATAATCAACAAAACCCTGTAAGCACATCTGAGAACACCCATAACATAATGTCATATCTTGAGTCCCCTTTAGATACCTCAGTATCCATTTCACAGCTCTCCAATGCTCCTTGCCTGGATTACTTATATACCTACTAATAACTCCCACTGCTTGGGCAATATCTGGTCTCGTACAAATCATAACGTACATTAGGCTACCAACTGCGGATTGATAAGGAACCTTCCGCATCTTATCCCGATCCTTCTGCGTCTTTAGACAATAATCCTTTGATAATTTGAAGTAACCTCCCAATGGTGTGCTAAAAACCTTAGAACCATCCATATTAAACTGCTTCAGTACTTTGCCGATGTACTCAGCTTGAGACAACTTCAATTCTTGCCACTTTATGTCCCTTATAACACGCATGCCAAGAACTTGTTTTGCCGCACCCAAGTCCTTTATAAAAAACTTTCAGGATAACTGTTCCTTCAGCTTAACAAATTTTCCCATGTCAACACTTGCTACCAACATATCATCTACATAAAAAAATAGAATAATATACGAGTTCTACGTATTCTTGATAAAACAACAGTAATCCGCATTGCTCTTCGAATAAACATTTCTGGACATGAACTGTTCGAACTTCAAATACCACTGTCTCGGCGCTTGTTTCAAACCGTATAAGCTATTCGTGAGCCTACACACAAGATCTTCTTTCCCTTAAACCGAATACCCTTCTCGCTGCTTCATATAAATTTCTTTATCAAGGTTACTGTGATGAAATATTGTCTTGATATCTAGTTGCTCAAGATGCAAATCTTCAACTGCAACTATATTCATCACAACCCGAATAGTAGACATCTTCACAACAGGAGGAGAAATCTCACCGAAATCAATGCCTTAACTTTCTGCTGAAAGCCTTTCACCACAAGTCTAGCCTTGAATCTCCTTGAACCATCAAATTCCTGCTTTAGTCTGTATACCCACTTGTTGTACAATGCTTTCTCCCCCTTCGGTAACCAAACTAAATCCCAAGTTCGATTAACTAATAATGACTGCATTTTATCATCCAGAGCAAGCTCCCACTTGCTCTTGGCTTCTACATCTAAAGCCTCCTTATAACTTTAAGGTTCACCACCATCTGTAAGTAACAAGTAATTTAAGGAGTTAACGTGCCTAGCCAGAATTCTTGCAACTCTCGGCTTCTTTCGAAGTGCTATTGGAATATCTAAATCATTAGGTTCCTCGCTTTGATTCGGTGCATCGGACTCAACAACGACTTCTTCATCATTCTCTCAAGAGGGTTCATCATCTTCAATGTCGATCCTTTCCACTGCTTCACTTCGACTTCTTTCACTAGGTACTTTAAAATCTTTATACAAGACTTCCTCATTGAATGTAACGTTACGGCTCCGGATAACTTTCCGATTCTTCGCATCCCAAAACCGGTACCCAAACTCATCACCACCGTATCCAATGAATATGCACTTCGTCGACTTTGCATCTAACTTGGTCCTTGTATATGAATTATCAAGCACATATGAGGTACAATCGAAAATATGCAAGGGATTTAGGTTTACCTCTTTACTGGTCCATGCTTCTTCAGGAAGTCTAAAATCCAATGTCGTTAAAGGCCCTCTGTTAATCAAGTACGCTGCCGTACTAACTGTAGTTTCCCAAAAATACTTTGGCAATCCAGCATTGAGTTTCATACTCCTAACTCTTTCGTTTATTGCTCCATTCATGCGTTTTACAATACCATTTTGTTGTGGTGTTCTGGGAAAAGTCATCTATCTCCTAATTTCGCTTGATGCGCAAAAGTCTTCAAACTTGTCATTACATTATTCACCCCTGTTATCCAACTTGAGACACTTCAGTTTCAAACTGGTTTTATTTTCAACTAGAGCCCTCCACCTCTTGAATTTATCGAACACATCTGACTTATTCTTCACGAAGTAGACCCACAGTTTACGAGTAGTATCATCGATAAAAGTAACGTAGTAATGAGAACCACCATGAGAAGATATCTTGGTTGGCCCCTAAACATCTGTATGTACAAGATCCTGCTTTCCAGGTTTCCTAGATCTTTCAGATAATTTGAAATTGGCCTTCTTCTATTTTACAAGAACATACTCTTCACAAAACTTGAGATCAACCTCAACAAGACCCTCTAACTTTCCCTTTATTACCATTATCTTCATCCCCTTTTCACTCATGTGACCGAGCCGTTTGTGCCACGTACTTGTATCAATCCTCAAAGTGGCCCCTCAAATAGTGGAAATTGTGTTATGCGTTGTATACAATGTTCCTTCTCGCAAGCCTTGAGCTATTAGCATAGCTCCCTTTGTAACCTTCCAAAAGGTTGTACCAAAGATACCCACATATCCAGCATCATCCGCCAATTTGCTAACCAATATAAGGTTACACCCCAATTTAGGTACAAGTCGCACATTCTGTAAAACCAATGTTCCCCATAAAGGCAACAACAACCTAGCGTTTCCCTTTCCAGTAATATTGTGTGCACTCTTGTCTGCAAGAAAGACCGTACCGATGTCGCCTTAAATGATATTAGTCAGAAAACCTACGTTCACAATAGCATGGAAATAAGCACCCGAATCAACAATCTAAGATTCATTAACATCGTCACACGATAATAGTAGAGCCTCATCCGAACTAACCTCCTCAGTAATGTTCATTGTATATTTTTCTTCATCACCAATCTTCTTAGAAGAAGAAGAGTTACAATCTCCCTTGAAGTGACCATTCTTTCCACAAGTCTAACACGCACCAGGAGGCTTAGACTTTCCTCTTAACTGTGATCGACCCCTTCCAAATTTTGGCCATTTTCTGTAAGACCTCCCTCTTTCCTCGACGTTTAACATACTGCCGTTTAAACTCGAAGAAGGTTCAGATGCTTTACGTTTATTATCTTTACTCCTAATTGTAGTGGCGTATTTTTTGAAAGGAGAATCTTCGCCAATACTAATTCGTAAAAAGACTGTAATAAGATTAGATAAACAAGATTTTATGTGGAAAACTCAGTAAAAGCTGAGAAAAACCACGACCTCGAAGAGGATTTTGATGTAAAATCTTGTATATTGCTAGTTATTATAAAATTTTGGAGTGATAGTAGGGTTAAGAAGTAACAGATGGTAAAGTTTGAATATTTTCGAGGGTCCTAAATAATCTATTCTCCGCCTGTATTTATAGTAGATACAAACAGTTTAACAAAAAGAAATAGTCTCCTATTACAGGGGGAGTGGGCAAACTTTACAGATCTCTAACATCTCTTTCTTGTCCAGGCACAACGGCAACTTCTAGTAGGTCGAGGACTTGTGTTGTCTTCTAGAAGCTGAGCTATCTTTGGCTATGTCTGACTATCTTCGACTATACTGTGTTGGCTTACTCTTGTCAAATCTTGGGAATATGCTACTATAATCGCCCCATTCTCGACCTAAGTACTTGTGGTTGTGTCGAGAATAATTAGAAGTTGAAGAGGTTGTCAAATGTTTCACGAGTCGTCAGTTTGTCATTTCCGAGGTCAAGGTGGACTGTATGTGGTCAGATCTTTCCCGATGAGCAATTAATGCGGTACATTGAACCTGGCAGAGTAAAGATTGGTATAAATAGATGGTGTGAAGGAGGGTATTACGGTGGTGGTTCAAAATGATGCCGCCCCATGTGTGGCTGAGGGAGTGGCTGGAGGATGGATATGGGTATGTTGACTACCAAGCAAAGGTAATGTTGCTATTTGATATTGTGCCGGTTGTTACCATGGTGAGGGGTTGTGGGGAAGATAAGGCGATGGAACGTACATACGTGGTGTGTCTCATAGGGTGGAGGGTAGGTATTTTTGAAGGTGGTGAAGGTTATCAGATTGATGGAGAAGTGGTTACTGCTAATATTGAAGATGATGATGTGAAGGTTGGATGGGCGTTCTCGGATCTTAGCAAACGGTGGAGGTTTGTTGTAATTTTCGCTGCCTTCGTTAGAGAGGTGGCGTTGTTCTTAGAAGTTCAGTGATATGAGTTTCTTAGGATATCGTTGTCCCTGTTCTTGCTAGAGGCAACGTCCGATTCTGGTAAAAAGAGGCTTTAATGTCAGATTCTTGTGAAAAGCAAACATCAAAATTAGTGACATGTCGAAGCAAGGATTGTAAAAAATGGTGAATGTAGGTGAACAAATGTAATCGAATAAGATAGATATCGAGTGTCAGAAATGAAATGTAATCGAATGAGATAGATAGCGAATGTAAGAAATGAAATGTAATCGAATGAGATAGATACCGAATGTAATAAACAATATTCTAAATAAATAATTTTTGTTGTCGAAGTTGTTTTGTGTCTGCTTGTTTGTCATCGAGTACTTTGGCGTACGAGTATAGTCGAATATATTTTTGTCGAATATTTTGCCATGTTGATAAAGTCAAAGATATTTGACCACAGTTAGTATCTATCATATCATATCTGATACATATATCATAGGTTAGTATCTATCATATCTGATACATATATATGTTCATAGATTAATTTGTTCGTATTCATAACGTTGTTGAAATTACTCTCCAACACATCATTCTCATATAACCAATTTGATCTACTATTATTATTTACAGTTACATCTTACTACCTTCAGTTCTCGATAAATTTTTATTTATTTCTTTGCTAAGTAATATACATCGATTACTATATTAATTTTAATTTTGGTCGAATTACAGGAATCTCGCTAGTTTTCGAAGATGCTACACCTGTTTCCCGCCAAAACTACTCTCATTCAAAATACGAATATCATTTTCTCTGGCACAAATTCTGGCCATTTCAAACTACTTCAACAAAAAAATCCTAAACAATCTCGCCGAAACCCAACAATTCCCCTACAGTTGCGCGCCCTCACTGCGTCAACAATCATACTCTCTTCACCCTTCACAACCAATTACGTGAATCTCTCGTACCCCAATCCTTTTTTTAACCATTACGACTCCATTGCCACCAACAAATCAACCTACAGCGATCACAATCGCAATTTCTAAATCAAACCCTAACACAGTTAATTTTCCTACCACCCAATCCATCTACTTACCTTAAAATTCAATCTACAAATACTTTAACAATACCTAGATTTATAGAGTTATGTAAACATTCAATCACGGAGCAACACAAAACATCAAAACTACTAACCTTATTTACCCGCTGCTTCCGTATCCCTCTATTTAGCCCGCTTTGCTCTTTCGATCAATATGATAATCTCCTCCTTCCTAATTATTGGCAATGATCCAAGTGATGAACACAGAGAATTCACACTAGGCAATTTTTTTAGAGTTTATAAAATGTGATCAGTCGCCCACCTCTGAACTATTTATAGACCCCACGCGACTGTTCATCATCCCACTTCGCGACCGTTCGAGTAATCGATCATAACGCCTTACACGTTTCTTCTCGAAGTCTTTGACTCTTCACCTTCTCAACACTAATAAACCCCTATACTGTACCTCCAAACCTTCCAAATCTCAAAGAACTTCCTCTGAGACATCCGTACTCAACAATACACACCCTATTTTATCGTAAAGATACTGCACATCATTTTTTTTATACTTCAAAATTTTACCCAAAGGAATACACCTTGCCATAATTAAATCCTCTCATGTCCTCCCCCCATTTTCTATTTTATCTACAAATCCCTATATCTAGGGCACACGTTCATCAAAAATTTAAATTTAAATTTCAATCAACATTACAAATACAATACTAGTCATTCTTACATTCCAGAATTCACGAACTCCAAAATTTATTCAATAAAAACTTTCACAAAAAACATCGACAACATCACTATAGCAACAAATTCTATTCTCATTTCATTTTCAACTACAAAATCGACCATTACATTTTCTACTTACAAATTCAAATTACAAACTCCTAACTACAGTGTCATCTTCTTTCTTAATCAACATCTTCACACGAGTCCACATATAATTTACTCGTTCAAGAGGACTCTAATATTGCAACTGGCATCAAAACTAGAAACCCTCTTCAGCATCCTTCGCCTCTGCCTCGCTCATACCTTCATAGTTCGATTCCACAGGATCCTCCAAGTGAACATTGGCATTTCAAAAGCCGATATACCGATTATATCATTCCCAATACTTTGCTTGAACACGACTGAACACCTCGTTACGCACCTGAGATCTCGTCTTCACCATTTCTTCCAACATACACAACTCTTACTGCCTACAACAGAGGATACTTATAGTCCTCCAAAGACAAAGTCAACTAACCAACATTTAATTCACCTCGTAACTATACATTTTCAACAATCAAATTAATCAACCTCGAAATACGTTCCTGGACCCACTCAGTCATACTTTGAGTTGTTTAGATAACCAACACTTACTTTACTCACATTTTACCTGGATAAAAAATACATATATATAGTCGACAAAAATCGCAAAACAAATAAAAACCCAAACCGAAGTCGAAGAAATAATCTTTATTTACTAGACAAACTGTTGCATATTACATTCGACAACTATATCCTTCGATTACATTATATCAAACTACACTGCTATCTTTACATTTGACCTTACGACTAATTGCTCTGTGCTTCTTTTCACCAGGATCTAACATTTATGCTATTTTACGCCTTAACTCGACATTATTACATCTTTTTACCTAAATCTGGCATTAGATCTGGCTACAGGGATAACGATATCCTAAGAAACTCAGGCCAGGGAACTTCTAAACAGAATTGCCTCCGCCGAAGAAAGGCAACAAAAAATTGCAAGAAGCTCTTCCATTCGATAAGACCTCTGGACGCCCAACCAGCCTTCACATCCTCGTCTTTAGCACGCACAATAACCCCTTCTCCCCCAATTTGATACCCTTCCTTGCCTTCAGTATTTCATAATGACCCCAATGGAACCGCGCATGCATACATTTACTGACTTTACCTCCCCCCATCCTCCACACTGTGACAGGATCAATCAAAAAATTACAAAGGACCGGTTTGGGATAAAGTTGAACCTCAAGTTGTTCACCGTCTTTATCCTCAGGCGACGCGTTATGCCACACTTGGGGAGGCATCCTTATAATCCACCACCATACAACCCTCTTTGAGACCATCTATTTATACAAAACTTGAGCATGCCAGGTCCAATGTACTACATTAATTATTCCTCGGGAAAGAGATGGCCAGATACAGTTTATCCTAACCTCATAAATGATGAACTGACGACTCATGAAAACATTTAGCAACTTCTTTAGCTTTCAATTTCTTCTCGACAGAATCACAAGTACTTATGTCGAGAATGGGGTGATTGTAAAATACATAAAAGAATTAAATGCCAGAAAACTTACAAAAAATTAGGAAGGACCTTTAATTGTAGTCGATTAAAGTAACTTCGGTTCTTACGATATTATCACAGAAGAAGGAATTCGAGTTCCAAACCCTTGGAATACAAGGAGGCTGAAAACATATCGTAGATAAGAATATTTTACAGTGCAAATTTTTTATCTATTTACATTCCAAAAGTAAGAATCATTCTCCATTCCTATGTACGTTGTCCTTATATTAATGAAATACTTATGTTTGATCGACGTACACATCTAGTCTACTGTACTACAACACATCTATTTATAAGAAACATCACACATCTACTATCCTTCAACATACCGTAAATAGAATATAACATGTGTATAAATTATTTTTTTCTCCCCATCATAAAGCTTCGCGAAGGCCGTTTCTCCTTCTATCCTCTTGATGAGCTTCCCACATAACCGTTCCCTGACAAACGAAAACGTACAATATCTCCCTTATGGCGTGTTCGGCAGGAATGCAGTGTAAGACCCTTAACCTCTGTATCATCTGACCAGTTTATTTTTTTATAAATACAGGAGCTGGACCACCAGAACGATTAACGCCGTTTGCATGATCATCTTAGACAAACCAAATATTTTCATCCTTTGCATTTTCCACAATCAATAATATACTTTCGGAATTCATTCTCTACGCTAATTCTTTTCTGCAATCTTTTTACCTATTCAAAGTTTTCCACGCTAATTCTTATGTGTTTGTGATTATTTGTTATTACTAGCGTTCTGATCATATTTGGTGTGAGATACTAAGTTTGAGATCCAAATTTAGGCTCTTGAAGTTCTCTTGTTAAAGAGTGATCCACGTCAACCTAGACACCAAGGAAGAAGTCTTCGAGTACTTAATGAAGTAGAAGGTGTTTTTGTATGCAGAAGTCAGCTGGGAGTACTAGAATTTACCACTCATGTACACCGGATTCGGGAAGACCATGGCGAAGAAGAACTCGACGAGGACGTTTCCAAGCTAAGTAGGGGAGAGTGATGCCTCGAGTTGGCTTTCACATATTTTTTACTTTTGCCTTTGTAATTAAAGTCTTTAGGACATTTGCATAAAGTTTTGCTTGAAATATAAATATTTACATCAGTCTTTAAGGGGAGTACACTTCATCTCCCATTTTGTTGTTATTGGAATTTATCCATTTATTTAGTGATTATATTATCGGAAATTATGATAATAAATACTAGTTTTTGCCATCGTTGCAAAATCGATACTTTGGCAAGCCGCTTCCAAAATCGATACTAAAATTAACAAATCGATAATGGTCCCACCTACTACCCCCTAGCTGCCACCCTATTCTCTAACATTAAATGTTGATGGGTAGTCTAATCTACTACAGTAATAAAACTACCAACTCACAAAGATTACTCAACAAATGACAAAACTATACCAAAATAATTATAAAGATATACACATAAAATGACAGAGTTCTCGCATAACAAATGATAAATATTACAAAAAAAAATGTGAAACTATCCCACTGGAGTTGTTGAGTACTCTAATCTGCTACAGTAATTAGAACAGTAATAAGAGGGAAGATTCCCCCTAAATACACTACCAACCTAAAAAATCAAAGCTTCTTATTCTTCTTCTTCTTCAACAACAAAGCTGATACAAAAATCAAAACACGTTATCCTTGATATACTGTTTGTCTTCTTCATGTGCCAAGTCTTCCAACTATCGTTATGCATTCGATAAAGTCCTCACACAGAGGTCATTGGGAGGAAAAGATCGTTGCTATCATATGTTATTCTCATTGCCAAAGACTGTTGTTATCCTTCTCTCCGAACGTTAAAATAATTGTTTTAGTAAATATTATTTCTAACTCTGTATCCATCATCTCTAATTGTGTATCCGCATCACGATTTGTCCCATTTATCTTAAGAAAAGATACTATGCAAGATGATAAAATTCGTACATAATCATTTTTCTTTGACTTTTTAATCATATGTCTTCTGCAACTATATCACCGGAATTGTTCGTTGATATCATTTGTTTGAGGGATTGCTAAAGTTCGGTTTTATATCATTTTTCTCATTTGTTTTTAGGTACTTTATCACCAAAATTATTTATTTATATCATTTGTTTTAAGGATGAATGAAGTTCAGTTTATACCATTGTTCATTTTGGTGGGGATATCGTACGTCCAAAGATCAGATCAATCGTAACTTATGTTGGAGGAAGTATAAAACTTACCTCACTAGGAGCGCACTCGTCATAGGAAGATTTTGTTACACTCCTTGAAGAAATAAACAAAATCCATCGTGAGGACTGTAAGCTGTACAACGTCGTCCATGGCTGTACATGCGTAATTTCATCAGTCCAGGATTTCTGTAATGATCAATATGCATAAAACCAATCCCGGCGCACCCTTTCACATATGAATTGTTAATGACCTCAGGGTACATTCCCAAAATTCCCAAAACTTTATTTATGATTTATGTTCTTCAGGTAAAGGGTTGTCCACGACCAAAGATACTGGTTCAGGTAGAGGTTTGTCTACCACCAAAGCGGGGGGACCTTCGCGGGATAACTCATTTCCTGATCCTGAACCTGAATACAGGGGTTACTCTGAAATAAACGGGAGAGGGCTTGATCCGCGCAGGTTTGGACCTTTTGTGGATGATAAAAATGATTCTCTTGAAACTATCCATACTGATGTTCCTCCCTCAAATGAACCTAGTATTTCTCAATCAAATGTTCATCTCTCAAATGAACCTATGTTAACTAATGTTCCTCAATCAAATAAACCTTTTCAAACTATCCCTACTAATGTTCTCCTCTCAAATGAACCTTCTATTCCTCAATCAAGTATTTAACTCTCAAATGAACCTGTGTTAACTAATGTTCCTCCAGCAAATGAACCTATGTTAACTAATGTTCCTCTTTCAATTGAATCCGAACCTATCATTGGACAAAGTGAAACTTTAGGTAAGTTCACAAAATTTATCATTTGTGTGCTCTATTTTATCATTTCTTATTCAATTTCTATCATACTAAGTAGAATATTTCTCATTTGTTCAGCTAAATTTTGACTTGAACCACAACCCGAACAGGTGAAAGATCTCTTGGATTTTTGGTTCAAATCTGCTGCGTACACGGAGGATCCCTATGACTTTAGTAAAGAGTTTAACATTGGTGATCTATATCGAGATAGAATTGAACTCAAGAATCACATAAGAGCTTATGCAGTTGTAAGCAAGTTTAATCTCGAATATGTTCTTAGCAACGAATATAAAATCGTGGTACGTTGTGAAGGTTATAAATGCTCTTGGAAAATTTATGCGACAAGGTTGGTCGGTTCTGCCATATTTAGAGTAAGTACTTATTGCTCCGTGCATACTTACATCTGAGTAGAAACTGAAGGTGGGAACGCGTATAAGGCAACGTCTAGTAGATGGGTTGCTTCTATAATCAAGCAATAACTACGAAATGACCCAAAGTACAAACCTTTCAAAATTATTGATGATATGCAAATTCTTCACAATATTGATGTAATATACAATCTTGCCTGGCATGAGAAAGTTAAAAGCATACGCTGAGGTATCATAACTTTATTTGTCATTTGTTCCCTCATACAAGTCATTTGAACAACATTATTTATCATTTTTTCTCATATCATTTGGTCGACTCACTGTGTCATTTGAACTTGCCATACAAGTAATTTGTAAAACACTATTTATCATTTGTCTTCTCCACAATTTCATTTGATCTACGTAATTATTTCATATGCGAGGCAACTTTGAGTACGCATATCAATGATGGACATATAAAATGACCACTATTCCCCTATGACGTAATGTTTATTATCCTTAATTTTATTATTATACATGACTTATAAAACCAATTTTTATATTTCAGGTCACATGGAGCTCATTTACAAAATATGTGCAAATACTGGGATGTATAACTCAAAAGATGAACTGTTGGAGAAGGATGTAGAGTTGTCAAACACAAGGTTCCCACATGGGGAGGTTACAATTTTAGAGGATAACTCTTGGAGGTTATAATTTTATGTACATTCATGGCATAGGTTATAAATCTCATATTAAATGTAAGAACCCTTTCATTCATCTATAAAATGAGAGGTGGTGAGCTCATAAGAGGCATCCAATTTTGAGAGCTTGAGAGAATTGTAGTAGAGTGTAAGAAGAGAGCATTGTTGGAGAAGTTTGAGCACTTGGAATATTTTGTAAGTTGTATTTCTCATAATAAAATTATCTTAATTGGTTATTAGTTTATGTTTATCTCATTATCATTGTATTATTTGAATTTCATAGTTGTTATAATGGCTGGTTAAGTCATCTCTAGGGGTGAGGATGAAGCCGCCATTAGCACGTAATTTCATATATTAAGTATATTTTTCTCCTACGTCATATGAGCAAATGTTAATGGAACCTATCACTATGACTTGAGAAATTCATTATTATCTTATGATATCTTTAAATAAAGATATAAGTTGAGGTTTGTAATTCTCAAATGTCATAGTAATTATTTTTACCCAAATAGTATTAATGTTGTATTTTTCCAAAGTATTCTACTAATTAACATTTCATAGTTAGTACAAAACTTTCATGAGATGTGTTTTTGGGACGTACTTAGTCCATACAATATATTTTACTTGTCTTTTTATGCATGGGTTACATTGACATGAGTTTTATATTCGTCTTGATATTTTGGGAGAAATAATGTTAAATTATGTTGATATTTTGTGTTGATGGTGGTGAATTCCGAAACCTCTAGATTTTCTTTCTTGATAATCTTGATCATTGATTTTTATGTTTTTTGCAATATTAGATTACTAAAACACAAATCAAAACTATTTCTAGTCCCATTCGGAAGTGTACTACACTCTAATTTTTACCAGATTTTGACCGTTATCAACCAACTACTTACAAGCAACTTTGCGGAAGTGAGGTTGGTTGACCCGGATTTTGTATTTGACATACAAACTATGAGTTGTAAGGATAAGAGATTTACAAGGTGTTTTGGTCCCCCCCAAAAAACTTGTAAACTATTGAGACCAGTTGTTGTGATTGACGGAACTTTTTTAAAATAGAGATATCGTGGGACTCTGCTAACAGCCATCGCCATTGACCCAAGTAATCATATTTTTCCACTTAAATTTTTGATAACAGACTCGGAGACCACCGAAAGTTGGACATACTTTCTAGAGATGTTTGGGTCTAATTTTCACGGTTATGACACTAGATTCGTCGTCATCTCTGACAGGAACCCCAGAATTATTAATGTTATACCAAAGGTATTTCCATTTGCAATCCATACGTTTTGCGCCTTCCACATATCTAACAATATTAAAACTATCCTCAAAAGCATGAGGATCGCATTTAGGATGGCAGCGGAGGCCCTAACCAGTATTGATTTCGATAAACACATAAATGTTATTCTGAATACAGATCCAGTGGGTCTCCAATACATACTAGGTATTCCCAAGGAAACATGGTCTAATCTATACATTCCAATGACTAGGTACGTACGTTGTCACTCTGTATTGCTCAATTAATCATTTGTTATATGAACAATAGTCATTGTAGCTCCATTTACATTCTTATTTGTCATTTTTTTGCCATTATTTCTTATTATTTCTTTATTATTCATTTTAGAGTTGTATGATCTTATTTGTCATCAATTTACGCTCATTTGGCATTTGATTTCTATGGTTTGTCATTTTTCCAGATACGGAGTCGCTTACACAAATCATGTCGAGAGTTGGAATAACGTTATTTTGAAAGTAAGAGATCTCCCTATCCATGTATTTATTAAGAAATTGCGTAGAATCTGTTCGGAAATGCCCTACACATATAGGTAGGAAGCTGGGAATAGTCAAACTCGCCTAACGCCATGGGCTACGGATCACTGTGAGAGCAAAAAGTTTGTTGCGGATTCACTAACCAGCAGGATTCGTACATCTCATCACCATTTTCAGATGACTAGTTATGGCAGAACCGATTTTGTAAATATTAAAGATGGGACTTGTTTTTGTCGTTGGTGGCAAACGATGGGTATACCTTATGAACACGGAGTACGCGCTCTGGGTCATGCTAATGTTGATCCAACTACACGTGCCTCTGAGTACTACACAAATAATACATACAAGGCTGTTTATGAACCTATATGGATTCCTATAAGAGGAATTGAGCAGTAGAAAATTTTATAAACTGATCCACATGTTCGTGCTCCTATTCCAGCAGTTCAAGCCGGTCGTCCTCGCATGCAAAGGAAGAGAAGGGAAAAAATACCATGTCTTGTTACCAAACTAAGATTTTGCAGTAGGTGTCGAAAAAATGGACGCAATCGTTGTTCTTGTAAGTTTCTGCCAATCCCGTCCGATGACAATACACGTCCGACAATGGCACCGTCTTTTACGATGAGCACCGAGCCGCCTGTCATCCCAGATAAAGATGTTTTAATCAGTTTGCACTGATGATTTTGGGTACTCTATGTATAATTTATTTGTATGATCTTTATCGCCAGTGCTTGAAAATTCATCATTTGTCTAAATGTAACTGTCATTTGTTAAAAAAGAAATTCTCATTTATCTATTTCTATTGTATAATTATTTAGCAGCGAACTGTTATTTATGCACGAAGAATATATCATTAGTTTGTTTGTATGACCTCACTGTTTGCTTCTGAAGTATCATTTGTGGATGAATACTTTCTCATTTGTTTGTTTCCATGATATCATTGTTTTATTCAGAACTGTCATTTGTTCTCGAAGAATTTCCCATTTGTTGGTTTCTATTATATTATTGTGTGCCAAGAATTTTTCATTGTCTGTTAAATTTTTATCATCAATTTTGTTAATTTCATCATTAAACTTGACCCCCCTATATCATCATTATTTTCTTACAGAATTGTGATTGTTTTGTTTGCCACATACCAAACGGAAACTACTACTTAACAGCAAAAAGCAAATGAAATAACACCAAACAATACATCTTTTAATTCATACAAAGGCAAAGTATTAGTTACCACAAAAAACGAACAAACAAAATACCAAAAATATAAATGTTCACAACTCCTCCTGATCACGTTCTGCATATTCCAGATCGTGCTCCAAAGCCTGGATCTTCTGCTCGAGACAACTAATCTTAAAAGCCGACTCTTCGTACAGTTTCTTGTGCTCATCCTGGTCCAACTTTATGGCGCAGAGTTGATCTTCCAAGAAGCGCATATGGAACATGAACTCTTCAAAATGTTGATCTCTCTTTGCTATAGTTTAATGCAGTTCAACCTGGATATAATCGAATGCTCCTAATTTCTCCCTGAAGTCTTCGCAATACTCTTTCAGCATTTGTGCCTTCTTACCGGAGATATTGCATAGATGTAATTGGTTCCCAAATTGATTTCTTTTTCAGTTCTACACCTTCTAGAGATGACATATTACGAGTCCAGACATTGAAACCCCTGCCAATATATTGACAGGCAAAGATATCCGCCAGCACAATCCTTTCATTTTCTGGGCGGGCACGATGTTGTGTGTCAAAACATTAAATCAGGGATTTAATGTACACATCAATGACCTGAACAGGAAATGAAAATAATAAATTAGATAACAAAAATGATAAAGTTCAATATTACAAATGACAACAAAGGCAAAACTAATGATAAAGTGCAAACGAATAAAGGACGGACAATTTGAAAACAAATGGTAGAGACTCTTGTACAAATGACAGTGGAAATGAAATAAATAATATAAATACATCATTGTCCAACCATTGATTTGGATATAAGGTGTAGAGAGCGTTAAAGTAAACAGTTTCTTCACCTATCATCATATAGGTACTCATGCTGCCCTTCTTAGCTTCCGAAAATAATTCATCTTTCATAAGTGACCAAACTTGGTCCACCTAGTTTTTCTCATCCTGAAGATGGGTCTTTGAATAAAAGATTCTAATAACACTCCTGAAAGAAGCTCGTCAAGGTGAGCATTCAATTAGTTCATTCGATAAACAATTTTGAAGGTTATTTTATTATTTTCTTCCTCAGTTAGTGCATGCCTCTTTTTTAAGGTAACATCCACTTCTGACTCCATTAAAATAGGCTGGAACAGATATGTCGAAATAAGAAAAAGAAATATAAATGTGCTTATTACATGAGAATGAGTAATAAACCAATTGTATGGTTTAAAAGTACTTCATACATTGGTCCGGTCAACAGCCATTTGTTTTATTACTTGCTCAGGGTCTGGTTTATTCTGTGAATTTCTATCATCATCATCCTTGCCTTCAAACACCTCCTATTTATTATGTTTTACCTCATTTTTACTCTCTTTAGTCTGTAAATAAACAGACTACAAATGATAAGAGTCATACAAGATATGGGAAAATAAATAGAAGAAATGAAAAGTTATCGCAAACAAATGACAAGTTACCTGACTAGCTTCATCTTAAGTTTTTTCAACCTCCAGAGTCTGTTCCTCGATAGATACAGCAGTTGTTTGGTCAACACTAGCCTGTAAATAAACAGGCTACAAATGATTAGAGTGATACAAGATATGGTAAAACAAAAGAAGAAAATGAGATGTCAACATCAAATAAATGATAAGTTACCTGATAACCTTCACCAACAACTTCCTCATGGTTGAAGAATACTATATCAGTTTTTGCTACCTCTGCAACCACCATAGTCTGTACAACAAAAGTTAATGAAGAAACAAATTTTAAAAAATTGTATGAATATGTGATGTTAATATTATGGATAGCTCAATACAAACAAACATTAGTTGTAGTCAGGTAACTTAAGGTTATGAGTCATCTTGTTCAACAAATACCTCATTGTCATGTTGTACATCTTTTTTTCCAGTATAATATACCACTACAGTTGGTTGTTCAGAATCCTCTTCTTCAGCAACATCATCAACTTTTTCATCACCATCAACTTTCTCATCACCATTTTTCGATTCTTCCATCTGTAAAATAGGATATACATACTATGAATGGTAAAATTAAATTAACAAACAACATAGTAGCAACAAATATGGTAGATAGCTTAAAATAAATGTTAGATAAATAAATACCTCTTGAACTTCTTCTTCTTCAGATTTAACTTTTTCCTCGATATCTTTCTTATCGTCATTATCTTTTTCTTCACCCTTCTTTTACTTCACGTACAACAAATAAAATGAACAAAGACATTATAAGAAGTTAAAGTTCTTGAAAAGAGAATGACAAAGATAGCCTCACAAATGCCAAAATATTCTGAACAAATGATAGACATCGGGGGAAATGAAAAATTGCATAAAGTAAATGCCAATTTATAAAACACAAATGTCAAACAAAATCATATAAATGATAAGAAGTAGCAAACGGATGATACCTCTAGAAGATCACCACTATATTCAGACGATATCGCATTGAAATTTACTTTCCTCCCAACTTCAACATCATCATCTACCATTAAAGCATTTACCACCTCCAATATCTCTCCAGGCGCAACTTGCTAAAGCAAATTTTCGGCAGTTGATTGAATATTCTGAAGTTCTCGGAATTGCACCCGTCTCTTCCTTGGCACTCTATTAGCCAATCCCATCTTGGGGATCTTGGGGATTAAGCCTTTCAATTCGATCAGTGGGACAAGACCAAATTGTTCATCAGTAAAAGCTTTTTTCTTCAGGCCTTCAACCTTTTTTCTTCTTGTTGTGTACATTAGCTTCTTCTGCCATTCTCCCTTACCTTTTTTTTTTGTTCTCGGCTCCGCCTTCTTCCTTTTCCCATCTTCTTTCTCATTACCTCCTTCTCACTTGCGTTTCGTGGTTTTCTCAGGAGTAGAGAACTGGTACTGCCCAAGGAGTGGAATATCTCCAAGTGGTAGAGTACTGTCTCCCACAGTAGACATCAAAATTTGTTCCTACATTTTACCATGAGTATACAACATTTTGCCATGGTCATCCAACTTCAGTAACATTTTACCATGCTCCTCCAACTGGGAGTATACCCAAACCACTACAGTTGCGATCTCAGTGGCAAAAGAACTACTACCTATTGCAGGTGCAACGACTGCAGGTGCACCGATTGTAGGTGCTTCGATTTGATATCTCTGAAATATTCAAACAGATGACGATGACAAATGGCAACTTAAAAATGACAGGAAATACTCTAACAATGATAATAGGTATACAACAAATGTTAAAAAAGAACTTCATAATGACAAAAAAATCAAACAAATGTCAAGAAGAGGATACAAAATGCAAAAACTAACAAATAAAATGATAGGAAACCTAAATTAAATGATAAAAAATCAATAAAATGAATCAAGATCATACAAAAATGGTAGATTACCATGGCCTCTTGCACAAGATCTTGCTGCATGTCAGTCTCAGAGGGCTTCATAGCTATTACCAGCAAATCGGGGTTAGCAAAAAACTTTTTAGACGCCACAATTTGGCGACGCTTAAATGATGTCATCCTCCATCCCTGTAGCTTATGGAACAAATGTATGGATTCCTAAATTCTTGGAAACTTCAGGCTAGGAATAGATAGGAGAGTCCATATCATCAACACCCAGGTACATCCGTGGAGTGATAAAACTTTATCCGATTTTTTATCAACGGCCGATCGATATTTGGCAAACTCCACTATTTGCCTCCACAAGAAATTATAGACTTGCTCACCCCGGTGGAATTTGTTGAACCGTTGTAGATCATCTACCAGATCAACATACTTCACCCAAACGTTTCTCCCCTTGTTCGGGAGGAGAAATGATAGTATAATTTTTAACAAATTTAATCAAAGAACATCTTCTGCAAAACCAAATAACACAATGTAATGATAAGAACCTTAGAATATAATAAGCCAAAAATTGTAAATACGATACAAATATTGAAGAGGTGAGAAATACAATGACGGACGATGATAAAGAATATAACACAAATGATAAATTAGAGTCTTACCCTGATGTCTTTCCAATTTTACCTATTTTAAAGCATCATCAATTTCCTTGAACCCATATGTATTTTTCTTTTTGGGGAATCGCCTCATTCTGAAATTCATCATATGCTCAGGATCAACAAATAAGAACTCGTTTGCAATAGGTGAGACACGTAACCCCAGAATCAGGCAAACATGAATGAGCTTCATCTGAATTATTGTCTCCCCAAATTAGAACTTCATATCATCGAGATAACGATCAAATATTTCTACAACCAATGTCGACATCGTCGTTATTGGATCAATTAGCTGTAAGGGTGTAAAGCAGGTGGCACAAAGAACATCCTTCTCCTGTTCAGGCAGAGTTGCTAACATTTTGTGAAGTCCCAAACCTGTACATCGAGAGGTATAATTTTTAGCATTGGAGGTGCCCTTCTTGGATCTACCCTCCAGTGTTTGGTTCTCCTCGTCAACTTGTTCATTCACTTCTTTATCAGACTTCATTGTGGAAGAAGAAGAAAAAATAGACTTTGATTAAACACCTGGTAGGCAGTATTGACACAGATGATTTGCCACTTATATAACACTGAAATTACACAAATACACAAATGATTTGCCAATGATTTTTGAGAAAATGGTTTGCGGGACTAGGACAGTTTTTACGTTCATCAATCACACACGCGATTTATAAAAATGGGATGATTTTTGCGGTTTTACAGTGGTCGTGCAAGAAGAAAGTGTTTGAGAAATATGAATAGTTTTTGGCGCCAAAAGCTAAATAAACTCGTGTGAATCGCACTCTTTACCTAACCCTGAAGAACATTAAATAACTGCCAAATAATATAACAGATGGTGACAGAGTCTGTATTAACCAATATAACTAATGTTTAAACGCATGACAAATTGGTTTCAACGAATGACAAGAAATGCATGTAATTGTGACAGGGTGTGCCTTACACGTCTTGAAATAGTAAAGGCATGTGTAAATCGAGGAATGATTAAAATTGGACACGTGGCATGATAATAATATTTTTAAATGATTTGAATTTTTTTATTATTAATTATGATGTGACATTCGAACTAGTGGAGCCCACACGGCCTTACCTGTGGAGCCCATGGCCTAGAAACCTATTTTAATATTCATGTAGTTGATATTTTTGGAACAAGTGGCAAAAATGTATAAAACAAATGACAAAGAAGGCTGAACAAATGGGAAAGTTACATTACAAATATGACAACAGTCTGTTAAAAATGACATAGACGTCTGAAAAAATGCCAGAGTTGAACTAAATATATTACATAGTTTTGTTTGCCGCAGCCGCGCAGACGATTTGCTATCGTTTGTTCCACGAGTTGAGTACAGTAGGGTACCATCTACAAGAGTTACGAGTACAATCATTTCCTCCATGCCCAAGGAGTAGAATACCAGTCTTCAATCAAACACTTAGTAGGCAGCAGTCACACAGACGGTTTGTGACAAATAATCGGGACGATTTTTGCGGTTGAGTAAGAAGAAGAAACTATTTGATGAATCAGGATCGCTTTTGGCTCCAAAAACCAGACAAACTCTTGTGAACCACAGGTGATACGTAACCTTAAACGATGAGAAATAGTAATAGAATTGGTGAAAGAGTTTGCATTCTTATAAATAATAAATATGTTTAAAGGTAGAACAAAATGTACTACAACAAATGACAAGTAGTTCATGAGATGGTGATAATGTCAGCCTTCTTCGTACACGTGACTTGATATAATAGTTTTAAATGAGTTAAATAATTTTTTGCAATTTTTTATTAGGCCGGATGTGACATTTGTACTTGTAAAGCCCAAAAAGAGGTGTTGTCTGCTGTAATATTGGAACTTTAGTAGGGGCAAATATAGTTTTTCTTCTTGTCATTATCGATTTTGCAATTTGTTGTTCCTTGGGTCTGATTTTGCAAAGATAGCAAAAACTAGTATTTATTCTAATAATTTCCGTTATATTATCTAGCATGAGCATTTGGATACTCGAGCATTGTAAAGTTGTTGTTAGCTAATAAAAACTAGTGTTTGCATTGCATTGGATCATGGTTTTAAATATCGGCTCCGGTTGAAGGGACTGATAGACCGATGCACATATATGACAGACTGGTCAACTAAACCCAAAGTTTAACTACAAGCTTTTTAACTACAACTACTTAAATATACGCTATTGGAGGTGGAATTACCGCGGCTGTTGCACCAGATTTGCTCTCGAGTGGGCCGGTAACTATATAGCATTGGATATTACTCAAGCTAAGCGCTAGACGAACAACTTGCTGGAGATGATATAATTGAATCGAAGATTGAAGTACAAGAAAACCAAAGAAAAAGAGGGAAAAAAATTATCAGAGAAAGAGAAGCAATGGATGCGAGCTCGAGCGATTCACCAGATGCTAGTGATTTAGCTCTCACTGGATCGACTGCAGAACACTCTGGTGGCGAGTCCGAAGAGTTTGCCTCGGAGTCTGATCGGCTGTTGAAATTGGGTGATCGAGCCCTAATTGCGAACAATCCCTTCCTCGCGTGCGAGCATCTGAAGGCAGCATATGATCTAGAGTAACATTTCTCACCTCTGTTGTTTAATTTAGTTTTTTTTTTGTTCTGTATTTGTTTGAATGGTTTACTGTAAACATAATTAGAGAAATTGTTTCTGATAAACAAGATTCAGGATAATTGGTGAATTATTGTTGAACCCCAGAGAAAGATTTTGAAAAGAGTAGAAACCACCAAAATAATAAGAGATATAAAGCTCCAATAATCTGATAAATATAGAGAAATCATTACTAATAAAGTGTTGTTTGATGACATTAGTGAAGCAGATGCTATATTAAGCATAAGTTATGATATTGTTAAGATATAACCTTCAAATGCTTGTAATCACCGCATTATCTCATCTAGGTGATCTTGCATTTGAGCAAGATACTTTTTCTTGTCTTCAGTTTTTTCTTTTCTACAATCTATCTATACTTGATTTCCTTTTCCCTTTTTTCTCTTAAAGAAGTTTTGGTTTGTAATGTTTTTGGAATGGGGTCTGGGAAGCAGAAATGATAGGTTTCCTATACCTGAAATAGCATTTGAGATAACTCAAAATAATGACTCTTACTCTGACTTGTAGCCGCTGCCATTGAAAATTAAACCTTATATTAACACATATTTTTCAATAGTTGATACATGTTTGTAAGTTCTATTGAACTCACTATGCAGTCCGTTGGACACCCTTCTATGCTTACTATAAAAGAACACCATTCTGTTATGTATCCCGAGTTGGTCTCATGTGTTCATTAAAATGCTACTTTCACTTCTTTTTCTATAAATATTTCAGCTTATCCGCACTACACTGGTCAAATATGCTACCAACTCACGCACCCTTAATATGCTTTGAAATGTATTTATAAATCATGCAGGATTTCTAGGTAATCGATTAAAAGTAAGGTTGCAACTTTTGTCCGAACTTCCGATTTTTTCTGAAATTTGATCTGATTTCCAATTTTTTCCGAAAAAATTCCGATTTTTCCGATTCGTTTTTTCTGATCCGTTTTTTCCGAAAATAATCGATCCGATTTTTCCGAAAATAACCAATCTGATTTTTTCAAATACTATTATTCCGATTTAGTTCGAATACCCCGATTCCGATTTAGTCTGAATAATATATTCCGAATTTTTCCGAATCGAAAATAAACATAACATAAAGTTAAAACTAGGGCTCATTAATTTCTCTACTGCCTCCCCCTCCTTCTCCTTCTCTACTGCCTCCCCTCCTTACTTAGGGTTTGAATTGCATCCTCCTTTTTTTTTCTCTCTCTCCATCTATCACGCTAACGATAGGTTCTCTCTCCATCTAACGATAGGTTCTCTCTCCATCTATTACTTAGGGTTTGAATTGCGTGTGATTCTCTGCTAACGATAGGTTCGACGATTCAGAGGTTGGGGATTTGGGAACGTTGCTAAGAAGATTGCTATTGGGAATGATTCAGAGGTTGGGGATTTGGGAACTCCAATTGCTATTGGGGATTTGGGATTTGGGAACTCCAATTCACATCTGCAGATATTAAGAAGATTCAGTGGTTGGTTTGGCTATGAACTCCAATTCCCAATTCATCTGCAAATTCAGTAGTTGGTTATTATCAAGCGGTTAAGATTCAGTGGCTAAGAAGATTCAGTGGCTAATAACATTTAAGATTCAGTGGTTGGTTCGACGATTCAGTGGCTAAGAAGATTCAGTGGTTGGTTATTATCAAGCATGTACTCCAAATTCTCCAATTGTTATGCCATGAACTCCAATTCTCTGGCATAAACTCCAATTCTATGTTCGAAGTTCAAACATTCTCTGTCCAAATTTTGATTCTGATTCGCAAGGTGACTCTCTCTCTCTCTATAGATTTTGATTTGGGTTTATTTAACTTTGAATTTGATGAAATCTAATGTTTGATTTGGGTTTAAGACCTTAGGTCAATGTTTGATTTGGGTTTAACTTTGAATTTGATTTGGGTTTAGATCAATGAAATCTAATTATAAACTTATTATGGTAGTTGTCAAACTGTTATTACCTATTATAAACTGTTGATTACTTATTATAAACTGTTATTACTTATTATAAACTAAATTTGATAACTTGATATTGAAACTAAATTCTCAGTTTATATTGAAACTATAAACTGTTATTATCGGTTAATAAACTTAATATATTTGGGTCCATTGGGTTCATAGTTTTTAGCTATACACTTTGGAAGGTATTTTATCTGTTTCTTTTATTTAGGTCTATTTATTATATTTTATTTTTATGTATTTTCATATTGTTACAGACTTACAGTTAATGTTATGTCAACAATGGACGAAAGTACTACTAACGATCTGAATGCTGCAGTTAGTAAGAAACGACAAAACACATAATCAAAAGGTGGACATCATGGGCCTTCTGATGTATGGAATCATTTTAATAAGCATTTTAAAGAGGGGACAACCAAATATTTAGGTGAATGTGATTGTAAGTATTGTCAAAAATTAATCTCAGCACCTTCTACTCAAAGAACTAATTCGTTGTGGCACCATCTTAAGGGATGTAAGGATTTTCCCGGTTTTGGAGATAAAAACTAGCCATTGATTACTTTTTCTGGAGTGGGGGGTCAACCTTCTGCATGGAGGTTTGATCAAGAAAAATATCGTAAATCTCTAGCGAAAATGATTATTATTGATGAGCTCCCATTTAGCCATATAGAGAAAGAAGGTTTTAGGTCATTTTGCGGATAAATGCAACCCAAGTTCCATGTCATTTCAAGGACCACAGTTATAAAAGATGTTATATGTATTTTCAACGAGGAAAAAAAGAAGCTAAAGGAACATATGAAGGAGTTGTCAGGACGTGTATGTATCACATCGGATATGTGGACATCAATCCAAAACCTTGGGTATATGGTTTTAACAACCCATTTTGTTGACAAGAATTGAAAACTTCAAAAGAAAATAATTAACTTTCGAGTACTTCCACATCCGCACAAAGGTGAAACAATTGCAAAGATGGTAGAAAACTGTTTGTTGGAATGGGGCATAGAAAAAGTGATGACCATAACCCTCGATAATGCTAAGAACAACGACACTTGTGTTGTCGAGTTGAAGAAACGATTGAACAAGCGCAATGGATTGTTATTACTATTAGGAGGCGAGTTCTTCCATATAAGGTGTTTTTCCCATGTCATTAACCTCGTGGTCAGAGATGGTGTCAATGAGGTCAAGGGAACAATCAAACGCCTTCGACGAAGTGTGAAATATGTGAGAAGTGGTCCCTCCTGTATGCAAACTTTTAAAAAATGTGCTTCAGATGAGAATCTAATAACTAAAAGAGTTTTGTGTTTAGATGTCAAAACAAGATGGAACTCAACCTATTTGATAATTGATGTGGCTTTGAAGTTTGAGAAAGTTTTTGATAGACTGGAGGAACATGACCCAAATTGCAAGATTGAGTGTGATGTAAAAGGTGAGGGCTTATTGGGAGATAGTGATTGGAGGAAGTTAAGAGCTCTACACACATTTTTGGAAGAATTTTATAAACTCATAAAACGGGTATCTGGTTCGAAATATATTACTTCCAATACATATTTTGATGAATTAACACAAGTCAAAGACCTTCTAATATATATTCTTACTAATGATGATGTGGATTTTTGTGAAATGGCTATGAAGATGAATGCTAAATTTGATAAGTATTACAATTTTGATTCTCTGAACCTAATCTTGGTGGTTGCAATAATCATTGATCCTCGTTACAAAATGAAGTACGTAGAATTTTGGTATTCAGCATACGTGGAAAAAGTTAGCCACTTGAGCGAAGAAGAAAAATCTGGCCAAGTTGTGAATTTTATTGAGAAGTTGAAAGACTTGATGAGTCGCCTTTATAATCACTACAAGTTGGAAGATGCGTCGATCAGGGATGTTAATGTATTTAACACTCAAGAACCCATTACTAATCCAACTGAAAATGCATCTAAACGTTTTAAGGCCAAAAAGTTGTTTAGGGGCATTTTGAAGCAAAATGACAATATGGATGCCTTGAATGATTTGGAGCGGTACTTGGGTGATGGTTTAGTAGAGAACGATGACTGTCTTGATGTCTTGGGGTGGTGGCATGAGAAAGTATCAACCTATCATGCTCTTGCCATTATGGCACGTGAAGTATTATTGATTTTCGTGACCTCGGTAGCTTCCGAGTATGCATTTAGTACGACGGGTCGGATACTTGATCCATTTCGAAGTTCCTTGACTCCGATCATTGTTGAGAGCTTGATATGTAGTCAAGATTGGCTAAGAAACCCAATCCCAGAAGAAATAAGTGTTGAAGAGAAGCTTGAGAATCTTGAAGAAATTGAAAACGGTATGTTGTTTGTACTTGTTATTTTGTTTATATTTTTGCATTTTCATATGAAGTTTGATTTATACTTGTGTTTGTTGTAGTTGTATTTAACGAGATGAGAAGTTTAGTGTTTGGATCAACTTCTTGATGTTTTTGAAGATCTTGTGTAAGTTTCCTCATCTTACATGTTTGATCATATTCTATCATGTTTTGCAAGTAGGATATAGTTTTTGAAATCTTGTTGTAAATGATAGCAGGTGTAAATTCAGTATTATTTTAACACTATTATTCATCTCCTTCCAGATGTTGTAGATGTAGGAATTAAGAGTGTTCCTTTTGGATATACTTAGTACTTACAATGTCTGAAGTCTGAAGACTCTGAACCCTTAAAATTTAGAGTACACTCAGTTTAGTCCCAGTTAGTCTGTTTAGTCCCAGTCAGTCCGTTTAGGTATAAATTTAGAGTGCACTCAGTTTAGTCCCAGTCTGAAGACTCTGAACCCTTAAAATTTAGAGTGTACTCTCTTTGGATAATATTATTTAACACAATTATTTCTGCATCCCAGTCAGTCAGTTTAGTCCACTCACTGCTCTCATTGCTTAAATTTTTTAGGGAAATTCATCTCTTTGAGAACACTAAGGCCACTTCATAAAACCTGAAATGTAGTGTCCATCAGGCAGGCTCACAGAGGGTTGTTTTAGCATAAATCATAATCATCCAAAGGTAGAAAGTAATAGATTAGAGAAGACTGAAATTTCCTCTGATAGTAGCTTAAAGATGGAACAAATCTTTTGAATTAAAACAACTTCCTCTACAGTTACATTAGCATAGATCATCAAAAACTTAAGATTTCCATGAAGAGTTCATAGTTTTTTTTAGAGAATGAGGCTAGTCACTCCAAGCAACCAGTTCATTATTTTTTACTCTCCTTTGCCATGTTTTAAAGGTTAGCCTGAGATGGTCTTGAAATCGATCTTCACCTTTTGGTAAGGACATGGGGAAAACATTGTATATTGTTAGTGAAGACGTGACTCTAGAGGAGGCCTACTCTATGGTTGAATATCGGTACACTCAACTGAAATGTTGGCAGAAATGCAGAAGAAAGTGTACTATTTGGAAATTGTTAAGTGATGATCAGTTAAAGCTTTCAAAGCTTCTGAACTGAAGTTCCCCAATGCTTGAAACACCGGAATAAGACATGTTTGTAAGCTATTAGAAGCCGCTTCATGGACTTGCTTGATAGTATTCTTATGTCAAACTTTTTCTTCTGAGTTCTGACAGTCTTTTCTTCAAGGAGTCTAAATATACTTTAACCTGTACATGATGTGAAAAAAATAAATTAATTGCACATATTTATTTTCTTGGATTTCCTACGGTATTGGGTGAAGTAGAATGGTGTTTGGGAAATTGGGTTCTATGGGATGTGGAGTAGATGAGATCAACTAAGGGTGATGTTAATTGCTTAGGAACATTATGAAATTTGTGGATATACATGTATGCATGTATACATGTTTATGTATGTGCACGTTTTACGTGACCGATATAAGACTTTGAGTGTATTTTGCGATAAAATGAAGGGTTTTTTATTGCTATTAATCTGTAAGTCGTTCATTTAGGGTCAAGATGAGGTATGCAATTAGAAGTTTGGGTACTTTGGGCAAATACGCAATTATAATTTATTTATTGATCAATATATTGATGATTGATTTAGAAGAAAAAGGAGCATCAAGAATGAGAAACGATAAATGGGGTGATTGAGAAACATGGGTACTCAAAAGTCAAAATAAAAATGACGCGAAAAGATATGCCCCTAAGGACAAATGTGTTAATGGCCTCCCAATATAACTTCCTTCCACTAAGTTACGATAGACTTATAGAGCACGACTCTTATATTGAAAGTCGTTGTACTTTATCAAACTGTAAAGGAATTCTATCATAATGATAACATTATCTTGTGTTGTATCATTTTTTTTTCTTGGGATTCTTGTAGAGCCAGATATCCTAAATAACCTTTAAGAGAGAACTCCATATTGCCTTACCCCATCCGCGAAGGTTTGTCAAGCTCCAATTTAGTAAGAGATTTTCTACATTGTTAGGATGAGCCTAGCTTCAGCACTTGAGATACCATTAGGTTGTAGCTTCAACAAGCGAATAGTCTTTGTTGCGTAGAAAACCCTTTTGCTAAAGCATCCATGCTTACTAGGTTATTGTTTTACTTGCTAAGTAAATGCAAACACCCATTAAGACCAATTCTTAAGAATAGCTATTAAGTTATAATGAACAAATGGCTTTTGTCTATGCATCCAATGACTTCTGATTTTGTCAATGTAATAAAAGTTCATATTTGCTACTCCCATCTTCTTTAATGTGAAGCACATCTTTGCCCTCCTTTTTGCAGTGACTATCTCTTCAAGCTTTTGCTCATTGGGGACTCTGGTATTGGCAAATCATGTCTTATGAGATTTGTTGTAAGTACTGCAGATGTTATGCAACTGTTTTATTTGCTTCATCTTTGTAGAATGGTTTACTCCTGACAATTATAGATCATCACCGACAAACTTAAATTAACTTGTGCCTTAAGAATTCTTGAAATATGTTGGCATTCTACTGATATCATTTTTTTATCCAATAACTATTACAATGTTGATAGTTATTGGATAGACTGCTCATCCTATAATGTGTATGAAATGCAGTCAACAACTAACATACAGTAGTTGCCATCATATTAGATGTAGTTTCTCACAAAATAATTGTATTTTCCTTGAATTGTTTAAATGAGCATCATAGCAAATGAAACTTTATTTCCTTGTTGGCTAATGATTTTTCTTGAATGTTTGTGGATTTTGTAGTGCCAAGTTGGTTGAGAAAGCATTGCATGGAACTCCTGTGGCTGAGATTTTCAAAAAATGATGTTTAATTTTGTAATGATGTTTAATTTGTTAAATGGATGTTTAATTTTGTAAACTTATTTGGGCAATATTTATTTTCATGTTGTTATTATTTTCAAGTGGTATTTAGTTGTTAATTTGTTATCAATTTTAAGTTGTTAAATATATAAATATATATATATATATATATATATATATCAGATTTTTTGGAATTTTTTCGGATTTTTCGGAATTTTTTTATTTGCTGATTTTTCGGAATATCCGAAATTTGTTCTGAATTATTCCGAATTCTGAAATTACGAAATTTTTTGGATTCGGATCTATTTTGGCAGTTCAAAAAAAAATCGGATCGGAACAAATTTTTTAGTTCCGAAAAAAATTGGAAAAATTCTGAACACTTCTATTTTCGATCCGATCCGAAAACATGCTTAATTAAAAATATATTGCAATATATGTAGAAGTAACCTTAGTAAGCACTGGAATGATTGTGATCGTGGGGTTTCTACTACTACAACTTGAAAACCTTAAAAGTGTCTAGAAACTCAAATCTTTGATAAAGCCATACCTTAGTTGGATTTTGAAGAGAGTAGAATCCACCAAAGTAATAAGAGAAGAATTAGAAATAAAGCTCCAATAGTTTGATAAATGTAGAGAAATCGTTTGTTTCCTTGCTCCTATTTCAGTCTTCAAGCTTTCTATAAATGAAGGTAGAAATCGAGATATGCAGTGCTCATAACTTGCTATAACTAGTAGTAATTATATATACACGCTTAGAATAACCATTATAGAAAAAAGGAGAGAAGTTCCTATTGCTTAACTTGTGTATAAGAGCATCTCCAACAGAAGAGTATGTTGTTCCGGTTTACCATACTGGTATTCCAGAATCGCATACTGTTTTGGTCCAACAGTAAATTACGTTTTTTTTTGTCTTGGGCGCTTAACGGTTCAGCGCCTAGCACCAAAAAGCCAAATGATACGTTTTTTTTCTTGGGCGCTGAACGGTTCAGCGCCTAGCGTATATTAATTATTAATTTTCCCCTTGGACAACTGTATTAAAGAAATTGTTGGGCGCTGAATGGTTCAGCGCCTAGACAGCTGTATTAAAAAAGTTGTTGGGCGCTGAACGGTTCAGCGCCTAGGCGGTGCGCATACTCCTCGCCAAGTTCAGGTTTCACATACTTTGGAGGGGTATGGGGATGAGTATGCTGAACACCATACCCCTGTTGAATGGGTTTTTTGCAAGAGTATGAGAAAACTTTAACAATATACCACTCTGTTGGAGATGTAAGTGAGTGTGTATGTTGTTGTAATTGAAAGGGCCGTGGGTTTGATGTGACTGAGATAGAAAGTAAAGATATAGGAGAGTTAGAATTTAAAATTCTAAGGGACCCACTAGAGGTATTTATATAGGCATTGCTGGTTACCGTAACTAGGTTTAGAATAGCCATTATAGAAGTAGGGAAAGAAATTCTTGTTGCTTAACTTTGTGTATAAGGAGCGAGTATAGGAATATATGTAGATGTCTATTTCTTGAGTCTCAAGATAGTATAAGTATATTAAGTACTTCCAACCCTGTTAGGATTAGGTGATGTTTAGGAATCGAACCCAAGGACCAAGTCCACGGCTATAACGGGTTCATAAGAAACCTTTTATTTTGTTGAAATAATTCTCACATGCCTAATTTCATGCTTGTGAGTCTGTGGATGTGCTTAGTAAAGCAATTCAAGTTCAAGACAAATATTAGTCAAGTTCTATGAATATAATATAGTTTGCTTAAATTTTACATATTTTTGTGTTTTAAATGAGGGAACAAGGCAAAAAGATACTATAAAACGGTTATATCTTGTACTCTTTTTATGTAAGAAAGTTTTAATTCATTTGACACAAAGTTCATAATTCTTATTAGATTATACTTTAATTTTTTCAGTTACAGTAATTACGGACCCACAGAGGGATGCCCCGTACAAGTATGGGTGTGCTCTAATCCAAAGAGGATTAGTCAAAAAGGAAAATAACACGGATCCATCTGATGACTTCGTTAAGGCAGATGTTTATGTTTGACATCACTCGCATTATTGGTGTAATAGCCTATTTTCGTATTGCACGAAGATAACGTTTTACACCTTCGAAATCAAGAGTGTTTAGTTATGAACAGGAAACAAACAATACTAGATTTAGCGTGGAAAACCCTTGAATGGGTTAAAAACCACGACCTCTCCTGAGGGTTTTAGAAAGAGAGAAATGTATATTTAGGCTGCTAGCTATTACAGAGAGAGAGGGAGATGTAGAAAAGATCTCTTAGAGGTTCTCAGAGCAGCCTCTCCAATTCGTAGCTATCTAGTCTTATTTATAAGTCTTATAATACGACCGTTGGTTACATTGATGAGGAACGTTACAATATCGGGTTTTGATGAGTCTTCATGGTAAACTTTTGTAACGTCTTGATACTTGTTGATCTGTAACGGATCTATTAACATTCTTTAGTTGTAGCTTCAGACCGTTGGGAAGATACGATCTCCTGTGATGTTCGCGTGCATACGATCTGTTGACAAGTGGAGGAGTATCTTCTGTAGCGCGAAGTCACAGGATGCTTTGATATCTCTGAACTATTGATGATGATGCGATCTCTAATAGTGTTCGCGTGTATTCAAACTGTTGATAGATATCTGAGTATTTTCTGCAGTGCGATATTATTGGATGCTTTGTCATCCCCGAGCTGTAGATGAGGAAGTCTGTATTACGATCTCCTCACTTTAATTCCTTGATTGGTTATCAGTATGTTTACTTGAGTTATGTGAGTTCGAATATCGGACTCAGTACGGGGATTAGAAATAAGCCCTCACAACTGCCCCCTCTCAACCAATAGCAGGAGAAACATGTATTGCGAGTGGTGTTGGTTGAGAAGTCCAGTCGTCTAAATTGAATGTTGTATTGATGGCCTTCATTTTATCTTGGAAGAATAGTAGTTTCAACTGTTGGGTCTCCCAAAAATTCCTCTTGAGACCTGTACTTGTGATAAATACCTTATTGGAAGGTTGGAGTATATTAAATGTTACCTGTATAAAATATGGTGAATAGTTGCTATCATTGTTCACCCTGGTTAACGTTGTCAGTCATTTAGGTTGGGTTGAGTAGTAGTGATGGTGACAACTCGATGCCAAGCATATGAAGTTAGTGTTCAGACAAAAATGGCGAGTCTACAAACATGCGCACCCAAAGCCTTTCACTGCCGAATCCAATCCCTGTTCCTCCAACTTTCCATGGGATGTCGTGGGAAGAAGTAGAGGAGGCAGAGGATGATTTTCATTAACTGTGGCGATTCCATTATGTGGTTTTGTTTGCTGCTCACCGTCGGTCCTGTCTGCAGATGCTTGCAGAAGATGCAGTGTTGGCGGAAGACGAGAAGGCGGGGAAGTCGTCTGAGAAGTACTGTCGATACCCTGAGAAAGATTGGGTATTATAATGGTGGAGGAGGTCCTTCTTTGGAAGCGGAGGTGGGGGTTATGGAGGAGTGGTGGGATTAATTTTGTCCTCTGCTTCATTCCAATTCCCATCCTTGGGATTTGAGTTTTTATGCTGGGCCCACCATTGTTTCTTTTCAAGTGTTGCACTGTCATCTGCAACGTAGGCTATTTTTTGTAAAAGATTAAATTTTCTGTAAAACTTGTAATCTTTATCTCCAAGCTGGTTGAAGTGTTCGTTCTTGTAACTTGTTTTCCCTGAATAATAAATTCGAACTTTATTATCTTGTCTTGTAAGTGCTTGAAGCTGCTTTTAGAACTGTTGTAAGATACCATTGAACAAATATCGAACTAGTCACTGATGACATAGGTCGAAAATATGTAGGTCGTAGTGTTGATATATCCGAACTGTGCAGGTCGCTCTTATATATGTGTGGCCTTATTGAGATATAGTGTTGTTATGTCTGTGGAGATGACAAGGTCGTGATCCCTTTCGTGCCATGAGTTATTTAGAGCCATGTCGTTGTTAACTTGAATACTTGTTATCATCGATGGAACTTGGTCGGAGCCTTTGAACGCGCATTGGATAAACTTGCTAAAGAGGATGTGAGAGCTGTTGATATTGAAACCATTTCGCGTGGTGAAGAGAGTTATCCGTTCTGTCATTGTATGTAAGGTTTGACGATTGGTCATAATAAATTGATTTGCTTGTGTTGAGGTCGGCTCATCATTACTTTCTACATCTATGATAATTTTTGAATAAAATGGAACTGAAGCAGGATTTGCCACTATTTTTTTACGTTTGTCAAGCCGACATTGTGGTAAGTGACAGTTGTAATAGCTGTACTTAGGTTTTTGAACTGGAACCATGCTATAAAAAAGTATAGCAGGATCGTGCAGCCGTAGAAGGTTGCTGCTGTAAGTAATCGTGCTGTAAATCTGTATAAATCTTCTTGGGCAGTGAGTCCGTAATAATGGTGGAGGAGAGGGACAAACGTGATAACAGAACACGTTACCCTAAAAGCCATTATGAGGGCAAACAAAAAGACGTGCCTGCTAGGAGAGATGACGTGGACACGTGTCCCGAAGAGCCGTCGTTTTAAAAACCGAGGGGTAATATAAAAGCTTTTCTTCCCTCTTCTCTTAAACCACAATCAGTTGCAGACAGAGGCAGAAGCATTTCTAGAGAGAGAAAATCTTTGAATTTTGAATACAGTCCTCCATTGTTGTGTGATCTTACTAAGAAGGACAAAGTTGTGTCGTCTGAGGTGCGAGCGATAACCGGAGTGGACGACTGTTGCTCTTCTAGTACAAGTTAGTGTCTCTGCTTCCATATTTTCTTATGTTGTATTAGTTTCTTGAAAAACTGGTAGGTTGTGTTTGTGAACTGTTTGGGTAGATTAATAATGTATTAAGTACGGCTGAGGGAGGAGGCCTGTTTTATTAATGAAATCTCTGAATAAATTTTCCCTTTATGTGTGGTAGATGCGCTTAAAAAACCCGAAACCTAGTAGTAAATTTGTTGTCTCTGCTAGTAGTGAGAAATCATCATCGTCTGATAGGACTATGGATGATTATGTGGTAATTGGTACTGTTACTACTGACAATCTATCTGTACCTTCTAGGAGGGATGTGGGATTGCATGCTGGGGATGAAACTGGGCAATTTTATAAGTATCCCGAGAATGAAGACGTAGCGAAGAAATCTTTACAGTATAAAAAAAGTTTAGACGGAGAATGGGGGGATTATGTGATTAATGCAGGGTTTTGGTTTAGAACTCTGGTGAGACCGAGTGGTAATGTAAAGCATTATCAGGTACCTTCTCTGGATCGTTGGAAGAGAAGTATGGATATAGGAGATGATATAGATATCATTTATTATAATGGAACTGGATCAGAGGTCGTAGAGGAAGGATTTCTCTGTTATTTGAACCAGGTCGCATATGGGTTGAGTATTCTCCTAACCTTTTTCCAAAAGGGGTAATGAATGCACTAAAGAGTTTCCCTGGTTAATTAAATGGTAACATCTTTGAGATGATGAGGGTCTGTGAAGTCCTTAATCAGAAGTGGAGAGATGGTGGCATTGCATGACATTTCGTTGCGGGCAATGTCTTGAAATACTATAAGTTTAAGTATGTGAAAGGTCGGAAGAGTGGATAATTGTTTAGTGATTCGGCGAGGCCGAAATTCTTTGATTTTGAGTCTTCTGGGAGGCCCTGGTGCGACCATCTTGTGATGGTGAGGGGTAATTGTATGCAATTGCCTGGGGAACCCGCGCTCGAGCTGATATATAATAATTTTAACGAGAGTAAGTGTCTTCATTCTGCCTGTAGTTTGTCTCTTAACTTATTGCGAGCTACTAACGTAGTTTTGTTACTGTTTTGGCAGAGCCTAAACCAAAGGCTGTTGCTGATTCATCGAGTTTGTTCGACATCGTTAGTCGAGAAGGGATCAAACTGAACAAAGTTTTTGGAGAACTAGGAATTCGCAGAGAGAAGAGGCTTAACTCTGTAGTTGAAAAAGTGCAACAAGCTCATCAAAAACGAGTTATGGCTGCATCTGGCTCTGCTTATGTTGATGCTATGGAGATTCCTGCCTGTACTGTGGGTACTTCGAGCTCCTTAGTTCGGCGACCAAGGATGAAAAAAATGGTGCCGCCTTCTGAGCAAACAGCTCCTGTGCAGCTATCGTCGGTGAGATCTGAGGGGGTAGTTGCTGATGTGAATATGGATCCTCTTCTGATGAAGCAGAAAAAAGAATCTGGGTAAGATATTCGAGCTTCTTTGAAGGGTGCCAACCTCGAAGCTGTGGAGCAGGAGGCGTTGGACTTGGCTACGCGTGATCCCATCCGCCTAGATACTCAAATTCGATCTAGCATCTCTCTGGTATGCAATGTGTTATTTGATTAAATCTTTTTTGGATAATGATTTGACCTTGTAATACTGTTTTGCTGTATTTGTGGTGCAGTTTTCTGCTGCTTGGAAGTCGGCCACGGAGGTGTTGAAGCTAGCTGCTGCGAATCATGCCGAACTTGCTTGGCAACGTGATGCAGAAAAGGCTACTCTGCAAGAACAGTTTGGGCAGGAAAAAATGCTGCAGAGGGAGTAGTTCGAGAAGGAGAAGGTGATGCAGAGGGAGCAGTTCGAGAAGGAAGCTGCCGCTACAAAGCAAGAGGTTGAAGATGAGGTGAAGAAAGCTCTTGATATTGCGGTGGCTTCTCGAAATAAGCTGATTCAAGCCTTATATGTTTGGGGTTTGAGCAGAGAGGATGTCGACCTTGCTCTTGCAGGGAAGTATGGTGAGATCGTCTTTTCAGAGGATGATGCTTCTCCAGTGGCTGAGCAGACCCCAGCTCCTCCAGTGGATGATGATCCGACCAAGGAGATAGCAGGATCTAAATCTTGATTCTGTAGTTGTAGCATAGATCTTGAGGCTTACTCAAATTTTGTCATTTGTATTGGTGGTATAACTGTTTTGGACGAGGTTTTAAAATTTATGTGATTGTTGTTCATATATGTTATTTTGATGTGAATGTATGATTTGTATGTTGGAGGTAGTTTATTTTAGGGGGAAAGTGATCGAGATGGAGAAGGCCTTGAGTCGTGCAAGGGATTCTATCAATCGTACTCAACAGGTACACAATAAACTTGAATATGAGAGACGCCTTCATAAGTCAAATTTTAGTAAAACCTTTAAGGAGTTATTCGAACTTCAATGTAGATATGGGAAGATAAAAATTGAGAGGGATGAGGTTTTGCGAAAAAAGACTGATAGGTTCGTTTTACTCCAAAAATCCCTTAAGGATAAGCAATTCGTAGATGAAAGCGATAAGTTAGAGTGTTAAAGGTCATTATGTCTTTGACGCTGTACTTTGAGGCCGAAGTTGATAGTGAGCGGGGTTTGAAGGAGGCCTATTTAGAACTATTAACCGAGAGAGACATAGTGCCAGACCCAGCTCGGGTAAAATTCTTAGCGCAAGAAGCGCGCAACCGCCATAGTAGAGAGGCGCAAAGATGCTCAGCTCGGGCTAGAGTATCCATCATATGAGGTGGTGTAGGTTCATTGCCTGATGATCTTGACTTTTGTAGGGGCAAAGGGCAATGAGGATTCTTTTCTTCAATATAAAAAAGGAGGATAGAAAGATCTGCACGCAATTAGAAATCGATCTGAGGCATGCTTGTGATGAACTGGAGTGATGCAAGGGTCATAATGCATGTCTGGAGACAGAAAATGTAGAGTGTGCTAGGTTGTTGCAGAACTCCGAGAAGTGAGTGATATTGTTAGAAGCGCATTTACTAGAAACGCAGCAACGTCTGCAAGTATCCCAATCACGCTTGAAGAAGATAATTATGCCAAAGCGGGGAAAACGTGTTGCCGATATAGACCACGAACATCAGATGGCCGATGTGATCACATTTTATGAGGCTGAGCTAGAGAGAGTAGAAAATGAATTTAGACGTTATATCTTGAGCTGTGGTAAAGATGTGGAAGTAGAGAATAATAAGGTTGAAAATATGTGGTTTGCAAAAAGGGATGAGGGTGGGTGAGCTTCAAACTCAAAACCATGAGCTGAAGAATCTGAGGAGGAGGTCGAAGATCTGCTGCCTCACACACGGCATAAGATCCATCCGCAAGAGGTCGTAATCTTTAATGAACCTTTGCAAGTAGATGCTAGTAGTAGTAGGGTGTGATCACAAACCAACTAGATTGTGGCATTTGGTTGTGCGTTGCATTCGTGTATCATAGCTCAATGTTGTAATAAATGTTGTAGAATGATATGTCTTGTAGGAATAAATATATGTTGATATATATATTGTCTCTTGTGATCTGCTCTTGTAGGTTGAAGACAAAGAAAATGACAACATGGCTGCCTTATCCATGTCAAATAAAAAATTATCTGCCAAGTTGCAGCAATGTTCGTTGGCGGTTGAATGAAAGACTTTATTGAATTCAAAGCTGGAATCGGAGATGCTGGAACTGCAGAGTCGGCTAAATGTTGTGACTATAGAGTTGTCATGTAAGGATGCCGAGATATTGACTGCTAATAACGAATCCGAACAGTGGAAAGAATCTATGAAGAAGAAAAAGTCGAAGACCATGGCTGCGAATCAACAAGTGCTAGATCTGTTAAGTACGATTGAAAAACAGAAGAATGATCTGCTGTATCATCAGTCGGTGATAGAAAATAATACGGATCTCTTAAAGAAGCAAGATTCTGAAATTTGTTATATGCGCGAGCGCCTGAAAAGCTGAACTGGGATTTGCGTGAGGCTCAAGATTTATGTCAGAGAAAAAACGACCGTGCCATAACTCATGAGGAGGCATGTTCCAAGAGAGATCGAGAGCTTAATAAAGCCATCAATAGGTGTAATTCGCGGATCACTGTTCTTGATCGGGACAAGCAAGCTTTGGTACATGAGTGTATTCAAGGTAATGAAGTTTGCGAGGAACTCCGTGCGAAGTATAAAGAGCCGCAGAGGATGATGGACGTAGCTGAGGCCGAGATCAATTATTCGAGAGAGGTAGATTGCAAGCTGCACCGTCTGAAGTAGGAAATGGAGCGCAGTGTGCAGATAACGAGGCAATATAGAGGCTCATTGCTGCAGGAGAAAAAATCTCTAGAAGCTCGATGTAAAGATCTTGACGATGAACTAAACAAGGTGAAAACCGAATTTTATGAAGCTACGCTGTTGACTACGGAAAATGTTATGTTGCGTGTTATGGCTATGTTGGATGTTGATGCAAAGAGATTTCGAACAGAGCGTGAGTCGATCTTGGCTGCTATAACTTAATATGTCACGAAATATGACTTGCAGCTAGCACGGTTATCCTATATAGATAATTTTATGCCGAGAGTTATAGAATTGTTGAATGCACCTTCTACTGTAGTGGATGCGACTATTCCTTCCCTTGTCTTACTTTCATCTGGGCATGAGGAGAGTTCGAATGTTGTATACCCAAAGTGTGAGCAGTAGTTTCATTTGTAATGAGACAGAATGTAAGTATGTCTTTATTGTAGAAAAAAGTCAAATGTTGTTGTTATCTCTATGTATAATCGAATTTGGTGATCCAATAAACGATCATATAGAGATTTTGTGATGTGGTATTGTAAGTCAGTTTGAACTGTATAACGTGTATAAATCAATTTAAACAAATCAATAAAGATCGTAATGAGATATTTGAAGGTCGCGTTACTGCCAGGTCGAATTGATTGTCTTAATAAGCGACCCTCTGGGTAGCGCGTATGTAAATCCCAGTTATAGGTCAATTTGAACGACCGTGATGGGACATGTATTGGATATTGCATAGCTGAATGGTGTCTCTGCCAGATCGAATTTATTGACTCAATAAGCTATCCTCGGAGAGCGTGTATGTATTTGAAGAGCGATAAAGCAGATCCCGGTTATAGGTCAAGATTAGCGACCGTGATAAGATATGTATTAAATATTACATAGCTGAAGAGGATCTCTGCCAGATCGAATTGATTGGCTCAATAAGTGATCCTCAGAGAGCGTATATATATTTGAAGAGCTATGAAGCAGATCCCGGTTATAGGTCGAGCTGAGCGACCGTGATGGGACATGTATTGAATATTGCATAGCTAAATGGCGTCTCAGCTAGATCGAATTGATTGACTCAATAAGCGATCCTCGGAGAGCGTATATGTATTTGAAGATCTATGAAGCAAATCCCGGTTATAGGTCGAGCAGAACGACCGTGATGGGACATGTATTGAATATTGCATAGCTAAATGGCGTCTCAGCTAGATCGAATTGATTGACTCAATAAGCGATCCTCGGAGAGCGTGTATATATTTGTAGAGCTATGAAGCAGATATTGTTGTAGTAATTCTCCATAGTAGGTCGATTTGAGCGAACCATATGAAGATAAGTACAATGTTGAAATTGATTTGCAGCACGATAATGAAAATTTGCTTTATTGAGTAAAATCTGAAGTTACAGCATGTTTAATTTCGATACAGCTTCAGTCGGCGGGTATTCCACGGATTAGATATAGGTACTCCATCATGTGTACTTAGATCGTAAGATCCCAAACTGCTCATGCCAGTTATAATGAAGGGATCTTCCCAATTGTCTGCTAACTTCCCCGCATTAGGCATTTTGCAATGTTGGGGGATTTATCTCAGAACGAGGTCCTTGATTTTGAATTCTCGATGTCGAACGCGTTTGTTATAAGACCGCGATAAAACAAGTTGATATCTTCCCAGATTGACAATGGCTCTTTCGCGTGTTTCTTCGATCATATTCAGGTTACATGCGATCTGAAATCCATTTTCTTCATATGTTATCTCGTGATCGTGTATTGGGTGATGATACTGAGTGGGTATTATGGCTTCCGTCCCGTAGGCCAGTAAGAATGGAGTACAACCTATTGCTATTCTTGGAGTTGTTCGATATGCCCAAAGTTCGTGTGGTAACTCGTTCACCCAATTCCCTTTTTTGTCATCTAAACATTTTTTGAGTCCATCCAGAATCGTTCGATTAGTCATTTTAGCTTGTTCGTTTCCTTGAGGATAATAAGTGTTTGATGGGGAGTGAATGATATTGTGCTTATTGAGGAATGCGACGACCTTGGAGCCAACGAACTGTGGTCCATTATCGATTCTGATAAGATGTGGTCTGCCGAACCGAATGATAATGTGCTCCCAGATGAATCTGATGACCTCTTCTTCTCGTGTTCGGCACTAAGGGACTGCCTCTACCCATTTAGTGAAGTAGTCCGTAGCGGCCAACAAATGCTTTCGTTTTCCTGGTGCTTTAGAAAATTCTCCTACGAGATCGAGGGCCCATCGTCTGAATGGCCAGGTGACTTGGCTTGAGTGTAATTCGTGCGTTGGGGCTCGTATCTTTGGACCATGACGTTGGTAAGCGTCACATTTGCGTGCGTACTCGATCGCTTGAGCTTTCATCTTAGGCCAGAACATTCCTTGCGTTAAAGCTCTATTTGCAAGAGATCCTCCTACGACATGGGACCTGCATGTGCCTTCGTGTAGATCGTACAAGAATTATTGCGCTTCTTTTTTGGATAGGCAGAGGAGGTATGGACCAGTGACTGATATTTTATAGAGGAGGTTGTCCCGGATAATATATCTACGGGAATTGTCGATTAATCTCCGCCGTTCTGTAGGATCCTCTGGGAGTGGGCCATCAAATTTGTTGTGAGGTCTAATGTTTCTGATTAAAGGTTGTCTCCAATCACTTCCGATCTCCTCGTTACCCCCAGTATTAATGGCACTGGATACGGTGGCATTAATGCTGGGGTTAGAAATGACGTCAATTTTTAAATAGCGAGCTTCTGATCCAAGGACCCCAGCAAGGTAAGCGAGTGCATCTGAATGTCTATTTTCTCCCCTTGGTAAATGTTCCATATAAATTGACTGAAATTTTTTCATTCGTTCGACCACTGCAACAACATAGTCAATCATTTTCCCATTGGCTTGATAGATACCCGCGTGATGATTGACGATCAGTAATGAATCGATATGGACAAAGAGCTCTGTTACACCCAGTGTGAGTGCCATGACCAAGCCATGAATTAGTGCCTCATATTCTGCTATATCGTTAGTTACTTCAAAATTATTGTGAATAGATTTTTGAGCCGATCATTGGAAGGAGAAATAAGAACAATCCCCACTCTTGATCTGGCTGGTCTGATGGGGCCGTCCGTCAAAAGTCGCCAACCTTTCTTTGTTACCCAATCAGGCTTCTCTTCAGGCTGTACTATGAGTGGTTCATCTTTGTTCTCATCAACATCTTCTTCCCAATCAGGATCATCTACTGGAAAGTCAGCTAAAAAAATCTAATATAGTCTGACCTTTCTCCGAGTGGCATAGCCCAAAATGTATGTCGCGTTCTCCGAGTGTTACTGACCATTGTTGAATACGTCAAGATTTTTTGGGCTTGGATAAGATTTCGCAGACTGGATAGTTCGTTAATACCTGAACAACGTGGGCTTGGAAATACTATTTGAATTTTTGCGACGAATATACGAGAGCCAAAAGAAGCTTCTCGATCTTGGTATATCTTGTTTCAGCAGGGGGCAAAGTCTTGCTGATAAAATTGACTGGTTTCTCAGTCTTTTTACCGAGTCGGAGAAGGACGGAGCTTAGAGAAGTATCTGTGACAGCTAGGTATACTGTTAGCTCATCTCCATCTATTGGTGTGCTCATAACTGGTGGTTTACCCAAATGTTGTTTGAGTTCGAGGAAAGTGGCGTCGTATTTATTTGTCCACTCGATCTCGGGATCCTTCTTTAACTTTCCCCACGATGTATCTTGTTTATGCAGATCGAATAGAGGTCGGCATCTGTCTGATGATTTAGACACAAATCTGTTAAGTGTTGCGATCTTCCCGACTAGTTTCTGAACATCCTTTTTTGTCTTTGGTGAAGGCATAGCCAAGAGAGCTCTTATACGTGATGGATCAGCTTCAATTCCTCGTTTGCTGATGAGGTGGCCCAAGAATTTCCTAGATTGTACTCCGAACTGGCATTTGTCAAGATTCAAACACATTTTGTAAGCTCGCAAAATCTCAAAAGTTGTTTGTAAATCTGCCAGATGGTCTTCTTTCTTGAGACTCTTGCAAAGTATGTCGTCGATGTAAACCCCCATTGTTTTACCGAGCTGATCTTTGAACATTTGCATCATTAATCTTTGATAGGTAGTGCCAGTATTTTTCAGGCCGAAAGGCATGACCTTATAGCAATACAGGCCTTGTTTGGTGATGAATACAGTCTTGTCTTGATCTTCAGGGAAAAGTGGTATCTGATTATACCCTGATGCAACATCCATCATAGAGAGGAGTTCGCGCCCTGCAGTTGAATCGAGCAAATGATTGATGATTGGGAGTGGAAAGCTATCTTCTGGAGTGTGTTGATTGAGATCCGTGAAGTCGACGCAGATTTTGATCTTGCCGCTTTTCTTTGGGACTTCGACAATGTTCGAGATCCAGTCCGGGTAAATAGCTTTACAGATAAAACTGACCTCAATCAATTTGTCGATCTCTTTGTTTACTTCGTCTCGTATTTTTGGTGCTAGGGTTCGTTGCTTATGCTTAACAGGTTCTGCCTTCTTTTTCAACTCTAGCTTGTGGCACGCAATGGCTGGATCGATCCCTGGCATTTCGTGGAATGTTCACATAAAAACATCGTGATTATCCGAAAGGAATTGTATGAGACTTGAACGTTCCTTCGTGCTCAGGAGGGTCCTGATGTGAGTTCATTTTTGTGTGTCGTGGATCTCAATATATTCTGTAGGTTCGGCGCTTGCCAGCTGATGCTCTGCTGGTAGTGAATGCTACAATTGCTATGTTGGAGCTGCTGCAACTGGCTCAGCTTCAATTGTATTATCGCAAGCTCAGGCTAATTTTTGGCTGCCTTTGATTTCGTAGATCCCACCTTTCCAGTCGAACCGTAGCGCTTGATGATATGTAGAGGGAATAACTTTCATGTTATGCAGCCATGGTCATCCCAGAATGCCCCAGTAATGAGATTTTGTATTGATGACGTAAAAAACTATGTCAAGTGTGACTGGTCCGACTGTGATGGGAAGTGCAATTTTTCCCACACGTTCTTCCTTAGAACCGTTGAATCTAGAGACTTTGATATCGCTTGGCTTGACTCTGTCCGCTAAACCCATCTGGTCGATCGTGCTCTTAATAGTAGTTCGATGGTGATGCCAGTGTCTACCGTCATTGTATGTAGAACTATGTTCTTCATTTTTAACATGATGACGAGAACATCGTGATGCGGGAAGTTGATGTGACGTTCATCGTAGTCTTTGAAAGAAATCCCAGATCGTCGGTTGCTGGATTCTAGCAACAAATGAGCTTCTTTATCTACCATTGTCAGATCATGGCATTGTCCAACGCGCCTGTGTTTGGATCTGTTGGAGTGGTTGATTGTCTGAGTCTCGATGAAGTATAAATGTTTTTCCTCATTCGCTTTATCAGTCTAGACGACCGTGATTTCAGTTTTGTAGCTGCCATCTTTGTAACTTTTTACGTCCACAATATATTCGAGCATCCGACCATGCGAAAATATACTTAAGAGGAGAAGTTTAAATACAAAACATTGTTCCGTGTCATGATGGTGGATCTTGTGGTGAATGCAGTACGATTTTCCTGGTATGTGTTGAAGAGTATTGACATTTTTGAAGAGTTCATCCTTTTGCAGTAGCGGATATATGTTTGCAATAGTAGTTGTCAACTGTGGTAAGCGCGGAACTGGTCTTTTTTGTCCTTGGCGTGTTCGATCATCATAGGTCTTGAAACTTTTCTTATCACCTTCATAGTCTTTACTGCTGTTGCGAGTACGTTCTCCGGTATGATCGTTGGTGGATAGAGCGATGCGCTGAGGGGTTTTTTTTCCAGTCGTCAGTCTATCGAGGTTGATAAAATTGTTGACCTTTTTCATCATATCCTCTAATGTATCCATCTTGTTGAGGATCAGATGATCCTTGACTCGTCCATCTATGCGTAACGCATTGGTGAAAGTGAAGATCGTGATCTTTTTGTCGAGGTTATCAAGCCTTCGAGCTAGCCCATAAATTTTTCTGGTAAATGTCTCCAATCTTTCCCCTGACGCTTGCTTGAGACTAAACAAAGAGTAAATAGTTTCCTCCTTGTCTTTATTATGCAAATAGTTCTTGACGAATAGCTCGCGATGTTGCTCGAAGGTGAGGATAGATCCTTCATCAAGTATGTTAAACCATCGTAGAGGCTCGCCTTTTAAGCTGGTCGGGAATAGACGGCAGAGGATGTGGTTAGAGGAGGAATATAGTCCCAAAGAATCTTGAAATTCTTGGATGTGTTCCACAGGATCCCCCCCTTCGTATTTCTAAATCGTTAGAGTGCGAAAATTGGTTGGTACTTCTTCGTCTTGCAACTCTTGTGCGAGTGGACTCTTCTGCAACCTTGCATAGTTGCTTCTCCCATTGAGTGTTTGAGCGTCTAAGAGCTCCTTGATGCGTTTGTCCACCTATTCCGGAGTGAGGTGTTATCGAGACGTGATAGCTCGTCTTATTGTTGGTCCTCTCGCAAGATTGTGTTCCCCTGTTACTTCTCCCATGCGGCCATAGACTGAAACTCAGGGTTTTTCCCTGTTTTGCTACTCTTGTGGCTGTAAATCTATTACCGCTCCAGCGGGTAATGGTAGATTTATGTGACTCCGAGGCAGGAGTGGTTCTTGCTGAATCCGAGGAAGCGCGGTATTTCTACCTCGATGTCCCAGGCGATCATGGACTGATATTCTCGTGGCGGCGGGCAGAGCATTTTGTTGTCTTGGATTTGCCGTTATTTGAGCTTGTCATACCCTGATAGTATCCTGTATGCTGGCGAACTGTTTCTCCAGCTCCATTCGTCACTCAGTTTCTGCCTGCACAGTTATTTACAGATCCGTCACTCCTTTAACAACATCAGGTAGGGTGTGGTGTGATTTGTCTTAATTTGCCATCTTTCAAAGATAAATGCGGTGAAAACTGGATCGGAGAACGCTGAGTGTAATCTTCGTTCCCACAGACGACACCAAATGTAATAGCCTATTTTCGCATTGCACGATGATAGCGCTTTACACCTTTAAAATCTAGAGTGTTTAGTTATGAACAGGAAACAAACAACACTAGAATTAGCGTGGCAAACCCTTGAATGTGTTAAAAACCATGACCTCTCCTGAGGGTTTTAGAAAGAGAGAGAGGTATATTTAGATTGCTAACTATTGCAGAGAGAGAAAGATGTAGAAAAAATCTCTTAGAGGCTCTCAGAGCAGCCTCTCCAATTCGTAGCTATCTAGTCTTATTTATAGGTCTTATTATACGACCGTTGGTTACATTGATGAGGAGCGTTACAATATCGGGTTTTGATGAGTCTTCATGGTGGACTCTTGTAACGTCTTGATACTTGTTGATCTGTAACAGATCTATTAACATTCTTTAGTTGTAGCTTCAGACCGTTGGGAAGATACGATCTCTTGTGATGCTTACATGCATACGATCTATTGACAAGTGGAGGAGTATCTTCTGTAGTACGAAGTCACAGGAGGCTTTGATATCTTTGAATTGTTGATGAAGATGCGATCTCTAATAGTGTTCACGTGTATTCGAACTGTTGATAGATATCTGAGTATTTTTTGCAGTGCGATGTTATTGGATGTTTTGTCATCCCCGAGTTGTAGATGAGGAAGTTTGTATTGCAATCTTCTTACTTTTAGTCTTTGATTGGTTATCAGTATGTTTACTCGAGTTATGTGAGTTCAAAAATCAGACTCAGTGCGGGGATTAGAAATAAGCCCTCACATTGTACAGGGAGTAGAAGGCGTTATGTTCGAGGAGTTGAACGGTAGCGAAGTGGTGCGATGAACAGTCACGTGGGGTCTATAAATAGTTTTGATGTGGGTGACTGTTCACACTTTTTAAATTCAGAAAAAAATTATCTAGTGGGAATTGCTTTTGCTCGTCGTTGGATTTGTTGTCTACAATTGTGAAGGAGAAGATTAACGTTTTGATTGCAAGAGCCAAGCGAGCGAAGGAAAGGGATACAGAAACAACGCGTAAACAAGGTTAATGATTTTGTTTTATTTTTATTAATTAAGAATGATAAACAAACAAGATTAAGTATGTGTAATGTTGTTGTAGAATGAATTTGATTGAAAGTGAATGGTTTGTAAGTAGGGGACAATAGAACGGTGCTCGGGTTTGATAGAGGGATTATTAAATTGTGATATAGTTGTGACTGTGATTGGTGTAATGGTGGAAGAAATGGAGTCTTAGGGGGTTAGAGATGGGTTCTGGTGTGAGCGGTTGGATAAATGGGTGAAGATGAGTGGAGAGAGTGATCGGTTCGTGACGCTGTGGTTACGGCGCGATTGTAGAGAAGTTGCTTTGATATTGTGAGATTGTCGAAAACTTTGTTTTTGTTAAGATTTTGGCCGGATTTTGCGTCGGAGAAGGGGAATTCTAAATTTTGAACAATGGTGTTTTTGGCGGGAAACTGGTGAAGTATCTTCAAGAAGTTGCTAATTTTCTTAAAATTCGACCAAAATTAAACCAGATAAAGACGTTAGCGATGTTTACTATGAAAATAAAAAGTCATCGAGTACTGAGCATATTTGTTACTAATCGAAGATAGGAATATGAATTAAATCATATTAATTGTATCGAGTACTGTAGTATTAAATATAAATGTAAAATGATAGTAACAGATAGTAAAGAGAAGGACGTGTTGGAGAGTAATCTCGACAACGATATGATTATGAATATATGAACTTATGAACATATATATGTTTTACATATGATAGATACTAACTGTGGTAAAAATATGGAATTTGATTGACAGGTTCTTTAAAATGGCTGAATCAATTCAAAATGATGAGAAAGATATACGCGAATCTTAAAGATGTAAATCCCATGTTGATTGATATGAGGGCTTGCGTACAACAGTTGGGGGGGGGGGGAATATAGGGTGGGGTCGAGTAGTGCAGATCTAGGTAGCGTAGAATAGTTTAGGGTTGCACCTAGTGTTGTCGAAGTATCTGATGAAGAGGTTATGGAGATGGATGTGAATCACGAGCCCCAAGCTAGTGATCGAGAAGGTAGTGGGGATGGGGAAGAAGATGTGGAGGAGGGCGAGGAGGCATGTTATGTAGAGGGTTCAGAGACCAAAGAGATATTAAGCTTTAAAAAGAAGTACGGTATTCCAGCTGATATAGGGTTAGATGAATATTAGTATGAAATGATCGACCAGGAAATACCTTTAAATGGGATTGTGGTTCATCGAGAACAAATTAAGAAGGGATTGGAACTTTCCCTTAGAGCTGACCAAAAGAAATTAATGAACTTTTTTGATGCGGCACCGGGGCAGTTCAATCCGAATGTGTATGATCTGTTTAGAGTTTGCGGGACAATAAATTGTCGACTTAAGGCCAGGAGGAAGAGTTGATAACCATTGATGACTTATATGTGTACTACATACTCAAGATGAACCCGCAGAAGTTAGGCTACCGGTACTTGGCGAGGTTCCTGAAAAGACCGTTATTTTATGATATGGTGTCAACTGGGGGGCGATACACCGATGAGCGATTACTTGTCTCCGGAAATTATGAGTTCGACAAGAAAGATCTCAGGGAACCTTTAAAGGGAAAGACGTTTCACTTAGGTGTGTGATTAGGTAATTGTAATTGTCGATGTTCGAATTGTGTGAATGAGATGTGTATTGTGGCTAAATGTTTACTTTGTTGTTTACAGCTTTGAAAGAGTTCGACAGGAAGTCAGAAGTAAAAGAAGAGTTGTATAAGGTGAGGAAAGATTTCTTTGGTAAGATCGATAACCTAGTTATCGACCAAGATCTTGTTAGTACGCTATTCCAAGAGGCTGGTCTAAAGAGGTCGAGGGCCAAAGGTTCTGAAGTGCTAGTTATCGACGGTAAAATGTCAGTGAAGAACAAGAGAGCCGCAGAATCTAGCTTGCCGCTGGAAAATCCTTCCTTGGTTCGATACAACACTGATACAAAGATAGATGCCATGCTTGGAGAGTCTTTGGGAATGAATAAAAAGAAGAGGGCGACGAGCTCTGATGTTCTCCGCTGCTTCCTCATAAGAGGACTACTCGATAGTCGGCAACGGAGGGGGTGGATGTTACCGCAAAAAGCCAGTTGTTGTGGTGGGTGGGTTTCCTCCATGGGGAACAGGCAATGCGCTCCCCAGGAAGAGTGTTGGTGGTGGGACGTCGAAGATGAAATTTGTTGAAGAGTCTGAGACAAAAATTCAGAAGACCGTGGATTTCTATACGCCTGGGACGGATGAGCTGAAGACGGAGCTGGAGGATTGTTTGGTGGGGATTGAGAGCTTGAACACATTTTTCAGCGAGGGTCAGAGGAATTTGTCAAAGGTAAGAGATTTTAATGCTTTGGTTCGATTGAAAATTTTGGTAGGACACTCGAATACTCATTATATGACTTTGATATAGATTAAGAAGTTGGTAAATAAAGCCATGGGTCGCGTTGTGGGCAGTAGTGAGTTGGCAAATCAGATTATTGCTTATAAAAATATAGAGAAGGATTTAATCGCGGAGAAGGATGAATTGAATACAACGCTGAATAGGTACATGTTGGATGTAAAAAAGGCGAAGGAAGCCGTGCTGTCTGAAGCGAAGAAAGTGTCAGAGAAAGATAAGAAGGAGGCTTTGGCATTGCAGAAAACCAACTTTGAAAAAGATGTGAGGGAGCAAGTTGCCGATGTACAGAAAGCAATGGAGCTAGAACAGGGCAAACTTCTTGATGAGGTAAGGGCTGAGATGAACGCTGAGAAACTGGAAAAATGTAGAGAAGTGAAGGCACATTTTTGAGGACAGTATGAGGAGTTGGAAGAAAGGAAAATATCCTACAAGGGACTTGCAAAATCTCGTGGTGCTACTTTCGATGATAGCTCAGAAGACGATGTACCCCAGACTCCTGATGTGAGTAGGGCCACTGAAGTTATCGAAGACGATGTGATAATGGAGGTTGATGGTGCTCGTACTGGGGAGGCAGCTGATGTGCAGGTATTCGAAGGTGCTTTAAATTTGAATGAAGAAAAATCTCCCTCTGAAATGTTTAACCTTGCGTAAGCCGTGCTATGTTGGTGAAAGTATGCACAAATGATTAGTGGGACCAAAACAATTTAATTTGTAGTGTGCGTCGAATATTTTTGTTGTAAAATTTTTTATTTGTGAAAACTTTTGTACATGTGTTTTGTAAATAATTATAAGTAGTAGATTTGATAAAGTGATATTATAGAGTGTGTCTATAGATTATGGCAGATAAGTAAGGAATGCTTGTGTGTGTGATATGTGAAAGATGGTCATAAAATGGCAAGTAATGAAAATGAGGACTAGATGTTTGTCCCTAGATGGGTATCTGGATTTAGATGTGAGAACAAGAGCTCTATTAGAGGTTGTTCGATAAGTATAGAGCGTGAAGTAGAATATCCTATAGTTGGATATTGTTTGCGTAAAATTGAATGTTAGTATTTAAGTGTACTTGTTAAGTTTTGAATAAGACCAAATCCAGATAGTAAGGATTTTGTTTGTCTGATGCATACTTATGAAGTATGTGTCGAGATCAAATCGAAAATAGTAAGGAGTTATTTGTCTTATGGATACTTGTGAAGTATAGATCGAGATAAAATCGAAATAGTAAGGATATTGTTTTTTTGATGCATACTTGACAAGTATGGATCGAGATCAAATCAAAATAGTAAGAATATCGTTGGTCTGGTGCATACTTAACAAGTATGGAATGAGATCAAATCAAAATAGTAAGGATATTCTTTATCTGATGCATACTTGTAAAGTATAGAGCGAGATCAAATCGAAATAGTAAAGAGAATGTTTGTCTGGATGTATACTTGTAAAGTATGGATCGAGATCAAGTCGATATAGTAAAGGTGATACTTGTCTTGATGCATACTTGTAAAGTATAGATTGAGATCAAGTTGATATAGTAAAGATGGTGCTTGTCTGGATGTATACTTGTAAAGTATGGATCGAGATCAAGTCGATATAGTAAAGATGGTGTTTGCCTGGATGCATACTTATAAAGTATGGATCGAGATCAAGTCGATATAGTAAAGATTGTGTTTGTCTGGATACATACTTATAAAGTATGGATCGAGATCAAGTCGATATAGTAAAGATGGTGCTTGTCTGGATGCATACTTATAAAGTATGGATCGAGATCAAGTCGAAATAGTAAAGTTGGTAGTGATAGTGAAGAATGGTTTATTGAATCAAAAAACTATTATAAATGTTAACAATAAATTTTTTTCAGTTGAGCTGTATCCCATGGAAACTCAAGCTTGACTTCATCTTCTATCATCAGCCAGTATGTCTTGTTGCCTATTTTGTCGTTGACAATGTAAAGCCCTTCCCAATTTTCCGATAATTTTCCGTAATTCTTAGGTCAAGTATGCTCCATAATTCACCAAAGTACCAGGTCGTCGATGCCTAATTGTCGTAGTCTAACTTTCTTGTTATAGGTTTTTTTCAGTGTGTCATGATATCGCCCTAAGTTTACAATGGCTTTGTCTCTGGTTTCCTCAATCCAGTTAAGGTTGTAGAGGAGATCGAGTTCATTGTCTGCATCTGATACTTTCCTTCGAGCACTTGGTAGGTCGAGGTCAGAAGGGATTACTACTTCAGTACCGAAGGTCATCATGAAGGGGGTGCGACTGGTTGAAGTTCGAGGAGTAGTTTTGTATGCCCAGAGAACGCTGAGAAGTTCAACGACCCATTTGCCTTCTTTTTTTTATCATCAAGAGGTTTTCGTAGACTTGATTTGATACTTTTATTGATGGCTTCAGCTTGTCCGTTGTCCTGAGGTTAGTAGGGTGTAGAAGTGAAGAACTGTATTTTGAATTTGTGGAGGAAAGCAAGGACTTTCTTGCTAATAAATTGTTTGTCGCTGTCAGATCGTATCATTTACGGGCAGCCAAACCTGGTGATGATGTGTTCCCAAAGGAACTTGATAACTTCATTTTCGTCTGTATGACACAGAGAAACTGCTTCCACCCATTTGGTGAAGTAATCAGTGGCGACTAGGACGAATCTGCGGTTTCCCGAGGCTGGATGGAAAGGTCCAATTATGTCAATTCCCTATCTTTTGAAAGGCCATAGGACATTGCTAATATGTAAGTCGAGTACTGGGCTCTTGATGTCTTGAGCGTGGATTTGACATTTGTAGTATTTACGCACAAATTCTTCACAGTCTTGTCTCATTTTGGGCCAGTAGAGTCCTTGAGTGAATGCTCGCTGCCCAGGCGATCTTCCTGAAACATGAGTGCCGCAGATACCTTCATGAAGTTCTCGAATCTTAGTTTGTTCTTGTTTTTGTGAGATGCACTCAATCAGTAGTCCTCCTCCTATTATACAATACAAGATATTATCTTGTACTGTGAATCGAGGGCATCTGGCCACTAGTGAACGGGCTTCTTCTTTGTTGCTAGGGAGAATGTTGGAGTTGAGGTATGTGTAGAATGGTGTTCTCCAGTCTTCAGGATTTGTTTCTTCAGTAATGGTGATCTGCATTGTTAAGTATATGTCGAGGCTGGAATGGTCAAGATCTCAATGTCTAGTGATCTTCTTTCCCTATCTCCGAGCATGGCGGCGATGTAAGCTAATGCATCGGCATGGCGATTTTCTTGTCAAGGTAAATAAGAGATTGATAAATGTTTGAAAATTTTCATTTTTGCTTCGACAAGAGCTGCATAATCAACCATTTTACCCCTTGTGCGGAACATCTTGTTGTAGTGATTAACAACTAGCAAAGAATCAACGAAAACTGCTATTTCCTCTACGCCAAGTATTATTGCAAGATCGAGTTTGTGGAGGATGGCTTCGTACTCAGCTTCATTGTTTGTAGTGTAGAAGTTAAGTTTGATGGCTTTCTTGATGCGATTGTTGGAGGGTGTAATAAGGACAATGCCAATTCCGGGGCCCTTTGTTCCAGCTGATCCATCTATAAAGAATTGCCATCTAGTGTTCTTGGACCATGCATTAGGTTCTGCGATGGAGTCATCAGTAAATATTTCTTCGAGTTCTTCCCAATCTGGATCTTCGACTGGAAAATCTGCTAAAAAGCCGACAACTGTTTGTCCATTTATTGAGATTTGTGCTTCAAAGGAGATGTCATATTCACCAAGGAAAATAGACCATTGTTGAATCCTTCGAGATTTCTCTTTTTTGGAGAGTACCAGTTTGAGAGGGTACTTAGTAATGACTTTGATTGGGTGAGCTTGGAAGTATGGACGAAGTTTCTGAGAGTTGAAAACCAAGGCGAGCAGTTGTTTTTCTGTAGTGGTGTGCCTTTTCTCAGCAGGCATGAGAGTTTTACTGATAACATATATTTGTTTTTCTATTCCCGTATCTTCTCGAATAAGGATAGAGCTTATGGAGTCTTCAGTTGTAGATAAATACATTGTTAATGTTTTCCCATCAACTGGAGTACTCATGATAGAAGGACGCCCTAAGCATCGTTTAAGATCTTAGAAGGCTAATTCATAATCAGGAGTCCAAAGGATTTCCTTTTGCTATTTCTTTGTAACTGTAGTGGGATTGCCATGAAGAAGGAGGTAAAGAAGTTTGCATCGATCCGAACTTGGAGATAAACATGTGAAGAGCGGCAATCTTGCCTGCGAGTTTTTGCACATCTTTTTTTGTTTGAGGAGATGGCATTGCCATAAGTGTTTTGATTTGTGCTAGATCGATTTTAATTCCTCTTTTGCTGACCAAGTGCCCCCAAAATTAGCCAGATGCAACACCGAATTAACATTTTTCAGGGTTGAGTTTCATTTAGTAGTTGCGAAGGATATCGAAGATAGTTTAGAGGTTATTTGGATCGTCTTCTCTCTTCAGGCTTTTGTAGATCATATCATCGATATAAACTTCAATGATTTAGCCGAGATGATCTTTGAACATTTGGGGTACAAGTCGCTGATAAGTAGCTCCAGCATTTTTTAATCCGAATGGCATTACTGTATAACAGTAAAGACCTCGTTCAGTAACGAAGGTAGTTTTTTCCTGATCGCCGTTGGCAAGTGAAACTTGATTGTAGCCGGAGGCTGCATCCATCTTGGATAGAAGTTCATGCCCTACAACAGAATCGAGAAGTTGTGGGATCAATGGCACTGGAAAGCTATCCTTTGGAGTGAATTTGTTGGGTTCCATGAAGTCCACACAAACTCTTATCTTCCCATTTTTTTTGGGACTGCCACAATATTAGAAACCCATTTCGGATATTTGGCTTATCGGATAAACCCTACACGAAGGAATTTATCGATCTCATCGTTTACGACATCTCGGAGGCGAGAAGCGAAGTTCTGACATTTTTGAATAACGACTTTACTGTCTGGAAGGAGGTTCAACTTGTCGCATGCGATGGAGGGATTGATGTCTGGCATTTCTTGGAATGTCCAAGCAAAAATGTCGATGTTCTTTTTAAGGAGCTGGATCATGGCTTCTTTTTTGTCGAGTGATAATTTAGAGCCGATGAAAGTGCAATGCTCAGGACCATCTAGCTCTATGGATTCAACCATTTCGGTGTCATGCTGCTCAAAAGTGGGGGGTGATTCTTTCTATAGTTGCTATGCTTTAAGGAGTTTTGTTGTGTAAGGACTTTCGATGGTATTTTTGCCCATACGTGCAACTGCTTCACTACCTTTGATTTCGTAGACTCCGTGATCTGTTGGGAAACGCAAAGCTAAATGATAAGAAAAGGCATAGCTTTGATTGAGTGTAACCAGCTTCGCCCTAAAATTCCTAAATATTTGGACTCAACATCGATCACTAGGAATTTGACGAATGTGGTTTCTGACCCTGCCTGAACTGGCAAAGTAATTTCTCCCGTGACTGATTCTTTTGATCCATTAAATCTGGTGATCGTTGTTGTCGAAGATTTTACAGAAGCGGTGAGTCCCAGGACCTCGATTGCCCTGCGGAAAAATACGTCTATTGCGCTTCCTGTATCGACAAGAAGTGTATGTAGGTAGTTTTGTCCGATTTTGAGCATAATGAAGAGAGGATCATCGTGAGGATATTTCACATGGGAGGTATCACAGTCTTCGAAGGTGATATGGTACGGAAGTTTCGATTTGCTTGAAGTGGGGAGAAGTTTTGCAGATTTGTCTGAGGAAGTCATTTTATAACAGGACGTAATCTGATCATCTTATTTTATTTTCTTCCCTTTTTCAATCTCAATCATGTACAAGTGGTGAGCCTATCATGGGTCTTGATTCTCCTTAACATCTTTGCTTTTGGCTTCATCTTAAAGAAATTTCTAGATGTTGATGACATAATTGTGAGGCCTTCTAGCTAACAGGATGTGACAAAAGATCCAAATGTGAAAGTAGCAGTTGTCAGTTTCATGGCTATGCACATTGTGATACTGACATAGAGGTTTTGTAGGGACGTCAGGAATGGTTTGTGGTTCCGATAATACTCATCCCCATTTATTGTTGGTATGATAGCGGAGAAAGTGGCTATCATTGGTGGTAGAACTGGGACTGGTCTGTCAGGTCTACCATCCCTTCTTCTATTGTTGTCAGGGTTCCTGCCGCGCTGTTTGGGTGCTTCTGTTGTCGTCGATCTGTGAGGGGTGGTTGAAGGTATTTCTCGAGAGTAGATGGCAGAAGAGCTTTTCATCTTATCTTTCTTCGACTGTTACAATTCGATGTAGTTATTAACTACATCAATCAGCTCAGCAACTGTTTGTGGCTTGTGTAGAGTAAGTTCTTCTCGAACTTTATAGTCAATGTGCAGGGCCGAGGTGAATGTTGGGACAACGATCTTAAGGTCTGAGTTCCCAATTTTTCTTGTTTCCTGTAAGAAACGTTTGTAAAAGCTTGTCAATGTCTCTTTGGCACCCTGGTCGAAGAAAAATAAAGAATCGACAGTGATTTCTTGCTCTTTAGCATAAGCATAATTGGCTTCGAAATGGCGCTGTAACTGGCTGAACTTGGTGATGGAGGCTTCTTGGATGGTATGGAACCATCGGAGCAGTTCTTCTTTGAGGCTTTGAAGTGTCTTACATGGGTAAGCGGGCCAGTGAGGCCTGCATACTGAATGAACTTTGGCATATATGGAAATTTTCTGGGATGGGCATTGCTTCGAGATGAGGGGAGATGGGGTTTGTCTCGGTCCTGTCGAGTACAGATTTTTGGCCTGGAATATAAGAATTCAGGGCCTGGATCCTGTTGTTTAGGTCGTCTATAGTAACGAATTGTTACAGGGGGAACGGTAAGGCTGCGACTTGCGGAACAAAATCTCCATGTCCTTCTGGTCCCAATCGATCCTTGATTGGTCTTCTTTCGGGTGGAGGAGTCTGATGACGCGTGCGTCGACTTCCCTTAGTTCTCGAAGCTGAGGATGTTAAACCAAAATGTCGAGAAGCCCTATTTAGATTTCATGATCTAGATTGAGAAATTTGTATCTCGTCTTATCTTGGTTATCATCGCACTGAATCGCTCTTGATCTATGATCTCTTCAGGCAAGTGGAGGTAACGCCTGGCGGCCAGTGAGACGTTGTTTATTTGGTGAAAAAATTTGAGTAAACACTGTTTAGTTTTTTGGCACAGTAATATCGCGACTAGCACAAGCCACACCAGCGACATACTTGTCACATTGACCTCAATCTTAGTCGTAGGCTCGTAGTTCATCATTGTTATTATTGTAATCTACAATATTTGTCACTTCAAGGAGATGGTCGTATGGCAACATAAAACTTCAAGGCAAGTCGTTGGTTAGATCACGTGGATGTTACTTTGTACAAGGCTCATGACTAATGAGTCTAAAGCAATTTCTTTAGCTTCAGCGTTTTAGAGGTTACAAACAAGGAGAAAAACTTTGATTTGCAATAAAATGTATCCATATCTATCACAACATTTGATAAAGCTAAAGTAAGTTTATCGTAAGTGGATGGTAGGTGATTATCTTTCTAACAGAGAAGTTTGGATTTACATGGAAGCACAATATGAGTTCCAATTCAAAAATTAACATAATTATTAAGAATCTAGCTTTCTGTAAATTAACTTAAACTTTCATATCTGAGCTTCATACAAGTAGACGCCTAAAACATGTGCACCTAAATGTTTGAAGTTTGCCCGTGTATCTGGCATGGACTAGCATTGAGATCAATCATTTTCATGTCTATATCTATGTAGCCCGTTTTTAGCATCCAGCATTGGAAAAGACGAGTCCTTATGATTTTGCATATTTTCCCTTAAGATCGGTCTAGCTGGATGGAGCCATTCACTTTTGACCACTAATGAATCCAGTCTAGCTAGATGAACCCATTCCCTTTTGACCACTAACTAATGAATCCAGTTTAGCTAGATGAACCCATTCCCTTTTAACCACTGATGAATCCATGGGCCGCAAAGCTTTGTCATCCCCAGGGAGCTGCAGAAGCCAGAAACAGATGAAAGTATTTAATACGTTACTGATAAAAAGGCATGCCCTCTCGCCTAAATTAAAATCTAATGAAAGCTAGACTTTAAAGCATCTGCAGCAGTTGGGTGGGTGAATTCACCCAAAAGTAAGGTAGATTCAATCCACCCCACCTCCACTGCATAGCAGTTTTGCCAAAAATCAAGGTGGATATCAGCCACCGCAGTTCTGAACTGCGGGAAACAACCTATGTCCCAGATAAAGCCACGTCTCAACATCCTAAACGTTCAATCTCCACGCACAGTTTATAACTATAGGGTAGAGAAAACCAATCAGATTAAGCCACATAATTTATTTATTTCTTAATTCATGCGTGGCAAGAGCCTGCATGAAATTGCCTTCGAATTGCCACAATCATTTTCTCATATCATAGTTGCCCAAACCCAACTTCTAGTTTAAGTTTCCCAAACCCAACTTCTTTCTTAAGTTTCCCAACCTCCACCTTTTCCAAATAATTCAATCCACCAATCCAAAGATTAACAATGTCGGGACCTAGTCATGTTATTCCCAAAACTAGACGTAGGCCAATTGATGAAGTTAAATGAAGGGGAAAGAATTGGTCATGAATATGTGGTTGTTATACCTCAGGGAAAATGATCCCGCCCCAACCCTCGAGGAGTTGCACCGAGTGGATATTCTCCCGGACAGCTAGGTCTATATTTCCATTGGATCGAAAGAATTGTCGGTAAGTTTTTTGTGTAAAATTTATGTGTTATTAACGTTATTAGTCAAATGTTCAACGAAATGCCCGAATAAAAATTTAATTTGTTAATATGTTGTTTTTGCAGAACCGAGATAAAATACAATCTAGGAGATCACTAGATAAGGTATTAAAATGGTACTAATGGATTGCCATGTATCCCACGTTGAAGAGGTAATTGGTCGACAATATGGGTTTTAAAGAGTTTTTGAGGATTAAGGCGAGAAACTCGGATAACCGCTTAATTCATGCTTTCGTGGAATGGTGGTGGCCTTCTACCCATACTTTTTACTTCCTTTACAGGGAACTTGGCGTTATGTCGTTAGACTTCGTCATGCTAGCAGGCATAAGTTTTGGGGTGGGTCTCAAACTCCCGTACGACGATAAGTATTTGATGTTCGAAGAAGCACAAACATTATTCCCCGGAATCACAACGGCCGACATCAAGTACGGTAACATCACTCTAGCTTATTTGAAAACCTGGAAAGACGCTTTGAATCCTCAAACCAACAGTTACAACCAAGGCATGGATCTCGTGTATGCAAGGGAATTTATTGCATACATGATGGGTAATATCTTCTTCTCAAATGTTAGCACATCTCTACAGGCCGGTTATGTTACAGCTTTGACAGACCACCATATTCTAGGTGCATCGAGGTTCGACTGGGATACTCCGATCATGGCGGTTTTGTATCGGGGACTAGATAAAGTCTCAATTCTTAAGAGTGGAAAGGGGAAGAGATCAATTGCAGGCTTTTATGCTCTATTAGAGTTTTGGTTCATTGAGTACTGTCGCGTTGGAATATATCTGGTGAAGGTGAATAACTTCAACCATGTTTATCCTCGTATGGGTGCGTGGAGAAATGAAAGGGCTAGTTCGGGGGCTAAGATCCATCATTCATTTGCTGTGATCATAGAAATGATAGAATGGAAGGACAAAACAAATATTGATTGGCAACCATGGGTGAGGTCTAGACAAGCAATCCGTCCAGAGGTAAGATTTGCCACAGAGCTTAGTGAAAGAAGGGTTCTATTAGTTTCAGTCTCATACGGGAATGATACACTTTGGTATTTAGGAGACCGGTGTATGCGTCAGAATACCGGGCATGATAGTGTTCCCTGTGACCCCCCACAAGAGATTAAGGAATTTTTTTGATACAATCGACGGCTTTATCAGGGACTGAAAGAGGTGGACTTCTATGATGGACACAATTACATCATTGCTAATGTGGATTACATGACATTTTGGCATTTGACTCATCCAAATCCCAATATCGGTTGTAGTTTAGTAAATAGGGCCGAGAATATTTAGATGGTCGGGCGTGATCTAGTGAGGCCCGATGTTACTTTGCCACCTACTTCGAGTTTAGCCACATCTTCTTAAATACAAAACTATGGTGTTAAGGTATAAACAGATGTCTGCGAAACTCAAAATGCTTAATTTCTACCATTGATGCTCACTGGAGCCAATTACCTAATTTGGCGCTTTGAAGCTGACTTGCTCTTGAAGTCTCTCTATTTGTAGAAGACCATCGTCATTGGCAACAAGGAAGATACCATGGACAAAGTAAAGGCATTGTTTATCCTCCGTCATCATATTCAGAATGACCTGAAGATTGAATACCTCAATAAGGTTGAGCCAGTTTACTTATGAGCAAGTATAAAGAGGCGTTATGGTAAGTAAAAGACCATTATGCTCCCCAAGGCGATGCACCAATAAAACAACCTTAGGTTCCAAACATTTAGGACGGTCGCTGATTATAACTCAACAGTCTATAAAATCACTTCTATACTTGAGTTGTGTGAGAGGAAAGTCAATGATGCTGAAATGGTAGAGAAGACTCTATCAACTTTTCATTCTAGTAATATTGCGCTTCAGAGGCAATATCGATGAGAGAACATGATGACTCATGAAGTCTTGATTCAGGCACTGCTCTTCTCCAAGCAGAACGATGAACTTCTGATGAAGAATCATGCTATGCGGCCTTCTGGGAGTACGTCGCTGCCTGTATCAAACAATGTTTAGCTTCGGGGAAACAACTCTGTATGTCAGGGATGAAGATATGGAAGGGGCAGAGGAGGATACCAGGGAAACAGGAAGGGCGAAAACCATAAACCCTTTGGCCTTAGGAGAGGTAAAGAATTTAAGAAATCTGGCACACCAGGAAATATGAAGAAGGAAAAGAAGAAAGGTCAGGGATCTTCTTACTTTAACTACGGTGACACCGAACACTGGGCACGAGAATGTCAGGCACCACGAGTGGCCAAAGATAACAGAGTCCAGACATACCATGCAGTTATTGATACTAACTCTGCCCCTGTAGAGTTTGCAGCGTCAGACTTCTTTGGCGACACTGATGTCGGCTTGGATCAACATACGGAGTAATCCGTAATAATATCTCAGTAGACATATGATGTCATACTAGAGAGAGTACTAGTAACTTCTTTTCTCGTATAGACTTGGTTTACTTTTTGTTAGTATTTTTGATTATATTAGGAACAAATTATTTATATTTTAATAAAGTGCTTGTGACATACATGAAATTTTCAATTTGTTCTAAATTATGATTATTCGAATTTATTGCTTGAGAAGTAGTTAAATTTTATGCATGATAGTTGATCTACTATATACAACCCGCCTATGGATCTATCTGCTCATTAAGCATGACCGATAATCGGATGAGTGGCGACACATGTCTAAGAGACATTAGTACCACACATTTGATCCTTTTTTCATATATGAATATATTTATTGTCTAACCTTGTGCATCGGGGATGACACGAATATCATTGGCACAACCAAATGTACTGAGTGCGTCACGTTATTACTCTCTAACGGTACGATACGTAGTATCTAGTCCACTTTACAAACAAGTAAATCCAGCCAGATTTTACTAAGTTTAGGGAGATATATAATAATGCTTATCACGTAATGACTATCGGATAAAATGCCAGACAAGGTTATGTGCATTCACTCAATGTCTAAAGGTTAGAACACGTTATTGGAACGGTTTCCAAAATACTCCTCAGGGCTCGGATAGTGAGGAGGATTATTGGGATTACATCTCAACTTTCCTTAAAAGGAGAGAAGTTCTAGAAAGTGTACGTGTAACGATTGCTTTCAAGGAAAGTCTATTATTTCATCCTAGTATGACCAAGGTGGAGTGGGATCTCTAGCCTTTGCTCCAAACGCATCCATGGAGACACATGTGGACCTTTCCATCCACATAGTGGTCCACTTAAGTATTTATGGTCATAATAGACGCATCTAAGAGATGGTCTTACGTTTGCCTATTATTAAAATCTAGGAATGCAATGTTAGCACGACTTCTCACTTAGATCATTCGATCGCAGGATCAGTTCCTGGATTAACCGATCAAAGTCGATCGATATGACTTGACGGGGGCTTGAGAGTGTGAATCACAGGTTTTTGATGATTATTTTACCGCTAAATGGGATAGATTATTGAGCATCGTGAGTACCCCATACCATACCCAACTCGGGATTGGCGAAGAACCAAATCAAGCGATTTAGGATAATTGTTAGGCCACTGTTATTACGATCACAGCTTCCGGCTAGTATGTAGGATATGCATTCTTGCTCCCAGAGCATCGATTAGGGTTCGTCTCATAGCAAATCATCAAATTATTTTTTCCCAAAAGCGACTAGTAACTGGGTCGGAGCCCGGTGTCGCCCATCGACGAACATTTGGATGTTCTGTGTAGGTGTTAATCGCACCACAATGTATGAAGATGGGACCCTCAAAGTTGGCCTGATATTATGTGGGTTATGATTTGCATTTATCATTGGATATTTAGAACCCACTGGAGACATATATACTGCAGGACAGATAATTGTCACTTTGATGAGACGATATTTTCAGCATTTGAGGGAGATATGGCAGTCAATGCTGAGAATATTTCCAATTGGTCTTGGAAAATACCATCGTTGTCTTATCTAGATCCCTATACATAAGTTAGATGACAATAAAGTTCAACGGATTACAAATCTCCAATAGGTCGTAAATAAATTGTTAGACACATTCATAGATGTTATTAAAATATCGTAAGTGTATGTACTTGCAAGTAATACACCTATACAGCATAACATTCCGGGGGAACTAGTACCGCAGTTTAACGTTATAATGGAATTAGTACTACAAACGAATATGAGGCTCACGCTTAGTGCGGAGCACCGTTGGAAAAAAGTATTCTGAGCCGGGGAGGTCGGGGAGCTACAGAATATGTGACAAATATAACTAATGGTGTAGCCAGTTCATCGAGAATGGAACCACTTATCGACTAGGCAATAGTAGCCACGTGACCAGTTGATGCATTACGAGACTAGCCCGGGGTGGCACATACGTATGATAATAATGAGATCTTGATCTATTAAAAGTCTGTAATAAGCACAACGTTTGATCGTTCAGTAGAGATTTGTCGACAAGGTATTCATATTCACTGTTGTGCTCGCCATCAAGGATGAGGATTCGGAACCACTTATTGTAAATGATTGTGTGTTATTGTACATTTGCCAAAGTAGGCATCTGGAATCCAAGCGGAGTTCAGCTTGCTAGCATAATGCGAAGTGATACAATTAAGCCTATCAGTTATAAATGGGAAAGGTACGGAAACATGATTATCTCGGAGGGATAATTTTGTCAAGGCAAGACTAGTTGCCTAGGAAATCTTTAAGAGATCTGGCATCGATTGCAATATGACCTTTTACCCAGTTATGGAGGCTATAACGTTTCGGTACTGATCCGTCTGTTAAGTTGTCGAGGACAAGCTAGACATGCGTCTGATGTAAATACTGCGTATCTATATGGGAAACTAGATACAGATATATACATGAAGCTACCTGGGGAGGTATAAGCTTCTGAAAGCAATTAAGCCCGACACACGAGGTATGTGCATAATAAAACTGGAAAAGTTATTGTTGACTTGAAGCAATCAAGGCCCATGAGACATAGTAAGTTGACTGAGTATTTGAAGGTCGAGGACTTTGTAAATATTCGTATATGTTCATGCGTTCTTATTTAGAACACAGAAACTAGCTTTAGTATCATCATAACAGTGTATTAAATGATTTGGATATCATTAGAACTCTGTGGGAGATCGCGAGAGCCACCGAATACCTTGGGAAAGAATTTGAAATATAAGACTTTGGGAAATCAAGAAGTGTCTCGATTTGCAGATCGAACATCTTGGCAGTGGCATACTCATACACCAAACAATATATATCGGAAGAGTTATCTAACACTTCGATATGGATGTAGCACACGGTGTTAAGTCGTTTATTGCGCGTCCATCACTTGGGTGTGGACAACGACATCTTTCACCATCCTAATGGGGGGGAAAACTCTTAGGGCCATGGCACCACAACTAGGAGGTGATTTGTTATAGGTAGTTGGGTATACTAGACTCGATGACTCATTTCCAGTAAACTATTTGGCTTGCCATAGTTTTGTTCCTACCCAAAGGCACTGGAGTGAGATAAGGCACATTCTGAGGTATCTGGTCGGTATAAAAGACTGGGGTATGTTCTACTCAAAATGGCAAACGTAAAAGTATAGAGTACACCGATACATAATACTTCTCAGACCCACATAGAGGCCATTGTTAAATGGATTATGTGTTTATGTACGGGGATCCTTAAAGATTTTTGGAGATCGATGAAGCAAACGGCGGTAGCTACATCCTCGAACCACGAGGAGATTCTTGCACTTCATGAAGCTGGCAGAAAATGATGGTTACGCTCCAAGATACATCAACTGAAGTTGTGGCGTGTTCCATCCAATATAAAGCATCGACTATGTATGAATACAATTCAGCTTGCATCATTCAAGTCAATGGCAATAGAACGAAACACATTTCACATAAGCCATTCCATCCTTATGAATTATAAAAGGCGAATGAGATTAGCGTTGTTGAAGATATTTAAGAAGACATCTTTGCAAACCTATTCATGAAGACTCTTGCAACCCTTACGTTCAAGCAGCTAGTACACGGAATCGGCATACAAAAGATTTATTTATCAAGATCTCAGAGAGATCGACGTCAGGGGGAATAGTCACAGCCTGACGTGGACACATGCGTGTGGTACTCTTTTTCCTTATAGTGCAGTTTTTATCCTAGAAAGTTTTACCGACTGGAGGTTTTGATGAGGCAACGTATACGCGTCCATAACCCATACAGGGCATAAGATTGTGCTCTTTCCTTGCACAACTTTTTGCCCAATGGGGTTTTATTAGGCAGAGGTTTTGATGAGGCAAGTCGTCCTGGTATGGAACACCCCAAGGGGGAGTGTTACGAGTTGGGTCATCCCAAGCTAGGAGCCAACTGGGTTAGGGTGTCCTATTGGACTCCTAACAAGCCCATAGGGCTTTAGGGTTTATAGGGAGAGTTTGTGTGGGTTTGGTAACCTATATTGTAGGGTTACCTGCTTTGTATTACATAAAGAAACAGTTCTCAATTAATAAGAAATCTCTTCTCTCAATTGCTCTCAAGATATAGAATTGATAGTAACAGTGATAAACACAAGGCTCTACCAATGTCATCCATCCATACAGGCATCGCTAGTGGCTATGTTGTTCAGCTGTAATGTCGGGTTGAGTTGGCTCCTGGTCTAGTCTTCCCACAAAGTTGTTCATCGGAGTTGTCCGAACATATGAAATAAACTACGTAGTTTATGTGTTCACACAGCTTGTATAATACCCTAAAGATGTATAGTATTTTCACACTGCTTATTGATTCGAAAAATCATCTCCATTTATTCATCCAAACATATTTACATCCAAAATCAATTGGGGATCCAATCCAAGCATCTTTCTACAGCAATATTGCCAAAAAAAAAAAAAAAAACCTAGAGAAGCAAACAAAAATGTAAGTATAAGCCACAGGATATTTAACAGTATCAGTCATCATCACTGTCCTCGTCGTCTGACTCTGCACTACGGGTTCGCCTTGTTGGTGGAGCTTTGATTGTTTTTTGCTCATGTGACTGCAGAGGATGAATAATGTCCCTCATCATCCCGGATGCTGAGATATAAATATTTATTAATTTTAAGTTTCCTCACAAACAAGATATTCACAGTATTTTTTTCTAGAACTGGCAACAACTGTAGAAAGTGAGTGATCAGTACCTGATGTTAGCATTTTGATGAATAACGTCCTCGCAAACTGGATTTCCGCTTCGTGTGCGCTCATAAATTTAACCTGAAGCAAAGAAAAACACTCCTTTTACAAAGTTATTGAGAAAGGAGTGTTTGAAAGATCACGGAGAGATCAACCTGAATTCCAATGGAGTCCATATTTATCACAAACCAGGATAGATCTTAGTCTGAGATCTACTTATCGTATATTTTGTAAATCTCACAATGTTTAGCCATATTTCCTAATATTACTATTTATAATAAATTAGGTACCTACGGTGAACATTACTATAATCAATAATAGCTATAGATAAAAGATCTTACTGTTTCACCATATGCAAAGCCCACTACTTGATCAAATCTGGCTTGATGACGATAAAAGAAGGGACGCAGGTGCCTCGTATACAAATGCCTTGCCCCCTGATGATACACCAAACAGAACAAAAAAAAAGTAAGAGAATGGGAAAAAAATCATTACGATTATGCTAGGGGTCGCATGTACAATAGAATTGTAATTAATCTGCCATAGGCCTCCCTCTGAGGCAAGCATTTTGGTTGTATCTCTCTTTGTTGATACAGCAGGGAGTCCGCTTAAACCGAGCTCATTTACTAAAAAAGAGAGAACATAACAGACAAAACCACTTGCAAAATCTTCTTGTGTGGCTATCGCATAACTTATCCTTTCTTTTTCTTCCACTTTTCCTTTTTAATTAAACATCGTACTGAATTCTCCCCATGACTATAAAGGTGGTAAATTAACGCAGAACGAATTCTATGAAAAAGAAGACCAACCCCAAATGGAAAGAGATTTCAACACATTAAGCAGCTTTTTCTTTTTTTAAAGCATACAAGGTCTAAGATATAGAGGTACAAGATCTAAGGGAGGAGTAGCCGTGTCTGAAAAAACTTATAAGTTTCAAAGTAAATGTATGTTTTTTGTTTTCTTTTTTTGATATACATTTCTGAGTGTACTTAAGAGTACTATATGTACTTGCTTCGTACGATTATATAAAGGCTAAAATGTTTATATTTATAGTAATGATTTAGGACTATTTAAGTAGGTGATTAAACTTTTCCATAACCTACCTCTAATTTTAGTAAGATTAACTGTTGTTACAAATAAAGATAGTAACCGATTCATTAGCGGTACCAATGAAGTCAATAACATTTACTTGCACTCTTTAACTCGTGCATATACAATTTAGCCCAAGTATGAACCTGCCACAGTAGTTTAGTAGACCACTGCATTAATAACTTACACGAAAACTTAATCAATGGTAAGTTTTGTGAGCAAAACTGCATAAGAACTCTTGAGATACCGAAAAAGAACTACTCTTTCTCTAGACTTACATCAGCAGATGGAAGTTGGAGCCAAACGAGAAATGCAAATTTCATGTGGTAGTACAGTGGAAACCTGCAAACAAATTATTTTACAGACATTATCAAGTAGTGAAGTCGTAGGTGACAAAGATAGAAAACAAGCATATTACATAACACCTAATCAACCAAAACAGAAGATCTTAGACATTCAACCAGAGATTTTTAGGCAATGAGTTTTGAAGTTCTGACATCGAGAGGAACTTCCCTAATTGATGCATAATGCACAATATATTAAATACGAAATATCGCAATAACGGGCAATATATTAAGTATATGGACACGTTGATATACGTATTACGCAACAGTTATGTTACCAGATCTTATCCTAGTTGCTTCAACAAAGAAAAATAATATCAAGCAGAGTCAGCAATTCTCAGCTCATTGCAGGCAAAGTATCTGCTGCACTGATTGTCCATCTCTCATTTCTCTCTCCTACCCTTTCTCTACTAATAGTCTTAAGCACATACTCCGAAGAACTTGTATGAAGGTAATGATCCAAATCTGAAACCCATTAATGGACCGATTTGCTAACTGTTGTTAGATATAGAATTAGTAATGGGGTATCCAAGGGTATGGTAGTCTTTTCTCTCTTTTATTGTTGGCTATATATTCAGCCCTTAGGTTGTAACTTAAGCAATTACATCAATAAAATGACTCAAAACACCACTGAGAGTGAATGCTTACATTGTTGTTTTGGTGCAGATTTTGTTAATCTAGTCAAACTGGAATACCTTTGTCAAGTAAGCTAAAATATGGAAATGTCCTTGACCCTTCTTGAAACATCCATATTTGGTATTGGTTTCATTTTGTGTCTAGAATAGGTGTCAACACTATCTTGTGGTTATTCATCGTCAGAGAGTGCACGTGGAACGGCTACAGCTGGACTGGAACTGAACAGGTACGTTGGTTTTGTACCTCTTCGCTCAAATACTCTAGCCTATTAGTATTTTACAAAATAAACAAAAGTGTGTTTTGTGATGAAAATAGGCTTCTATTCGAACCGACTTTTGTTCTGTTCGAATAGACCTTCGAATAGACCTGGCAGAACCATCTCTGTTTGAATAGACTTTTGTTCTGTTCGAACAGAACAAAAACCCACTCTGTTCGAATAAACTTTTGCTCTATTCAAACAGAGCACGGGATTTTTCAATTTTCTTATAAAAGGATTCTTTTTTATTTTCTTTTTCACCTCTTCCAAAACCAATTTTAGGGATTAAGATATTTTGAGAGAAGAGGGAATTCAACGAGAGATTCAACGAGAATTAACCCTCAAGTTAAATTGATCGTGAATTACATAAACCTAATTCCAATCTTAGATTTTGAGAGTTTGAGGGATTCAAGCTTTAAAGCTTTGGTGCGTGATCCGAAATGAGGAGTTGCGAGAACGAAGGGCGTTGCGAGAACGAGGAATCGATTGCAAGAAGCTCTCAATTAAAAGAGAGATAACCACAGGGTGTGCTTATCGAGTCTGTAAGTGATTGAATTCTTGTAATTTTGTTTCAATAGTGGATTTTTAGCCGTCGGGCAATTCGGCAGTGACTTATGGGTTTTTCTACTCAGAAAGGTTTGCCACAGGGTTAAAATTGTTCGTCATTGTGCTTTTGATTGCTTATTGTTTATCATATCAACTTGAGCTAGGTTAGAATTAGACAATTAGTTTCAAGGATTATCGAACCTTTCAATTTTGACCTAAATTAATCGAATTCGCTTAATCTCAAGTAGTTAGAAATTTCAGTTCTTGGATACAGATTGGTAGCAATAGGAACTTTTAGTTTGAGTAATATAAGAGATAAGACTGGTTGTGAGCCTTGTATAAGTTGGTTCTTTAACAACTTGGAGCATAAGGCCCTCTATTATATAGAGGCTTTTTCTCTCATGGATCAGTTTTTCATGAGAATCAATAAGAGTGGAGTGAGATATTGTAAGGGAGAGGTCCTGGCATTAGAAATGAGACTGACTTGGTAGTGTGCAAGGAGTGTAAAAGCTCTAGGCCTTCTCCCAACTCTATTGATGACTCCAAGGTGCCACACCACTGAGAATGAGAGCTCACTTCCTTGCTCTTGTGGAGGTTCATGTGACATTATGTGGACTTGTGAGAGGTACAAGGAGGCTCATAGGTCAGCAGTTTAAAAACAATCATCTCTACTGGTTATGGTGGGCCTGGTCACACATAAGTGGCGTTTGGCCTGCATTAACTGCAACAGAATTCAATGCAGACAGAATAAGGAGTTCAGTAAGATAATAAAATAACTGAAAATAATTTTTGTATTGTTCATGTTCATTTAAATACTGACTATCTGCATTGTTCTATGGAAGGTCTAACCAGTGCTATGCAGGCTTCTTGTGAGTGGGGAATAGGAAATTGTAGGGAAAAGAGTTTTAAAAAAGAGAGCAAGCTCAACAAAGGAGGAGGACAGTCTACTTATACACCTTGTCATTATGATAGGGCTGGCATGTTGAAATATTAGAGGGATTAATAGCACCTTGAAGTATGGAGAGTTGAGGAAGCTGATCTTCCAAACTACGTTATGCTTTCTTGGCATTGTTGAGACTAAGTTAAGGTTATGCAATGAAGGAAACACAGCCAACAAAGTATGCCCTCACAATTTGCATATGTTAGAACTCTTCTACTGTCAGATTCCAGATCATTGGGATCTCAGCTCAGGTTATTACTGGGTTTGTTGAAATTGGGATTCTAAATTCATCATTTCTGTGGTGTATGAATCAAATGAAGCTAAAGAAAGAGATATCATGTGGGGATAGTTACAGCAACTTACCAACAATTACACCATGCCCTGGTTGGTAACAGGTGATTTCAATACCCCTTTTAGCAACAATGATAGGAGTGGGGTAGGCCCATTATGCCTGATGTAGTTAAAAAGGTTCAAAGTTCAAAGCTATCTCCAGAGTTATAATCTCTTTGAACTCAAGTATAAAGGCCATCATTTCATTTGGAACAACAGAGTGACGACTGCTAAGAGAATTATGGCAAAATTTGACAGAGCACTTATTAATGGCAAGTGGAGCAGTAGTTTCAGAGATGCAGAAGCTGGGTTCTAGGGAGTAGAATCATACTAAAGTGGAAAATTTTACCAACACTGCGTCTAAGGCCAAGGAGGAGCAGGATGAAATTCAAGACAACATTCAGAAAGACCCCACAAATACTTCATTCTATGAGGTGGAAAGAGATGCAGCTGTGTCTTATACAAAAATGGCCAAAAGGGAAGAAGCTTTCATGAGGCAAAAGTCGAAGCAAAACTGGCTTAAATTGGGGGATTCTAACACTGCTTACTTTCATAAGGCAGTTAGAGCTAGAAGATCTACAAATTATGTGCTCTCTTGCAATAATGAAAATGGTGAGAAAATTACTGAACCCTAGCTTATAGCCTCTTGTGCAGTTAATTATTTCAGGGACATTTTGGGGAAAGGGAGGAGCATCATAGATACCAACATGGTCAAGTTGTTACCTTTCAGAGCTAAGGTCAAGTCTGAGGACTACCAAATGCCGATCAAAGACATAACTGCGTTGGAGATACAGCCTGTTTACTTTCATAAGGCAGTTAGAGCTAGAAGATCTACAAATTATGTGCTATCTAGCAATAATGAAAATGGTGAGAAAATTACTGAACCCTAGCTTATAGCTTTTTGTGCAGTTAATTATTTCAGGGACATTTTGGGGAAAGGAAGGAGCATCATAGATACCAACATAGTTAAGTTGTTACCTTTCAGAGCTAAGGTGAGGTCAGAGGACTACCAAATGCCGATCAAAGACATAACTGCGTTAGAGATACAGCCAACACTTTTCTCCATTCCCAGCTCTAAGGCTGGAGCCTGGAGGTCCTGATGGTTTCAATTCACAGTTCTTCAAGAAGAACTAGGAAATAGTGAAGATAAACCTTCTATCAAGAGTGATGAATATTTTTTAACAAAAAGAGACTCCTATCTCAGGTGAACTCTACTTCAATTGCTCTGGTGCCTTAGGTTCCCAGCTCCACTTCCTTTGGGGACTTTACGCCAATTTTTTGTTGCACTAATCTATAAAATCATTTCTAAGATCATAACTGCTAGACTCAAATTGGTGTTAGACCCTTAGGTTAGTCATAACAAGGCTGCCTTCATTGAAGGCGGAAACATAGCTGACAATCTCCTCATTGCCCATGATCTTCTTAGGAATTACCATAGGGATTCTAAATAGCCTAGGTGCACCATTAAAATTGACATTGGAAAAGCCTATAACATGGTGCAATAGGAGATAATTATTGTTATCTGTTGGCTCTTAACTTCCCATCTCCTTTCATTGACTAATTTGAGGAGTGCATCAACACCCCTAGATACTCCATATTCCTTAATGGTAGTCTTGAAGATAAGGGACAAAGAGGCATTAGGCAAGGGGACCCCATGTCCTCTTATTTATTTGTTATGGTCATGGAAGTGTTGGGCCTGCTTTTAGCAGAAAAAAGTTGAAACTGGCCTCTTCAAACTATATCCCAAATGTAAGAAACCTTTGATTGCTTTTGCAGATGATATTTTAGCATCTTGTGCAGGTGACCTTTTTTTTTTTTGGGAATCCGGAAGTTCGTCGGGTTCATCATTTTTCACCATTCTCCTAACTAGTCTCCCGGGGATCGCCATGGTACCTCCGCAAGCCGCACGCTCCAATTTAAGTCAAGATAAATCTTGGCGGATGACCCCCCAGTGTTAGGCTTCGAACTCGTGACCTCTCTCTCCTTTCTCCAAGAGGTGACCTACTTTCAACTCAAGCTATTATTTTCTTTGATTAGTACAAGAGGAAACCAAAAGAAAAAAAACACGCATCAACAAGAGGAAAACACTGACGCAAAAGGGGAAAAAAACACAACAAGAAACTACTACTCAAGCCACTATCAATCAAAAATATCGGGTGATCGTCTCCTTCCACTTCACCATAAGCGACTCAAAAGACGTCCCCAACATATCCATCGTGGCTTTACTCCACCAAAAATGAGAGCTTTAATAGAGATCATGACCGAAGCTCTTAACTTTTCTTTCCCTTTGAACTTCCACGAATTACGTTCTAGCCATATGGACCACATCACCGCTAAAGGAAGAAAACGCCATAACACTTTACCCTGTTCAACAAGGTTTCCTGTCTTCCAATTTGTTAAGAGTTCCTTACATTCCTAAAACAAGGCCACATAAAACCGACCCTAGTAAATAATGCAATTCAAATACTTACAGCAAAAGGACATAAGAAACAAATGGTCAATAGACTCCCCATCGCTTTAATAGAGATCATGACCGAAGCTCGACTTCTCTTTCCCTTCGAACTTCCTCGCATTACTTCAGCTCAAGCTATGTCCTCAAATCTTTAGAGACCTCACTGGTCTTGAGGCCAACCATGCAAAATCTGATATGTACGTTACTGGTGTGAACCCTGAAATATCCGCTATGATTAGTATTATTAATTTCAACACCTCTTAAGATATCTTGGGGTTCCTCTGACGTCTACCAGATTAAGAGCTAGGGACCGTAACCCTTTAATGGACAAAATGATTATGAAAATACACTCTTGCGAGAACAAATTCTTATCCTATGCTGGAAGAGTCCAGTTAATTATTTCTGTCCTTAGCAGTGTTCATGTATATTGGATTAGTGTTCTTAGTTTGCATGTCCAAGTTATTAACAAAATCAATTATGTGTTTTTTAGGTTCTTATAGCATGGACATGAAAGTGACAAGAAAGAACGGATATCAGTCGCTTGGGAAAGGGTGTGCTACCCATTTGAAGAAAGTGGGCTTGGCATAAGAAGCCTCACTACATGGAATCTTACAACTACCCTCAGGCTGACCTGGAAAATAGGAGCAAAAGAGGACACTATTTGGGTACAGTGGGTGTACAACAACCTCATTAAAACTAAATCTTTCTGGATTATGAACATTCCAAAAGAGTGTTCAATGGTCTAGAGAGAGGTGCTTAAAGCCAGGGAAGTAGCTCTCAAGTACAGTACTCACATTCTAGGCAATAGTAAGAACACTCTCTTATGGAAAAACCCTTGGCATCCCCAAAGGCTTTTACTCACTTGTCACAGACAAGACTAAAGGTATAACTCTTGGCTTTACAGTGAAGCTAAAAGTTAACTATCTTATTAAAAAAATGAATGGAGCAAACCACATCACATTAAATATTCTCTAGGAAATAAGATAATTGTATGGACTGCAAGTACCAAAGGCAAAACCTAGACATGGTTTTCTTATTTGGCAAATAAACAAAGGGAGCTTAGCTACTAGGGATAAGCTCTTTAATACAGGAACTATTCAAAGCTCTCACTGTGTCCTTCGCTGCAGGGATACTGAAACTCTAAACCACCTTTTCATGGAGTGCAGATATGTTACGCAAGTTGGATTGCTAGAAGATGAAATGGTCTGGCTATGCAATCTTAAAAAGGATGATGTTGCTTCTAAGATTGTTATGGTGGCTTTTTCTGCTCTTCTTTATCACATTTGGACTACAAGGAACAGGATTATATTTGATGGCTAAAACCACTAAGGATAGAGTGCTAGAGAATATTCCCAGAACAGTAAGAGCAAGGATTTACTCTCAAATTGATAAAGTTGAAGACAGTGCCAGCTCTAGAGAAGTTTGCAATGCTTGGAAAATCAACCCCGAATACACTATTAAGCAGTCTAAGATATGTTGGTCGGTCCAACCCTCTGCTGGTAGCTGGATGCTTAATACAGATGGGTCACTTGGTGCAGTGTTAGGAGGTTTTGGTAGTCAGTTCAGGGGCAGTGAAGGCATTAGTTTGATGGTTTTTACTGGAGCTGTTTCACCTGTTTCTGTCTCATACCATTAGATGCAGACCATTCACAGAGGACTTCAAATAGCAGTCAGGGATGTTCCATATGCAAGTTTGCACTGACTCTACACTCATGGTGCTGTGTATTAAAGATAACATAACAGCCCCTTAGGAATGCCACATTATGATACAAGAAATTAAGAGCTATATCACTCAGTTGCATAGCTTCCACACTTTTCACAACTATAGAGAAGCAAATGAAGGTGCCAATTTTTCAGTTGTTTTTTCAAATGAAATAGGTGAGAGAGTGTTGGCCGCAAGCTCCTACCCCACTGAGCTTTATATGTATAATGAAAAGGTGCTAGGGAAACAAAATACATCAGGATGTAATTCTTTCTATTCATTTATAAAATCTGGTCATGGGGTCCTTGCCTAACCCCAGCTTGCCTAGCCAAAGAAATGACTTCAGTCCTTAGGTTGTAACCCCAAGGTTGTTGACTATATATTCAGCCCTTAGGTTGTAACTTAAAAATTAGTAATGGATAACCCCAAGGGTAGTGTAGTTTCCTTGCCTCTCCTTTTCTCTAATTTCACATCTGTAAGACTAACAACAATATGACTTCCACAGTTCACTCAGTAACAAAATCACGAGCCTCGTATTTTGTAGAAAATTTCAATGACTGAATCTACACGATAATGACAAAATCGTGAAACTTGAACTCTATTGATGTGGACATGTGTATCCCAGAAGCCACACCCTCTACATGAAGCCTCCCTCCCTCATCTACTATACTAATTGTCCATGTTTCATCTCTCTCTCCTACCCTATCTTTATTAATCTTCATTAGCATATACTCGCAAGAACTCGTACGAAGCTAATGATTCAATTTTGATAACCACTAATCGAGGAATTTGTTAACACCAAAACGACTTTCACAGTTGAGTAAACAAAATCTTATTGACTCTCAATGTACCACTTTTGAATATATTGTTAAAAATTGTGACACACATCTTTCAAATAAAAATCAAACGAATTTATACTGATGTGGACATGGGTATCTTAGCAGTCGCACTTCTCCATGACGCCTCTTTGTATCCCTCTCTTCTCTCTCCCCTAGTTGGCACAAATATTTTGAACCCATATTTTTTAAATTTTTATTGGAATTCTTATTCATCTATTTAGTAGGAAGATAATACAAATTACCTATGATATAAATTAGCTCCTTTTATTGGAGGACTTTATTTGTAATTTGAATTAGGAGAAATTTTCTCCAAGCATTTAAATCTCAAGGACTGTAAATTACGATACCTTTTGGTTTAAATTAACATGGAAGTCCAACTTTCCATTATTCTGGTGTTTAGTTTGTATTTAGTTTCTAGAAAATCAATAAAATCTTGTATTCTTTTTCTCAATTAGTTTATAGTTGAAAACTTAATCATAAGGAATTCATGTTACCAATTGTTGGTAACGAATGTTGTACTCGGTATCAGAGGCAACAAAAAATCCTCGGTGAATATAATATTTTTTATTCTCTCTCCTTAGAAAGCACAAATCTATCCAATTAGGATTTCTGAAATGAAAACAAGAAATTGACCTCTGATTTCTTTGTAACACATGCCTTTCGCATGCGGAGGAAGATATAGATAGATACTTCTTTAACTTGGCAACACACACTCCCTCCGTAGACTTTCTCTAAATCACAAGGGCCACATACAATTAATCCTGCATCTAAAGATTTTTTTCTTTTTGGCCACCACAATCTCCACCAGGTACCTGCAATGTCCACCCATGTTCCTTCTCCAGCAAGTCATGGTGTGTCTACAAGTCTCCAAGTATCTCTCACGCTGAAGACGCAACCATCCTCCCTAGATGGATATGGTGCTACTGTCCTTCCGAAAACTGGGATTCCGGGACGAACAAGACTCGTCTCAGTTCCTTCTCCCTCTTAGTAACTTGTCCACAGTCATCGAAGATAGACTAGGGTCTACGGGGAAGCTTCACGTCATAAGTTAGCTCCCAGAAATGTCCATGTACCTCTTCTAATGCCAGTGCCTACAACTGCTTCTGTCTTCGGTTCTATCAAACGTAAACGCAAGATCAAAAATCTCCAACGGCAACTGATAAGTTTTGCATGGACGAACTCAATTGGTTCATTTTCCTAACTGTTTTGTTGGATGAAGCTGTTGTCTCTTAAGAAAAAGCCTGCTCGAAACGGGTAAGAATAATGCATCAAATAAGTTGGTCCTCACAAAACTCGTCAGCTGTAGTTGGAAAATTCGGGCCTTTGCATTGATGTTTGAGAGAACCGAGAGGGAAATAACTACTGGCACTGGCATTGGAGGAGGTGAAGGGTCATCCCTAATAGCTAGCTAGTGACGTAGAGCTTTCCCTATTGGAGATACATGTGATTTGCCCTTAATGGTGATAAACAGGCTACTGAAGAGGATTGGAGATAGAGAAAAAGATAGTCTATCCAGGAATCACAATTTCCGCAAAGAGCGTGATGCCATTTCAAGTGTGTGAGAGAGGGGGGAGGCAGAAAAAGACGAGTCCTTAGTTTTGATGAAGGGAGGAGATGCAGAAAGGGTTGCAGACAAACCCTAGTTTGCCAGAGAATAATGACGGAACGGAGCGAAGAAGAGGCTTACACGGACTCAGACAGTTGTCTCTGACTCTAGAGATCCAAAGAAAGTTTACACGAGGAAGAGGGTATTGCCGTGTTGCCGTGTTGCCAACTTGAACAAACTAACCACTATCATCCTCGACACCCTTGAAGTGTTTGTCAAAGGAGTCAAAGGTAGATTTTTTATTTCAGGCCATTTAAGAAATTCAAATACAATAAAATAGTGTTGATTGAAAGGGAGGAAAAAAAAAACAATGCGCCAATTTATCGGTTATAATACCAAAATCTGATGTGATTTTAATTTTTTTTTAGGGATCATAAAATTAATCACAACAATTGATAAATTGAGGTCTTCCAAAATAAGTTTTCAACTCTAAATTAATTGAGATGCTCGATAGAAGAATAATTGGATTCTATTAACTACCTAAAAACAAAGTACAAACTAGCAGGAAAAAAATTGAGTATAACGACAGACTTCTCTGATTATTTAAGCATAAAAAAATCATGATCCTAGAGTCCTAGAAAATTATTGCCTGAATATTTTTTTCTCAATTCATATTACAAAGAAAATTCCCCAGAAAAAAAGAAAAAAAAAAGTATCCTAGCTAATCAATTTTACTATTCTCCTTGATAGATAGATATATATATATACAAATGTCGACAAGAACAAAAGATACGGGCTGAAAATATGTGTGCCAACAAGGACATATTGATATCCTTGTTGATGTCAATGAGAAGGCAAACGTTGACGTCAGTGAGGGTGCGACTGCTGGAATACGCATGTTCACATCATCTTTAATACAAAAATAAACTCTATATAATGGTACATAACCCAATTCCCATTATGCCACACAATCAAAACTCGCTATCTTACGAGATTTAACACCATTTTTACAGTGTTGTAAAAGCCAGACTTTACATGCCAGTTAGACAGAAAAAATGGAAACCAAATCCTATAACGGTTGGGGTCACAATAAACCCAACAATTTGTTCAAGAATCCAGCAAACAGTTCAACTTGCGATAATGGGTCACGGTAGAAATGGCAAGAGACCAGGAAATTTTTATTTTATAGTTTGTCAGTTAGTATATTCTTTTGTAGGACTTGATAATGAGATTCAAACAAATAGGCCTGTCATGTTAAGCACAAAAAATATGATCTATCAAACGATGTGTATGATATACACTACTTTTCAAGTTTAGAACAAAATAACAACAAGAATCAGACACAACAACATACCAATAAACACACCCACCAGATGAACTACCATTTTATTTGTAAAATAGTTTACACAAAGTATTTTGGCTATTCATATTTCTTGAGAGAAACAAAATTGAATCTAGAGTCAAGAACTACGTACCAGGATATAAGTTTGTCAGTGAACACTTCTGCAAGGCTGAAGGAACCATATGCTGCAGAGATTGAAATAAAATACAATCTTTAAATATTGTTATTAAAATGAAATAAAATAAAACTTAAATATTGTTATCAAAATATTGAAAAAATCACAATTACAAAAGTGCAACTCTTCCCCTCATTAAAAAAATAGCATAAATTCTTATCATCAGATGTTATTGAAAGTATCTACTATCTTAAGGTTCTCAAATTGTTCTTTCTCCATTTATAGTGCTCAAAATTCAATATCGTTTGATTCTTCTATAATCTTTTATAAATTATTTAGCGTGTTATTGTGAAGAACGTTTTATGAATACCTCAGAAATCCATTGCTGAAGAAAGTGAAGGTCAAACTGCTTTTCAAGTTCCTAAAGGCAATAATTTTTTCGTCGTATAGAAAAAAAACATATATATCGTCTTTAAATTTAATGTATATTGGTAATCCTGATCAACTTGAGCTAGTGGAAGATTAAGTTCCAGAGAAACTAACTGGTTTAAAAAAATCTTCAGAAACTTATATACTGCATACTTCCTCCCCTACCACAATGGCTGGCTTCACATCCGACAAAGCTCCCTTAATTTTCACTCAAGTTTAATACAATGAGTTGGACCAACACTTCTCTTCGAAGTATCACCTCCCCACTACTCAACATCTCTTCCCTTTCCTAAGTTTTCTCTAACCTTTAAGTGTTAGGATCTTCTATCTACACTAATTCTTGAAAGGAGGGGGGGAGGGCGCTTGGCTAGGTTAAGACGCCTATTGAGGGGCATTTTTAAACTAAAAAAAAACACTTAACATGCAACCATGAAACATAGCCCCATGTAGCAAATTATAGTACAGCAAGGGTAATGTTAAAATCCCGAGAAAATTTTAAGGTCTTTTGGCTTCCTTATCAGATAAGTCTTTCACTCTCTCTAACTTCTTAAAATATTTCCTTCCTTCCTAATTTAAGGAAACTTGAACTTGGTGGTCCACTACCACCACCACCGTCCATGGCTCCTGACCATGGCCAGAACTCCAAGATATATGCAACTAATGGAGATGTTAGAAGATCTATGAGAACCAAGGGTAACTCAAAGAAAGCAAATCCTTTAACTACTATTAGTTCTTGTTCCCACTCACAGTATGAGATCTATGAGCAATAGGATAACCGTTTTGCTCAGAGCACTGACACTGCAACTGATAAACTTGCCAGAGAAAGATTAGAGATGGAAGCTCGTACGGGTTACCCTGTTAGAAACAACTTTGATAACCCTGCTACCGCTGTTCAAGGTTTATGTGTCCTTAACAAAGCTGTCGAAAGAACAACTCTTTCTCCCAGCTCTGCATCTAGCCCGGCCGACTCTCCTGCTGATGGCATTGCCAGAGGTGGGAGTGTAGTGAAAGTCAAAATCGAACTGGTGATTCCGACCTTAAAGTGTGTTCTATCAATACTTGTAACTTTACAAGTTGCAGTCCCCAGTGCAGAAACCTTGAAATTAAATTTGGTATCTGTACTGGAGGTAGTCATATTAAACCTTGGGATTGCTGCAAAACAGGGATTGAGGGATATCTTGAGGGCAATCAGAGTACTGTAGCCATCCCAACTCCCACTAAAGGCAATAATTGTGATGGTAAAGGGTGTAGAATAATGGTAGGGTGCAGTCCAATTGCCAACCCAAATGCTGCAATGAAGTTACTGAAGGAGATAACAGGGAAGTGGGAGAACTCTCTGCTCCCTCAAGTGGCCTCATGAGAGCTATATGTGAAAAGAGCAAGTGTACTACATCTTGTACTAACTGTAATAAGGAAATCAATGAAAATCCAGTACTGCCTAAAGTTCCTAAAACCATCCAAGCCACCTCTACTAAAAGTTGGGCTCCTGTGCTAGGTGAACACAAAAAAGTAAGGGACCATATTAAGCTAGAATACATAACTGCACTGATTGTTGAGAGGGGCACAACCATTGTTGAATTTGATGACAAGGAGCATGTTGACAACATTAAAATTAATGTGAAGAATCCTGGTAGGTAATTTTGTTGAGAACAAGATAACAATTATGTCAAAAGTGCTCTTATTACACAATGGAAACCTAAGGGGTCAATTGAAATGATTCTACAAGGTAGGAGCTTGCCCTTCTTCAAATTAATTGATGAGGACAGAGTAAAAGTTCTGGAAAAAGCCTTCTTCATTTTGGGGGTAGGTTGTTCTTGGTGAGACCTTGGCAGCCCTATATAGAATTTGAGGAGGAGCTTAATATTATACCTATTTGGGTCAATTTTAGAGACATCCCTTAAACAATACTGGGATAAAAATGGCTTAAGCAAGATAGCCAGTGCTATTGGTAAACCTCTCTCCCAGGCAGAGCAACAAAAGACAAGACAAGAAGAGCCTATGCCAGGATGTGTAAGGAAATTCAAACTGATTGTACTAATCATAGCACCCTGTCTATAAAATGTAACTCGCCAAGAATGGTCCAAGTTCGTATTAAGAACATGATTGGATCCCTGCCAAGTGCTCTGCATGCTCTATCGCTGGGCATAACAAAGCCAATTTCCCCAGGGACCAAAAGAGTACAATATCTACGAAAGAAGTGTAGTTGCCTGTTCATGATAAAGAGGGAGTTAAGGAAGGTCATGTGGTTTAACTTTGGGAAACACCTAAGAGCAAGCAACTGCTAGAAGAGTAAACGAAAAGGTGCAAGATATATCTAAAGAGCAGGTAGCTTCTTCCACCAAAAGGGGCATCCCATACCAACTCTAAGGCTATGGTTGTGGAGGAGGAGGCTAAGGAAACCCAAGTAGCAACTCCCAAACAGAATGTTAATAATGACATGCATTTTAATCAGGGACTACAATCACCAACAAGTGTAGGCAAAACTTCTAGTGCTACATGGGAAAGCATTAAGTCAACAAGTACTCAGGGAAGCTTTAAGAGTGGGGATGAATTGTCAACTTAATCAAATAACCAGAGGAAAAGGTCCAGGAAAATGCTTCTCCTAAAAAAATGGCTGATGAGTCACAACCACCAACTAAAGAGAAATATCTCAAAATGGTAAGGAGAAGAACAACCCCACTACTCATATAAATGTTAAAATTGTACAATGCGGAATATTAGAAGTATCAATGATCCTCAGTGGAGTACACCAAGCTAGCTATAAGAGAGGATGCTTTTTATAAAAGAGAAGTCCAGGATCTAATGTTGAGTCTGGGGATGTTAACAACCGATTTGTCCACAAGTCTGCTAAAGCTAGTGTTGTAGACAACTTCCTATCCTTTCTATTAATGAGATACACAATAATAGAGTGAATGAATCTGAGCTTATTGCTGCCAGTGTTGTAGACTACTTCAAGGGAGTCTTGGGCAATGGTGGAAGAAGTGCTGACACTGGAGCTATTAGGTCTTTAAATTCCAGGCGAAAGTTAGCAGCAGATGGCTGCTGAGCTTAATAAAGAGGTTACTGAGGAAGAAATATAAGCAACTCTTTTCTCTATTCTTGAATCCTGAGGGTAACGCTGGAGGACCTGATGGTTTTAATGTACAATTTTTCAAGAAGAACTGGGAATTAATTAAGAGGGATGTCATTGCTGCAGTTAAGAACTTCTTCACTAAAAACAAACTGCTCTATCAAGTGAATGCTACTACTATTGCCTTGGTCCCCAAGGTTCAAAACCCCACTACTTTTGGTGACTGCATGCCCATATCTTGCTGCTACAACACCTACAATATAATCTCTAAGATCCCAACCAATAGGTTGAAGTTGGTACCCTCTTGTTTGCCACAATCAATTTTTTTAAGAGGGAATAAATATTTCTGACAACTTGCCGATTGTTCATGAATTTTTGAGGAACTATAATACTAGTTCTGCCAAAGCTAGACGCACCACCAAAATTCATTTAAGGAAGACATGTGACCTCATTCAATGAGACACTATTATCACTACCCTCGAGGCCCTTAACTTCCCCCCAACCTTTGTTAAGCGGATTAGAGTTCGTAATACTACTTCAGAGGTCAGAGGGCTAAGGCAAGGAGATCCTATGTCCCCTTACCTTTTTGCCCTTGTTATGGAGATCCCTGGAAGATAAATCTAGCAGTGGAGCTCTTAAACCTCACTTCAGATGCAACTATGAAAGTACCCCAGGATGACTCACCTACCTTTTGCAGATGATCTCTTTGTGTTCTCTCATGGGATTTAGTCTCTGTTACTGCCATCAAGGATTGTCTTTCTGTCTTCCCTGGTCTGGAATCTAATCCCAACAAATCTGCTATGTACTTTTTAGGTGTGCCTAGTGAAACAAAGGATTATATCTACGCTCTAATGAGGTTTGGTAAGCTTCCTTTTAAATACTTGGGTTTGCCTCTCATCTCCACTTTACTGAAAGCAAGGACTGAAACATGTTAATTAAGACTATGACTGGTAAAATTCATTCTTGGAAAAACAAATGCTTACTCTATGCTGGGAGACTACAGCTTCATATCAAAGGTCTACAGTGTGCCTGTAATTTGGATGTATATTTTCATCTTGCTTAAGCAAGTTATCTACAAAATTGAGGCTATATGTGCAAGATTCTTATGGCATGGCCACATGGGAATGAGGTGGTAAAAGACTGATCATGTTCCCTCGTCTCAAGTGTGTATGTCAACTAAAGAGGGAAGTCTTAAAGTCAGGAATTTTATGGTTTAGAATAATATTGCCTTCTTAAGAAACACCTGCAAAATTGCTGCTCAGAAAGAAGGGTTTTTGTGTAACTGGTTGAAGACTAATTTGTAAAAAATAAGAAGCTTATGGTCCACCAAAACCCCTAGCAACTGCTCTTTGGTTTGGAGGAAAATGCTGGCCTCCAGGGAAGATGCTTAGAAGTGTACCACTCACATTCTAGGCAATGGTAAGAAAACTTTGTTTTCAAGAGGCCCATGACATAAGGATGGAATCTTTCTTGATAAATTTTCTGAAGAACTGCTCTAGGATTCATACATGCCAAGGTTAGCAATGTTATCAAGGATAATAAATAGTGTATCCCCAGTCACCTAATCCCCTCTATTACCAACATTATGAACAATCTCCCCAAGATTAGCGCTGTGCCCGAAGCTGTTGTCAAGATTGTCTGGATCCCCTCCCCTAAATGTGAATTCTATGTTTACCATACTTATAATAAACTGAAAATTACCCACCATGAAGTGCAGTGGAGTAAATTATGTCGGAACCAAATTTGTGTGCGTAGACATGGGTGTGTTACATGGCAGTTGTTGAAGGGTTGCATAGCCCACAGGACAAACTAGTGTAGAGAAGAGTGCTTGCTTCTTCTAACTGTCAGTTTTGTGACTTTCACAATGAGAGTGCAGATCATCTTTGTATTGGTTGAATAACATTAGAAACTAGTGGGAACAATTTCTTAGTAAGTGTCAGATAAATAGAAATGTGGGGGGGTCTGACTACTGAAGTGGATTGGCTACTCTGTTTTTACCTCAAAAGAGCGAGAAAGGGAGGGAGTTGGAACTATGTGTCCTCCTACGATTTCTAATCTGCTGTATGCGTGTCAGAAGTGTTTAATAGGAATTTCAATGCTGGGATCAAAAGAAAGGTGGTTTTAACACGCAGGACACATCTGACATGATGTGGTATATCACCTTCCCAATTGCAAGTGGTGCAACCAGTTGGAACATCACAGCGGAACAAACAATTGACTGTGACATGGACATAGAAGTAACGTCTTATAGATATTCAGAGATAGTACTGCAATGAGCAAAGGAGTTGAGCAGTTTACACAACTGTTTCACTCTTTGTTAGTTAAGAATAAGTTTCACTAAAACATCTACGTGGCTTCAAGTTCTAATGGCGTATGAATCATGATCAGCTAAATTCATGACAAGCGTAGAGATAGAGACTTGGTCAAAAACCTCTTTAGGAGAACAAGATAAGCAACAACTTCCATAGCATAAGAAAGGCCCCCATGAAATCCTTCAATTTTGAAATAGAATGACAACAGATAAAAGAACAAAAATACTAGCAGATCTAGAATATTTCTTTCTTTTTTCGATTAATTTTTTTATAACTGAAATAAGAAAAAAAAAATCATGGTGCATTACTAACCAGCCCAATATAAAAGCCACTTTTGTTGTTCATTTGGATCTTTCTTCTCAATCGCCTTGAATGTATTGTATACTGGTAAAATAATCCCCACAGAACAGCTACATAAACCAAGGAACAATCCTTAGGATAAGCTATAAAGAAATAGAGGGAAAAAAAAACACTTAACATCCGTAAGGTGTTTTGGTATGAAGCTAGGTAACAACAACACTTCACTTTAAAAAAAGAAAATGTGTCCGACACGCCCACACTCAGACACTCCGACACACGTGTCCAACACTATTTGCAAGGTACTTTTCTATTTCCTGCCATATCGGACACCCCATACCCGTGTCGGACACCGACACACGTATCCGTGTCATTCTTACCTAGGTATGAAGAAACAGTATTCCTAAAACCCGGGGTAAACAACCTAAGTTCATTTATTATATGCCACAAAACTCAATGAAGATACTAACTTTTCTTGAATGACATTATATGTCAACATTGTTTTGGAAATGAGGGGAAAACTTAAATAAAATAAGCCTCTGCGGCTATATTGAAGATAAATGGGTATAGAGCTTACCAAGCAGTTCGTATGACAACATTTGAACCAAGTGGACAAAGAAGTAACTGCAGCCCGGCCTGTAAACAACTTGAATTATTTAGCAAGTTCACATATGAAGATCGAGATAAAGTTGCAACACAAAGATCATATACAAAAGAAGCAAGAGCTGTCTTTCTCATAATAAACTGCAAAAGCATCTCAAATGGTAAAGTATCTTTTTTTCTCTTTATAACATTAGGACAGAATTTAGAGGACATAGAGCTACAATAATCTCAACTCTCATGTAAATAAATCATAATGAATTATTTTATCAGTTTTAAAGGGTATAGATGGTGGATAAAATTTCAGTTAGTAGATTTGATTTCAAAACCTTAAGCATCTGATAGAAATATACAGTAAATACAATTTTCCTAGAGAACGGCTAAAATTTAAACTAGTAGCCCTATTTAAGATTGTACGTTGCATTAGACCCCTATCTATTTTATTTTTTGTCAGGGTGAGAGGAGGCTTAAGACGACAACAACTAATATCAAGAATTACGAATCAATCAAGAGTAATTGTTACAACACCACTGATTTCAGTGAAAATGTGGCATAAGAAAAAGGCAAAAAAAAAAAAAAAAAGAGGGGCAAAAAAGGTGTGTTGCTTTGTTTGCAGAACTGCATATAAATGCAATTAAAAAAAGTGAATCTTTTTGCCCCTCCAAAAAGATTTTAGGAGCTACCTTACTTCCCATGTTGGGTCCTAATTATTTTTATTTTGCTAAGTAAGCATTCCTTTTCAATAATAAGTGGGGGGAAAGGATAAAATGAGTTAAAATGGCATACTAAAAGAAAAAAGACCCTCCCACGAAAAGCCCAACAGGTTGGCACTTCCTACCTATGGCAAGCACGTGGAGGGTCCTTTCTTCAATTAAATGATGAACGAATAGCGGTGTCCCACGAATATATCAAGAATTCAAGATCATTGGGTACAACCTCAATTCTCATGGTGACCATTGAATTTTTGCCTGAGCACTTAACATGAGCTATATTAATAGCAATTTTCATCCACAAAGTATATCTCCATAAGAGGAAGTTAAGGGTTCATCAATATTCAAACTTGCAAAACTCCATAATCAAGGTGGATCTATTTGCAGTCATGGTTTTTAATACTGTGGCATTACAACCATATTCACATTCTTTTATCAGGTTCCCTAAACAACATAAAACAGTACTTACCATCAATAGGAATAAAGTACTTCTCGGAAATATATTATGAGATACTGCATTTTCAGTATTTCATTGTACGCCGCATTCTCATGCGGAATCTCGTATCTTCCACTAGAGCAAAAGAAACTTCATCCTCTATTTCAAAAATTCCCCTCACTTCCCAAAGCCCTCATTAATCCTAGCATTTCTCCAAACTCATGTTTCATATTTTACCCATTCCCTAAAATAACCTATATTCACCAAAAATTTGTTAATTCCCCAACATTCTGGCAAAACGGTACAACGCTAAATATCTTTTCCCCGACCTCCGGTATTTAGATGTACCACGGTAATAATAAATATGCTTGTTGTAGTGAGCAAAAAGATAATAATAAACATGACCATCAAAATCTTCAAAAGTATTTCTAGCAATGGCATGCTCCTTAGCTTTGAAATTAATTTTTCTAATATGGTGAAACTTAATTGGAAGATTCTTCATTATAGAATAATCGCTATATTTTTTTCTTACAATGTAGTAGAATGTAGCAACTACCAAAAAAATGAAAGGGTTTTGTGCCACGGATAAAAACTCAGCATGGTAAAATGGTAAGGATCAACATGAATTCCTCTTAAGCGGTAAAAGAATTTCTTACGTATCTTAGCGACTTTCAGACTTTCCTTGCATAATGTCGCTGTACGGACATTCAAAAATAGGCATAAGGTAGTTTCGAACTGTTAATACTCGTCTTGTAAAACTCTGGGGTTTCCTACCAAGTATATAACATATGGACGATGAGTTTTTCTCTCATTTGATAAGCTTATCGTCGGTAAGTGGCATGTTCTTCACAACGCGTCACACTGAAACTATGTCCTGCCATGGTATCCAGTACTTGAACCACGATATATTATGTCAATACACCTTAGGTTTCTTTATTTAAAGGCTGAAGATATTTTTCTTCTGCTTGTTGATCAGGGTGATCCAGGTTCATAACAATAATCCCATGTGCTCTACTAATCCCTGAGGCTCGGGAACTCCTCGCAGCAGAAGCAACTATAATGCACCTTTACTACGGGGGGTGGGGGTCCAAACAAATACCCAACAAATACCCCTTGCTGGTTGATGGTGTCAATTACAAACCCATACTAATGAATTGATATTTTCCCGGTCCAAGCAAATATCTCTTGCTGGTTGATGGGGTCAATCACAACTTCCAAAAGCTGAACCCGCACTAATGAATTGATATTTTCCCCATGAGAAATAGCCACTTCGCTATGCTCTAGTTATAGCTCACCAGAAAATAATCACACTCCTCATTACACAAGGAACACAAATCCTTAGTTGCCTATTATAATCTCTTCCAAAACAGTCTCTTGGGCCTTGGGGTGCCAAATATCGCCACCCTCTAATCTAAATTTTAGAATTTACGAAATCACCGAATTCCGGAGATGTTCAAGGGATTGGAATAATTTCAAAGATTTCCACTATGTTTTCAAACACAAGAACACTCCTAGACTAAACACAGTAGGTAGCGATCGCTTCAGGCGTTCTTCGTTTACATGTTATCAAACAAAATCCTACAATAAACGAACAACAACTTGCAACAACGAAACCTAGCATTAATCCTAGCATTTACCCAAACTCATGTTTCATATTTTACCAAATCCCTAAAATATCCTATATTCTCCATAAATTTGTAAATTCCATATCATTCTGGCAAAGCGGTGCAACGTTAAATATCTTTTCCCAGACCTCTGGTATTAAGATGTACCACAGTAATTATAACCATGCTTTCTGTAGTGAGCAAAAAGATAGTAATAAACATGACCATCAAAATCTTCAAAAGTATTTCTAGCAATGGCATGCTCCTTAGCTTTGAAAAAAAAAATCTAATATTGTATCGATAATTCTTCATACAAAAACTTATTTGGAAGATTTTTCATTTTAAAATAAAAGTTATATTTTTTCTTACAATGTCGTAGAATGTAACAACTTGCAAGAAATGAAAGGATTTTGTACCATGGATAAAAACTCAGCATGGTAAAATGGTAAGGATCAACACGGATTCATCTTAAGCAGTAAAAGAGTTTCTTATGCATTTTAGCGTCTTTCAGGCTTCCCTCACATAATGTCACCGTATGGACATTCAAAAATAGGCATAAGGTAGTTCCGAACTGTTAATACTCGTCTGGTAAAACTCGGGGGGCCTACCAAGTATACAACATTTGGACGATGAGTTTGTCTCTCATTTGACAAGCTTATCGTCAGTAAGTGGCATGTTCTTCGCCACGCATCACACTATGAAACTATGTCCTACCATGGTATCCAGTGCTTAAACCACGATATATAATGTCAATACACCTCAGGTTTCTTTATTTTAAGGCTGAAATTTTTCTTCTGCTGCTGATCAGGGTGATCCAGAATCATAACATTAATCCCATGTGCCCTACACCCCTACTAATCCCTAGGGCACATGAACTCCTCGCAGCGGAAGCCAAACAACTATAATGTACCTGGGTGGGGGTCCAAGCAAATATCTCTTGCTGGTTGATAGGCAAATTACAAACCCATACATATGAATTGATATTTTCCCGGTCCAAGTAAATATCTCTTGCTGATTGATGGGGGTCAATTACAACTTCCAAAAGGCTGAACCCATACTACTGAATTGATATTTTACCCATGAGAAATAGCCTCTTCTCTATGCTCCAGTCTTAGCTCGCAAAAAAATAATCACTTTCTCTTCATTACTCAAGGGAAACAAATCTTCAGACTAATATAATCTCTTCCAAAAACAGTCTCTTGGGGCTTGGGGTGCCAAATATCGCCACAAATTCCCCTCTTATCTAAAATTTAGAATTTTACGAAATCACCGAATTCTAGAGATGTTCAAGGGATTGAAATTAATTTCAAAGAATCCTATAATGTTTTCAAACACTAGAACACTCCTAGATGCGTAGATAAAATCCCAAACTTGATAAGACCAACCACAATACGTATCGATCGCTTCAGGTGTTATTCGTTTACATGTTATCAAACAAAACCATAACACTAAACGAACAATCAACTCTACAATGGAACAACAACAATACTCAAATAGACCAAAATCCCTAACAACTGCCGCTAAAACATAACGAAACCTAATAGAAACTCAAACTCGATTACAATGAGGATGATTTTAGAGAAGTAAATAGAAATCATTGAAATCGAAAGTTTACTCACCTCGCCTGAAAGAGCAGATCCAAGGAGAGCCATTTGGGCAAATTATAGAGATTCACGAACCCTAATTTCACCGATTTCAGATAACTTTTCTTCGATTTTGATCAATCAACCTTTCTCTTCGTCCTTCGAGAGCAGGAGAAAAGAAAAGGTAAAAGTGATATTTTTCACGAGAGGAGAATTCAACCGTGTAAAATTTGAGAATGTCAACTCTAATGGCATTTTTCGGATGCTAAGATCCGTTTTTAGTTTTCTTTCAACGACCAATAATACCGTAACACAATGAGAAATGGCCGGAACTTCACTAAGAGCACTTGCAGCAGGGTGTGAGTTTGAGTTGGGTTTGCAAAAAATCCAACTTTGAGTTTCTCAGCAGCGAAAAATCAAGTGTAAGTTTGAGTACGTGGCGCTACAATAACTCAACCGAGAGTAAGGAGCTCACACCCAAAAAAATTGAGTTTGGCGGTGTTTGGATTACCGCGCGGTAATCCAAACTTCTCCTATCTCAATTATTTCTCTCATCACTCCCTGACTACTTCTTCCCCAAAACCAATTGCAGAGCAGAGGAGAACCTCTACGCTCTCCCCAAATGGCGAACTCCGGCACCAGTAGTAATAACTCTACACCGTCGACCCCATCCTCCCATAACCCGCCTTCAACATCATTCGCTCAACACCCATCATCACAATTCACTTCATACCTCTACCACAACTCATCGCAATTTCAACCTCAATTCCAATCACAGACCCCACCTCCGTTTACCATGTTGCAAGGGGATCCCAGTTATGGACAATATCAAAGTTCATTTACACTCTCTCAACCGCAACCTCAGGCGTTTAGCCCGTACTATCAACCTTATCCGCTCACTCAACCTCAAGGTTTTCAACCTCCAAATTACTTTCAAAACTACTTATTCCATGGTAAATTTACTCAGCACAGTCAAAGTGACGCAAATGCTTCAATAATTGTTGAAGCGGGCAACTCCCCAGAAAGAAAAAGGAAAAGGAAGAAAGAAAAGAGCATCCACAAAATAAAGACAATGCGTGCAAGTGCTAGAAGATGCTGAGTTTTTGGATGAGACGGATGATGGTGGACTGCATTGGACGGAAGTAGACTTTACGTGTCTCGCAAGGGCGTGGGTAACAGCTTCTATCTAGACTACGGGCCGTACAAAGGGTTTCATTTTCTATCAAGAGGTCAACATTGCCTTTAACGAAGACCCCCGAGTTCCCCACACGATGATCAACTGGGTCAACAAAATCTCAGTGGTATACCCTTAATTCACAGTGTATGGCGTACAAGAAGATAGTTGCTCAAGAACGATTTAGGCACGACAGCGGGAAAACTGAAGAACATCGGGTACGTTCTAATTTTCTTTAACTCAATTTCATTTATTTCTCGCGGATATACACGTTATTTATTTGTATTTGGTAATTTTGTAAATTGCAGGAAAATGATGCACACAAGATCTATCAAGGATTGAATGGTTGCAATGACTTCAAACACTGTGAAGCGTATAAGATTTTGGCGCGAGAACCACGATGGGGCAACCTAAGGGATGATGGGTTGAACCGTGCGAGGAATATACCAAGAAATGTAGCCAGGAGAACATCGAACAATTCTTCTCTAGGGAACTCGGTCGGATCAAACAATCTATCGGAGGACCCCGACGGCCCACCTACACCTCAATCCGCGATCCCAAATGGTGAATTAGATAGTTTGTTGTATGAGGGTGAAAGCAGGCCCATCGGCCAAAAACTCTTTAGAAATAACCTTGCAGTACAAAAGGTATTGGATGGTGTTGCCGCATCTGGTATAGAGGTGGCAACAGGTCGGGTTTGGGTTATACGGGTCGGGTTTGGGTCGACCTGTTTAACCCAAACATCATAACAAAATAGGATAAAACAACAGTTCCAAAGCATTACACCCTTGCATTACAGATTAAAGATAACAGAAGATTATATTACAGAATTATCAGTTCAGCTGCTTCAGCATTATCAGATTACATTACATAACAAATTACATTATCATATCACAATAATCAGTTCCAAAGCATTACAGTTCAGCTGCTTCAGCGAACCAGCCTCACTGAACAGCATAAGTGCATAACAAAGACACATAAACAACATCACATGGATTGTTCCAAAGCAGTTCAAAACAGCATCACAAAGACACAAACAACAGTTCAAAACAACATCAGTTCCAAAGCAGTTCCAAACAGCAGAACCAGATCACAAAGACACAAACAGCAGTTCAAAACAAATAACAGTTACATCATCAAAAACTTACTTTTGGGAGAACCGTTGGATCTGCAATGGTGAAGGATAACAAGAAAAAACTTACTTCGCTTCAGATTTGCCTTTTGGGAGAACCGTTGAATCTGTGATGGGCTTCGTCTTCCAAGCTTCAGTGATTTCCAACTAAAAACACCAAAAAAATCATCAAAAACAAATAAAAATCAAAGTTGTCAAGTGTAGTTTTAAGTACCAGTAACCGAGTTACATCCTCTGCAACAAAAACAACAAAACACAGAATTAGAGGAATAGATTGTTGTGAGAATCTCTGGAAATCATCAAAAGTGAGATGATGCTTACCGTAGATAAGCTTGACCTTCCTCTCATAGACGATAACAACTCCACCTAAAAACAAACTCAAATCAGAAAAAAAAAAAAAAAAAAAAAAAAAAAACAAACAAACATAGCTCTGATAAAAGGGAGAACAGAGATTCATTAGTTCATCATCACCATTGAAGAAAAACAAACAAAACTCATCCTTCATCATCGTCATCATCATCAGTTCATCATCAAAAGGAAAACAGAGATTCATCAGTTCATCATCTGATAAAAGGGAAAACAAACAAAACTCATCCTTCATCATCATCGCTGAAGAAAAACAAAAGGGAAAATAGAGATTCATCAGTTCTGATAAAAGTAGAATTAGAGAAAGGGGAAGGAAGGAATTGGTTACCATATTTGGCCGAGTGGAGCTTTACGTGCGAGGAGTTGGTGAGAGTAGAACACAGTCGGCTGAGAGTGAAAATGAAGATTGAAGTTAAGAGAGGCTAGGTTTAAGACTTTAGGTTATTTTTTATTTAACTTTTTAAATGGGTACCATAAAACCATATATTTACAATTAGCCCAAATTCAATTTAAACGGGTCACGGGTCAACCCGAACTGTTTAGGGTAAACCCTAACCCGACCTGCTTATTAAACGGGTTAGGTGGGTTCGGGTCAAATGACCCGCGACCCATTAAGGCAAAACCCAAACCCCCTTAAAACCGGGTTGGGTCAGGTCAGGTTGGCGGGTTGCGGGTCACTTTGCTAGCTCTAATATGGTAGCGGTATCCAAATAATGCTGGATGAACTATGGTTGAAGAAGAGACAAGCGAAAGAAGAAAATAAAATAAAAAGAGCGGAAGCAATGCAACACTGGCAAGCCAAAATGGATTTCGAGCAAGCAAAGAAAGATTGCAAAATTATGGAGAAAGACCTGAGTACCCTTTCTGGACATCAATTGCAATACTATCTTCAACGGCAAGCTGAGGTCATAGAACGTCTGGCCAAGAGGGGCGGACCAGGTACTTGAAGTGGTGATGAAATGTAATTTAACTTTGCTGTATATAGAAGTTTTTTTTCCAAGAATGTAGTTTACCTTTCAATAATGTAATCGTTTGAATAATGTACTTTGTTATTGAAGAATGCAATCGTGCTTTCGAAATGTTTATTTCCGATAATATTGCGTTAAAACAAATACAAGATTAATGCAATATCAATAACATGTTTAATAAACTTGTACGACTAAGAAGTATTAACTTTCATCAAGAACACACAGATAATACAAGAAATGGAGTACTAAATTTGAAGATTTCCCTTCACGGCCCACAAATGTTCGATTAGATCATCCTTTAGATCAAAGTGCAGTTCTTGACTTTGAATGCGGTTCATTTTCGATATAAAAGATTCTATTATTCCCCGTTCGCGTACAATATCGAACCATTCACCTTCGATAGTTGAGGGCTTGGTTAGATTGTAGTCTGAGTATGATAGGAATGCACATCGTTCCTCTTCGACGATCATATTGTGCATTATCACGCACGCCTTCATGACATTGTTCAAAAACTTGGGTTCCCACAATTTAACTAGATTTTTTACAACATTGAACCGAGATTGTAAAACCCCAAACGCCTGTTCTACGTCTTTTCGATAACTTTCTTGTTGCTGAGCAAATAATTTTTGTTTCGCAGTAACTAGATTTGATATGGTTTAGACAAGTGTTCCTCATTTGGGGTATATGTCATCCGCTAGGTAATACCCCATATCATAAGATTTTTCGGCAATTATATAATTGCAAGGTGGGGTGATACCATCGACTAGATCGGTAAAAATATGTGATTGTTGCAGGACATTGATATCATTATTAGACCCTGGTAACCCAAAAAAGCATGCCAAATCCAAAAGTCGTGTGAAGCTACCGCTTCAAGAATTAGTGTCGTCTTAGGATAATGACCAGTAAATTGACCTGCCAAGCTTTCGGATAATTTTTCCATATCCAATGCATGCAATCAAGGCTTCCTAACATGCTGGGAAATCCCCGTAACTCTTTGATCGCTTTTAACTTTTTGATGTCGGCCGCGTTTGGTGCTCGAAGATATTTCTCGCTAAAAATTTGTATAACCGCAACATAAAACATTTTCACACATAATAAGGTTGCGTTTTCTTCTATTCAGATATATTTGTCAAAAAAATCTGCTACAACACCGTAGCTTAGAAAATGTAGTACTGCGACTATTTTTTGGTACGGTGATAACCCCATAGTACCAGCGTTGTTACCATATATCTTGTCGTTACTGATGAATCATTGATTTCAGTCCTTATTCGACTCGATGAGAAGACAGAAAAACCTGTCTACTTCATCAGTAAAACTCCTACTCCAGCATAATCACGGTAAATTAAGATCGAGCAACTACTTTTAGCTCTCGTATACACATCACAAAAGTTAAAATCGTATTTTCAAGCTCACTTAGTTCGAGTAATGACAAATTATCTTTTACGCAAAATCTTGTCCAAACGAGAAAAATCCTGACGAGTCTAACAATGGTTGGTAACTCTTGGTGAGCACGATATACATTTTGAACCAAGGCATTCCGAAAAGGGGCAAGCAGTAGTAGATTTCATTACAGACTTTCCAGTAGATGGTTATGACTGGGAAGAAGATAGTATCGACATCAATGACAAATAGTTCGAGGAAAAATTAGATTGGATATCCAGGAAAGGTTGGCGCCTTCTAACCGACGGTTCTGCCAAACCTGCGGGGTTGGGCATCAACATCGTCCTTATTATGCCTTCCAATGATAAAAATTAAAAATGCAATCAAACTCAATTCTGAAGCTACCAACAATGAGACCGAATATGAGGCCTTAATTCATGGTCTAGATATGGCTCTAGAGATTGGGGTTCCTAAACTATCTGTATACATGGATTCTTTACTCATAGTAAACCATTATACATAAAAGTTTTAGAAGAATGGAAAAATGATTGATTATGCCGCGGCAGTAGCCGAAAAAATGAACAGATTCAACAAAGCTACCTTCGAACATTTACCTCGCGGAGAAAACAGACATTCTGATTCCCTTGCCTATCTAACGGGAGTCCTCGGATCAAAAACTCAATATTTAAAAATCAAAGTAATATTCACCCCCAACATTAATATCATCAATTCAAATTTTGTTAATACTGGGGGCGGTAAAGAGGATGATGACGATTGGAGACGACCTTTCCTCACATATATCGGACCAAAAAACAAATTTAATGGTGAGCTCCCCACAGATCCTACAGAAAGGAGAGGCATGCTTGATAATGCCAAATGATACGTCATTGTTGATAACTTCCTTTATAAAATATCAGGAACATGACCCTATCTCTAATGCTTATCCGATAAAGAAATTCAAGACTTCCTACACGAACTTCACGAAGGCACTTATGGTTCCTATGCAGCAGGACGATCTTTAGCAAACTGAGCTATTACACTGGAAGTTTTTTGGCCAAAAATTAAAGTTCAAGCCATCAAATATGTGAACAAATGTGATGCCTGCTAACGACATAGACCCCAAATTTGAGTTCCAGCTTTGAAAATACATTTAAGCAAGGTTGTCTGGCCGTTCAGAAGATTAGCCCTCGACCTCATAGGCTAATTCCCCAACTGTACCTGGGAAAAGGAAATACCTCTTAGTAGTAACAAACTACTTCACCAAATGTGTAGAAGCAGTTCCTTTGTGTCGAATACGCGAAGACGAAGTCATCAAGATTTTATGGGAAATGATTATCATACGGTTTGGTTGCCCCCACCTCATCAGAATCGACAATAGACCTCAGTTCGTTGGCACCAAAGTCGTTGAGTTCCTCAATCAACACAACATCATATACTGTCCTTCCAATCCATATTACCCACAAGGAAATGGTCAGGCCGAAATCATCAATCGAACTATCGTCGACGAAATCAAAAAGCGCTTGATAGAAAAGAAAGGTAATTGGGTACAATAATTACCACATGTATTATGGGCATATCAGACAATGCCTCGAGTACCGACTGGATGCACACCGTTCTTGTTGGCATACGGTACCGAAGCAATCATACCTACTGAATATCATCACCCATTACGTGATCATACCATGACAGACGGAGAAAATGAATTCTAGTTGGCATGTAACATGAATTGGGTCGAGGAAACAAGGGATAAAACAATTATGAACTTGGGAAAATACCATCAGACTTTTGCCAGATATTATAATAAATGAGTTCGTTATAGAGAGTTTAAAATTAAAAATCTTTTCCTCCGAGAGATACTAAAGCACATAAAGGAAGTCAATGCTGGCAAACTCACAAAAAATTAGGAAGGTCCCTTTATGGTTATTGAGAAAAGTGAACTTGGTTATTACGATCTAGCCACAGATCATGGAGATCGAGTACCTAACCCTTGGAACACAAGGAGATTTAAGTTATATCAAAGATAATCTATCACAGTATACTTTTCTAAATAAATCTATAATCTTGTACGTCGGTCTTACATCAATAAAATACTTATGTTTGATCGTCCTACATCAAAGTATTTTCTACTATTTCATACAGTGCTCTATCTACCATTCTTTGTACGTTAATATTACAGTAATAAAATACTTATATTTGGTTGCCCTACATTACACTACTTTTCTAATATATCATACAAGTACTTCTAAATACATATTACATTTCTAAAAATATCATAGATCACAAGTGGATTTACCTATTCTATTACATTACAGATCGTTTGTTATTGCTTCAGCCAAACTGATCTTCTATTTTACATTGCAGATCATTTGTTGCTTCAGCCAAACCTATCTTCTATTTTACATTACAGATCATTTGCCGCTTTAGCCAAACTGACCTCCTATTTTACATTATAGATCGTTTGTTGCTTCAGCCAAACCGATATTCTATTATATTAAGCGTTTGTTACTTCAACCAAACCACTCTTCAATTTTCCATTACAGATCGTTTGTTGCTTTAACCAAGCCGATCTTCTATATTATAGATCATTTGTTGCTTCAGCCAACCCAACCCTCTATTATATGACAAAACAACTAGTAGCTCTACACAACAACTACCAGACTTATGCATCACAATTGATTCATCAAAAGGTAGTTAGATCGTATCAACCGCATCTCACATTGCACACCATTGGCAATCAGGCTGTCATATACAGTTTTACTTTCTGCTTTCAGCCTCTTAAACTTAGACACAAAGAAGGAAAGCACTGTCGTCATATCTATCTCATGCACATCACCTACCTCACATTTTACCTTATCAGGAAGGACAAGCTCTCCAAGTTTTCTTTTATACTCTTTCAGCATAGTTTCCAAATTGTTGCAACGGTCTTCCACCGCTTGTTTTTTACTTAACGTCGCATCATTACGAGTTTCCATCACTGTCATGAATTCGTCCATATTGGCAATCATAGCCATCGATCCCTCCATTTCAGACTTATTCTGACTTTTCTTTATAACATATTCCTCAAGATTTATCTTGGCTTTAAAAAGATCAGCCTCCAATTCGTCATTCCGATTGATATTCAAAAACATCTAAAGTCAAGATTTGAACAGAATGCTCTAGAGTACAAATCTTGAGCCAATCCTTTTTTATTATTTCATTCTACTCATTGTGAGCCTCTTCTATCTCATTTACCATCATGTTAGTAACATACCATAATACCTCATATTTACGAGCACGCCCATTTGCCTCTTTCACAGCTGCTCGTGCATCAACTCTTTTCGCCTCAAGTTTATTTATATGATATTGTAAATCTTTAACATCGGCCTCTTCTTTTTCCAACACAGCCAGCAGCTTTGTAATTTTAGTTCGCGCAGATGTCAACTCTGCCTCTTGTTGGTTAATTCATCCCGAAAAACCTAAAATTTCCAAATCTTTTTTCCTTATAACTTCTTTTAATCTCTCCACCTTTTTCAACTCCGTTGCTAGCTCAGTCATTGTGCCTTCTAGTTGTTCGGTTAAATGAGCAACTGTGCTTCGCTCTTCCATTACTGTCACTTCCATATTTTTATTTAAAACACGTAACACTTCACACCGATTCTGAACCTCTGCAAGTTCACCCCGCAGTAACAGTCAACATTCGCATACCTACTAATTCGTATATTCAAAGCAGATTACATGTCATAGTGAACAAGTTTACTCAAGAACATAATATTTGAGTAAGGTCGATACATTGATCTCTCTATATGGTCATCACAGAGAACAGATTTCATTTAACATCAAAACAGTTTACAAAGATCTAATACATATACAGGTTCAGTAAGTAACTGAATTAATCTACTTTCGCTTTTTTGAACTACGAGAGGACTGCCCCTTATTTCTCGCACTCTTTGAGTTCTCTAATTGAACATCTATATGAGCTATAAAGGTCACCACCTCTTGCCGACATTTCTTTCGCCGTGACCGAGGTACCAGGCTCTCGACCTCCTCATCGTCCTCTTCTAGCATATTTTCTCTCGGTTTAGGAATGGGATTTTCAACAACCTTTTCCTCCTCATTTTTTGTAAACCACATATTTTCCGCTTTTACGTTCTCCACATCAAAATCCTTCCCACTTATTTTCTAAATTTGTTCTCTATCCTCGCCAGCTCCCCTCCATAAAAGTTAATCACACTTTTTATATGACATTCGTGCTCCGTTCGAGCTGTGACTTTTGCTCGTAATGAATACATATGTTCCTTTAACTGCATGTGCGCCCTGTGAAAACGCTTGCGCTTTTCTTTTTGTAACACACCTAATGCCCTCACATCACCTTCTACCTTCTTTTAAATAGTTACTTCTTTTATCAATTGAGTCTCTAAAGATAATTTTTGCTCCCTATGTTGTGTCAATACGTCTTGCAACTCCTTTAACTCACCCTCTAACTTATGTTGAACCTCTATTTGCTCTTTCCTTATCCTGAAAAATACAATCCTCATTGCCCTCCGGTCCTATATAAAGCTAAAAATATAAGGTAAAGGTTCTACATCACCCCATATAACAGACACCTTAGCTCGAGCTAATTTCTTTTTGCCTCTACACTATGACAATTACGTGTTTCTTGAGCTATAAACATTACTCTAGCTGGGTCAGCTACTATACTCTTTTTCTTCAAGAGTTCTACATAAGCTTCTTTTAAACCACGTTTACTATCTACTTCAACCTCAAAATACAATATCAGAGCTACCAACAGTTTTTAACACCTAGCCTTATCACTCGGGTCACTGAAACAGATCAACTCTTTCAGTTTTTGTACTAACGCCCTCCTTTCCTTTTCCTTTCTTAAAACTTCATCCCTTTCTATTTTTATCCTAGCGTATCTACACTGGAGGTCATATAATTCTTTAATTTTTTTTTTCGAGTTAGACTTAAACTGCCTTCTCTCATACTCAATTTTATTTAATACTTGTTGAACACGAGCCACGGAATCTCTCGTTTTACCCAACGATCTCTCCAGGTCGGAAATAGCTTTTCTCAATCACTCTACCTCCTACACAGATTATAAATATCTTGTTATCATACAAACATTCAAGCAAAACATATTAAAAAGCGTTTATCAAACTTAACAATTTTGCAACCATACAGAGTACAATCCCATTAAAGTCAAGTGAACAACATAGTTCAAAACATAATACCACAAATTGATTAAAGATTCTTGTTGATCTCTACCTCAGATAGAGGATCCAATTTCTTATCAGCAGCTAAAACTGGTTCAGCTGGCAAAGTAGATACATTGGCTGGATCAACAGCATCAGCCATCACTTCATCTTTTACATCTGAAGGAAAGACTATCTTATTGTATTTGCCAGTTCAGCCCAGCTCTATATCAGTAACAGTCAACCTAAAGCTATAAAAAGATTGGACAAAGCAATATTTTTCCACCCGTAATGCATCCCATGCTCGTGACATAACCTCATCATGCTCGGATAACTCTATATACCACACTTTCGTAGCCTTTGCATCTTCCACCCTCTTTTGTTTCTCTATCTCGAGCTTAGCTTCAAGCTCTTTCATTTGAGCCGTTTGAGCATCCAACCTACTAGTAAGATCTTTGAACTCCTGGCTCCTCTTCTCAATGAACTTCGTCGCCCCCTTCATCTGCATCAGGAGCCATCAATACAAAAACACAAGTTCAGAACAACATATCATATTCTCAATACAACATATCAATTTTTTTAATAAATACCACAAAAGTATGCTCTTGATACACCTCATTGGGCTGTTACGGATTAGCCTCCGCCATTGTGCAGTATTGTTACTCCAGTTCTCTCATCTTGGCCACAACTTTGGCATTAGTACGATTACTTGCTTTACCTTCCTGTCGCTTCCTTTTAAGCGAACTCATATTTGCAGGAGAGACCTCAATCACCACCTGCTCCTCCACTACATCCCCAACAGCAGGTTTAGCGACCTCTTTCTCTGGAACTACCCCCACAATAGAAATAGGAACTTCCTGAGCTAACTTTCTTGACCTTCACTTCGTCTATTTTACGTTCGTATTTTTCAGCGCAGGAGGAGGAAGACTCGTGAAATCATCTACAGACAAATAAGCCTTCTTCTTTTCTGCCATAGCTCGATTCTCGTGAACTCGTTAAACTTTGGGCACTATGGAGTCTACCCTCTTATCCCTCCGGATACCTAACTCACCCAGTACTTACTTTAACTCGACCTGCTCAAGAGCTACACAGTCGAACAAGCTGGAATTATCAGGCAGCGATATAGGATTAGGACCTGACAAACAAGAAACAAGATGATGTTTAGCAGCTCAAAGACACGCTGATGGTTGGTCAAAGTTGACAAATATTACTTACTCAGATTTTAATAGTTATGGTTCAGGACGAGCGATGGTTCATTAGGAACCTGTATACAGTTACCCCCTACCCATACAAGATGGTCATTCTATGGTCTACCCGCAGATTCAAAATCAAAAAATTTAGCCTACACGAATCACTATACAAATAACCACTATTACGACCTTTGACGAACTTTTATTTATAAATTTTTTGCACGTCATCCTCTTCGAACTGCTTAGCAGCCCCTTCCCTTTTCTACTTATCATTCAGTGCCTCGCACACCCTCATCATTTCATATACATTCCCGTTTAGTTGGGCAGGGAAACACTGCAATACATTCATAACCCTTTTTTGAAAGAAGGTTAGCAGAATTCTAAGGCCATAAACGACCTGATTCAGATAGTACACAAACCCCATCATTTGGGCCTGCCATCCCCGCACCATTATAGTATGAAATATTTACATCAGCAATTATACCCTTCTTCTTTTTTCTACTTATCTAGGCAAGGAACCTGGTAGTATACGGCTTCCTTACCTTTCATTGGCACATAGGCTCTAAACCATCGGCCTTGGTCCATCATATAGTTTCCCCATTCTCCTTGTAATTTCCTTTTATGTTTCAGAAATTCCTTCCCTACATCTACTCCCTCCGGGTATATGAAAAACAATTTATCTTTTACCTTTGTATCATCTTATTCTATAACTTTATCTACTTTACTGGATTCCAGCCTCTCACCTACAATAACTTTTATCTTATCTACAGTCTCTTACATTACATTACAATCATCATCCCTCCCCGACGATGATGTTTTCTTTGAACTTGATGATACTACAGATTTACTCATGGGATTTATGGGTTTTGAACGCATTCTGGACTTACAGATACACAAAATATTTTATTATTGTGTCTACATTATATGCTATAATACTATACATACAGCAGAAACAACCCCACCCATACTTGTTACCCAGTCAAACATTTACTTTCAAACTTTCCAAAAACAATAGTAAATCATTTTCAACTTTCTCTCTTCTTCTAAAAAAAACATTTTGCTCTCTCTGCAATCTATGCTCATACTCAAAACTTGTGTATAAATAGAAAACTACATGCAATTCCTTAGCCCCTATACCCTACATTCTCAACCTTTGGATATCCTAAAATTACTCTCATACCAAAGCAATATACAATCAAAATCATATATAGATTACAGCATACAGAAACAAAACAAAAGACCAAATCACTAACTTATGCTCGACGAACCGCAATCTTCTGCTTTACCCGAACATTTTATAGAAATTAACCGCTCCTGTCATTTCTCCAACAGATTTCTATCACCAGATGATGCTTCCCCTACTAAATCATACTCAGAATTCAAACATTTCCTCTATCTAGAGATATGGTTTTCACCACTTTTTTCTCTCTCTCTATAACAATATATAATTTATGAGGGAATGAGATACAAGTTTATATACTCTTTCTTGGTTTACGAAATAACGGCACCTTCAAACACGTGTCAGTCACCCCAACTGTCTCTACAGGCATATCTTTTTGACTCACAACATCATCATGAATTTTGTGATAACGTCTACCGTTATCACGTCTGTCTCTATTGTCTGCCATTAAAAAAAATTCCCCTCTTTCCCAAAGCAGTATACGCGACCACTCACCTTACTTTTAAACAAGATCGTACTAACATATATATGACATTCCTAAAATAGTTAAATATTCAATTTTGAAATTATCTATACAATTTTTAAAATCAGACAACTATAATTCATAATATCTGCCATATTAACAGTCCACAAACACCTTGATCTTATTCATTTCAGTTTGCAGATTCAATCTGCCTCGTTCTACATTTAATAGATTACAAAAATAGAATACTGCAAACAAATTACTTATTCATTTTTGAGCTCTCAAAGTTTGAAATTACAGTCACATATAGTTGTATTTAAAATAGCTCAGATGATCTACCACACCACATGGTATTATCCCCCCTCCTGCTGCTCTCTCATCTTCTTCAGCAAGCTTATCCCGTACGATCTCTCGAATAACATTTTCTCATAAAGTTGTATCCAACAACAACTCACGAAACACATCACACCAAAAAAATTGATCAACCTCTGCACACCTACCTTCATCATCTAAACCATTTAATTTCAACGGCCACCTCGGTAGCACAGCATCATAAGGCAAATGATGAAAATATCATTCATGAAGTTAAGCGACCTTGATATGGAACCTACCTTCTATTGCATGACGCATACGCTGAGAGTGCGTCCTCACCATAGTTACATACACTACCTCCACAACAACTTATCCCTGCAGAAGATACAAGACATAACAATGGAGGATTACTACTTTATATAAAAACCATGAAGTTCTATGAAAACCTAACTCGCCCCATAAATTTTGCCGAAGGATATATTGTACCAAGTTTCGAAAATGCGAATATCAGCAGAAGCTAGAAAATATTGTGATAGGTCATAGTTTACATGTTATGAAATATCTCCTTAGATTTTATTCCCACAAATATGGAGATCACAGCTTACAAATCCAGTATGTCCGGCGGTAGCACCTACAAGCGGATATCAATTACTTCCGAACAACAAGAGATTTTTTCAGTCAGTTCAAATCAATAGTTTGTAACACATATACATTCCCTTATAACCACCCAATTATCTTAAGCCAATTGTTTACTTACTTTCACCAAATGACCTTTGTACATTTTCGAACTTGTTTTTTTTCAACCTCAAATTTTATTACCTATACAAATATACATACTAAGATCCTTACAATTCTATTTGGTCACAGATACTCTATCACAACTGAACATCTTTCACATCTACCCTGGACCTCTACTTTCTTCTCCCATGTTGCTTCATCCACAATTTGAATTATTATTTCTAAATACCCAACAAGCCAGTTCACACAGAAAATTATACATATAAATTGTGCAGTTGGAGACACAACATCAAACTGACAAAATAAAGATATTTTATTAGTTCGAATATTTCTTACAGACTACTTTACATATAACAGATGTTCCAGACAGTTCACATATTACTTTACAAACTATATCAAGTCACAGTTCGAAATACTTCTCAGCAGCCACCGAGGAAGAAGAAGCAAAATTGAAGCAACTTCCAAACTTTGATCCTCTACACGAATGGGCCAGGAAACCATAGAACTAGAACTCACCGAATGAGTTACGACACCGGCAGAAGGATCTTCTTCATGGCCAAAATCTATGGTCCATGAAAGAAAAATCTCCTCCACCACTGTCTCATCCACCATAACCCCCACCACCCTGCATGATAAAGAAGGAAGAAGGGTCATATTTCTTAGACAAGACCCACTCACCAACAGGGTACCGATGAGACTCCCTCGGATGAACGCCTACCACTTTATCTTCAGTTATAATAGCTTCCTCTGTCAGCAGCCGCAACCCATTTCGGTGCTCCTTTTCCGATATTAGCAGTAATGGAAATGCACCATCTGGAAATGGTTGCCCTCTGCCTCCAATACCTCCACATAGGACATCCCATAAAATGTAGGATGCACCGGAATTAGTGTCGACAAGTATAAGAACTGGTGACCAAAATATCCGACGCGGAATTCTTCCATCTTTACTCGAATCCTAGTCTCCAGAGACTGTTGCCTCGTCGTTACCATATTTTTCACACCTTGACGTTTCTAAGTTACAGCAGGACAATTAACAAAAGATGGATACAAGAGAAACCTTAAGATAAATACTTGGTTCATCACACACCAATCAAAGTACTCTTTATACTACGGTCAACATTAAAGCCGACTCTCCAAATTCCCAACGTAAGGAAGATTTTCTTTGCAGCAAAATTAACTTGAAACATTGGTTCTTGAAAACTCAAAAGCCACAAACAGATATTCATGAAGATGCTTTAGAAATGATTCCCATGTATTAATTATATTTAATAAAGCTTCTCACCAATACTACTCGCCCACAATATTTTACGTACTGTTGGCTAATAGGGGGCAATTGTAGTAGCTTATTCGTATCTGGACTCATGCTTCATCTTTGACCATCATACGACCACTCGACCTCATCAACATACACGTGCACAGTATATGATACATTGCAGTTATAGAATTTTAATCACCACTTTTGACATTTATATCAGCAGTTCGAGCCAACAAACGATTAATCATTAATAGAACCATTACAAAAATAGCAAGATCATACTGTTACACAATCAAATAAAAGTTTATCAAATATATATTGTAACGTCCATTATTAAGGATAATAATAGTCGTAAAATGGTCATATTATAAGACCTATAAATAGGACCAGAAAATTTCAGATAAGGGATGGATGGATCCTGATTCTAACATTCCATACTTAAATATTCATAACATCCTTTGTAATAGCTAGCAATCTTAATAAGATATATCTTTCTTTTTAAAATCATGAAGAGAAGTCGTGGTTTTTATCCTATTCAAAGATTTTTTACGCTAAACTTTGTGTCAGCTATTATTCCTTGTTTATTAGGATTCTGATTATCTTTGGTGTAAAGACTAAGTTTGGATCACAAAATTAGACTATTACACCTCCCCAAGTGGCTTCATGTAGATATTGTATCTAGTTGCCATATAGATACGCGGTATTTACATATGACATATGTCTAACTTGTCCTCGACAACTTGATAGACTGATCCGTACCAAAATGTTATAGCATCCATAACTGGATAATATATTTACAATCGATGTTAGATCTTTTAAAGAATTCCTAGGCAATTAGTCTTGCCTTAACAAATTATTTCTCTGGGTTAATCTATTTTCGTACCAGTCCTATTTGTAACAGACATGCTCTGTGGTATTATTTCGCATTATGCTAGCAAGTTAAGCTCCGCTTGGATTCCAGACGCCTACTTTGGCCAATGTACAACAACACACAGTCATTTAGAATAAGTGGTTATGAATCCTCATCCTTGATGGCGAGCACAACATCGAATATGAATACATTGTCGACAAATGTTACTGATCGATCCTACATTGTGCTATTAGAGACTTTTAATAGATCGATATTTCTTATTATCATACATATATGCCACCCTGGGCTAGTCTTGTAAGCATCAACTGGTCGCGTAACTACTATTGCCTCGTCGATGGGAGATTCTATCTTCGATGAACGACTACATCATTAGTCATATTTGTCTCATATTCTACAGCTCCCCAGCTCAGAATACTTTCTTCCAATGGGTTCACACTAAGCGCGAGCCTCATATTCATTTGCGGTACTAATTCCCTTGGAATGTTTAGCTGTGTAGGTGTATTACTTGCAGGTACATACACTTACAGTACTTTAATAGTGCTTATGAATGTGTTTGGCCATTCATTGCGACCTATTGGAGATTTATAATTTATTGAACTGTATTGTCATTTAACTTATGTTAGGGGATCTAGATGAGACAACGATGGTGTTTTCCAACTAATCTTGGAAACATCCTCAATATTGACTGTCATATCTCTCTCCAATGCTGGAATATTATCTCATCAAAGTGATAATTATCTGACCTGCAGTTATAGATCAAAATATCGAAACCAACGTATTTATCGACCCTTTACCATTCTAATTTATCATGGTATTTTGATTTTATCATAATATTTTTGTCACTCAATATTTTAATCCTTAAAGGAAAGAACAAGTTTATACCAAAAAAATTGTATTATCGATGATATTTTTGGTATTTTGATGTTTAACACGATAAATTGTAATGTGTTTAAAACGAGTGAAAATGTGAAGGAAATATAAGAAAGTATTAGAAAAAATACCCAAGAAAGAGCGTTCGAGTCTCAAAAAATATGTGAGCTTCGAAAAAAATAATGAAAATAAAATGTGAAGGAATATGAGATAATCATTATTTATTGAGATAACCATTATTATATAATTCGTATAAGCAATTTAATAAAAATTTCAACTTAAAGCCTAAGAATTGTCTCATAAAGTTATCGATAAACTAATGCATATACGAGTGACGCGTCTCCTCAAATTTATTATTTTATGACTGTTGATTGACATTAGAAATATTCTAGAAATACTCATCTCACGTCAAATGGTCAAAATAGAGATCCTAATTTCTTATGTGGTTCTCGTACTCTATTGTAGCAAATATGACATAATAACCAGGAGATGGCAACGCTTACAACGATTACTCCAACTCTTCTTCTTTGTGTATAATTTAGTCTCGAAGATTGGAATGACTCTTCAGGAACATATTTATACCTGGAGGATCGGTCAATGTACAGATGTTCGTTACCAAAGAAACCTACAGACGAGCTGATTTGTTGAGCAATTATCTTTAAATGGGTGACCATAGCTCTTTTATTATAAAATAAATCTCATACTCTTTGGGTTTTAAAAATGTTAAAAGTTAAAACCATGATACATTAATAGTTTTATGCCACAAAATTAGGCATTGGTGAACCACTGATAATATCACAAAAATACCAAACTGACAAAAATAAATAAATTATATAGGTATAATCAATATATCGTGGATATTTTGATTTATGCCTGCAGTATATACGTCGCGAGTGGGTTTCAAATATCAATAATATATATAAATCATAACCACAAAATATCAGGCCGACATTGAGGGTCCCATCTTCATATATTGTGGTGGTACGTGTACGGAGTATCCAATATTTGTCGATGGGCGACACTGGGCTCTGACCCAGTTACTAGTCACCTTTTGGGAAAAATAATTTAACGACTTGCTATAAGAGGAACCGTAATAAGTGTCGTGGGAGCAAAAATGCATATTCCACACACTAGGCGAAAGCTGTGATCGTAATAATAATGGCCTGGCAATTATCCTAAATCGCATGATTATGTTCTTCGTCGTAATGGTATGGGGTACTCACGACACTCAATAAGCTATCTCATTTAGCTATAAAATAATCATCAAAAGCCTATAAGTCTAACTCCCAAGCCCCCGTCAAGTCGCATCGATCGACTTTGATCGGTTAATCCAGGAACTGAGCATGCGATCGAATGATTTATGTGAGAAGTCGTGCTAACGTTGTATTCCTAGATTTTACTAATAGGCAAGCGTAAGACCATCCAAGATGCGTCTATTATGACCATAAATACTCAAGTGGGATACTATGTGGATAGATGGGTGCGCATGTGTTTCTATGGATGCGTTTGGAGTAAAGGTTGGAGATCTAACTCCACCTTGGTCATACTAGGATGAAATAATATACTTTCCTTTAAAGTAATATTATGCGTACACTCTCTAGATTCTCTCCTTTTAAGGAAAGTTGAGATGTAAATCCCGATAACCTCCTCACTATCCGAGCCCGAAGGAGTGATTGGAAACCATTCTAATAGCGTGTTCAAACCTTTTAGACATTGAAGGATGCACATAACTTTATATGTCATTTTCTCTGATAGTCATTACGTGATAAGCTTAATTATGTATCTTCTAACAACTCAACAAAATCTAGTTAGATTTACCAGTGCATAAAGCAGATAGATACCCGTATCATACCGTTAGAGAGTAATAGCTATAGGACTTATCCCTCAATCTCACGCACAGTCGCGCTCATTCAGCTCAAATTACCTCCATGGCTCATCATCTCGAATTACTTCCATCTCAGGTTCACGCATTTGTAACACTCCAGTTGACATTCCAAACGCCCCCCAACGAATACCAAGAACATGGATCGCGCTAACCTAAAAAACATTACGCAGTCAAAGGTACATTTCTTCCATGATCGTCAGTAAACTGAACGATATCCATCCGTCACCATTATTAATCGGTCCACATATCTTCGAATTAGATCTCAACTTCAGCAATCAAACTAACCAACCTTTCTCGTTCTACGCATCCCAAACCAATTCACGAAAAACACACCTCATAAAAGTAACGAGCTACACAAGTTCTTACTCCTTTATCTAATACGTCGAGCTTACATTCCGTCACTGGTAGCTCAACATCATAACCAAACAAACCAAAAATCATTTCCCGCACTTCCACAAATTTTTATAACCCAATCGTCCATCCGGCATGACTAATCCTCTGAGATCAAGTCTGTCCATCCTAATCCTTCATTCCATCATTTTTTTTACAGATCATCATACCCAGTATTTATACGTTTCTCGCATACTGTTCTCCTAAAAAATGTGATGTTTACCTTGTATCGCGTAACAGAAACCTAGAATCTTGAAATAAGTTATTTAAACTTATCCCATCACTAGTACATACATTATTTGCCATACTCGACCTTATGCTGCGAGTTGTACCTCTATCGACCTGTAGAAGCTCAATCTCCACGATTACATATTCCCTATAATTTTTCTCCCCTCACCCGTTAAAACATTACAATATCATTTTTACATCACAATGTCATTATATCAGGTTTATCTTAGTTCGAGCACCACTACAACATTGTTTCATTACTTATAACCTTATTCATCCCAATACCCAACGCAATTCTATTTGATTCTGAAATTTTTATATACTATTTATTGAATAATAACTTTTATTCATGTCGAAAACATTCCATACGATTTACAGATAACATTTTTTTAATACATCGATCTTAAGAATACAACATAATATTATCTGTCCAACACCAAACTCTAGGTACTTTACAGATAATAAGTGTTCCATGTTATAAAAGTCACAGGTCATTGAGGCACGCCGAGGCATCATGTCTTCCAGTCTCTGGATTCATGTCAGTGATCTTTTACCCAGATGTCAAGCAGCATTGGAATCAACATAAAGCTTTCCTCGCATAAGTTTAGTTGAAGTCTTGTCGAACTTAAACATAACTATGCAAAGCAGTAGACTAGTGAGGAAATACAGAAGCAGACTCCCACTGGGTTGTCTCCTTCCACCACTACCATTACCTCCCCCTCTGAAGCCGTCACCTCTGAAGAGTTGTAGAGATGAAGAGGGCTAAACGTTAGAACCATGGTGGCACAAGAAGTAGCATATCTACCCCGCAGATACACTTATTCCTGCATATGAAGCTCTAACCCTTTCTTCCGCAAGAGTGTGGGATAGGCCCACGTTCCTCGCCTGTCAAGATAACGACTTGAAAACCTCTACTTATATTAGAAATCTTCCTCAACTTCAACCGCTTTCTCTTTCGACAAGCCTTGGTACGTGGGAGGAATAGGAGTAGGTATCGACATTTCCAAGGAATGGTTACCAAGCATTTCAACTTCAACCTCTGCATTTCAGACGCAATCATCTCTTCAAGAACCATCCTCTGAGTTTTACCATTTCAAAAAATGATCACATTTCAGAAAATGTTACGCAAGCAGGCATGTTTCAAAGATTTGCTACAGATACTATTTATATAACCCTACATTTATTGTACAGGTACATTTTTCCAAACGTCATCATTTATTATAAACATGACTATTCAAAAGCAACCGTCACATACATCCGCATCTGCATCATCATTTAATACCTATCACTTCCTAATATCATGTAACTTCCACCTAGTCAAGCGCCATTATTACTCTATTTTGAATTTCAACTTTGTAACACATTCATTCTCAACCAAAGCCACTCGTGACTTCGGTTGCGAGGGGGCGATTGTAGGGACTTATCCCTCGATTTCATGCAAAGTTGAGCTCATCCAGCTCGAATTACCTCCATGCTCATCCAACTCAAATTACCTCCAACTCAGGTTCATGCATTTTTAACACTCCAGTCGACATTCTAACCAGCCCCACGAACTACTCAAGAACGTAGATCGAGCTAAACCTAAAAAACATTACCCAGTTAAAGGTACATTTCTTCAATGAACTCGTCAGTTATTCAGTCAACCACCACTAACTACATTATTCAGAAAATGTGCTCCAGCACGATGAAGAGCTGTGGAAAAAGCCTATATAAGTGAAAAGTTTCAGAAGAGACAAGAACGAGAAAAATTACACAAACTTCTTATTTACGAGATTAAAATCATTTTTATATTTAGAGATCACTTGTAATAAAGATATCCGCCTCAAACAATAAGGATACTTTCACAAAAATCCTCTATAGGAGGTCGTGGTTTTTATATGTTCAGAGGTTTTCCACCCTAAAAATATATGTTTCCATTTCTTACTTTTCATTAGAGTATTATTATAGGTTTATTGATGTGATAGCTAATTACTAATCATTTTAAACTTACAAAATTTGGCCATTACAATAGTGTGATGCACTTAGTACATTCTATCATGTTGGTCGGGTCAATAATATTTGTGACATCTCCAATGTACAAGGTTAGAGATATAAAATATGTTCATATCTTAAAAGGATCGAGTACGTGGTACTGATGTCTCTTAGTTATATATTGTCACTCATCCTATTATCGGTCATGCTCAATGAATGAGCAGACAAATCTATAGGCGGGTTGCATATAGTAGATCAACTATCATACATAGAATTTAATTACTTCCCAAGAAATAAATTCACAAACAAAAGAAAATCAAAGAACAATCTCATAGATGGGATACCAAACCAGTACATGTCACGAACATTTTATTAAACTAAATACTGAGTAGTTCCTAACTCAGTTAATGATATAATAAAGTAAAACTACTACTATGTAATAAGTAAAGTTACTACTTGGCAATGCTCTCTAGGTGATATCATTCATCTACTGAGAATTTACTACTGTTCATTCTAAGAATGTGATCCAAAACTGTATTGGTGCTATGGGAGAAATCTATAACCATAAACTCTGCCATGGTGAGGTCTATGCCAGTTACGATCACATGATAAGTCTGGGGTTGATCTTTATAGATTGTCTGGGGTACCTTACAATCCCGTGCGCGACTATCTCGTATCCATTTTAGAATTCTTCCTATTCTATTTTAGCTCATTAGTAAACTTCTTTTTCATCTTGCCTCAGGTTACTGATGGCTGGAATTTTCATCCTGTCGTTGTTACCACTTCTCGTCTATCCACGGTTACGACCCTGTTTGTAGCTTCACCTGTTATTAAACCCAACATTGTGCGACCCTGCCACATACTTACTCTTAGTAGGTATAAGCTTGAGTATCCTAACCAATAGTTCATTGCTCATAAATTAGGAAAACTTGAATTAGGTCTGCGTGCACAATGATCTATCAAATATTGCCTCACAAGTATAATATTTGAAACGTAGAAAGTGTAATAAAATATTCCCAATATCTCTATTAACCTCAACTATTTCTCCACTTGAGATTATAGTGGAGTTGCACTGCCGAATAAAAATTATGTTGCATTTATATAATAGTATTGGGTAATCCATTATCGGGTCTCCCTGAATGTGGAGGTGATGGTGTAAACAAAGCTCCTACTTTGTTATTTTGAGACTCATTATTCTCAACAATAGTTTTTTTTTTAGATTTTGCAATCGCAAATGGATTTAAGTATCCATAGAGGTCAAGTTTATTGGTTCCAAAGTAGAAATTGCAGTATGGGAGGTACTGATCAATGTTCTGAGCGATATCAATATCTATTATGGATGTAGATCAATATCAGTAGTAGTACTTGATAAATATTTCTTACATAAAAGCAATTCATAGTATTCAAGTAAGTGATTCCCAATTATTACTTGTAAGTAAACCTTGTTAATGTTCTATTACTCATGAAATCCTATTTTAATTACATGATTAGCAATTATTACTTATGGTTCATAGTATATAGCTCAATAAAGTACATGATTCTCAATTATTACTTGCAAGTGAACCCTGTTCATGACTTTAAACTCATGAGATCCTATTAAGTGTTAAATCGCCATTTTACGAGGTTAAGTAGGGATTGGGGAGGTATTATGATATCGACCTGACCATCGACAATCCAACTGTTTGAGAGGATCTCAAATTCCTTTCTTTCTTGATCTTTAAGATTCCAAATCTGGCGATAAATTAGTAGAGCGGAGGAGAAGGCTTCCATCCTCACCCTCATTGTTATTATTATTACTAAAATCTTTTTCACCTACTCCAGATCTACAACTTACAATAAGTATAATCTTGGTGAGATCCCAAGAGAAGCTTAATTCAAAGGAATAGAAGCTTGATTTTGGAGAGAATGAGATAGAATGAGAGGAAGAGAAGCTTAATTTTGGGGGAAAAATGGGAAGAGACGAGGGAAAGAGAAGAAATGTATACAGTTTGATGAAAGTAGTCATATAAAATGGCATTCCATCTAGTTTTAACATTCCATCTAATTTTACTAAGAAAACATGAGTTAAGATGACATTCGCGTAAAAAATGCTATTAATGCTCACTTATTATAACATTTCACAATTATGCTATAGAAAAAATGTTATTAAATGTTATTTTTCTTGCAGTGAATAATGCTCAAAAAATTTACTTATCTACATTAAAATTTGCAAGTCATGCACTAATGTGGTGGAAGTCCTATCGGAAACGTCACAAAGTAGAAAGTTTGAGTTGGAAGGAGTTCAAGGTGTTAGTGAGAAAATAATTTTATCCAATTGGGTATGAATAAGAGCAATGGTACAAATGACACAATTTGTGCCAAAAGTTTGGGCAATCCGTACAATAGTTTACTACAGAGTTTCATAACCAAGCGTTGGTTTTGGGCATTTGGATGAGAATGGGGTGTTCATGAAATATACGGGGGGTTTGTCAGAATCCATTAGAAGATAGTTAAAGCTCTTTAATGTGGAAAATATCAAATATACTACCGTTAAAGTAATTTTTATTAAAGGCAAGTACTTGAAGAGTGACAAGAAAGACGACAAAAGCAAGTCAGGATACAAGTCTAATTGGAAGAATGATCATAAAGGAGAGCGGTCTTCGTCCAAGGGGAATTACTGTAATCATTAAAAGGCAAATGAGCACATTTCAGATAAATGTTGGAAACTTCACCCAAAACTTAGACCAAAGGAGGAGAGGAACACGAAAGAGAAACGTGCACTAGCCGCAATGATTATTGATCTTCTAGATTTAGATAAGAATGACTTTATGGGTGGTTTGCCCATGACCAAGTGTAAGAATGACTATTTGTTTATGGTGGTGGATCGATTCAGCAAGATGATTATTCTTATTCCATGCCAGAAGACTGCTACTGGGGAAGGAACAGTGCGATTATTTTTTCAGAGACGTTTAGAGGTATTTTGGACTCCCCTTTATATTATTTATAATAAAGATAGCCATTTTTTAGGGTATTTCTGGAAATCGTTATGGGGGATGATTAAGTTGAAGAGAAGTACCACTTTTCATCTGCAGACTGACGGGCAAACAAAGGTAGTTAATCGTACTTTGGTATATTTACTATGAGGATTTCATTCTAAGTATCCTAAGACTTGGGATGAGAGTTTACCATATCTTCAGTTTGCATTTAACTGGGCAATTCATGGTTCTACTTTGAAGTCTCTATTTAAAGTTTATTTGGGGTACTTGCCTCAAAGCCCTTTTGATTTGGCTTTTAGTCTTGGCGATAAGACAGTGTCAGGGAAGGAGAAAGATAAATAAGTTAAAGCTCAACATTTTATTAAGAGGATAAGCAAGGTTCATGAGGCAGTTGAAGCACAATTAAAGAAGACTCAAGCAAAGTATAAGGCTCGATTTGACAAGCATCAAGTTAAGTATACTTTTCAAGAGGGTGACCTAGTTTGGCCGCATTTAGGTAAGGAACGGCTAAAAGGGGAAGGTAAGAAGCTCAAACCTATCCGTTATGGTTCGTTTACAATACTCAAGAAGATTGGTGACAATACATTCCAATTAGAATTGCCATCTTTCATGAAGTTATATTCAGTGATTAATGCCAAGCATTTGAAGTTGTTTGAGCCGTCTCTTTTAGATGAGGACTCTATGATCGACACTCGCCTACCGTTAGTTGAAGACTTAAGGATGGAAAGAGAAAATCCATTGTAGGAGGATGGTATTCTAGAGAGGAAAGTTCATGCTACAAGACAGGGTAGTATTGAGTCAGTCTAAGTTAGGATGAAAGGTCAACTACCTAGCAAGTCAAAGTGGTACAGTAGGGAAATAGGAATGGCCGCATTCCTGCATCTCCAATTTTAGCTTGAGCATGAACTCAAGGCTCTTAAAGGGGAGAGCCATGATCCAGGAGGATCTAAGTATTTTTAGACTTTTTTTAAAGTCTATTCGAACAGACTAAAAATACACCTTTATATTCGAATGGACTTTTCTTTCTATTTAAAGAAACAGGTGTCGGAGTAGTTTTATTCAAATAGACTTAATGTCTGTTCAAATACACTTTTTTCTATTCGAACAGACTTTTAAGTCTATTCAAAGAAATACATGTCTGAATAGTTTAATTCGAATAGACTTAATATCCGTTCGAATATTTTTTTTTTGTTCGAACAAAGACTTGTTCTGTCCGAACAGAGGGGCATTTCAGCCTATTATTTTTGGCATTTAATGGCATATTTGTCCAACTTTTGTAACTAGGAACTTGAAACCCTCATAAAGGGGCACAACTAGGCAAGATTATAGGAGGTTAGATCAATTCAAGTTCTAAGAGAGAGACTTAGGGTTTGAGAGGAATTTGATTGAAATCAATTTGATTGAGCAATTGAAGCTCTAAAATAGAATTTTTCCACCAATTTGTGTGTTCTTCGTACTATTCTTCTTATTAGGGTTTCTCAATACGTATTGTGGATTACTTACCCCTTGGGATGTATTAAAAACATGTCGAAAGTAAGATCACTAAGCAGTGTGTTTTGCCATTTTGTAAAGAGTTTAACATCAATGCTTGGAAGCCAAGACATAAAATTTGGTAGCAGAGCTCAAGCTAAGAGGTTGGTTAATGCATGTAAGAAGTGTCTTGCTGATTAGGCTACAGGATCCTGATGAGAAAGTTGTATCCTTTTCTGTAGTACCTTTGACTTCTGTACGACAGTCCAGAATTTGGAAGTTGCAGGAGAAGTAATGAGAAATTAATTCAATACATTCAGGGGATACCATCTGAGAAAGTTCCAGAGTTAGAAATTCAGGCAGTCGGGGATTCACCTCTACCAAACTTGAAAATGTTTAAACCTTCCTCACTTGATTCATGCCAAAAAACTTCCAGGCCAATCAAAGGCTATAACAAAGACAAGGGAATTAAAAGAGATTCCTTGTCTTTTCTAGATCAACAAGAGCTAAATCTCCTAAAATAGGGGAGGCATGATCCAGGAGGATCAACATGGCCAACAAGACATCAATGCCAAGTGTAATGGTCACCTTCTTTATTTATAGTAATGGTTTCCAACACTTGGGTGTACTTGTAACCCTTTATGTAATTAGGAGTTATATTGTATTTTCAGTTTTTCATTATGAATAGAACTAACAAAAATATTTTTAGTTACTTTCACTATGAATAAAACTAAATATTATTTATAGTTGGCATCTACTTAAGAAAAGTGAAGGTTGGAAGGACTTATATGAGCTTTCCGCATAAAAAGTAAGTGTTTTAGGAACTACCGCTAATACTAAATCTAAAAATGGGATTCTTGACACGACTTGGTGAACTGTGACTTCTAAGCCAAACAGTGGTAGTACTCTGTCAGGAACTATTAAGTGCTTTAAATCAACTATAACTATTTGCATTCTAGATCTTCGATTATTTTCTAACCTCCCATTATCATCGATCTCATACTTTGCTATTTGCAAGTATCTGGCCTGTTTTCTAATCTGATAATGCTTTTACTTTTGGCCATATAGGTGACAAGATTAAATCAATTAAAAATAAATAAATAAAAGGACTAGCTCATATCGTAATCACTTTTTTTTAAGTAGGAGATCAACGGTTCAAGTCCTTATAAGATTTCCTAATGCGGAGTCTGTGTGATGACAAATCATGAACCCAATAAACCTAAAAAATCGTTTACAATATCAAAAATTAGGGGTTTCAATTTAGCACTAATAATTTTGCAAAAATAAACTTCATTTCACTCAAAATAACCTGAATTACTGATATGATCAAACTACACAGAACTAATTATAAATCACAAATTGAAGATCTTAATCCTTTTTTTAATTTCTCTTAAACATTTGCTCACAATTGCTCATAATTTTCTTTTTAATCTCTACTAACACCACCACACCAAATACTAACCCAAACCCCCTCTTTTATAAAGAAAGAGTTTTTAAATCTCATACCACCTATCTATCCAATTACAAAGGTTCTCCTTTATCTTAAGAGTTCCTAATATAATTAAAATTCTAATTAAAATATAAATAACGTAAATATTGAAAGTGAGTTGTAGTAGATGGGAAACGACCCAACGTAGTCGCCCACGACGGTCACAAAACCTATCAACTTTCCCCGACTTTAGAAATTTTGACCTCAAATTTAGGGTGAAGGATAACATTCCTCTGGATTTTTCATCACAGTCTCCACGTCTTCCTCATCCCACATTTGTTGTACTATGTCCGCCATATGACCCCATAATTTCTTTGTAAGTAGTACAATGTACTTTTTAGCGTTAGGGTAATCACGCCTCATGTGACCAGTCTTGTTGAACCCAAAATATTGGACCATACTACTCCTCCTCATAAGACGCGTCCCTGCTGTTGTAGCAGGTGTAGGAACTGCTAGAACTGAAGTCGTAACCGTAATTGCATTCTTAAACTCAGTATCTGCATGTTTTACCATTTCTACTACCTCAACTACTAAATAAATGTTGGCCATGGTCAACTCATCCTGAATCTTCCTAGTGAGCCCATATTTGAAACGACTCACTTTCTGTGTCTCTGTCTTCACAGTAGCTACCCATGAGGAAAATAAATAAAAGTCATTCACATATTCGTCAACAATCTTCAGTTTCTGTCGCAAACCATGTAAACAAGTGAAGATGTCTTCCTCGTACGACCATAGAACAAAGCGATGAACTAACTTCTTCCACATAGAAGCCCAATTTTTAATATACTCTTGGTCTGAATCCAACCGTATTTTCTGAATACCGTTCCACCAATTAAATGTATACTCTGTTAGCTTTGTCTCGATAAGTATTATGGATTTGGGATATCCGTAGCGCCTGTACGTTAATATCCAACCAACCCTATTAAGCTACTTAATGAAACTATCTGCATTAGCTTTCCCATAACACACAGGGATATTCAGTTTAACATCTTGCCCAATGGTTCATATTGCAGTAATGACAGTTGAGGCAATCTGCTCTCCCTGATTAATATCCTGAGAACCTCGACCCCCAATACCATAATCAATGTAAAAACCATCACTACGGGTACGTGGAACATAGTTATTAGTGTGGACACCCCGCCCATGCTCCCGTCGCTCATGAACCGGTACATATCGATCGACAAGACCCCAATTATAAGCCCCATGATCACCATTATCTCCCCAATACCTCTGTTCTTTTCTATCCGTCATACCCATACCATTACCTAATTTTTGTGGCTGAAGTGGCGGTCCCTGTACTCTTGGTGGAATGTGTACCATTGCTATTGCAAGGAGAAAATGGTTAGGGGACCAGATACGAATTTTCCCCTATGGTATCCTATCGTGAAACTTGCGGTCGCGTCGTTGGAACTGATGGCGGTATTGTACATGGGATTTGTGGTTCGCTAGGAGGGTGGTCGTGGGTTTCCCCAATCGGGTTGGAGACCCTGACAGTAGCTCCATGACGGTAAGTTTAGATGTTCGGAAACACTATCAAAATCAGCATTGTTGGTATGGCTGCAACTATTGTTCTTGCTTCGATTGTTATCGGCGGTGTGGTTGTTGGTAATGGTGACACAATTTAAGAGGTATGGAGAGTGACCGGAGTTGGTAGTAAAACTAAAGTTGCAATTGGTGAATGAATCCTCTCTCCACTACCTCCGATTATCGTAGGTTGTTGTGGCTCGCAGTCACTGAGATAGAGTGTTTGAAGAACTCCCCTAAGTTGTTGTGATGACAAAGCAGTTTGGGGAAGACGAGTTCTCATTCGCGAGCCTAACAATTGGTTTAAACTTAAGCCATCCCCCTTGAGGTTGATAGCTTGGGTCTGAGTCCCATTTGGGTTTGGGTGTTGATAAGAGAGGCATTCTCCAGTCAATGATTTGCCCACGTGACCGATGCGTTACCTGTTAAGTAACCCGTCACCCGCCTCAACGTCACCCGTAACCTGTCACCTTGTCACCCACGTCCGTAATTACCACGTTCCCATTGTTTCTCTCTTTATCAACTCTCTGGTGTACCCTCTCCGATCTAGCTACCGTAATATCTCAATTTTGGCAGTCGTTGGTGCCCACAAACCTTGTTATCGGGGTTGTTGCAACAATATCCACATTTCGTTAGTACGAATCGAGAAATCTCTCTTCTTAATGGGGGTCGACAAATTTGTCCACGCTTTCGACGCCGACGTTCAATCCGTTGAAAGTGCTAGAAAGTAAGGTTTTTTCACCTTCTTCATCTGAATCAAAATTTTCCCGTGTTGGGTTTGGAAATCTCTCACATTTTCCTCTTCCGACAACACATAATGGAGTTGGGTTTAGCGGATTAATCCCTGCATTATGCGCAACGCGCATAAACCCCCCCATTGGAACACCTCTTCCTCAACCCAGAGTAGCGCTCTTTAGGTTTTCACGATCTCCTACACTTCGCTCTCCGTCGGAACTATGGTTTTTTGCGGTGAGGGTAAGAATTAACACTATCATAATGTCTATTTTGCTCGCCATTAGATTGTTGGTGACCTCTAAACTCACTGATCGCTCTCCTTACATTGATTTCTTCGTCGCTTTCCTACCCGATGATTTCCCCATTGTGAATTTCTATGTAAAAAAAATCCCAAGGATTTTGTGGCCCTAGATACCAAATTAATATGATCAAAGTACGCGAAGGTTAATTATAAATCATAAATAGAAGAAATTAATCCCTTTATTGATAACTCTTAAACAATCGCTCATGATTCTCTCTTAAATCTTTACTAACACTACCACACTTAACACTAACCCTAACCCTGACCCCCTCTTTTATAAAGAAAGAGTTTATAAATCCCATACCACGTATTTCTCCAGTTGTAAAGATTATACTCTATCTTAGGAGTTCCTAATATAATTAGGATTCAAATTAAAACATAAATAACATAAAAATAGAAAGTGAGTTGTAGTAGACGGGAAACGACCCAGCGTAGTCGCCCACGACGGCCATGAAACCTATCAATTACAGTCTTGCAATTACTTTCATAGCCCTTTGTTTCTTTAGTTATATGCATGGGTATTTTAGTAATTAGATCATTATGCGTTGTATAATACCCGCGGAACCCACTAAAAAGACCTTTAATTACGTTATTTGTGGAGAGTTAATAATTTGCCCGTTATTACATAGCTAAGGCTAAAACTTAGCCGAGTGTTATGAAGAGATCAAAAATATAAAAAGGCAAAATGGGTAATCTATTGATGGGAGACATGTGGCATGCGTCACTGAGAGAATTTAATTACGTTGTTCGTGGAGAGCTAATAATTCGGCCATCATCACATAGATAAGGCTAAATTTTAGCCGAATGTTTTGAAGAGACCAAAAAATCAATATGGCAAAACGAGTAATCTCTATGCCATAATATAGGGAGATAAAACTCAGAATAAAAGAATCTAGAGCGCAATGCTGAGTAAAAAATTGTGGTCTCACGAGGTGGAGTTTTAACTGTTATACAATCTTATTTGTTACAAACAAACATATTTTGTTAGTTTCTACGTACGCGGAAGCAATTACTCAACACGATTAACTATCCTAAAACTTTCCTTTAATTAAACTCACATAATCGCTTTAAAATAAAGATCAAAGACCCAGGGTTTATAAGTTTTACCCCAAACTCTACATAACTCTATAAGGCTAAGCCATTTTTCTCTTTCAAATAAATATTATAAATAAACTAAGCTTAGACTCTCTTATATAGGAGAAGAGATCTAGCACAAGTAGAAACCCTAATACTAATCTAATTAGGAAACTAGCCCTATTATTCAAGGAATTAAATAAAATAGAAATAACTAAATAAAACAGGTACGCACGTGATGTACGAGACGTGCTACTCGTGGTCGTGAATGCGACCATGATTCCTATCAACTCTCCCCGTTTAAGAAAAGTTTGTGGCGAGGAAATCTGAAAAGCATCAACATGAAACCAATAGTGCACGCTGAAAAGCTCAGGAATACGGCCACAAATTTTATTGTAACTTGCTAGTAAACCCTTTGGACGTTGTAACACATCATTTTTAAGCACATGTTGCTTCATTGTTTTGCAAACTGCGGATATTATACGTTTTACTTGCTGTCACCAAAACGTTAGATCCACAAAGTTGAAAGAATGAGCCAGAAACTCTATCTAATAGGGGCTAACATATGGAGTTGTTGTAGGTACACCCAGCGCTGCAAAAAATTACTCCCTCCTAGTTTCCAAATATGTCCTTGCATATCGATAAAACTAATTTCCATCTCCTCACTTGTTTTGCGAACAATCTCCCACTATCACCCCTTGCAAATCGTCTCATCAAAATCTTGATCCTGAGGCGTCGGGCTTTGATCATGTAATCCCTTTAGATAGGTGATTACCGGAGATGTTAGATCATGTCGCTGCAACGTCGAGTAGGTGAACTTTGCGCGCTATAATCGCGATACATTTTATGATCGTTTTTGTGAATATTAGTGCAAACATTTCTTTACCTATCCATTTTCCATTCAGCTGACCACCAATAAAGCCTGTTAATAGGTCCCTGAGCAATGGATTATTTCGTTAATGTTCCAAGATACATTTTTTTACTGGATTTTTAATTTAAACATCTACAATGTTTTAAGATACCTATAAAGTGGGTAACATAGGATGGTATTCTGCTACGATATTGTCATAAGACTTAGTAATGAGATTAAGACCGATGTATAGTGAGTCTAATGAGATGAGTATAATGTTTCAGTTGCTACAAGAATGATAGAGATGGGCAATAATACGTTTTTATTAGCTGTGTTGAAGGAGGGCGCTAAAAGCTATGGTTTTTCATTCTGTAAAATATTACAAACTCTCTAGTTTTTGAGAATTCGAGTTGATCTATCTATACTACTAAGAATACAAGTGATTGACCAATTGCTAATCCAGATCGTCTATTACCTAAGCGTGCAGTGGCGGAGTCAGTAAGGAACGAGTGGGGGCAGCCGCCCCCCACTCAATTTTATGAAAAAAAATATATGTATATAATGTGTTAACGTAAGTATAAGAGAAAATATAGGATTTGCCCAAATTTTGGAAGATATTATGCCATCTTAAAAATTGTAAGGTCGGTTAATGTGGAGAAAAATGAATCCGTAACTAATGAAAGAAGAGAAGTTTCATTAGCTTCTTTTTTTTTTATCTAAAACATGGTTTTCTTCCACAAGCAAAATCACATTATAGTAGAGCCAATGGAGTACACAAATCAGATATCCAAAGACTAGGACATACCTGGCCTGTTAGTGTTATGATACACGTCGTAGAGGATCCTTAGGATTTTATACTGCCGTGAGCTTTCTCTAAACTCTCGCTGGGTAAATTGATCCTTTGGGATCCTCTTTAATTGCTATTACTGAATTGGACATGAGTTTCGTGCATATATTCCCTGATATGCCTATCTGCCACTAAAATAATTTATGCTAGTATGAATTTAGTGGCAGCCTTTACAAATATTTTAATATTTTATTTTATTATTAGAATTTGAAGGGTTTGATTTTTTTGGTCGCCATATAGTTGATATAGATACAAATAACTCCATCTAGGTATCATCATGTTAATGTATTTTTGAAATTTTAATAATTGAGTATTTTGAGATCTGCCACTCTTGAATACCGAGTACTTATTATAAATACTACTTTATAAGGTATTTAGATGCTCATAAAGTATACGTGTTTTTTGAGTTATTTTCCAGTTACATGAAATATATTGACCATGTTTAATATCGATTTGAGATCTGTGATTTTGGCCGGTTGGAAGTCACCAAAGTAACCCAACTATTATGATGCATGGATATCAAACCGAGTATATAATACGATTTATTTATCTCAAAATATTATAAATTCTCTCAAAGGCGGATTGACTTTTGCGAGACTAATAAATTAAAATTGGGTAATTGATATGAATTCTAGTTTGTGTTTGGAACTAATAACCCAAAGGTGAAGGATCTTACATATTTTGTCGTGCACTTTTAATTAGCCCTATTATATTAATGTTATAACTATTTGAGTGGACATTTTATAGATTGTAATTTAGACCCAAATGTTGATTTGTGATGATATTATTAATTCATCATCGGAATATAATTTGGCTTTAATTTATTATATTATGACTTTATTTATTTATCTATAATTCAGAGTATTAATATTTTGTGAGCTTCTTGAAATTATCCATACAAACATTTGTGGACCTTTTACCACTCCTTGTTTTATGGGAGAAAAATATTTTATCACCTTTATTGATAACTTTTCACGTTATTGTTATGTCTATTTATTAAGTGAAAAATCTCAAGTAGTGAATGTCGTTGAGGTATACATTACTGAGGTTGAAAGACAATTAGGCAAAAAGGTAAAAGTCATTAGGTCAGATAGAGGTGGTGAATACTATGGTAGATATGACGAATCGGGTCAATGCTCTGGCCCATTCGCCAAACTCCTAGAAAAGCTTGGTATTCGTGCTCAATACACAATGTCAGGAACGCCACAGCAGAATGGTATAGCTGAAAGGCGTAATCGTACTTTAATAGAAATGGTTAGGAGTATGATAAGTAATTCAACTTTAACCATATCTTTGTGGATTGAAGCTCTAAAGACCGCTGCATATTTATTAAATAAGGTTCCTAGTAAGGCAGTTCTGAAAACTCCACTCGAGCTTTGGACTGGAAGGAAACCTAGTTTAAGACATCTTCATGTTTGGGGATGTGCAGCAGAGGCTAGAATTTACAATCCACATGAAAATAAATTAAACCTTAAAACTATCAGTGGATACTTTATTGGTTATCCTGATAAGTCCAAAGGAGGTTTTACTGTTCTACCCATAGTACAAAAATTGTTGAAATCGGTTATGCAAGATTCCTTAAAAATGGTGAAATTAGTGGGAGTAGTGAATCACAAAATGTGGTTATTGAGGAAGTTAGGGTGAAAGTCCCATTACCCTTAACTTATAATCCTATTGTTGCTCCTATGGTTATTGATCAAATCGATAATACCGAGCAACAACTGGGCAATCAACCACTCCATAATGAGATTGTTACCAATGAACTGATAATAGAGGCACTACAAAAAATAGTACCACGCTGATCCCAACGGGAAATGAGATCTACTATTTCGGATGGCTATGTGGTGTACTTACAGGAATCTGAATTTGACATAGGGACTATTAAGGATTCGGTTTCATTTTCACAAGCCATGGATAGTAATAATTTTACTAAATGGATTGATGCTATGAAAGAAGAGTTAAAATCAATAGAACAAAATGAAGTTTGGGATCTCGTTGAATTTCCAAAAGGATACAAGAATGTTGATTGTAAATGGGTCTTTAAGACCAAGCGCGACAGTAATGACAATATCGAACGATATAAAGCCTGACTTGTGGCCAAAGGTTTCACTCAGAAAGAAGGCATTGATTACAAGGAGGCCTTCTCACCTGTATCAAAGAAGGACTCGCTTAGAATTATTATGACATTGGTGGCTCATTATGATTTAGAGTTACACTAAATGGGTGTGAAAACTACTTTTCTAAATGGGAGTTCAGATGAAGAAGTCTATATGAATCAACCTGAAGGTTTCTTCCAAAAGGGGAAAGAAAATATGGTTTGTAAGCTTAAGAAATCAATATACGGTCTTAAAGAAGCTTCCCGCCAATGGTACATTAAGTTTTACGATACCATTATTCCTTTTGGTTTTAAGGAAAACATTGTTGATCGATGTATATACCTCAAGATCAGTGGGAGTAAGTTTATATTTTTGGTTTTGTATGTTGATGATATCTTACTTGCTAGTAATGATCTTGGTCTGCTTCACAAGACTAAGAAGTTTCTCTCTGAGAACTTTGAAATGAAAGATTTAGGTAATGCATCTTACCTGATTGGAATCGAAATCTATCGAGGCCGAGCACGATGATTGTTAAGACTGTCTCAGAAAGCCTATATTAATAAAGTTTTAGAGAGATTCGGTATGGAGATAAAATATTTATCAGTGAAGGAGTTTGTTAAGAAACAACGAGTGTTTATAGAACACATAAGCACAATACTTATAGTTGTAGATCCATTGACTAAGGGATTACCGCCAAAGACATTTAAGGAACATGTTCAGAGTATGGGTCTTGGGTGGATTCCATGATATTTTTCTTTATAGTTATGGATTTTTAGTTTCATTGTATACTCTAGACATCTTATTGAGATCTTAGTATAGTATGTTTTTGATATTTTCCTGTTTACCATTATGTGTACACATGTATGTGATTGGATGAATAATAACAGGAAAGTCTTTTGACAAGATATTATTGATGGACCTTTTATAGGCTTATTTGTTAACGCCTATAAACCTCACTTATGAATCAAGTTAAATAGTTTATTATTGTTGTAGTACATGAAAGGAAATGTGTCGCAAAATTGCATAAGACCGCCATGACTCGCTTTAGTAAATTGTTTGATTTTGGTATTATGATGACCAATACAGATAGTATGACTTGGATATATAAATCGCGCGCGTGTCAGTTATTTAATCGTTGAGCCCATTTTGAGTCAAAAAAATTTGCAAACTAAAATTTTATCGAGTATGATTTTCAAAAGTACTTCATATGGGCTAAGTGGGAGAATGTAAGACTTATTATGGCCCACATGAGTAGGGTCCTTTAGTAATTATGGGTTTCTAATCATGATGATCCAAGTCTTAATAGGAAACTAATCCTATTAGTTAATAAGGTCAGTGTTTCCTATAACTCTCTACTTTGATGGAAAGTAATCATGATTAAAATAGGAGACTAGGTCCTCTCTCTACCTATATAAGTGTGCCTAACCCATCAACTAAAGGACAATCTCAAAGAGAAGGTTAAGGGAGGGAAAACCTAGTTGTCACCGCTTGCCGCCACTGACGAACACAAAAGACATACCTCAATCAATCAAGCTATGGATCAAGGTATGTGATTATGTTTCTGCATTATTGTTAATTTTGATTATCGTATTAAGTCCTAGGTCCTTCTAGATCTAATTATTTATAGATCTTGTCATGTTTTACATTACAAATTTCTTTGTGGAGGAGGCAGTGGCTTTGCATTGTTTTGTAGGAAGTTCCCGCAATGTAAACAGGCGTAATAAAAACCATAGATAGCAGCATATTATCATCTTGATAATAGGTAACAAAAACCAAAAGATAATCTCGAATAATCACTTTTTTATCCAAAGCATAGTTTTCCACCAGCAAAAACGTATATTTTCTAGAGATCATATACTAACTTGACAAAAAATAAAACAGAGGCATTAGATAATGTGCTTATTTATGATAATGTGTTTCTCGCAAAGTTTTCCAGGATTTTTGGAAGGGTTATGGGAAAAAAAATTGACCTTTAATCTTACAATGTCTATTTTCATGTATTCAATTTTGTAAGGAAATTTTTGAGGATTTCCATAGGTACATTGTATTGTGATTTTACAACTTCAAAAATTACGGCCACTGACCTTTGGACTTGCTTATTGTGAAATTGGAAGGAGGAGATAAAACGGACAATTTAGTAATTTTCCCGTCACTAACTATTGGAAAGAAATAAACAAGTTGAGTACTGAAAACCTTGAATTCTAGAGGGAGGTAAGAACACAGTCGAAGCGCTATTATGTTTAGAATGTCTTGGATGAGAGCTTGGTATGGAAGTTTAGGCCATTTTATTCTTCACATTGAAACCAAATGAAAAGATTAATCATCAAACTAAAAGAATATTAAGATTAGTAATCAATTGGTAGATTGCTAAGTGAGTATACTGTTGGTATTGACTACTATTCTCATAGGTGCTTAATTTTACTTCTCCTATGGATCTTTAATCATAGATAGAAGCATCTTATCATCTTGATAATAGGTAAGAAAAGCAAGAAGATAATCTTCAATAATCATTATTATTTTTTACCTTAAGCATAATTTTCCACCAGCAGAAGCACATTATAGTAGAAAGCTCAGGAAGTACGCAAATTAGACGCTCAAAGATTAGAAACATACTTTGTCTATGACACATGATGTGGACGATCCTTGCCAATTGAACCTTTAGGTTCCTCTTTAATTATAATTACCGAATTAGGCAAAAGTTCTCGTACAAATATTCTTGGTTCAATACACGGATCTGTCCAACCCCCAACACCAGCTGCCACCCCCAAATGCCTTCCACACCACCTTTGTTTTCCTTATGGGGGTGCTGCAAGTTACACATAACTGGCAGTAACTACCTATATTTTTTCCCTGTGGTCAAAGATAAAAACATAAATTAGAAGAAAAGATAACACATATTTCGGTGAAGATAATAACATTGAGACTTCCCACAGTTTATTCTTTAACATTCACCAGACTTAAGTAAAATTTATACAAATTGTCTTCCACACATATCACACCAAAGAAAGAGAGTCACAAAGCACTACGTCTATCTATACACCTAAAGTAATAACTCATAAACCATTTCTCGATCTCAGCAAATCGTTACCCATCTCTTGTGAATCGGGGATTATTTAGGTCGCTTGAATCTCTCTTATGCTTTAAAATTAAGTCTCAGCCGTCGGATCCCACAAGAAATTTTGGACTTCCTTCACACTTATAAATTATAATATCATTGAGAGTTAAATTGACTTATGTCCTGATATTTATATGTATATTTGACTTAAGTCCCGCCATTTAGCAAAAAATCAATTATAGTCCTTTATTTGCAGTTTGACCATGGTTAACTGTAATTGACCGCAGTTAACCCAGTTGACCCACATCCCACATTTGACTAAATCAACAAATATTAAAGACAGATTTGCCCTTTTAGAATTTAAATAAAAAAAATCAAATAATAAATCACAGCCTCGAGATACTTACCTGCTACTATCGGATGCACACAAAACCTTTTGCTCTCTCTCTCTCTTCAGCCTCTCTTACATGTCTTCTCAAAGTATCTTCTTCATTGGCAACGACTATACAGTATCTCCTTCCTTGGTTGTATTATGCCTTTCTAAAATTTTATTTGTGCCAAATCCTTCTTCGTCAAATATCGTCGTAATTCAAATAATAGAGATTAGAGTGAAAGAAACCTTAATTTGGATTTACAGAGCTCAATCTTGGAGAAGTGCTTAATTTGGGAAAAATCTCAATCCAGGTAAACCCTAATTTTCAAAATCTATAATTTGTATCAAGTTAAAATGGGGATGAATTTGTTTGATGAGTCAGATGACACAGAGAAAATCTCAAAGCTCGAATTTGACCCTAACTATGCCCTTAGATATGAACACAATACAAATTAAGAAGAGTTACACAAATTACAAGAACTGAAGAAGAAGGGTATCGCCGAAGACTCGGACGATAGTGAAACTGAGTTTGAAGACGATAGCGATACCAGGGCGATACATCCCCAGTTCTTTGATGTATTAGATAGAGTTAAGAAAAGAGACCCAGTGATTAATACTAAGGATAAGAAGTTATTTGAATTCGATGACGAAGAGGGCGACGAGAAAGGGAGGTTTAAGAAGAAACCCAAGACGGCGAAATCAATGTATTTGAAAGATGTGGTGGCGACACAAGCGATTAAACATGGGGCAGAGTTTGAAGAGGAAGATGATGAAGTAATCCCAAAGGGTAAAATTTACGACGAAGAACAAGAAGAGTTCGTGGATGCATTTCTTAAAAAGGCTAATGAGGGTAAGGATGGGGATTTTGTTGATTGAGAAGAGTATGAATGATGGTGGGAGTAAGGAGGAAGAGGGGAATGGTTGTATTATGCTATTCTAAAATTGTACTTTGTGATTAACACGTGACGACTTTAAAGGTATTTTAGTCTTTGCAAAATGACCAAATTTGAACTGGGTTAACTGCGGTCAATTGCAGTTGACCAAGGTCAAAACTGTAAATAAATGACTATAATTGTTTTTTTGTTAAATGACATAAGTCAAATATTCATATAAATATCAGGACATAAGGTGGCGTTTGTTTTTTGGGCCGACTCCACTAAGTCGTCTGACTCTGAGTGGAGTCAGTGATTTGGGCACTTAGAAGCGTTTGTTTTTCGCTCACTCAGTGGCTAAGTAGAGTCAGAGTCAGTGATTTGGGTCACTCAGAGTCAGCCCCAATAAGCCAGCTTATTGCTAAGTCCGACTCTGACTCTATTTTGTCTACCCAAATTACCCTTACAAAAAAAAAATTACAAAAAAACTCATTTCTCCTCCAAACCAGCTCCTCTCCAAACGAAACCGCAGCTCCTCCCCAAACGAAAACTCGTCAATCTCTTAACTGCTCTCCTCGATCACCTCCAAAAGCAAATCCTCCTACGAATACGAGTATGCTTGAGCTGATTTGAACAAGATTTGATTTCTATTTTAGGTCTAAATTTCTTCACTTTGTTTTGTTTTTGATAGATTTAGGGATTGAATGTTAATAGTGATTATTGTTGTTCTTGTTGTTCGTACTACAGAACAATGTATATCAGTTATCTGCTATTGTTGTTCTTGTACTGTTTTTAGAGCTCATTTGTGGAGATTTTGTTATTGTTACTCATAATGGATTCAGTTATGGGTAATTGTTTTAGAATTGATTCATTTATGGTTTTTAGAGCTCATTAGGTTTAATCCACCTGATAATTTATAAAGGCTTAATCCTAAGGTGTTTTGGATGTAGTTGTAACTCCTGCAGAAAGATCTAATCTCTGAAAGAGGCAGCCTTTGAAATCTTTAGCTTAGAATTGATGCCTTGAATCCATAGTACTACTTTCCCAATGACATTTTTAGGCACAATGGCAATGCCATCATATTTAGAGTTGCACCTAGCTCTCCATATCTCCCAACAAATAAAACTAGGCATAATACCTGTTATAATTCCCATGTGACATCTAGTATGAGCATTTAATAACCAAACTCCTTGGGTATCCCACAAAGATCCTGCAGAGTTGAAATTAATCTCACAAATGGAACTGAAATAAGTCCAAACTCTGCTGGTAAGTTCCCTCTATGCAACATATGGTTAATATTTTCTTCATTGTTATTCTGGAAACATAAGCATTTAAAGGCTATGGGTACATGTTACTTAATCAAAGAGTCAACATGTGTAATTTCTTCATTGTTATTCTGCCTCTACTACTTGGATGCTTAGAGGCCTTTTTACAAAATCAACTACTTGGATGCTTAAGAAGAGGCTTGTTTACAAAATCTTTTGTGTCCATCTGTCTACAGAAGCTTGCATATAATTTGTCCATAACTATTATGTCCATCTGTAGGTTATGTTCAGAACTGTTATGTTGTTATGTACAAGCTTGTATAAAATCTATTGTGCCTGTCCATAACTGTTATGCTATTATGTTGTTATGCCTGTTCAGAACTATTATTAGATTATGTCCATCTGTTTACAGAAGCTTGTATAGTTGTGTCCATCTGCAGAACTGATATGTTGTTATGCCTGTTTATACAGTTACGCACCATATGCCTTTACTAATGATCTCAAAAGGATTATAAATGAAGATGCCTTTACTCATAATTCTAGAAGCCTAAATAGTTTCGAAGTCTGGATGGTGCACTGAAATGTTTCTTTTGGCTTGATGCATTTTCTGAACAGTCTTGTATAGGTTCTATAGATTTTTCTTTATGTCTTTTCTGTCCATTTTCTGAACAATCTGGACCAGGTTTTGAGTCTTAGGGTAGACAACAGTTTTTGTTTAGGTCCTGGAACCAATACTCTAGCTGAACTACATGGCATCTTACATGGGTTGAGATTCTGCAAGCAACACCATTGCACTCAGATTGTTGTGGAGACTGATTCAAAAGTCATTGCAAACTGCTAACTGTTATTTACATCCATTAAGATCTTACATTACCTGAGATTGTTGTGCATCCATTAAGATCTTACATTACCTGAGATTACTGAAGTTGTTATCTGTATCCATTAAGCTCTTATGTCCATGTTGCACTTGCATTTGCATGACTCCTATTATGATAGATATCTATAAAGTAAATCTTCGTGTTATTAATGAGTTATTACTTATTTGTTGTTATTGATGTATCATTGTTTTGATTGCAGGGTTGTTTGTTTGAGGGCCTTTAGATAAATTGTAGGGGTGATCTATATTGGCTCACTAATCGATTTCTCGAATACCCCAAGGTATTCTCTAATTCTATCCTCCTTGAACTACCTTTATTCTTTTTGTTGTTGATAGATATTGTTTTTGATAGATGGGTTGATGTTATTGTTGAAACTAGATATAAGAATGTTGTTGTTGATAGATAACTAATGATAAAAGAAATAATATTTATGTATTTTCTCTTTTTGATGCAATTATGAAATTAGTGGATATTTGAGTCTGAGTTTATTAGGATTACCAATATTAGATTTGATGCTCTATTTTATTATTTGATACTATTTTTTTCATTATTTGATTCTATTTTTTTTATTATGTATTCTTAGGGACAATGAATCAGGTTCAATGGTTATTAGGTATTCTTGCTATTATTATTTTGTACAACGAGATAGTCAAACAAAATAGGAGGGTCCGCCAAAGACTATGTACTTCAGTTCGCACTGGCAAAACATATGTCCAGGAACTCCTAGAAGGTCCTAGTACTGTAATGTATAATATGATGAGGATGGAGCCAGACTCTTTCAGATCTCTAGTTGCCTACTTCAGAGATACTGGGTTGTTGAGGGATAGTAAGCATATAGATGTCGATGAGAAGCTTGCAATATTCTTACACATCATTATTGCACACAACATGCAAAATAGAGCTATAAACTCTTTATTTCAACATTCTGCTGCAACAAGCAGTAAAGTCTTCCATTAATGTCTTGATGCAATGATGAAATTTTCAAAAGAGATGATAGTGCCCACTAACTTTGATGAACCACCAAGGCCAATTAGACATCATAAAAAACTTAGGGAAGGGGTTTTTAGAGGAGCTGTAGGAGCACTAGATGATACACTAATTCCTGCAAGTATTCCAGTAAAGGATCAAACACCTTACAGAGGAAGAGGTGGAGGGATTTGCTTCCAGAATGTGATGGCCATATGCGATTTTGACATGTATTTCACGTATGTTGTTGCTGGTTGGGAAGGAGTTGCCCATGATTCTGGGGTTTTGACAGATACACTGAACAGGCCAGCCCACAACTTCCCCATGCCTCTAACTCGTAGTAATGGTCATTCTCGTTTTGTTGATGCTTATCACTCTTTGTATGTCTCCTCATGTTAACTTTCCTTGTTTCAGAGCAATATTATCTATGCGATGCTGCCTATGCACAAACAAGAGGTTTTATGACCCCTTACAGAGGTGTTAGGTACTGGTTGAGTGATTATAGGCATGGACAAAGGCCTAGGAACCCACAAGAGTTGTTTAATCATGCACATGCTAAACTAAGAAATGTAATTGAGAGAAGCTTTGGTGTACTGAAGGCAAGGTTTTCTATTCTCAGATCAATGCCTTCTTATGACTTTCCCACACAGAGAAACATTGTGGTTGCATGCATAACAATTCACAATTATCTAAGAAAGGTTTCTCTGAATGATGAACTCTTTAAGCAGTTTGAGAGTGATGATGCTGGTGTTGAGGGAAATGAAGAAGTGCATGTTGCGGAGTTGCTACCTAATGCTATCTTATTTGGGCAAGTTGGGCATGCAACAGCTATAACTCAAAGAGATATGCTTACAGCACAATTAGCACTAAGCAATGCTGATGCCGCTATTGTAGAGTGATTTAGTTTATTGTAAACAATAACTCTTTAACAATGGTTTTGCAATATGCTGTTATGCTGAGACAACATCTATTTACAATTTGCATTTCTTTTTCTGGTATGTGGTGTTATTGGTGGAAAATAAATTGCAGTTCAATGGTGATTTACAACTGCATTTGTGAGAATGGGATTATATTAATTTCTCAAAGCTCTGACAATCCGAATAGGGCATATTGCAAGTGCCTGTACGCGGTATATTTTGTATTTTATTATTTATATTGAATTTTTATTGTATTATCTATTACTATTTCTTTATTTTACATTTGCATATTTCAGAAGACACCTAGGGATTGTGGGTTCTGGTGTTGGGTGGATGAGTATTTGCCTTGCCCTTGTGGAAATGGTCTATGTAAGCTGCGCTCTGCAACTATTAGTAAAAAATGATTTTACTGTTGCCCACTCTCAAAGAGTAAGCGGGAGAGAGGTTGTGGTTTCCTCAAGTGGTTTGAGGAAGTAAATGGTGAATCATCTACTTCTACTCCTTCTACCACTGCCACTCCTACCTTTGCTACCTCCACAACTATTAAAGATTTGGAGATCAAGTACAAAATAGAGTTGGCTGTGGCCCAAGCTAAAATGGAAATGCATCAATCTATTAGAGAAGACCTAGCAAAGATATAGCTAAAGAAGTAGTGTGCTTTAAAAGTTGTATGAGTTCTTTTTTGTAAAACATATTCAAGCATCTTTAATATAGGGAGCATGTAAGACTATTTTATTTTATGAAACGGTGTTTGATTACAATTGTTGTTGATAAATGTTTCTTAGTTATTGGATCATTTATATGAAAATGGATAGATGCTTGTAATAATAATGGTTGTTTGATTCTATTTGTTTGTTTACATGTCTATGAACCTAGTCAGCTAGTGTCATTTTCATCCATTTTCTATCCATAGGTTCATAGGTTTACAGATGAATAACAGATGCACTGATATATACAAAAAAAAAAAAATAGATGCACTTCTAATCTTTTTAGAATTGTAAGGATGTCCACATACCTAAGCCTTGCCTAGAAATAAAGCTCAAAATTTTGCCATTTTAGCATATACAATACTGAAACGCAAAAATTCACAAATTACAAACTGCCTAGTACTTTGAAAATGTTGTGTTGGTGAATTTGTGATTACAATAGTACAAGTCACACCATAACGTTCCGTGATTGCGCAACAAAGTGAGCAGTGTTGAGTTACACCCATTTGTGAATTGGTTCACAAATTAACAACCCTAATAGTGCTCTCTAACAAGGAATATAGATTGGAGATAGATCAAATAATAAAAAATGAGAGCCCATAAGATCTGCATGATTTCACCAACCAATCACTTTAATGGATAAGTACCCATGGAACATCTATACAAAAATGGATAAATACTTTTAATGGATAGATGCTTTTAAGGAATCTTGAAGAGAAGACATCCTATGTCTTTTATTTGAGAATAGGAATTTGTTCATGTTGTTAATGGTGAATATA